>CM066989.1:12034319-12734244 GCA_033977485.1 Hydrangea macrophylla
ACTAGGGTATTTTGAGAGGGAAATTTAGGGAAAATGGGGATTAGGGCATATATGGGTTAGTTGTTTTACCAAGGAAAATATTTCATTGCAAAAAGTGTTTTTCCCAAATTTTAGGCAGAAATAATTCATTGCTAAATATATACTTTTAGCAAGGAAAAAAAGTTTCCTTGCTAATAATAAGTATTAGCAACAAAATATTTTCTTGCCAAAAAGTATTTTTACAAATATTTACTAAACTTTAGGCAAGGAATAACAATATCCTTGCCAAAAACATACTTTTAGCAAGGAATTTGATTTTTCGTTGCCAAATAATTCACTTTAGGCAAGAAAAATGATATTGGCTTGCCAAATACTCCACTTTTTGCAAGGAAATTTTTATTTTCCTTGCCTAACGTGTATGTCTTTCAGCCTTTTGGCAACAAAATCAAATTTCCTTGCAAATACTATATTTTAGCAAGAAAATTTATCTTTCCTTGCCGAGCTTCCTTGCAAAATCCATTTTTGTTGTAGTGGCATGCATAGGGGAGCGTAGTAATACGTTTAGTCCCCGAATTACTGTTTTAGCATATGCATTGCATGTAAATGTATAGTTTCTTGCATTAATTTCTTTTATTATTTGTTTATAACTTGAATTAGGATTGCATTAGAAATAAAGGAAACAGTTCACGTAATGTCTAGTAAAACAACTTGAAAGTTGAGTAGAGGCCCATCTCACGATGGGGCGAGAGAGGAGTGTTTTAGCACAATCTAGATCCTTCCTCTCTCGTACCTTAACCCTCGAACCAAGTTCTTTGGTGACGGGGGTGGTGCTCTCTATCCATTGGACTTGATAGATTTATTTTTCTTGGTTTCCTTTATCAAACAAAGTGGCGACTCTATTAGTGAAGATCTCTCCAGATTTAGCCTTGTGGGATAAATCATGGATTACTCACTCGTGTAGCCTTCGGATATGGATCATGGGCATCGATTGTTACCTCAGTATGGATAAAAAGCCCCATGAAATCCAAAATACGAGTAATCCAAATCGGTTGGATCGGATAAAGGCTAATGAAGGGTGGTGAACCTCACTCGTGGTTGTTGGCATGAGATTTGAAATGGGATCACTTAAGCAGGCTTAATCCTTCTAGCCCCAAATTTGATTCGGGTACCCACAGCAACCCATTACTTATTGGACAAATAATACAACTCTATCACAAAGGAAACCAAATAACAATAGGAATCTAGCCAAATCCCAATCCCTAAATTAACAGGATTATCCCACATGTGATATAATTCCAACATAACTAACAGCCAAATTCTTTTCCCAAACACACTTTAAACTCGAAAATTTCAATATATATATATATGCAAACAAGTTTTAATATATTAAAACAGTTTCCAATAGATTAAATAATCTGGTTAGTTCTTTTACTGTGGATTGTTGCATCATGACTTAACTTTTTCCACTGGCCACAATAAAAATAAATAAATAAATAAAAAACAAAGTATTACACAAACAATTGGTTTAATTGTTTCCTCCGTGTTCTATGCTACATGTTCGCAAGGCTATAGCATCCCACACTAATGATTGAATCTTTGTTCTCGTTTATTAACAAGGGTCAAAAATCAAACAGCAAAACTGAATATTTGTTTCATCTGAGAGGACTAGAGATCCTAAAAGGTAGCAAAACTGAATATTTAGCATTACATAGCGGATAACATTAGAGAGGAATAGAGCATTGAAAGTAATCATATGAGTTTAAACACTCACACTTACGGGTAGGATTCACACGAGATACCATATATATCAATTTGACATGTAAATTGGTAAAAAGAAAATTAGAGTGAGTAGCATTTCCATCATTAAATCATGGATGCAATATAAAAGTTCAAATACATACATACATATACTGATAAACATATGCTAACGTTATATATACATATCCCTTGAACTGCCTTCTTCTCTACACCCCCCCCCCCCCCCCCCCCCCCCCCCCCCCCCCCCCCCAACAACAATTGGAAGATAGAGGGAAAGAAAAAAAATGAATTAGTTATTGTCAACAATAATAAACAAGCACACCAAAGAAAACACAGATTTCTACGTGGTTCGGCAAAACCATGCCTACGTCCGCACCCGAGAGACCAGTTCTTTACTATTGAGAATAAACAATTGGTACAAGATACTTTGGATTAAATCTCATAACCCAACCCTCAAACCATTTGTCTACCCACTCTCAATACCCCAAAGAACTCACACTCTCTCACCCTATCACATAAGGGGACATCCCCAACTTGGTGCACTAAGGGCTTTCTAAATTCCTATACAGCATACCCTTATATAGAGTTTGCAACCATTACTTATTGGACAAGTAATACAACTCTATCACAAAGTAAACTAAATAACAATAGGAATCTAGCCAAATCATAATCCCTAAATTAATGGGATTATCCCACATGTGATATAATCCCAACAATCACCCCCTCTATCACTTGTGAGGAAACTGCCCAATCACTGTATCACACGTGACCAGTACCCCCTCAACTGGAGCACCCACAAAGAAAACTGTTTTGCAACCGTTTCCATTGATTGACCGTCTTTCGTACCAACGTGCACACCCCGAATCAACTAAATCTCAACACCTCTGATTCGTGAAACTACGACCAATACATATGCAGTTGCGCAAGTTAATTATGCACATTAACTCTAGAGAAGAGCCTCAAAACCTCTTTTCCCCAACAAGATTTCCCCTCACCATCGTCTGAATCGTGAAATAAACCATTCACCCACTTGCGAGAATTTTCCATCAAGGACCAACCGAATGACACAAAAAATCTACACTTCTCTCAACCGACGTGTGTGATTTCAGCAACAATATTAGATTCCTCCACAACTTTGGGATCAATATCACACCACCCAAATAGCGAACCTGCTCCAAAAATATTTGATCAACGTTCCTGCATGCAGTATCCTAATAATTACCTCTGTCGGATAATTGCGCCTGTGTCTACCCCTACTTCTTGGAACCCATCAAATTATTTTCTCCAGAAGCACATACTTACCTTACCCGGAATCTAACCCAAGCGAAATGCATGTATGTGTGGAATGTGATAACCTCTCCACTATACGTAACCTGCTACAATCACAGTAGCATCAAAATTATTTTTCAGCCCTAAATCCCAACCTGCTGCAATATATATATATATATATAATCTATCACTAAGAAAAATAAATTCCAATCTGTGCAGGATTTCATAAATCCGCACCAACAGATGAATATGCAGCACCCAAAAACCTTAGGAACTATCTCTGACCCAAATTCCAAGCAACATAGCTTATCCCCGCAAACTTTTTAAAATTCCAATCAATCATGATTTAAGTTTCGCTACACCATGCCACATGGAATAATTTTCCATGACAAACTTCAAAAAATAAATATGAACCCTATCATTCACGGGACCATGACCATGACCACCATCACCATGTTGCTAACATGTTCACCTATTTCTTCTTCTTTTTTTTCTACATCCTGTCTTCGATACCACTTGTTGGGAATTTAAAACGCGAAACCAAATTTCCCTAATAAACACACATAAACACGCCAACAATATAAAACAAGCACACCAAAGAAAACACAGTTTTCTACTTGGTTCGGAAAAACCATGCCTACGTCCACACCTGAGAGACCGGTTCTTTCCTATTGAGAGTAAACAATTGGTATAAGACACTTTGGATTAAATCCTATAACCCAACCCTCAAACCCTTTGTATACCCATTCTCCCTACCCCAAAGAACTCACACTCTCTCACCCTATACCATGCACCTCCATGAGGGGAGACTCCAACTTAGTACACTAAGGGCTTTCTAAATTCCTATACAACATCCCCTTATATAGAGTTTGTTTAATACCTTATTTTTTGGAGTGTATATTAGTGAATAAGACTTAATACTAATTCTTGTATACTTGTATGACTTTAACCTTCCCTTTGGTTAATTCTGTATCCCAATCAATTGGTATGTTATTCTAATCGATTGCCACTTTTTGGTATCCAATTGATTGCCATATTGCCGACCTGAATTCATTACATGGCACTATCCCAAGTGATTGCCATCTTTCTCAATCGATTTCCTTGAAATATCTGATGCCAATCGATTGCCATCAGTACTAATCGATTGCCACCTGCAGAGATAAATTTTCAACTTTACTTCATAGATTGACATGTGGCACTCTCATTTTCTATATATACAAGCTCATTTTGTGCCCATGGGTTTGTTTGGACAGCTTGGGTTTAGAGAGAGAGTATATATCTATACACACACAAACATACACATACATACACTGCTCTAGGCAGTAGAGAAGAGAAGAAGAGAAGAGAAAGAGCAGAGGAGAAGAAGACGAAGAAGAAGAAGAAGAAATGAGAGACAGAGAAGAGAGAAAGAGAAGGAGGAGAGAGAAAGCTTGAGGATTCAAAGACAAACACACCCCACACTCAAATTAGGTAAGTTCTAACTCACTTGGTACCTTTTATATGATTGTTTATGAGTTTATATGAAGATTAGAGGTAACAAACACGCTCTTAAGACATGTATATATGTTGTGTTATAATTCTATTAGAGAAGACGAAATCCCAATGTATTGGACTTTTTCCAATCGATTGCCATCACTTAAGTCCCAATCAATTGGATAGTTTTCCAATCGATTGCTATTAATTGTAACCCAATAGATTACCAAAGTTAGAAATCGATTAGCATTGTTATGGATCCAATAGATTGTAATTTTCCTCAATCAATTGTTATAGTTTTTATCCCAATCGATTGGGAATCACAGAACATGGATTGTTTCTTTTATTTATTATATAAAGGTTTTGATCGTTCGATTCTCGATTCAAACTTTCATTATGTGACTATTCGGATAATCAGGGATAATGTAATACCAAAGATAAGTATGAAGGTGAATAGTGGATTAATGTTATAACGTTGGTTATTATGTTGTTCGTGATAGAGTTCGATATCCGTTTCATTTTAATCAGAGTAGTCAGGCCACAATGGGAAAGGCATGTATCAATGTTAGAATGGAACAAAGATAAGTTTGATAAGTTCTAAAAAATTGTATGTGGACAAGACTAAGGGGCCAGATGATCCATGTATATCCTTAATGAGCAGAGGATGATTATATACATAATGAGCGGTGGATGGGGATCACTGGTAGACATCGAGAAGTCGTGGAAATAGATTTGATATGTCATTGTTTAAAACGTTATATCCCCGACATGCAGTGGACGGTGATATGTCCTTAATGAACAGGGGGATAGACTGACGTGGTGTCCATGACATGCAGTGGATGGTATATATCCTTAACGAGCAATGGACAGAATAATGGTATATCTATAAGTTTGAACGATTAAGTCTGTTCTTTCAGCCAAGGTATGTTGATTATCGATCTTAGGATAATAAGACGATAAGGGTTGAGTAATGATGTTTGAATAAAGATGAAGATACTATTGTAGCACTATATTCATTTCATAACTTGTTATTACATTATATAACTGGTACCCTGTTAGTTTATATTCACTCAGCTCTCAATAAGCTGACGGCCATTAATGCCTGGACATTCCCCGTCCAGACTGCCATGTCCTAACCTTGTAGGTGATGATCACTACCAGGATGGTTACTATGTAGAGGAAGGCTATGCTGAGGACGTGCCGGGGAAAAGAGGCGAGGATAGACAAGACTATTACGTTGACGACGACGTTTACTCTAGTTGAAGAACTAGATAGTTATTAGTTTTATTTCTGTTGAACTTTGTTATAAATAGGTACTTGGGCATATGTTGCTTTCAGACCTGTTATATTTCCTGTAGCGCACTCTAATGATTTGTAATAGCTAAAACTTTTGTAATATATTCAGTTTGATATTATTACTGTTCTTGTTAGTACTTCTAATTGACTAGTACTGTGTGGTGTGGACAATTAGTGACATTCACCCGTCATTCTCTATGGACCCAAAAAGAAAAAAAGAAAAAAAATCTATGTTTGCTGTTCCGGGGCATGACAGTTTGTAACCCATTACTTATTGGACAAGTAATACAACTCTATGACAAAGGAAACCAAATCACAATAAGAATCTGGCCAAATCATAATCCCTAATTTAATGAAATTATCCCACATGTGATATAATCCCAACAAGTTTTTTTCTTATCTTGTGTAGCGATCAGAATCAAAATTTGGCTATTCATGGACTCTAGTTATTGACCCTCTTGACACCTCATTTTGTTGGCAATAAAGCCAAAGAAATTGGAATTTTTTGTACCATAACCACTTGGGATTGGATTGCTAGTTTTAGAATTCCAAACCTTCTTTCTTTCTTTCTTTCTTTCTTTCCAGTTTCGTGGTCATATTATGGGTCCAAAATGAAATTGGATACCTCCCTATTGAAGTGTTGTGGCTGTTTTCAGTTTCTTTAGCATATTTCATTCTTTTCTATTGAATTATTATGTTTGGTTTGAATTAGTGTGTCAAGTTGTAAATATGCTAGTTCTGTTTTCATCTTGAGTCTCTCATTTCTACTAGTTTTGGAACCTTATTTGATATCCTTGAAAGAGGTTCACACACACACACACATATGTCAATAGTATTAGAATTTCACCTCAAAACTTTGTTCGAGAATGTCAATAGTATATACTTTAATAAAAATGCTGCTAAAAAATTAATATAATAATGATAATAATATGACGTCTCAGGGGTTTCATATTTCTGTTGGACTACTATATGGTCAACCTAATTCTTGTGGACTTCCTAGAATATTGCATCATAGTTCTATATATTTGAGTCTTAATGTCAGCAGGAAAATTCTGTTAAGCAGGTTCACAGTAAGTGACTGTGGAGCTATTAGACTTCTTTCTTTGAATTCTTTGTGGAAACACATTAGGTTTTTCTTCACCTTTTCCTACTAATTAACCACCTGCTTCAGGTTTATCAAGGCACTATAAATAAATAACAAAGTACAAACATTCACACAAAAATAGGAGACAATGAGATGTTGGGGTCTTTGGTTGCAGAAGATATGCAAGGATGAAGTATACTTGGGTATTTAGTATTTTGAGGTGATTTGGGAGACTTCTTATTGTTATGGTGTAGAGTTACAAGTTTGTGTCTTTTTTCTATGTTTCTGCAACTAATTCCAAAATACCTGAACAAATGATAATTATGTGCCTTATGTGGTTCTTTATGTTTTGTTCTTGCCTTTGCTGTAAGTGCTATGCCAAGTTTGATGCTGAAAACACATAATAATGAATGAGTTGCAATATTGTTCAAGTAAACAGCATTTTAGTTTACAGTTTCATTAATTGGGTTCTAGTTTCTTATTTGCCACATAAGTTGGTTCATTGGTTTTTCATTGATTTAGGATTTAGAATTGATTCCTTAAAATGGGACATACTGATTGGTTTTTTTATGGCTTCTTTAAAGCTAGTTATAGGACTTAACTTGATTTAAATTTCCTTTTTTTATGGTGTTCTAGGGTAAGCCTAATGCAAAAAATTTGAAGGGAAAGTTATGCTCTCGTTACTATGACTTGGTTACCATTTTCAGAAATGACTCCGCAGCGAGGACTGGGCAATCACTATGATGAAAAATCTGGATGGTTCTTCCTTGGGATTCACAAAAATTAGGGGTGGCAATTCGGGTTCTCGTGTTATAATCGTGTCATTAATCGGGTTGTGTGCTTTGGGTTTGATTTTTAGTTTCGAGTGCTATTCATCTATAATATGAACTATTTTAAATTAATCGTGTCATGTCATGTCATGTTCTGGTTGTCTCATTAAAACAGGTTGTCGTGTCAAAAATAGCCACCCCTAACGAAAATGCTTTTATGCGTGCTTGGGTCTATCGTAAGCTTAGAAAAGATCCGGCAAATTAATTTTCATTTTTAGTACATCAAAACAATCATGGAATTTTTTTTTTAATGGAACTTTGATGAATACTTATAATTTTACTTTGATGAGACTTTGATTTTTAGTACATTAAACAATCGTTTGTGAAATTGACTATTAATATGAGTACGTAGTTGTCTCAATTGCTTGAATTTGCATCATTTTCAAACTATTTGTTTTGTGATTCATAGGTTAATTACTTGAAAAAAAATGTAAATTTCAATGAAAAATGTTAATTTTCAGCAAAAAAATTTATTTTTCATGAAAAATGACCATTTTTGTACTAAAAAATAGTGACAATCAAACAACAAAACTAAAATTTTCAACCAGAAAATAATTGCGATCAAATAACCCCATATTTTATTTCCATTGAAAAAATTTCCAAGTAAAATAATTCCATGGAATAAATTTCTTTTCGACCCCATCTTCTACCTTGTAATCAAACTCACCCTTACTTGATTTGACACCAAAATTGTCAACATTTCTTTGGACAACCAAATAAATGAAAACGTTTTCCTTGGTATTTTCTTTTCCTTTCTTTTCTCTTACTGAATCCATAAACTAAACAAAGCATTTTAAATATTCAAATGGAAAATACAAAAAGAGGAAGCATTAAAAGCTTAAAGAATCAATAAGACGAGGTTATATAAATCAAAATTTCCTCCACATCACTCAAAACTTTCAAAAGTGTGTCATACTGAAATATGGCATGAGTAGTACCATAAATGATAAAATCCAACCCATCAAGATAGGAAAATTATTATGGAGCACAAAAATAATAATAATAATTCCCAAAAAGAAATGTTGCCAAAACTTTATTCTTTTGTAGCTTTACCCAGACAAGGAAATTGCCTAGAATCCCCAATTGCTGGGATAGCCATTCTCCTCCTCATAAATCCTCCCCTGTACCCAACTTGCTCTCCATGCCATCTACCCTGACTACTGGGCTGCCCATCACCTCGACCCGTACCCGCACTGTTTCTGTATCTGGCTTGACCCAAAGGCCCACAACCCGTATCAGACTCCGGCCCGTCCTTTCCTTGCTCCCCACGGCCACGACCTGTATTTTGTGGGTTTCTGTATCCAGCTTGCTCCGAATGCCCATGACCCGTATCTGACTCCGGCCCGTTCATTCCTCGCTGATACCCACGGCCACGACCCGTATTGGCCGCATCACCCCTACCTCGATCTCGATCCCCACGCCAGCCACCTCGTGGGGTACGTCTTACACGAAAGACCTCATCAAGGGGAAGTTGCCGAGCCTTTACCTATTATGACAAAAGAGCATTGTATTAAAAGCCAGCAAATAGAACAGATGGGGAAAGGAAAACACTATTTCTTCGTTTTGTTAAAATAAGAAATAGCAAGAAAGTAGAAAAAAGTGAGAAATAAACTAGGAGTTCTGAATTTGGTGAGTGAAAGGTTTTTAATTCTTAAGGCTATTTAAGCATGGAGAAAACCACGATGGTAATAGTTTTTCTTTGTATTTTACTTTCTTTTTTCTTTTCTTTCTGCAAAACCAAACCAAACATAGCCTTCGGCTGCAAAGGAAGGAAAGGCACAACTTTTTGCCGAACATATATGTATGGTAAATGCAATGCAAGCACACATTGAGGCTTTGTTGCGAGAGAGAGAGAGAGAGAGAGAGAGAGAGAGAGAGAGAGAGAGAGAGAGAGAGAGAGAGAGAGAGGAAACCCTTTCGCCTAAACATAATCTAGACAACGATCAGTAAATCACACAAATTGAGGAAGTGATATTAAAATATCTAATGAAAAATATTAATGTGCAACTATAAGATACCTCTACATTGAAAAAATCAGATTAATATGGTAAGTTGCATTAATTCAAATTTCTGCATTAGGTAAAAGGATGTATGATAAAAAAAGCCTTGCACACAGTGCTCAATGGAATTACTTTTAAAAAAAAAATGGGTGAAAAGTTTTAAGATATACAAAATGAGAGCATGCTCAGAAAAGGTGTTGGTTTACCTTATGAACTTTCTCATCCTTGTCAATGCTCTCCTTCCTTTCAAGTTTGTCTTTCTCACCCTTCTTGAAGAACAATAGAAAGGTGAAATTCAATAATATAATTCATAAACATGAAAACAAATCACAAAACACATGTTTACCCACCAATTTGATGCAAAGGCCGTCTTCTTTCTTTTTCTCCACAAGGTGCATCGACTCGAAATCCTTGTCAATGTTTACCTTCCTCTCCGATACCTTGGTTGCTTCCAAAGCCTTCCTCTTCTCAACAAGTAGCTTCTCATATTGTTCGAGAGTCATTTTCTGAAATACAAAGTAGTATAAATCTTGATGTTATTATAATTGAATGTGATTGGATTTTACAAAACTTAAAAGTAAAAAGAATTTACTTTTCTTTCTTCCTCTTCCTCTCTGGCCTTCTTTTCTAAGTCCGCTTCACGAGCAAGACGATCGAGTTTCTCTTGCTCAGACTCTACATATTGTGATACTTCAGAAATGGCAGGAACACTCCTGCCAAAACCAAAAGCAATAGCAATAGCAATAGACAGGTCATAACGTGTTATTCGCAAACAAGAATAAATAACGAAAAATGCTGAAGATCTAATAATCATAATCTTCCGGGATATTAATAGGCCCGTTATCTTCATATGAACCCCGCACTATGAAGCACGGACACGGACACACTAACACGGATACGATACGACACGGACACATCGACACGACAAATCCTAAAAATTGCACGTCCACACTCCAGGAAAAGTTTCCGTGAAGTGTCGTGTCTGACACACGGACACGATACGCAACAAGACACGTTACCTTCTTAGCAGTGTCGGTGCTTCCTAGACCGCGCATAATAGAGAAGAATAAGATAAATACGTAAGCACCTTCTTATGGAATACAATGGCAGAAACAAAATTAATTTTTTTTTCCCCAATTCATACACGAGTTAGACATGGAAGAAAAAAAAAATAGATTGTTAATTAACAGCTATGATGGACATAAAAAGGAAAACACAATAGTTGCTAAAGACCACTAATCATCGTTTCAGATATAGAAGAATTACAAATGCAACTCATTCGAATTCCTTCCAACTTAATCATTTTTTACATTCAATTGAAGAAAAAAAAAAAGTCTATGCAAAGAGTTCACTTGACAGTAGTGCAAGAACTTCTCTTCTAATGAAATATGCAAACTAGAATAAAAGGCACAAAAAGTAAAATAGAATAGATACATAACATACAACGATACAAACATACTGCATTATGAAATTTTGAAGAAAAACACTTACTTCTCGGCCCCACCATTGACTCCATGGCTCCTATTAACACCAAGTTCATTCTTTGTCCCATTATTATTCATCTCTTCACTCCTTCGATCGTTCATTAATCCTTCAAGCCTGTTATTGTATCGACCCTCTCGAGTTCTACATCCTCGACTACCCTCACCATTACTCGAATTCCCGTTTCTGAGCTGCCTATTTTCATTATAATTACGATTATCGGTAACTCTCTCCCAACCACCATCAACAAATCCCCCTTTCTCGCCCCGGTTTTCAAGTTCTTGATTACCCTCAACTTTGTAATTCTGATTAAAACCGTTAGCCCCACCATGATCCCTCCTATAACCATTGCCTCCTCCGTTATTTCTCTGATAACCATCGGCCCCTCTGAAACTCCACTGGTTACAATTTTCCCCTCCATAACTCCTCCGATATCCGTTTGGCTGTCCATTTCCAAACTGCTTCACATCATTACCACTCGAACTTCGTGAAACACGACTGGGACCTCCTCTTCCCCTTCCCCTTCCCCTTCCCCTTCCTCTACCTCTACCAGAACTTGCTGAGAAATTAATCAATAAAAGCATCACATTAATAGATAGGATAAAAACATATAAATATAAACCTACAACCGTCTAATTTCCAAGAAATTTGAGCTAAAACAATAATACGATGAAGCATGACGATACCAATAACAAAAAGGTCCAGCCTTAAAATTTTGAGTACTGCTATTCTCTCGAATTTTATATTTCCTATAACATGTGGCAGTGGGACCACCTTCAATAATGGAGATACCTCTTCAACATCCTCCAATAAAAATCAATTGGCCCACTCCCACATGTGTTACCTTTGGGAAGCATAGCATTATATTCTAAATTTGGTAAGGTTCATCTCTCTAGTAGTTATGATCAGAACGCTATCAAATTTTTTTAGTCTGGTTCAATTGAACTAAATTGAACACTCTGCTAGAATTTGAACTCCCTAAGAAAAAAGAAAAATAAATCCCTATTTCACCCAATGCTGAAAGAAATTGGACAAGAAAAAAAAAAAAAGGAATAATTCTTGAATCTCAAATCCCTAAACACCCAATAACAAACTTTAAAAAATTAAAAATAAAAATTATTATAAGACCAAATAGTATCAAATGACACGTTTAATAATTTGTATCACTTTTAAACTTTTTCCCTCCCAAAACAAAAATGTATGAACAAACAAACAATCAAAAGAATTAAGCTAGGTAGCACCGGAGCATGTGTGTGGATTCGGGTATGGGAATGCGGGTGGGAGGGATTCGCCAATTTTCCAAAAAGTAAGGGTTAAGGTTTGGTGGGAGTACTTGAATAAAATATTAAAATTACTTTTTTATATAATAGTATATACAAATTATTTTATAACAATTAGTGCAGTAGTGTATACCCCATATAATTGCTATAATTATTTTCTATTATTTCTCTTTTAAACCCCCAATGTTTCCAAAATTGTATGAAGAACTTATATATTTTTTTTCCCTCCAAAAAAAAGCTATAAAAATGCCCTAGCCAGGCACCCACACTGCAAAAGAACTCAAAGAATCCACAGTGTACCCGGGTGTGCACTAAGTGCGTGTGCGGTGGTGTTTTCGAAGAGTCCGTGCTTCATAGGAATTAAGGAACCCAGAAACCCTAACAGCAAAAGTACAAGGATTCCCAACTCTGTAAAAAGAAATTATGATTAACCCACAGGTTGTGAATTACTGTATATTCAAATGTGCATATATATAAAAAACAATAGATACAGATTTATATATTTTTTTTTTGCATCGATACAAATTTCTAAGAACAAGAACAAGGAATCCAACTCCTTAAAAAGAAATTATAAATACCCAAATTGAGAATCGCTGTATATTCAAGTGTGCAAACATAGAATACAATAAAATGCATAAAATAAAATAATAAAATAAAATAAAATAAAATAAAACAGAATATATATATAAGAAACCAAGAACGAGTAATTGTTACCATATTGAGAAAAAGAAGCAGTCTTGGAATGGATATTGGGACCCGCGACGAGGGACTGAGGCTGCTCGACTCTGGCGGAGACGCGTGCGAGAAGGTCGGAAACGTCGTCGCTTTCCTCATTGAACAAGAGAGCGAAAGAGTTCTCTTGACGAGTCGCCATTACAGAAACACTGATCAAGAAACAGAGTAGAGAGAGAAACAGAGTAACCCTGTGAGTTTAAAGGGACTTAATTAATTACAACGACGACATCATGAAAAAACCCTAAAAAAAATTGATGACCCAAGAGAGAGCTTCCATTGATGAACTGTCTAATCTCTCGCCATTCTCTCTCTCTCTCTCTCTCTCTCTCTCTCTCTCTCTCTCCGATTGGGAACAGTGACGGAGAGTAAGTTTTTGCTCGAGAAAGGAATGCTTATATATAGGCGTTTGATGACCGACCCATGGCCAGACGTAACTTTACACGTTGGTGTTACTGATTTTTTGTTTGCTGAGCACGCTTACGTTAATTTTGGGCCCACACAATTCACGTTAGTTTTTTTTTTTTTTCCTTGCTCAACACGCAGGTTAATTTCGGACTTTCCTTTCTTAAATTTTGCGATTTTGTAAAATTATTACACCTTTACTCTTTTATTTTTCTTTTTTTAAATCTTTTTTCCCCTTAAGTTAATCTAATTGTTAAGAGTATCTCCAAGGAACTAGGGCAATTTTACACTTCGTTTGGATTGAGAGAAATAGAGAGAAGAGAAGAGAAAGAGTACCACTTTCTCTTTAGTTATCTCATTTGGTAATTTAAGTGGGGAGAGAAGAGAAGAGAAATGGAGAGAAAGCGGGGAGAAAGTGGAGAGAAAAGAGTCCAGTTTTGTTTCTCTCCAAATCGGAGAGATTCCGGAGAGAAAAGAAGAGAAACTTAATTAAATAATGTGTAAAAGACAAATACGCCTCAATATATTATAATTTCATCTAACATGTATCCCTAATAGAGGACAAAAAAGTAAATTGGTTATAAGTACTTTCTTTTCTTTTCTCTTATGAAAGTTATCCAAACGAGAAAAAGTTGTGTTTCTTTTCTTTTCTCTTCTCTCCTCTATTGTCTATCCAAACATGATGGAGAAAACTCAACTTTCTCTTCTCTTCTCTTCTCTTCTATTCTCTTGATAAGTTTCTTTTCTCTTCTCTCCACTTCTCTCAATCCAAACGAAGTGTTAATCTTTCAGTCAAAATACTTCGTCATAAAGGAGATTTTGAACTCCAACAGACTAGCTAGCTACATAACTAATTACGGAGTATTTTAATCTTTGACTAGCTAGATTTTTCTAATAATAAATGACTCTCTATCTCCTCTCTCTAAATCTTTGTCTTTCAATATTTTTCCAATACCAACCATACAAAATGTAATAAAGTAAGATGATTAGGTAAATTAAAGAGTACTGGTGGAATTAAAGGTTAACTAATAAATAACTAAAATATTTTTTAATTAAAGCAACTAGCTTAAACGAATATCATTATTGAAGATGCTCTAATAGCAAAGTCTCTTGTGTGTATGTGTGTGTGTGGTTTTTTTTTTCTTCATTTCGGTCTGTATGCCTTAGTTAATTTTTCTAACAAAACTCAAGAAAGTGATTTTGAAAACATTCTAGGACCATAATTGCATTGAATCAAAATTTTGCATTGTTTCAAAAGTGATATGTGCAATCAAGGATTTGGAAATTTGTAGTGCGATTAAGAAGTTTGTTGTGCTTATTTTTCATGTTTTATTCTTTCTTCTAATGTTTCCACTGGTTTCTTTTGGAATGTGTTGCTTATGAAATGAAATGTTTCTCTTCCTTAAAAAAAAAAAAAAGTTAATTACACGGACCTCCTTTGAGGTTTGACAATATTATACGAACCTCTCTTCTATATTGCAAAATTACACAGACCTCCCTTAAGGTTTGAATTTGCATTACACACACATCTCCTCTAGATTGCAAAATTTACAAAGACCTCTCTTCTTAATTTTGCTAATACCGAAAATACCCTTTGTGATAAAAAAAAAACCCATCTCTTTCTCTCTCTACTGTATATACATATTTATATATATATATGCATACATATACACACATCATATATACGAACCATGCATTTATACATATATGTATACATATTTGTATACATATAGCCATTGAATATATATACGTATATACATAGATATTTGTATACATCTTTAAGGTAAGTTTGATATTTTTGGGTTTAGATATTAGGTTTTTGAAATAAATTGATTTTGGGTTAATTTAATTTTTTTATTTTTTGAACAAATTCAGTCATATATATATATATATAATTGTATGTTCTTATATTATGTATGTACTTGTATATCTATATATATACACACACAGTAGAGAGAGAGAGAGAGGTCTGTGATTTAGTAAAATAGTAAACAAAGTAATGATAAAATAGTAAATTCATGATACAGGAGGAGGTCTGTGTAATTTTGTAATATAAATGGGAGGTCTGTATATTTGCCAAACCTCGGGGGAGGTCCGTGTAATTAACTCAAAAAAGAAAATAAAAAATGTGATACGTGGGTGCCATCGCTATCGAAATCAATATATTTTGGATTTAAGTTATTTCTTTATTGGCTTTAACAAGCAACAACTTAGTCATGATTTAAATCTTGGGCTATGCTAATGCCAAAGTACAAAGTGTCACTAAAAGCTTCAATGACACTCACAAAGTGTCACTAAAGCTTTTAGTGACACTTTGTGAGTGTCATTGAAGCTTTTAGTGACACTTTGTGCTTTGGCATTAGCACATTGTGCTTTGGCATTAGCATCACCCTAAATCTTGCTACCCTCCTTTTGGTCTAGGTACTGTCCGCGTAGGAGACCATTATACCAAATGATAAAAATAAATAAATAAATAAATTTGAAGTAAAAATTCTACACACTGTCGAAGCCAAGTGTTGGTAGATAGGTTCAACGGAACTTAATGAAATTTAAGAACTTTTTTATATGTACAAATATGAGTCTGGTTTCAGTGCACATTGAGTAAGCGCACTGCGCTTTTAAGCTAAAAAAATGCGGGTCGCCCCGCTAACCCGGGCCCTGTCCCTCCGCTTCGATGACTTGCAATTTTTTTAGACTGAAAAGTCCAATGTGCTCATCCAATACTGTCACAGCCCGGTCCCACAATAGCGGAACCGGAGCCCGTGGCACGCCACCAAGGCTAAACCAATTCATTAACGTTCCCAAAAATTAGTTTGAAGAACACACGCAGCGGAATAAAACAAGACATTTTGAAAACCATCCGTCCAGTCGACTGATCCTCAGACCCAGTCGACTGATCCTGGTCCAGCAGAAAGTTGGGTTTTAAAACACCATCCAGTCGACTACTTTCTACACCCAGTCGACTGGTGCTTCAAATTTTCAGTCGACTGATAAAGTCCGGTCGACTGAAGTTTGGCCTGAACAAAATATTTGAATTGAAAACATGATTCAGTCGACTGTGTCGGGGACCCAGTCGACTGATCCTCTATGAAACAATGCAGAGAGTTGCTGAAAACAGAGGCTCCAGTCGACTGTTTCCTCAACCAGTCGACTGATTTATGGCAGCAGCACATTCTGTAGAGTTTTCTAAGTTTAAAAGTTTTTGAATTCGAACGGCGATCAAACACACACTTCCAAACGTACTCTAAAGCAATTCTAACTGTATTAACATATTACCAAAGCACAGTTACAACATGTTACTAACTATTACAACGTTTTAGATTCGTTCTAACATACTAAGTTAAACATAACTAAAATCATAAGAATTCTTATTACAACATCCTATTATCCCAAAACTATATGGTTAACATTTCAAGTTGCCTTCTATAAGAACTCCCAACCCACGTGCTCACTTCTGCGATTCCTCGCCAGCATTAACACCTGCAATGGTTATTTGAATAACCACACATATTTCGATTTGTTTAAGCTAACGCTTAGTGAATAAATCAACATATGTACATGAATGATAAACATGTCCGCATTCACATCTCTACAATTCATACTAGTCGCCGGAGACTCACGTGCCCGTCCATACTCCCAATCCGCGACTCCTCGCCAATAAGTCCACGCGAAAGGGTAAGACCCACGATTCTACAAACAATCGTGCGACCTTAATGCCTATATCGGCTCCACAAAATGGCACGGTGACCACGTGCTCCTTCTGACCCACATAAGCAACTTAACATGCTCAAATACATATCACCATGCTCGCGGTAATCAAAACATATCACCGTGCTATTGAGCCTACTTATCAATATAATTGCCCAATATGAACTACACAATATATCTCTAAGAATTAATACATGCTATTCAAACATAACATGAATACATGCCAAGAAATCATTCCAAAACATAGTTGAATCACTCACCTCCGAATAACACTCCTATAATTCAAACTGAAGAAAAGCCGTGCACAAAGAACGTGCAGAAGTCCGTTTAGTAAAATTCCTATGGATCAGAATTCCATTTATCAACTTTTATGAAAAATTCTACAAAACAACTTTTCTAAAAACTTGGCCAAACAAGCCCTAGCATATATCAAAACGAAGCTCTTACCTCGAGGAGCTCGAATATGAAATCTAGGAGAAAACAGACTGACGGAAGGTCGTCGTTTGGCGTCGCAAAGCTCTAAGCTCCCAAAATCTCCCTATGGCCTCCTTTCTTAAACTTAGGTTAAGATTTACAAAAATCTAAAGATCCATCTCTATCTATATATAGGCAACATTCTCGGGGAATTACGTTTACCTCCCCACGAGTTTTCCAAACTCCTAATCAGTCTCTGAAACTTTCTATACAGCTTATTCATAGCTTTACGAGTGAAACCTCAAAATTATAAAAGTTTCCGACTAAGTTTCGTTTGGTCGCTAAAATACGAATTTCTACATGACGTTTCCGAAGTTGCTATTTAGCCTACCAAATTAATAGCGTGTTCATTCGTCCTCACCAGGATACTAAATCTAACAACAGAAATATATTCTAAGCCAGAAAATAATACAGATATTGAAATACACAGGTAAACATTTATTTTCAGATAAACATTTAAAGTATTCCACAGTGACCGTCTCATACTCGGAGAGACGTCACAACAACAATTCCTCAATTACCACAGTTTCAGAGGGTTCTCTAATACAGACACCCAAATCAACTCGTGAGTCAAAACTCACCCAAACATGTGTCATAAGACACGCCACATCACATTATCATGCATGACAATGAAATGCAAAAGCAATAACACAATTATGGGTGTTATAATACTCTCCCCCTTAAAAGAAGTTTGTCCCCAAACTTATACCTCATGTCTCGAAAAGGTGCGGATACTGAGTACGCATCTCATCTTCTATCTCCCACGTCATCTCTTCCATAGTTTGGCTACGCCATAACACTTTCACTTTCGATATTACTTTATTTCGTAAGACTTGATCCTTCCGATCCAAGATCTCTACCGGATACGCAACATACGTCAAATCACTCTGAATCTCATTCGATGTCGGAGTCATCACTTGATCTCTATCTTCTACTAATTGTTTGCGTAACAACGATACATGAAACACGTTATGAACTTGAGCATACTCGCTCGGCAAGTTCAAACGATAAGCTACGGGTCCAACCTTTTCAATGATTTCAAAAGGTCCTATATACCTCGGGTTGAGTTTCCCGTATCTACCAAATCTGGTTATTCCCTTTGAAGGTGACACCTTCAAATACACCAAGTCTCCTACATCGAATTCCAACGGTCGTCTGCGCTTGTCGGCATAACTCTTATACCTACTCTGGGCTGTCAGTAACCGTTGTCTAATTACCTTTATCTTATCCGTCGTCTCTTGTACAATTTTTGGCCCTTCAATCTGTCTTTCTCCGACTTCCGTCTAACTAATCGGTGAACGACATACACGACCATATAAAGCTTCATAAGGAGCCATCCCAATACTCGACTGAAAACTGTTGTTATATGCAAACTCAATCAACGACAAATGTCTTCCCAATCACCCTGAAAATCAAGCACACATAGCCTAAGCATCTCTTCCAAAATCTGGATTACTCTCTCTGATTGACCATCAGTCTGAGGATGAAAAGCTGTACTAAAGTGCAATTTGGTACCCATTGCTTCTTGCAAGGCTCTCCAAAACTTCGATTTAAAACTAATATCCCTATCCGAAACGATAGAAACTGGGATACCATGTAGTCTCACAATTTCGCGAATATACAACTTAGCTAAAGTCATCGGCTTAGTCGTTCGAAGCGGTAGGAAGTGCGACGACTTCGTCAAACGATCAACAATCACCCAATTATTAGTGTTCGATCTCTTCGATCTCGGAAACCCACTAACAAAATCCATTGTTATGTGCTCTCATTTCCACTCGGCTATCGGTAACGGTTGTAACAATCCTGAGGGTACTTGGCGTTCGGCCTTTACTTGTTGACAACTAGTACAACGCGAAACGTATCGTGCTATTTCTCTCTTCATTCCCGGCCACCAATACACATTCCTCAAGTCTCTATACATCTTGGTGCTTCCCGGATGAACGATATACTTTGTGTTGTGTGCTTCCTCTAGGATGTTTCGCTTCAACTCCTTCTCACTAGGTACACAAATTCTACCCCTCAATCTCAACACATTGTTCTCAAACGTGAATCCCGGTTGTTGGCCCATTGGAATCTCATCACAAATCTTCTTCAAAGCCACATCTTGAAATTGTTTCTCTGCGATCTCGTGAATCAAGAGTGGTTGTGCCACCATCGTCGACATCAAGCCACTTTCAATCCTCGGTATCACTTCAAGCTCCATATTCTCCATATCTCGTATCAGTTCTTTCTGAGAAGTCAAATCTGATGCGGTGTTGGTTGGTACTTTGCGACTAAGAGCATCGGCGACGACATTCGTCTTGCCCGGATGATACTGAATTGACAAGTCATAGTCCTT
Organism: Hydrangea macrophylla; assembly: GCA_033977485.1. Taxonomy (NCBI): domain Eukaryota; kingdom Viridiplantae; phylum Streptophyta; class Magnoliopsida; order Cornales; family Hydrangeaceae; genus Hydrangea; species Hydrangea macrophylla. The sequence goes on from CM066989.1 coordinate 12,054,428, forward strand.
CATCAACTCTAACCATCTCCTTTGCCTCATATTCAAATCTCGCTGTGTAAACAGGTACTTCAAACTCTTGTGATCCGTATAGATCTCACATTTCTCCCCGTATAGGTAATGACGCCAAATCTTCAATGCAAAAATCACGGCGGCCAATTCTAGATCATGTGTTGGATAATTCTTCTCGTGCGGTCTAAGTTGTCTTGATGCATACGCAATAACTTTATCACCTTGCATAAGAACGCAACCTAAACCCCTATATGAAGCATCACTGTAAATAATAAATCCTTCAGTCCCTGACGGAACGGCTAATACTGGTGCTTTCACTAGTCGACCCTTCAACTCTTGGAAACTTTCTTCACATTCTGGACTCCAAACAAAAGCAATATCTTTCCTCATTAACTGTGTCATCGGCATTGCTATACGCGAAAAGTCTTTTACAAATCTCCGATAACACCCAGCTAATCCTAGGAAACTTCGGATGTCTGTCACATTCGTTGGTCTCGCCCAGTTGGTAACTGCTTCTATCTTCTGAGGGTCTACAGAAATTCCCTTTGCCGACACTATATGTCCAAGAAAAGCAATCTCTGTCAACCAAAACTCACACTTCTTCAATTTGCCGAATAATCTCTTTTCACGCAATCGTTGTAAAGCTAATCGCAAATGATACTCGTGATCTTCTACGCTTTTGGAGTAGATTAGGATGTCATCTATAAACACAATGACAAACTCGTCTAAGTAATCCTTGAAAACGCGATTCATTAAGTCCATGAAAGCAGCTGGTGCATTAGTCACTCCAAACGGCATAACCAAAAATTCAAAGTGACCATAGCGAGTCTTGAAAGCTGTCTTCTCAACATCTTCCTCTTTAACTTTCAACTGGTGGTAACCGGATCTCAAGTCGATCTTCGAAAATACTCGCGCTCCTTGCAACTGGTCAAACAAGTCATCTATTCGCGGCAACGGATACTTGTTCTTGACTGTCAACTTATTCAACTCTCGGTAGTCGATGCACATGCGCATTGTTCCATCTTTCTTCTTCACAAACAAGACTGGAGCTCCCCACGGTGAAACACTCGGTCGGATAAAACCCTTCTCCAACAGTTCTTCTAACTGAACTTTCAATTCTTTCAACTCTATCGGTGCCATTCGGTACGGTGCTTTGGATACCGGTTGTGACCCTGGTACTACTTCTATTGTGAAATCAAGCTCTCTTTCAATCAATACGTCGGGTAACTCATCGGGAAAAACATCTGGAAATTCTCGAACTACTGAAATGTCTTCTATTAGTGGTCCAAGAACTCGCGTGTCAACAATTGAACATAAGAAACCCGAACAACCCTTCTTCAACATCTTACTTGCTTGAATCACCGATATCAAGTACGGCGGTACGATCACTCCCTTACCCTGAAAAGTAAACTCTTCTCGCCCTGACGGATAGAAACTAACCCGTTTTTGTTCACAATCGATTTTGGCTTGATTAACCGACAACCAATCCATACCCAAGATAACATCAAAGTAATTCACCGTCAACGGAATCAAATCAACGCTCAAGACTTTATCACCTATCTTGATTTCACATGACTTGAATATCGAAGAAGTAACTAGCGGTTCACTACTAGGCAATGATACACACAAGTCATATCCTAGCGGTTCTGACTTAACGATTAAATGCTTAACAAAATCACGTGATACAAATGAATGCGTTGAACCAGAATCCATAAGTATACGTGCAGGATGCGAACAAATAGGAAGAATACCTGATACGACGGTATCATCCGTATTTCCCGGCCTGAGCTGGAAGTATCGTCCTTGTTATTGCGCGACTCCTTTCCCTTTATCTATTCGAGGTTCTACCCTTGATCCGCTTGGCACACTCGATGCCCCGGTACTCATTCCCGGTTGTCTCTTACTTGGGCAATTCTTCGCTATATGCCCCGGTTGGCCACACTCAAAACATTTCCCTCTTATCTCTGGGTTATAGCTCTTGGCGTTCGAGGTTGTGTTTGGTGTAGTCGAATTTGCGTTCAAAGGACAATTCCTAGACACATGCCCCAATTGTTTACAAATATAGCAAGTGATCAATTGATAGCAGGTTCCTCTGTGTCGCAGGTTACATGTTGGGCACAACGGTCTCGAATCTCCAACAAACACACTTCCTCCTTGACTACCCATATTCGATCCTGAATCTTGCGTGAACGGTTTCTTCGCATTCCCTTGGCTCTTGCCCCTATTGTCATTGGGTCTCTTTCCTTGTTGCCCTTGTCGATATCGGTCGACACTCTTCTCAGCTATACGGGCGACTTCCTCGACTAGAGAAACGGTCGGGTGTTGTAACATGTCCACACGGCCACAGATATTCTCTCTAAGCCCTTCCTCAAACTTACGAGCTTTATCCCTATCAGTCGGAACGGTAGTTTTCCCAAATCGTAACAAGGCATTAAAACGAGAAACATACTCACCCACGGTCATATCTCCCTGAACCAAACTCGCAAACTCCTGACGTTTCTGAGTATAAGCAGATTGTGGAAAGAAACGTTTGTTGAATCCCTCTTTAAATGCTTCCCACGTGGTCGGCTTCCCTTGTTCAAGTACGTTGTTCCACCAGTCCAAGGCTTCACCCATCAACGTATCGGATGCGCATAAAATTTTCTCCTCATCGGTACATATTACCTGACGGAAATGTCTTTCCATGTCCATCATCCAATGATAGGCCAAGTCTATGTCAACTTGCCCATGATACAACGTCGGTTTTCGCTTATGAAACTGTTCCACGATTGTGTGTTGAGGTCGCGGTGCCGATGGTGCATTGACATAACGAATTTCCACTTGTGGAGGCTGAACGTTCATCTGTTCTCTTTCACTTACCGCTTGTATGAAATTTCCTACCATATTCACTATTTGGTCCATCCGCGAATGCGGTGACAATTCTCTTGGTGGATCAGCCATAACGTTTCAAATATTTCCCCTGTCGAGTTCAATGCATAATGACCATGCATGCTATGCCACAATATAGATATATGTGCACAGTTCATCACACTCAACAAATGCTAACACATGAAGCATTTCTACAATGATAACAATTATCTTCACAATTACACACTCCACTCGACGTCACTCAGCAGATATAACGTCACTCGTTCCCAAGGCTCTAAACTTATGCTCTGATACAACTAAATGTCACAGCCCGGTCCCACAATAGCGGAACCGGAGCCCGTGGCACGCCACCGAGGCTAAACCAATTCATTAACGTTCCCAAAAATTAGTTTGAAGAACACACGCATCGGAATAAAACAAGACATTTTGAAAACCATCCGTCCAGTCGACTGATCCTCAGACCCAGTCGACTGATCCTGGTCCAGCAGAAAGTTGGGTTTTAAAACACCATCCAGTCGACTGCTTTCTACACCCAGTCGACTGGTGCTTCAAATTTTCAGTCGACTGATAAAGTCCGGTCGACTGAAGTTTGGCCTGAACAAAATATTTGAATTGAAAACATGATTCAGTCGACTGTGTCGGGGACCCAGTCGACTGATCCTCTATGAAACAATGCAGAGAGTTGCTGAAAACAGAGGCTCCAGTCGACTGTTTCCTCAACCAGTCGACTGATTTATGGCAGCAGCACATTCTGCAGAGTTTTCTAAGTTTAAAAGTTTTTGAATTCGAACGGCGATCAAACACACACTTCCAAACGTACTCCAAAGCAATTCTAACTGTATTAATATATTACCAAAGCACAGTTACAACATGTTACTAACTATTACAACGTTTTAGATTCGTTCTAACATACTAAGTTAAACATAACTAAAATCATAAGAATTCTTATTACAACATCCTATTATCCCAAAACTATATGGTTAACATTTCAAGTTGCCTTCTATAAGAACTCCCAACCCACGTGCTCACTTCTGCGATTCCTCGCCAGCATTAACACCTGCAATGGTTATTTGAATAACCACACATATTTCGATTTGTTTAAGCTAACGCTTAGTGAATAAATCAACATATGTACATGAATGATAAACATGTCCGCATTCACAACTCTACAATTCATACTAGTCGCCGGAGACTCACGTGCCCGTCCATACTCCCAATCCGCGACTCCTCGCCAATAAGTCCACGTGAAAGGGTAAGACCCACGATTCTACAAACAATCGTGCGACCTTAATGCCTATATCGGCTCCACAAAATGGCACGGTGACCACGTGCTCCTTCTGACCCACATAAGCAACTTAACATGCTCAAATACATATCACCATGCTCGCGGTAATCAAAACATATCACCGTGCTATTGAGCCTACTTATCAATATAATTGCTCAATATGAACTACACAATATATCTCTAAGAATTAATACATGTTATTCAAACATAACATGAATACATGCCAAGAAATCATTCCAAAACATAGTTGAATCACTCACCTCCGAATAACACTCCTATAATTCAAACTGAAGAAAAGCCGTGCACAAAGAACGTGCAGAAGTCCGTTTAGTAAAATTCCTATGGATCAGAATTCCATTTATCAACTTTTATGAAAAATTCTACAAAACAACTTTTCTAAAAACTTGGCCAAACAAGCCCTAGCATATATCAAAACGAAGCTCTTACCTCGAGGAGCTCGAATATGAAATCTAGGAGAAAACAGACTGACGGAAGGTCGTCGTTTGGCGTCGCAAAGCTCTAAGCTCCCAAAATCTCCCTATGGCCTCCTTTCTTAAACTTAGGTTAAGATTTACAAAAATCTAAAGATCCATCTCTATCTATATATAGGCAACATTCTCGGGGAATTACGTTTACCTCCCCACGAGTTTTCCAAACTCCTAATCAGTCTCTGAAACTTTCTATACAGCTTATTCATAGCTTTACGAGTGAAACCTCAAAATTATAAAAGTTTCCGACTAAGTTTCGTTTGGTCGCTAAAATACGAATTTCTACATGACGTTTCCGAAGTTGCTAATTAGCCTACCAAATTAATAGCGTGTTCATTCGTCCTCACCGGGATACTAAATCTAACAACAGAAATATATTCTAAGCCAGAAAATAATACAGATATTGAAATACACAGGTAAACATTTATTTTCAGATAAACATTTAAAGTATTCCACAGTGACCGTCTCATACTCGGAGAGACGTCACAACAACAATTCCTCAATCACCACAGTTTCAGAGGGTTCTCTAATACAGACACCCAAATCAACTCGTGAGTCAAAACTCACCCAAACATGTGTCATAAGACACGCCACATCACATTATCATGCATGACAATGAAATGCAAAAGCAATAACACAATTGTGGGTGTTATAAATACGCAGTGAAGCTTGACTCATACAATTACATATTTATGTTTCACAAAGTTGACCTACTAAAATGACGGATAAAATGAGAAAGGGTCAAAATTTTAATTTGATAAGCCTTGGACTAGGGCCTGCCCTAGGCTAAAGCCGGGAAAGCGGCCACTTTGGGCCCTAAGATATTTAGCTAATTTAATGGTCTCATTTTTTATATTAACTTTGTATTTCTATATTGGGCCCTTATAAAAACCTTACTATAACTTAGCCTAATAAAGGTCCCAACCCAACCTAAAATAATCCAAAATTTTCACATATAAAACTACAAAGCTAAGCAATAAGACTATATTTTTTTGCTAGAGAGAATAAGACTATAATTTATTTCACTATTAAAAAAAAGATTAATTGATCAACTCATAGTGTGATACACTTTTAAAAATAAAAATAAATCAGTGTACCGAAAAAATGTAAGAAAATTAGGTTTTTCTCAATTCCTCAAATTCTTTTTAGTTTTAGCCCAAACAAACCCTCTAACTGTAAGTTGTTTTCAATTTATAGCTTGGTTTTAAATTATTGGTTGTTCAAATAAGTATTTAATTATGCTGCAAGTTGTTAGCACATTTTGCAATGTGACATTGAAAACCAATATATACGCATAATTATGTATACATGGACTCCAAAAAAAAAATCTTCGAGAGCGCTGCCCCTGAATGCCCGTATAACCACAGGCCCCATTTTAAAAATTCGCTTTGGGCCCCCTAAAGATCAGGGCCGGCCCTGCCTTGGACATTCACATTTGATGAATGAATGTATAATTATGGCAGAGAAAGATGCATTTGCTGGCAAACGCAATGCGCGCGCCTACCATATATACAACATTCTAAAAAGAATAATATTTGAGACACTAAATTTCATTAACACTCACATCCATATTCTATCTCTCTCTTAGTAGCACTGTGAGGTCTACATTGGACCTAAAGTACCACTAGGAGAGAGATAGAGTGCGAGTGTTAGTAAAATTTGTTAGTGCCCCTAATATTATTGTTCTAAAAAATATAAAAACTTGTCGAAGACAATTGTGATTTGTGAACAAATGCCCTTTAAGTCTATTTGTTTTTTGAGGGAAGGGATTCAAATGTCTTTTAGTCATGAGGTGCACTTTTTTGTGCTCAAGTTTCTTTTCTATTACTAAGTAGTAACACGTTCGTTGCATGTGTTGAACAATAAATTATGCGTTTTATAGTTAACTTGCAATTATTCAAAAATTAATCACAATTAAGGAAGCAATTAGATTCAAAAAATTTTCAAAGAAATGCAAGGATTCAACCGTAGGATGTTTTAACATAACATAGAAAGAAAATGACGATAACTGCAACATAAGATGAGCCTAGACGACCATCTCATGCTAGTTTTTAGGAGCCATGGGAAAACACCTAATTGTCCTGCATGAGTGGATAGTCTTTCGTTGCCTTCCTTGCAATTGAACCATTAACCTGAAAGATTAAACAAAATCAGGAGAAACAAATAGAACCAAAAAAAAAAAAAAGCACAATAATCTAATTTTATTACAAGCAACAACTTAGAAGAAAGAAATTGATGTCTAGCTTGCAAGCTTTACAATGAAAGTAAATTTCTTTTACATAATAGATAAAAAGAGGAAATGAAAAAGGTACTAATCTGACACATGACAGAATTTAACAGCTATTAAAAACAAATAAAAAATTATAAGACGATATATCGATGATTTCAATACCTTGATTTTCTTCAATACCTTGGTTTTATCCTCCGTCTTTGATAAACAAGATACCTTGATTTTCTTCATGTCCTTCTTGCATCCAATGGATCACACCCTTGGCTCTAAATTTTTTGATGTAAAGAATGGCTGGTCTTGATATTTCTCTCATAAGTGCTCCGTAGATTAGCATTTGGAGAATGTCAATAATACAACATCAAAGGCATCTTTGCAATCATCTCATCCTTCCGAGTTCTGTAACCATTTTTTTCCCAAACTGTCCACATGGTCTGATCTATTGTGTAATTCATCCTTGGTTATCAAATTAAAACCAACCTCGGTAACTGCCTCGTTGACAAAGATTATGTTGTTAGTAATTAGCCGGATATTTTTACATAGTTTGAATATTTTTCTATCTTCTGGGGGTCTACTTCTGCATGATCAAATTCAAACTTTGTTATTCCATTTTGAAGTTAATACTTGTCAACAAAACATGCCCTATATGTACTATATATCTTGAAGTTTGAACCCAACTACTATTTGTTTCATTATGTCTTAATCTTAATTTAAAAGAGCCATCAACTGCAATCCAAATTGAGTACCAAACCCATTAGTCAAATATCATGGTGTGGTAGCACATTGGCTGAAAAGAGATATGTAACCAACATAAAAGGGTAAAAGTTGGCAGATATTCCATGAAAATAAATATTAATCCTCTACGATCTAGTTATACGTATTCGTCTCAATTGTAGCCAAAATTAGGGCTGCACAAAAAACCCGTTACTCGAAACGACCCGAACCGATTGGGTCGGGTTGGGTCGGGTCGGAAATGAAATGGGTCGGGTCTGGTTCGGGTCCAGTTAAAAAATGAATATTTCAGGTCGGTTCGGGTTGGGTCTGGGTCGGTTCGGGTCCAGTCAATAGACAAAACTGTTTTTGCTAATTAATTCTTTATTTTTGTGACAAAGTACTCATTTTTCTTTTCATTATATCCATGAATATATAAAACATAACGACCTTATTAATTTTAACTTTTATAGGTTGCACATCATTATATCCATGAATATATAAAACTAGTTGGAATTAATATTCATGACTCTCCGCCCTCATCAATCTTTTTAATGGATGTATTATACATAGAAGAATAGGCATTCACTAATGAATATAAATAAAAATAATAACAAAATAAAAAATAAGAAAAAATAAATTTATAAAAAAAAAAAAAAAAAAAACTGGGTTGTGACCCAGACCCGACCTGAACCGAACCAAAGTAACTGGGTCGGATCGGTCCGGGTCCAAACCTCATCGGGTCGGGTCTGGGTCTCAAAACATGGAACCATTCATAATCGGGTCGGTTCTGGTTCTGTAGAGACCCGACCCGACCCGACCCATGTGCAGCCCTAGCCAAAATGATTCTTCCTTAGGTGAAATGGAAAAGAGTTTTAATTTTCTAGCTAGTGGATTCCACCCAACCAACCCAGAAATTCTAAGCTGGACAAATCTAATTTAGCATCATGATCATCATTTAGTACTCAGCCGCCTCCACACCATGATCTATCACATACTGTTTTACCTAGTGGTGCATTTTTTTTTATTTTGATCAGTCTTCTTGTGATCGAGGCATATAACACAAGAAGGAATAAAGACTGTGTTTGACAAGGAAAGTAAAGTAGAAATAAAAAGGCAAAAGCAACTTTGGGAAACATGGGCTTGTGTTTGCTTATAACTATGTACAATCATCAATTAGCCAGGAAAAATATAGATAGATTAGTTAGCCCCATGTGATGATCTGTATAAAATAACAAGAGTAATGCTATGCTTCCCAAATTTCCATCCCAAAAGTGCTTCCCAAATGATGTGGCAATGGGGCAGGGAAACAACTTCCAATCAAAATTCAACTGGTCCCATTGTATTAGACCTGGCCCACTGCCACATCATTTGGGAAGTACTTTTGGGATAAAAATTTGGGAAACATAGCATTACTCAAATAACAATGACAAAAACAATTGTACCATTGGAAGAGCTTGGTCATGTATAGAAGAAGTTTCAAAAGTGAATTAAAGAGCTTCAGGGGACTCTCTCATGATATTCACCACCCCTAGAAGGTTTACTTGAAAAAATGATTTAAAGTAGGGTCCATTTGGCAACTTCTGTTTCTACAATTCATTCACAAAAAACTGAAACTGTCATAAAATACCCAAGATAGCTTCTGCCACACCTTTCTGTGGTTAAATCACAAAAGTCGAGTCTAACAAAGTTTTATTGGAGTTCCATAATCACTTCTGTGCTACAAAAGTTGTTATCAAACACGGTTTGACCGAGATAGCTTAAAATGGCTGCAAATAAGCACTACCCTATAATGGGATGCTAATTATTTGAGGTCTCAATTTTGGTGGAAATGCCCCATTGGGTACCTTTACCTATTAAGTTTTTAACACTTTCTTGTTGAAATTGATGAGTTGGTAAAGGGTCTCAAAACCCATCTCAAAAGACAGAGAGATGCCAGAAGAAAATCCAAAGAAAGTATACCTGTGTCCATTGTTTTGGTCCATTTCTTTAATCCTAGATGTAGAAAAGACAGCCATGATTTCCTCATACTTGTGAAACAATCTGCATATAAAAAGAAGTGTGTCAAGGCCTCTTTAACAGATAATAATTGTTTATGATAAAGTTGATAATTAGCTTTTATCAATTTATCTAATGTTCGGTTTTTTCCATCGGATTACCTAAAAATCAAGACCAATCTTAGGTGGGCCGCATCTTCATTGGCCTAATTACATAGTTATGGATCTTACGGTTAACGCTATACAATCAAAAGATGCTTACCTCCAATTTTGTTTTTTGTTTCTGCAGCTAATCTTATTCGCACAACTAATAATTCTAAGAAAGAACAAACTATCTTGTATTAACAACTCTAATCATCATACTAAACTCAAATTGGAAAGCGAAAAAGAGCAAAACAGCATGCGGATAAGGCGAAGAAATCACAATGTCCTTCGATGACTTAGAGGGTTTTCTTTTCTTCATAGGAAACCTTAACATAAAGACCCTAAAACACTGACAAAATAGCACCAACTAAAACTTAGATTAATTGCAACCCATAACACCTGTTGGACGTAGAATTGAACATTAAAAATGAAGTGTTACTGCAGAAACTAAAAAGAACACTGTTACCAATAACATTAGCCTTTGACGTTTTTCTTGGGATGAGTCGCGGACTTAGTCGCTCTCTTTAAGACGCTTCGCGGCTTTGCCCAAGTTGTGCAAGCAGTTCGGATAAAGGCCACGACGTACCCAGGATAAAGCAGCCCAGAAATCGCCTCTGTCTCGAAAATCTTTGCACGGAGGAAGATCAGAAAAACCCACACCCTTTTAAAACTAGTTGCTTAGAAACTTTAGAGAAAACTGTGTATTGAAAATTTTTGCAACTCTTTTTTTGCTCTCTTTTAAAACTAGTTGCTCAGAAATTTTTGTTTTCTGTATATATAAAATATATTCTGAACGTTGGAAAATATAACGTTGCAGAACGTGGAGAGAAAAACTGGGAACGTTGGAGAAAAATTCTGGAGTAAAAAACGTGGAGGAGTTTTAGGGAGACTTGGTCTCCAACAGATTCAATCCAAATAAAACTCTACAGCTTATAAAATATTTATTTTCCAAATAAATTTTGTATAAAAAGATATATATATAGGAGGGCCCAAGCCCAAGCCCGGCCCGGAACGAAGCGGCGCGCGCGTGTGTGTGTTTTTGTGGTAAACCCAATTGGGCCTAGGTCCTCCCCCTTCACAAAACTTGGTACCCCCAAGGGGCCCAACCCTTACTCCAATCTCCACTTATATATGTCCTTCCCACTTCCTCTAAATTTCCTAATTGGGACAAGTAAAATAACATTTGGGTTGGTTTGTGAATAAGACAAAACTCAAAACCAATTTTCAAAAGTTTTCCCTCAAACTTTTCCTCCAATTTTAAATACACACTATTTCCAACATGAAGAACATCAGAGACATGGAAGAAATAGGCAAATGGTGTTGTTTAACTGTTCCAAGACAAAATTTTAAATAAAAGCCATTGAATTTCTTGATATTCAACAATTTGATTTCATGGTTTTGGTCTCTTTGGGACTTATAAGGTTTCAGCTTCTTCCTAATTGTGTCTTACATGGTTTAGTTGAAACTTAGAAGAAGGAAAGTGAGACTCCATTGAACAGTTCAATTGGTCATTGATTTTATATTTTGTTTATATGGGAAGTGTAATCAGGGGAGCCGAAAAATTGAATACAAAGCAACGCATGGATGTGTTCCCAGGCAAATGTGGTCTAAATCCAATAAGTCTGAATTCTGATACAAAATCTGATTGCAATCTTCAAATGCAAATGGTTCGACTACACAGACATACACAATTGAAAAAAAAAATATATATATATATATAGATGCATACACGAGAGGAGAAGAAGTACCATATTCAGGCGAAAATGAGCTACTGTTCAGATTGATCGCCAGTTGCGATCTGTTTTATCATCCATTGTAAATTGATTTTGATTAGAACTGAAACAAATGAATGAAGCAAAAATTTCAGATTTTAAACAGAAAAATGAAATCAAGGAAAAAGATTAAAAACAAGAGAGAATGGCAGAGGCTAATTTCTAACAGAAAAACGAAATCAGGAAAATGTTAAAAGCAAGAGAGTTGATAAAATAGATTGTAAGAATCCTAAACAAAACAACACATTGAGATTTTGAACAGAAATACGAAATCTGATAGCTAATAAAATTGATTCTTAAAATTGTGCAAGAAAAAAGCATGTAGAAATAAACATTTATGTATGGATAAACTCAAGAGCAATGCTCCAGTGCTTCCTAGGTGTTAGATAAATAGTTCAATAACAGTATATTACTAAAAGGCAACTTACCCACAAAAAAATACTACAAAAAGCCATATGACATTGCCTAATCTAATAAAATAATGGGAAAGTGAAGATAACCAGTTACTACGTAATTTTTTAAGAAACACTTTACATGTTTCTATCTATGACATTGAAATGTGCATTAACAACTTCACTCGGATCGCCACCATGCTCCTAATAGCCAGGAAGAAAAATTCATCAAGATGGAGGGAATCGAAGAGCATTGAATTCTGAAAAGAATTGAAAAAAGGAAAATGCATCACAGCAATGAACATTTAAAACCATGAACAGAATATCCCCGTCTAACACACTCGATACACAACACTAATATAACAACTACAAGTCTACAAGTTAAACAGCAGATCATGGGAAAAAGATCAGTCTAGCAGCCACATATTGAAGGTCCTAAAATACAGAGTTCTTTTGCCTTGGAAATCATATCACAATTGCTCAATTTCTCAAAAGAAGCTGCTAAATCAGTAAAATGTTTAAAAAAGTTTCTCATATTAACTCACACACTTGTGCACTATGAAAATATTTAAGTTACAAAATAATGCTGCAAACCTTCAACCTTGAAGAAATTTGCGAGCATGAGCGACGTTGAGCTCTATCAATGACTTGAATGATTCTCGATTTGGCTCTTTCAACATCAGTCCAAAACTCTATTTTGCTACCACCTGTGAGACACATCCTTTCATGTAAACTACCAGCTTTAAGAAGGAAAAAAATGTGAAGGTTGCCTTTAAATATAACATCATTCCAAACTGAGATGTTGGAGGAAAACAATAAAAAGAGTAAAGATAGTGTATCCAACATGAAGAAAAAATCACTTCAAATATATTAAGGTCTTACCAAATATGAGATCAATCCAATTGTCCAATTTCAAACAAAAGCAAAATATAAATTAGAATAGAAACCTTCGCCTTCTTAATCGAAGAATTTCTAATGCAGCCTGAAGCCACATGCAATTACGCCATTGAATGACCCTTGAAAGTAATGGAGATTAGGTCAGTAGTCGAAGTAGAAGAAGCGATTGTCCAATATATGGGAGGGGCCGAGGGGACAGAGAAAGAAATCCAACCAATGCTATTTCATCCTGAACGAGTCCTCAGCCTCCAGAGCTTCACCGACAGTACTATTCTTCGGGCGCAACAAATCAGACTCCATCAATTGAGCCATCGAACTTCCGATCAACTAAAAGCAAACCCTAATACGACAAACAAAAACCTAAAATCAGTAAGAAATAAATTCAATGAATTGGCCCCAACTCCAGCATTCCAAAATTTTGCAAGTCTGACAAGAAGCTACGTACAATGAAGGGGTCTGATAATCTCAGCAAGGCTCTTGGCAGTCAACGGAAGTCCATCGCTCCTCTCTGCAAGTCTTCCTTGCCAAAATTGAATTGCGATAATATCTTGGCATGCAGATAGAGATGGAAGAGAAAGAGAAGCTATAGAACCAGATGTCTTCTGCTCTGAACGAGCCAATTCTGTTGACAGCTGTAGAAGACAATACAATGCGTGGACTCTTTACCAGCCAAATGGAAAATGACTTAAAAAACCCAAAATGAAAAATCCAAGGAAAACTGTGAAAGGGGCGAAATAGTAATTCCACACATCAATGAACAGTAACTTGCAACCTCTTCTTTTTATATTATTGTTAAGAACACATTTAGATCTCGAATTCTGATTTTTTAAGTTGATTTCAGAAACAGAGCAACTTGGAGATCAAGGATGTGTATTCCTATAAAAGAAACTTATTCTAATGCCTTGTGTTCAAGTTAATGCTCACTTTCACCATAACTCGGACTCCTTATTCTAATCAACCAGGAAAAAGAAAACTCAATTTGAACTCCTATAAACTAACAAAATCTCAACAATAGAATTGCAAAAAGCTCGACACCAAAAAACTGAAGCATGACAACAGTGGTGAAGGATAAAATCAGCAAGGCACAATTAACCGATTACACTAATACATCAATAGAAGACACGAAATTACCATGAATACTACAAGCTTCAGCCAAATAAATATGAAAACAAAAAATACTTTAAAAAAACCCACAAGAGGGCAAGGACATAGAGATATAACATACATCATGTTCAAATCAACCCTCAATTCAGAAAATGCAGTAGATTCTTGTTTTTTAGAGCAAAAGGACCAAAAAATTACCAGGAACATGCAGGGGAAAAAAGGAGGAAGAAAATTGATTATTCGTGGCAAGGATTTGGAACCCATCACAAAATGAGAGAACATGTTAATTTTCACTGGACTAAAAACCCATCAGAAACTGAAGCGTGCGTTTTGATGTCCACCACCTCTTCAACGTTTCACAAATCGATCAAAAACCAAATTGAGAATATGGTTAAACTTGAACCGTTAAAATGACTAATTTTTCACATGGATTTGTCAACTATGAACGCAAGCAGAAACACGGGAGTAAATTTGCAAACATGGAAGCTAACTTCATTTATTAGATCTGTAATGCATTATGTATATACAATATTTGACATTGAACTACCACAGTCATCAACGAAAAATTCATGACTCGAGAAAAAAAAAATTAAATTAAACAACATAGAAGCCTAAAATGTATTGACCATGTAGTTCCGGTAAAATACAGTTACTTGGCGAAAACTTCAACAATCTAGGTTATAAGCAAGTGATAGCCCTAGGCACCTCTCTGATATGCATTTCAAGTCCAATGCTATGTTAAATGAGAAGCAACAAACACACAAATGTGATTTCATCCAAATAGTTTATGTTGAGGGCAACCATTTGGAAATCAAATACACTATCATAGTTTTCAACTTTAAGATAACTCTTAGGAGAGCAAACTCTATCACAATTCGCATACCCATTACACTGAAACACACAATACAACTCATTATATGAAAGAAAGAGCCTCATGAAGTAAATAAAAAAAAATAGAGGAGGTTTTTGCAAATACTACATGTCTACATGTTTCTAACTGAAACAGAGAATGTAGAAAACTTCAAAGTTCAAAGTTGGATTTGAACGATAAAAAAGACTACTACTACTGCTCCTACTTAGGCCATCTCCAACCCTTTAAAATTGAGTAAAGCTTCGTTTGAAATGAGAGCCTGGTCACACACAAATTTTCTTATGGTATTTTCACTTTCCCTCATTCAATTATAAAATTGGAGTAAAACAATTTCCAACCCTCACTCAGACCCATATCAAATCAAATGTGAGTTAAAAACTTAAAAGAATAGACTTTCAAATTCATTGTAGAGGAGGTTTTTGAGGACTTTTACCAAATTCAAATTATGGTATGAGTTTCAGGCAAGTATTAACTTTACCCAACTACAATAATCTAGAGTTGTACCCAAAAAAAAAAAAAAGAGAAAAGAGAAAAGAAATTAGGGAAGCGTAGGTAATTGGTTTCCCTTTGCATGGATCATGTGTTTCTAGTGACACTTATTGACATCTAAAAAGAAGGCAAAAACAAATAAATTATGAAAAAACAACCAAATACAACCCCAATTGAGTCAAATGTCCTGAAAGCATGCATTCATTTGGAATAAAAGAGTCATAGAAATTAATTACTCCTCCAGTAGAAACATACACATGCAATAAATTTGTGAAAGAATTAAGAAATACCCAGAAAATATAAAGCAAATAAACCCAAAAGCATAAAGAATGAGAATCAGAAACTAATGCCCAAATAGAAGAAAATGTACACAAATAGACAATTGGAAATTGGAATCAACACGTACCAGTAGTGAGTAAAGATGACTAGCAGAAATTGTACTTCTTTTCAACCCCTAACAGAAAAGAATCAAGAGAGAAAAAAAAAATGAATTTAACACAATTTTGCAACCTAATTTGTAGCATTGAATTTAGTAATATCCAAAAATGAAAACAATTCGATTTGAGTGCTTAGTTAGAAAGAAGATTCCAACAATCAGACAGTTCCTTCAAATGCAGTGTTTCGCTGTGAATTAATGAAGAGCCTTGAAGTTGGAAAGAAAGTAACATCAAAACCACTTAATTCACCTCTGTACAAATTTGGAACTATTGAGAGATAGAGAAATAGGAGAGAAGGGAGGAAGAGAAAACAAATCGATCCCTCACCTGTCGCCGTCCCTCAGCTCCATGCGGACCGACCAGCACCTTCCTCTACTTCAGATCTCCAAAATCAATGCTAACTCTGATTGCTCTATTGCAAATGTGAGAAGAAGGGTTTAGCAAAAACAAAAGGCTACGTGGAAGAAGGGGATGAATAACCAATAATAATACGAGAAGTGATAGGCACACATCCCAAACCACACCTCAAATCACATTTTATGCTTTAAATGCATGTACTCTGTGCTATTTGAATTTTTCACACTTTTCTGTGCACCACTTACATAGCACATAATACATTAAAGCAAGAGTGTGGATTGAGGTGTGATTTGGAGTGTTTGCCTAGCATTATTGATAATAATATAGTCACTCCCTCAACCACACCCCCAACCACATTCAGGACATCCTACCCCTTGATTTTAGTGGGTCCTATGCGGAACCCATGTGAAACCCACTAAAATTAAGGTCAATCAATGGTCAATGTGGTTGAGAGTGTGGGTGTATCATTACTCATGAATAACAATGCAACGTGGCTGCGCACAGAGAGAGAGAAAGAAGACATTCGCAAAATGGAGGTAGGCATGGCAACGGGGCGGGTATGGGACGGGGCCCCCATACCCCGCCCCACTTTAGTAAACTCTCCCCCCGCCCCCGCATAGTGCCTCTCCCCGCCCCCGCCCCCGCCCCGATTATGATTTTTTTTTTTTTTAGGTACACAAATTGAAAAAGTAATTTTTTTAATGCATTTTTTCCCTAATAGTGCAGTTTTTTTTTAACTTACCCAATTAGTTCCCTAATAGTGTAGTTTATTTT
The DNA here is from genome assembly GCA_033977485.1 of Hydrangea macrophylla. Classification (NCBI taxonomy): domain Eukaryota; kingdom Viridiplantae; phylum Streptophyta; class Magnoliopsida; order Cornales; family Hydrangeaceae; genus Hydrangea; species Hydrangea macrophylla. The sequence continues at coordinate 12,071,241 of CM066989.1, forward strand.
TTTTAAAGGGTAATACACATAACTATTGAGGGGTAAAAATATAAATACAAGTATATTCGGGACGGGTTCGGGTTTTTTGACCCTAACCCGACCCTGACCCGAACCCGACTCGGGTTTTGAAAGCCTCCCCCATACCCGCCCCTAACCCTATTAAGCCCCCCATACCCTACCTATTAGGGGCGGGGCGGGGAACCCATAAAACCCGCCCCATTGCCATCCCTAAATGGAGGGGCCTAGATAGCCTTGTTGAGAGAAAACAATTAAAAAATGACTTGAAGTACCCAAAAAACCAACTGAACTCTCCAAATACCATCACTCAAGTGCCTAGCAAAATATATAAGAGGGGTAAAATGGTAACATCATTACAAAATGAACAGTAATGAACAGAAACTCAAACCTTTTCTTTTTATATAGTTAGATAAATGGTAATACACATAACTATTGAGGGGTAAAAATATAAATACAAGTATATTCGGGACGGGTTCGGGTTTTTTTATCCTAACCCGACCCCGACCCCGACTCGGGTTTTGAAAGCCTCCCCCATACCCGCCCCTAACCCTATTAAGCCCCCCATACCCTACCTATTAGGGGCGGGGCGGGGCGGGGAACCCAGAAAACCCGCCCCATTGCCATCCCTAAATGGAGGGGCCTAGATAGCCTTGTTGAGAGAAAACAATTAAAAAATGACTTGAAGTACCCAAAAAACCAACTGAACTCTCCAAATACCATCACTCAAGTGCCTAGCAAAATATATAAGAGGGGTAAAATGGTAACATCATTACAAAATGAACAGTAATGCACAGAAACTCAAACCTTTTCTTTTTATATAGTTATAGTTAGATAGAGTTAGATTTGTAGTTTTAAGATTTTTGATTTTTTTTTTGTTAATAATTTTCATAAGAAATTAACTTCTAAAAGTATTTTTTTTTATACGGTGTCAAGTTATTGCATAACACCACTGAACAATTTCTCACCCCCAACAATTTTAAATAAAAAATTATTCTTTTAATTAATACTAGTACTATTGCTAATGTTATGGTTTGCAATAAGAGCTAACTATTAATACCACTAGTAAGAGCAACTCCAACGCATGAGCTATCACGCTCGGCAAAATCCCCAACCGTCAAAATGCCTAGTGGAACCCTAAAAAACAAGCTCCAACGGCCGAGCCATCAAACGAGGCAAAATGCCTCGACCCCATTTCGCGAGCCAAACTACAGATCATGGAAGAGACGAGGTAAAAGGGGGCGGGAATACTGTCGATGGCCGTTGGTCTCCAATGGATGAATTTCAATGGTTGTGAACAGTGATTTTTGAGATCAAAAACTCAATTTTTTGCTACAAAATAGTGAATAGATACATACCTTTCTCACTTCTCCTCCCCCATCTCTGTCTCTTGATCGCTCTCTGACCCAACCTCTCCCTATTGCCTCTCAGAGTCTCAGACGTGAAGAAGAAGAAGAAGATTGGTAAGGTTAATTTAGGTTTTAGTTGGGCTTTATCATTTTCTTTTTATTTATACATATTGTTAATATTTGGGCTTAATTTGTGGGTTTGGGCTTTGGGTTTAAAGTGGAGTTTTTGTTAAATTCTTTTGGACAGAGTTTGGTTTTCATTGAGGTTGAGTTTAATTTAATTAAATTGATTAATGGGTTGGATATTTTATTTGTCATTTGATTGGCTACTGAATTTTTGTTTTTGGGTTTGGTTTAAATTGTTATTGTTATTGTTAGTCAGATTATGTTTATTAATTTATGTAATTTTAAAACAAAACATTTAATTGCATATTATTTGAATGAATATTTACAAAAAACAAAATAAACAAATTGGCTAGTCCTTTAGGCTAGTGTGGTTGGAGAGGATTAAATAAAATGGCTAGACATTTTACTATTCAACTAGGTAAAGTGGTGTTTTACCTAGTTCAAATGCCTAGCTCCCTTGGAGATGGTCTAAGAGTTATCCTCTCCAAGTGTAAAATTCTGGTTCTCCTTCGTATAGGATACGGTTATTTGTGAGTCTTTAGATATAGGTATCAGTCACGACTGTATACGAGTTGAGTCTATCATTGCTGTTTCTCAGCAATGATAAACTCACTCCACCATTCACGCCTCCAATCACACTCAAGCCCCTCTAAGCAATTTTTAAAAAATAGTGGAACCCACCATTACTTCTTTCTCCCCAAATCACAAAAGATACACACTAAAAATCAAACCCACCCAAATCACTTCCCATCCCCAGCAACCCGTAGAGAAGAAACCTTCCCCCTTCTCCAGTGGCGGCTCCGACCAGTGGCCCACGGCGACGGCGACCGGTGACGGCAGTGGCGACCACCACTGATCCGGCGCCGTCTTTCTCTCTCTCTTTTTCCTACGGTATGTTCTCTCTCTCTATCTCTCTCTCTCTCTCTACATATACGCATATACATATATATATATATATACATTTCTGATTTGTGAGATAGATGTAGATATATAGTGATATACATATATATATATATATAGTGTGTATCTTTTGTGATTTGGGGAGAAAGAAGTAATGGTGGGTTCCACTATTTTTTAAAAATTGCTTAGAGGGACTTGAGTGTGGTTGAAGGTGTGAATGGTGGAGTGAGTCTATCATTGCTGTTTCTTAGTTAGATTTGTAGTTTTAAGATTTTTGAATTTTTTTTTTGTTAATAATTTTCATAAAAAATTAACTTCTAAAAGTATTTTTTTTATATGGTGTCAAGTTATTGCATAACACCACTGAGCAATTTCTCACTCCCACCAGTTTTAAATAAAAAATTGTTCTTTTAATTAATACTAGTACTACTCCTAATGCTATGGTTTGCAATAAGAGCTAACTATTAATACCACTAGTAAGAGTTATCCACTCCAAGTGTAAAATTCTGGTTCTCCTTCGTATAGGATCCGGTTATTTGTGAGTCTTTAGATATAGGTATTAGTTAAGGCTGTATATGAGTTGAGTCACTCAAAAAATCCTTCGTGAACATATTCGATAAAGATTCGACTTTTTTAATGAACAAGTTGCTCAAGTATTGATTTTAGGCTTGTTGAATAAACAAGCTAGCTCAAACACACATGAGCTTGGCTCGATAGAGCCCATAAATAAGTTTGAATAAGATTCGTCAATAGGTTCGAGAAAAAGCTCATGAATAGGCTTGATAAAGGATTAAATACGAACCTGCATATGTATAACTATTAGAAAAACTATGTAATTTTGGTAGGCTCGTGAAAATGCTAGTAAATAGACTTGATAAAAAGGCTTTGATGCTAGTTTATCTATATATCATATATGTATATCTATTAAAAAAAATTATGTACTTTCAGATGTCTCATTAAAAAGCTCGTGAAAAAGTTCATCATCAATCTTGAATTTCAGGCTCGTTTAATAAATAAGCCAAGCTCAAGCATACATGAGCTCGACTCGTTTAATAAACAAGCCAACCTCAAGCCTAGTTTTCAAGTTCGTTCAATAAACAATTCAAACTCAAACACGTACACATGAGCTCGGCTTAGGGGTGCAAGTCGAACGAAACGGATCGAAAATAGACATTTCGAAAAAAATAATAAATAATAATAATAATTCCGAAAATTTCAGAATGAAAATAGCATTTTCGATTCCGATTTTTCGGAATTTTCGGAATCCAAAATTTTCAAAAAAAAAAAAAAAGAAAAAAAAAAGGAAATTTAACAATTTTTTTAAAAATAAATAAATAAATAAATAAAAAGAAAGGAAATTTTCTACTAAGGCTTAGTTTGACCCCCATTTTGGTGCTTCTCTTTTTTTAAAGCACAATTTTATGTAAATTCATTCGGTAACTAGTTTATGAGCTTTGCAAAAATTGAACTTAGGGCTTTTTGGGGGGTGGGGGGGGGGGGGGGGGGAGCTTTTAAAAGCTCAAGATTGCTTTTTGGTTTCATGGTATTTTCTTTGAAGAGTAATGTGTTACTTGTACAAAATTATCAAACAACTTAATAATAAATTTCATAGGCTACTTTTAAAAAAGCCACGTGGGGGCCAAACTAAGCCGAAGAGCTCAAGCTAAGCTCAAGCCATGCAACCAAGCCAAGCTCAAGCTCAAGCTCAAACTTAGTGGGATTTCACTTGAGACTTGTAGCCTAGTAGGCCTTTTATAGAAGCACATCACATTCCCTCTTTTATGTTTTTGCGATGTAGGATGAACACCCCTAGCAAAGTTGATATTTCGAAATATTCGGAATATTTTCGAAAAATTTAATTTCTGAATATTTTCAAAAAATTTCAGAATTTTCAGAATTCTAAAAACAATTCCGATTCCAATCCGAATTTTTTCGGAATTCGGAATGTATATTTTAATTGTCAAAATCGGAATTTTTCAAATCAAAATTGGAATTTCCGTTCCAAATGACACCTCTAGCTCAGCTTGACTAAACACCCCTAGTTCCGCTCAAATAACCCAATTTCATTGATTGGAGAGTAGCATGGCATGCACATGTTACACTCAACTGAATGTACCTAAAAATTTCTCATACAAGTCTAAAGTTTCTATCATGAATGCAAGGGTCTAACTAGCTTTAACAATGCCCAAACCCAGAAGACCCAAAAAGAAAAGTACCCAAATTCAGATCTGGGCTATAGCCCAATTTTTTGGACTGTAAACTTCCAAAGGCCCAAACATAGCGTTAATGGTCTTCCTCCCGTTGGATCAGCCCCGGGCCCCGGAGATGTGCAAGTTAGTTCTTATCAAGTTAAAAATTTCCAAATTTACCAAAGTGGATGAATCCCAAATTTATCCATATACCGCAATAATTCTTCAATTATCATATGGTCTGTTTGATAAAATTGAAAACTTAAGTACTGAAAAATTAAGTGCTGAATTTTAAGTACTGAAAATTTTAAGCAATTGAGTTTGCAGTATTGAAAACAGTGTTTTAAGTATTGAAATAGTCTGCATTCAGTGATTATTTTCAGTACAATTTGTTCAGTTAAAGTTTTCAGTGAGTTTTTGGCTGCTTTTTTTTTTTTAATTAAGTGGTATATTATCAAATGCACTGAAAAAGACTTGTTTGATCAAACTGAAAATTAAGTGCTGAAAATTTTAAGCTTTTGGTCTTACAATACTGAAAACAATGTTTCAAGTACTAAAATAGACTGTATTCAGTGATTATTTTCAATAGAAAATTTTCACTTAAAGTTTTCAATGATTTTTTAACTGCTTTCTCAATTAAGTGGTACATTATCAAACACACTGAAATAAATTAGGTGCGGAAAGTTTTCATTTTCACCACTTAATTGGGTTATCAAACATCCCCTAAGTGTTAAATTTTCAGCACTTAATTGGGTTATTAGACACACCCTTAATCTAAAAATACATATATATATATATATATATATAGGGCTGCTAACTTACAACATGATGGTTGTAAGTTAGCAGCATACAACAACCCTTTTAGCGACGAAAAACAGGTTTTTAGCGACGAAATTTTTGTCGCTAAAGGTTCCAACTTTTAGCGACGAAAAATTTCGTCACTAAAACCTTATTTTTCGTCACTAACACTATGTTTGGGAGTTTAGGAGAGAAAAGAAAAGAAGAGAAAGTCATAAGTGATGAGAGAAAAGAAAAGAAGAGAAATGATGATAGTTTTCTTTCATGTTGTTTGGGAGTTTAGGAGAGAAGAGAAAGTTGCTTTCTTTCCTCTTGTTTGGGAGTTGCAAAGAAAAGAAAAGAAAAGAATAAAAAATTACCATTCTATCCATTAATTGTACCTTTTTGTTTTTGCAAAGAGAGGATGAGATACCAATGAAGAAGAGACGGAGAGTACCCAGAAGCATGTAGGAGACGTGCTTGTGATTAAAGTGAGGTTTTTTTTTTGCAGCAGTTGTGGCTGACGTATATAACAGTGTATTATATTAGCCCTTGGACTTGGCTGGAATTTAAATTTGGTATGAATTAAATAAAGGGTGTTATGGGTATTAATAAAATATTATTAATCCTCACTTTCTTTTCTCTCCATTTCTTCCCAATTTGGAGAGAAAGAAATAGAAAGAAAGTGGGGGTTATTTTTCTCTCCTTTTCTCTCCCTTTCTCTCCTCACTAAAACTCCCAAACGAAAGAAAGTGAGAGAAAGTGAGGTACTTTCTCTTCTTTTCTCTTCTTTTCTCTCCATTTTAAAACTCCCAAACATAGTGCAAAAGTCTCCTATGCTGTAACTTAGCAAATCCCATATATATAACTTCAAATATCTTGAACATTACTATTTCCGGAATGAGTGATGATAAAACAAGACTTCATTTCTTCAATGTTTTTAATGTGTGTCACTTTTTAAACACATCAATTTTACAGATTTTATTTGAATAATTCATTATTAAGAGTATTTTCACGAGCTGTGAATTTTCTATACATTGAATTATTTCCAATCTTAAATTCGCCTCATTGTTTCTTGAAGACTGGGAGTTGGATGAGAAATTTGAGATTGTCACCGGTTGTTGATTTCTCGTTCTTTTCTTTCCCTTAGAATCCAATGTGTACTCCTTTCTTGAGATAACAAAACTATGAGGGGGCTTGGGTCAGTTTAGCACCCCCTAAATTTTTTGATTTTTTATTTATTTTATTTTATTTTCTGTATGTAATTTATTGACCAATTTGTATGCAATTTATTGAGCACAGTTGTGTAAATCTTGACTTTTATATAAAGGGAGAAGTAGGGTACCACAAATATTTTACCTAAAAACATATTTACAAAAATACTAAGGGTGTGTTTGATTGGATTTTTTTTCCATAGAAAACATTTTCTTCATTTATTTTCCAGCTTATGTAGTGTTTGATTGTCTAAATTTTTTATGGAATATTTTTCAACCAAATGTTCACGTGATCAGATTTTCCTCATTTTTGAGGAAAATCATTTCCTACCATCCCCTAAAGAATCAAATTCCATGGAAAATTCTATCGATTCCTCCGGACCTCCTCTCGTCGACCCCTCTCTCTCGATCTCGATCTCGATCTCGATCTCGAATCTGTATGTGTATGTATATACTGGTTCGTATGTACAGATTCATATATGTATATGTATACACAGATTTGTATATGTAAATCTCTAAATCTGTATATGTATATACATATTTGAATATGTATATGTATATTTATATGTATATACATATTTTAGGTTAACCATTGCCTCTGGTAATTGCATAACTCGCCACTGTTCCATGATCGCCGTCTAATAATCGGTTTTGAGGTCGATTCCGGATCTGCTGATAAAGGTTTTGGTTATTTGGGTCTTCTCTTATGTATGAATTTCTTGATTATTGATTACACACAAATCTCCCAATCGTCTCTTTCAAAAACCTAAAGGTATGATTTCTTCTAATGTGTTCTTGTTTTGGGAATTGTTGAATCATAATTTGTATTCATTGGAGAAAGAGTAAGTAATTTGTTTCAATTGCATATTATATACATACATATTTATATAGGGATTTTTGTGATTTTGGAATTTTTCTCAGACTAAAAGTTGAAGAAAGTAGTACCTATATTGAAAAGTTAAACATATTACCCAGACAAGAAGTTGAATTTTTCTCTTGTTTGTGTAGTGCTTATCCTATATTAAATATTGTTCCCTTTTTATTTTTATTTTTATTGAGGTTGCATATTTGGGAAAGCAGTGAAGAAAGTAGTACAATTTTAGAACTGAATTGTTGAAAGTTGTGCAGTTTAAACATAATCTTCACTTATATGGTTAGTCAAACCAGTAGCTTAAACATAATATTCACTCTTGCATGTCTATCTAAAAAAAGAAAAGACATCGGCAAAAGATGGTTTGATATAATACTAATTTTCCTACATTGTGTGTTGCTTGTTATTAAGAACATCGCTGAAACATAATCTCTAAAAATGGAAGCTCTTACCCATGCTGATCTTGTTATTATGAACATCGCTTTGTTTTGATTAAAATAAAATAAAGATAAAGATCACATTTAGAATTGATTAGATGGATCTCTCATAGAAAAGATACTTGCACAATGGTCTAAAGTTAATGAACTGAGATATTAGATGGAGAATATATTGTCATCTATCTAAATATTACAATTGACTAGTTACCAAGAAGTTTGAAATTATGTCCCATGAGTTGAGCATGTCTTGAGGAGAAAAAAAAATAGAATTTCTGTTGTATCAATAATAAAAAATCGTTTGGAGGAAATAAAAGGTGGGTAGTTCTTTAATTTAAGGTTTTACTATCCTAAAAATGAAAAATCTGGTTTGGAGGAAATAAAAAATCTGGTTTGGAGGAAATAAAGTTTTGCTATTATTCAGGTTTTACTATCCTAAAAATGAGGTCGAGGAAGCACAATCAAGTCATTCAAGCACATCCAAGAGAGCCGCGCAAGGGGGAGACCCGAAAGCTCGATGTAGACGTGGGCATGCCCGAAAACTCGACTTTTTACTTTGATACGTGCTTTTTTTTTTTAAAAATTTTTTATATGGAACTTTGATGAGTACTTCTAATTTTGCTTTGATGAGACTTTATGTTTAGTACATTAAGGCTTAGTTTGGCCCCCCTTTTGGTGCTTCTCCTTTTTTAAAGCACAATTTCATGTTAATTCATTTGGTAACTAGTTTATGCGCTTTGTAAAAATTGAACTTAGGGCTTTTTTAGGGGAGCTTTTAAAAGCTCTAGAATGGAGCTTTTAAAAGCTCAAGGTGGCTTTTTGGTTTCATGATATATTTTTGAAGAGTATTGTGTCACTTGTACAAAATTATCAAACAACTTAGTAGTAAATTTCATAAGCTCCTTTTAGAAAGCCACATGGGGGCCAAACTAAGCCAAACAATCGTTTGTGAAATTGACTATTGATATGAGTAGTTGTCTCAATTGCTTGAATTTGTATCATTTTCAAACTGTTTGTTTGTGATTCTGTAATACCCTGTATTTTTGTAATATATTATATAACTAGACCTTGTATGTTTCTTTTAATACTTGTTTGAGCTTGGCCTTACCCCTTGGTATAATTTGGATACCAATCGATTGACAAGTTTTCCAATCGATTGACTTGCTTTGGATACCAATCGATTGAACTTTATCTCAATCGATTGATTGTATCAATCGATTGACACTTATGTCAATCGATTGGAGGCAGCTGGGCAGATTCTTTTGCTCTGGCTGGGGAGAAGCCACGTGAACACTTTCCCTCTATTTATATGCAACCCAAATCTCGCCATTTTCTGTTTTCAGAAACTAGAGAGTGAGAGGGAGAGTTTTGTGTGTGTTTATATATATATACACTCATATATATATACTCACATATATACACCTATTCATACACACACACACACAGATGGAGTGAGAGAAGAAGAGAAGAAGAGAAGAAGATCAGAGAAGAAAGGAGAAGAAGAAAGAAGAAGACAGAGCAGAGGAGAGAGAGAGGAGCCACCATTGAAGCTCAAGCTTCAAAACACAACCAAACACGCCCTTAACGTCTAAGGTGAGTTCTAAACTCACTTGGTAGCCTTACATTGATGTTATGACATGTTTGAATGAAGAAATAGAAGAGAAATCATGTATTCCTGTTTATATGTTGCTGGGCAGTCTTCTCTGTGAAGAAGACGAAGTGTCAATCGATTGACACTTTATCAATCGATTGACATTTTTCATGTTCCAATCGATTGACACTTTATGCAATCGATTGACATGTATTGTGATCCAATCGATTGAATCTTTGATCAATCGATTGACACTACTTTTATACCAATCGATTGAACCTTCTTCCAATCGATTGATGCCACTTTTATACCAATCGATTGACCTCTATGCCAATCGATTGGAAGTTACAGTTTACTGTTTTACTTGTTTAGATAATGTCATAACTGTTTAGTTGTCTATTTACTGTTCAGTATTTCCCAGCATGCCTTATTATTGTAATACAGACATGATAACGAGTTAATGCAGCGTAGGATCGTAGTAATAACAAGACTATCGAATAATGATTATAATGTTAGATAACGGAATAGTTGTGAATCCTTTGGAGTTAACGTTCATTTCATTCAGAGTAGTCGGGCCACATTGGGATTGTCATGTATCGGAAATAGAGTTGAACTTAAGTAGGTTTGCTAAGATTCGGGAACCTTGCGTGGGCGGGCTTTGGTCGATCATATGTTCTTAAAAGCGGTAGACAGACGAAGGTGTCTATGACTTGCGGTGAACCGGACCATTTGCCCTAAGATAGCCAGATGATCTAATCATATGTTCTTAAAAGCGGTAGACAGACGAAGGTGTCTATGACATGCGGTGGACCGTGATCACTGGTAGACGTCGCTAAGTCGTGGCATAGAATGATGTACTGTTGTTTAAAGCGTTATATCCCTGACATGCGGTGAACTGTGCATATGTTCTTAAAAGCGGGGGATGGACTAACGTGGTATCCATGACATGCGGTGAACTGTGCATATGTTCTTAAAAGCGGTGGATGAGCAATGGTGTGTTATAGAGTTGAACTACTGTCGAGTCTGTTCCCCTATCTAGACGTATTATCGGTCTTAAAATGAGTAAGACGTTAGTAATCGGATGATCGGTTTGATGTAAAGGAGTTACCCTTACAGAATTCTAATTTGGTTACGGCTTATAACTTGTAATAACTTCAATAGTTGATACCCTGTTAGTATCTAACTCACTCGGCTTTCATTAAGCTGACGGCGTTTATGCCGCTGGACATTTCTACGTTCCAGCGCACCCTGGTTATGACTATACAGGTGAAGGGCCTGCAGGAGAGGACCACTATGCCGGTGACGGAGTCCCTGTGGAGGATTTCCCCGACGGAGGTCAGACCGAAGAAGACTACTACGCCGAGGACTACCTTTATGCCAACTGAAGACTAGACTAGAATTGTAGCTAGTTGTCGTTAACCTTTTTGAACTTTTGTAGTCAGGCATATGTTGCTTTGGCATTTGTACTTCCGCTGCCTTATATTTGATTCGAGACTCTGATATGTAATAGTTAGTAACTTCTGTTGACTTTATGTTATGTTGTGATCAGAATCCTAGACTTCATTCTTGTTACACTATTACTTCTTGTTGCTTAGTACTGCGTGGTGTGGACAATCATGTGACTTCACCCGTCGCTGCCTTTGGACCCAAAAAGGAAATTTATTTTTCTCTATTTTTGCCGTTCCGGAGCATGACAGATTCATAGGTTAATTGCTTGAAAAAAAGGCAAGTTTTCAATGAAAAATGTTAATTTTCCATGGAAAATAAATGCAATCAAACAGCAAAAAAAGCTATTTTCTATGAAAAATGACCATTTTTCACTGAAAAATAATGACAATCAAACAACAAAATTAGATTTTCCAGGAAAAGTGTTAGATTTTCCAGCCAGAAAATAATTGCAATCAAACAGGCCCAAATTTTATTTCCATGGAAAAAAATTTCAATGAAAAAAATTTCATGGAAAAATTTTCTTTTCAACTCATTTTTTACCGTGCAATCAAATGCACCCTAAGATGATATCTTTTGTAGAAAAACATCACATGTAGGGACAAAACTGTCATAACGATACCCAAGAAATTAGTTTTAACTTCCCTGTAAGCAAGAAACTACTTTTAACTTCCCCTCTCCCGCTCTCTCTCAAAACTAAATTTATCTTCTTCTATTTTCTCTCTCCAATCACATAGTGAGTGGCCCAAACTAGTAATCTATAAACCAAACAAGAAAAAATATAAAGATTATCGGTAACGATAATCTTAGAGCAGAATCAAAATTCACCCTAAATCCATGAACCAAACGGGATCTTTGGGGGCTTGGGTCGGTTCTAACGCCCCTAATTTTTTGGATTTATTTTTTCTGTATGTAATTTATCGACCAATTTGTTGTTAGGAATGCATCATGGAACCTACTGTACCTACCGCTTGCACTTTCTCCTCAATAAAATCTGAGGCTTCATGGCTCCTGCTACTATCATTGTAAAGATCCAAGATAGTTTTTTAATTCAACCCACAATTTTTTTCTCTTTCTTCTCAGTTTAGCCCTCTCTAGTATATTGTCAATTTTTATTCAGTCAACATTTTTTTCTTTTAACATCAAAATTTAGGCCACTCCAAAAAATACAAAATATGGCTTTGTTCTTGTCCACACCAGTATCATTGATAGGATGTGAAGTCATTTGGTCCAATCTTAGAACCCATTAATTAAATTATTATCCTCTCATCACAAATATTTACATATTTGCCTAATTACTGCTTTTTTTTTTTAAGCATACATACATAATTGAAATTTTGAGAAGTCATTATTTATTGTGCTTCGGGTATTCTGTGGGTTACATTAGTTATATAATAGAAAGAGATTATAGTGACCGACTGACCGTCATACTAAGAATCACATGAAATAATTCTCCTTTGTTCACTAATCAAATTTCACTAACTTGGCCATTCCACCATAGGTCACTAGGTGAAACATTTTATTTTATTTTCCTGTGGTTTGGCCCCTAAACATATAGACCTCTGGTTTGGGCAAAGCAACATGCACCAACCAATTTATAACAATCCATTTTTCAGATAGAGATGGAATAATTTAAAGCACAGTCACATTGTTTTATTCACTGTACAATTACTGTTCTGCAAGAAACAAATGAAATGACAAAAAGTGGTAATTATTACTATTATATATACTCATGGCATTGTTTTGGAAATTTAAAGTGGCATTGGACTTATTATTATTACTACTATTATTAATATTCTTATTTATTTATTTATTTTCGTGTTAGTGATCCCTCCTCATCTTTGACCATTAAAGTGTAAAGTTATATACGCAACGAGTAAATATTTAATATAACGGTGATATCATATCATGTGAATTATGACTCTAACACATATTCGTATAGAACTTGTGTGAATACAATTTTTTTTTTTTCAAGAATTAGAACTAGAATTTTACTTGAGACGCCAAGTCTACCTTTTAAAATATAAAAATAAAAAATAAAAAATTCGGGGTAAGGAATATTTTCTCTTATGCCACGTATCAAAGTTTACCAAAATTGGTCAACAATATCTCTCGGTTGGTTTCTCATGAGTGATTGCTTCCACATTGGATCCGAACCTTTATGATTGGTATAGACGTAACAAAATCTATACAGCAATAAAAAAAAAATATATATATATATATTATATACCAGTTAGGCTCTAAAGAGGGCGTCCTTTTTTTATTAAATAGAGGACCTCTTTTTTGGTCGTCGGATCGTATTTTCATTAATGGCAGTTTTGTCATTTCACAATTTTTAAACACAATCCGACGGTCAAAACAGAGGCTCTCTCTTTAATAAAGAGAAGTGACCGTCTAAAGAGAATCTTTGTATTATATACATACAGTTATATAGAGAGATATAGTCGGTAGCTATATATAGGTGTCCGGTCAGCCATGGAAGTATTGAAATAGCAAGAAGGGGCAGTTAATTTTGACCACAATTTCCAAATCAATGCTTTGCAAATTCTGAACCACTACATGCATATTATATGTCCCAAACATGAAATTATCAATATCTGCGGATCAGTGAAACCAAACTCCAATTTGTTCATTTCATCAAAAAAAAAAAAAAAAAAAAAACAACAACTCCAATTTGTTCATAGAATATATATCGGAATCGGATATCCCACATACTGGCTTAAGCAAAATTCATATCCAGATCTGTTAAGTTTTGAATATTTAGTAAATTTGATTAACAGTCTATTGAAATCCTCTTAAAGTAAAACCGTGCCTGTATGATATAGAGATCGAACCACTATCGTTAGATTGAAATGATCTAAGTTATCATTAAAATGATACATTATAGTACTGTGTTGTACATATTATAGATAATATGAATAAGTAGAATTAATTATGCATGCAACATTAATTGATCATACAACTATTGAATCAGATTGGATTAATCCAAATCCATTTTGCCATTATAAACTCTCTACGAATACGAATTCGAATTAACAAAATAAAAATCCAAATCCTCTTAAGTGAAGTGGATTTCTCTTAATTTTGTTCTACACATATTTTCTACTCAATCATTTTTAGGAGATGCTAATTTCATCACTAGCATAATGTTTCTAAATGTAGGGCCACCCAAATAATTAAGGAATAAAAGTCAACTGGCCTAGATCAAATCTTTTAGGTACAATGACAATGATTGACATGCAAATTATAAATACAATTGGCGGTATGAAATTTATTTGTAGGACCCAACTAGTTGGCAAAGCTCATTGTTTAATGCCCATTAATAATGCATAAAAGGGTTTACAAAATGATTACAAACTAAGCAAGCCTTGTTCATAGATTGGACAACATTTTAGTTTTTTGCTTGTTGTGTTCTTCGATATTATTGGTCCACTTAAGTGTCATATACAACAGTTGCATATATGGACCAATCACACCATAAAACAGTAATAAAAATACCTGATAAACAGTACCTCAGTCTTTTCCTCATAGATTTGAGATGCATTTTTAACATGGCTGTCCAATTTATTAAAATGAGGTCATTGAAATAATTTTGTAGTTAGAACATTTAACTTAACCATATGGTCCTTTGTAAAATGAATTTAGTGCTTTAATTTCAATAAGCATGGTATTTATAAATGCATTTTGTAATTTCCGTTAAAGTGATGGCGAATTACCGATAGTTATCGTTGATCTTTCCATTCATGCTGTTTTTTCAAATATCTTCATTGAATTTGATCACGTAAAAACATCTTTAACATTTTACAATCACACTGAAAGTTATACATTAAAGCACTCCAATCGGAAGCTCTTGACCATCACCCAAATTTGTCAAGGCATCCGTGTTATAAAAAAAAAAAAAACAAAAAAAGAAAAAAACAAAAACAAAAAAAAAAAAACAAAAACAAAATAGATGCAACTATAAGAAGATAACACTTATCGATCGAAGTAGAGAAATGGACTGAGTCGTATTCAAGACAGTACTGTGAAGACATGTGAAGAGTAAGAATGATCTACCTTAAAGATTAAAGGGGGGAAAGTAATTACAGTTACCATTTCTCATTCTTATTAGAAGCATGAACATGTTTCCTAAAAACCCAAAATACTAGGTGAATTACAAAATCAGCTAGATATATACATCGAAGATGTGGATGATGTTTCTTGAAGGTGTGTAAGAGAATTGGTTGGTACCGTTGGTTGATGTCTTTCATTAACATTGCAGATTAGGTTGCTAGGATTGCTCTGTCATTGTCACATGCCAATTTTCTATTTTCTTTAAAAAAAATAAAAAAATAAAAAATAAATAAAATTTACTAGCATTATATAAGTTAAAAATTGCCAAAATATTATCGTAAGTACTTATGAAGAACAAATTGAGGAATGTGACTCGCACAACTTACGAATTCCAATCCATTTCCCACTACCTTATCTTTCCCTATCTATTTTTCTTACTATTTTCTTGGTAACCAAACAAAAGAAAATGTTTTCCTTTGGCTTTGTATGGTTTGTGGATTCTTTGAGCAAAAAAAAAAATATGGTTTGTGATTCATGGAAAGAAAACAAGTTAGGAAAACAATTTATTGTATTTGTCTCCATACTTCAATAACTCTAGATCTACAATTAAAAATTTTCAAAACATTTGTTGTAACTTAAGAAATAAGGGCTTTGAGCAAAAAAAATATATGGTTTGTGATTCATGGAAAGAAAACAAGTAAGGAAAACAATTTATTGTATATGTCTCCATGCTTCAATAACTCTACAATTAAAAATTTTCAAAACATTTGTTGTAACTTAAGAAATAAGGGCAGAAAGAGACTCACAAAATTTTAAAAATTAAAAATATCTATATATATATATATATTATATTTTCTTTTCCTTATTATTTTTCTCAGTATTTTCCTTTGTAACCATAAAAAGGAAAGCGCTTTAATTTCCTTTACGTTTTTCTTTCCTTCCTCTCACTAAACTCATGAACCATATATCACCTTAGTATTTCATTTATGTTCCCCTTGCTAAATCCATGAACCAAAAAGAGCCTAGAAAAACAGTGAAAAACTATAGTGAAGTTAAAATTTAAAATTTTAAAATTTGTAGGTCAAGTTCTTTGTAGGTCACTTTCCTCCATCTTTTCTTGTATTTCTATTGTATTTAAAAAAAATAAATTTTAATTTCTGATACAATTTAAGCAAGGAGGAGAATTCTAGAGATTTTCTTTTTTCCTTTTCCCTTTCCTTCTTTAAATCGGAAAAAGCAAACATAGCCTTAAACTTGTTCGGTTCATGGAATTAGTGAGGGAAAAGAAAGAAAAATATGAAGGAAAAGGTTTTCCTTTATTTTGTTACTTAGGCTCTGTTTGGTTCTTGAATTTAGAGAAGAAGAAAAAAAAAAAGAAAAAGAAAGAAAGAAAGGAAAACAAGAGGGACACTAATTCCCTTGTATTTTCCTTTATGTTTTCCTCCGTACTTAAATAAAATTAGAAAGTAAAAAATATCAAAACACTACTGTTATGGAAGAAACAAAGGAAGGGGAGTGACTCACAAAATATAAAATCTTTAATCTATTTATAACTCTATTTTATTTTCTTTGATGTCTTCTTATTCACTTTCCTTGCTAACAACAGAGGAAATTTTTTTCTTATTTGTTTCTTTTCTTTTCTCTCACCAAATCTACGAACCAAACAGAGCTTTAATGAAATAGTCAAGAAAACTAAATATTGATCACAAGAAATAAATTGAAAATGTGTGAGTTTGTAAGTCAATTTCATCACTTTTTCTTAATTTTCAATTATTTTTTGAATTTTTTTTAGCTTTTAATGTTATTTAAGCATAACGAAAAACACAAACGAACTCATTTTCATTTGCCTTTGCCTTAATTTTCAAAAAGAAAGGATTTGGAGCTATTTTTCACCTATTTCTTATTGTTTTAAGTACAAATATTTGCACAAGTGTCCTTTAGTTACATACCATGAGATTAAGGGCGAAGTAGATTCAAAGGCTAAATTTAGCCATTGATTAAGGGCATGTTTGAAAAAGTTTAAAATTGAACCAATTTTATGTGATTCTCGATAGAAGTGATTTAACAAATAACAACTTTTAAGAGAGTATTAAGTGGGCACGAACTCTAATATAAAATATATATATATATATAGCGAGGATCTTAAGCGGGTGTGAAGGAGCGGACTTTGGAACGGACTACTTTTAGCGACGAAAATGTCACTTTAGCAACAAAATTTTTCGTCGCTAAAACAATGATTTTTAGCAACAAAAAATTTCGTCGCTAAAAGCCACATTTTTGTCACTAAAAGTGGTCCGTCCCAGAGTCCGTCTTTTGACACCCGCTTAAGATCCGGACTGTATATATATATATATATACAACTTTAACACTTAAATTTATCCAATCGATTTCTTTGTAAAACACACAACCGATTCTTATTTTGTCAAACAGCCAATTAATTAATTTGGATTACATAACATCATGAAAGGTTGACGTGACCACAAGCCAAACGATGAGTAATAAAACAGTAAAAAGTGGTTGGTCCTTCATTTGCCCACAGATTGGGCAACAGCTATCCTATGAACCATCTTGGAATTGATGTTTTCTTTTCTTCTTTTTTTGCTAAACAGTTGATGTTTTCTTTTTCAATTGTTAGAAAAAGAGGATGAGTGATACAATTAGAGGGGTTGACTCGATCAACCGAAACAAGCTACTTTGTGTAAGTTAAAAAAAAAAATTAAAAAAATTAAATGATTTCTTTCGAAAGAGAAACGAATTTATTGGAAAAAAACATAATACTAATCAAAATTTCTTGTAATTAATTGGAGTGCAGCTTTAAAAGGCAGCCCAGTGCAGTTTTAATTAGAGTGCAATTTTGTTCATCACAAAATTGTTCATATATTGCTCACCCAACTTTCTCATTGGCTAATGCAGGGAGACTCATAATTTTACATTATTAATTAATTTTTATTTAATTCTAAGTTCCATTACATTAACCAATGAAAAAGTTTGTGATATCAATGAGTGGATAATTTTGGGGTGAGCAAAAATGTATACAATTCATTTACTCTAATGAGTAATGATTGTGAAATACTATACAAACTGTTGGGGTTTCCCACATCGGATGTGAAAAGGGGCATGTGGTCGATATATAAGTGTGAGGGAAAGCCTCACCTCAAAAGCTAGCTTTTGGAGTTGAGAAGGCCCAAGACCACCCAACACTGGTATCAGAGCTATTGGTTATTATTATTTATTGTCTTGTGTGATTAAATGGAAGAATCATCAAATTCGATGATTAAGCTCACGGCTTCAAATTACGCAAATTTGGAAACTGCGAATGGAGGACATCCTTTATTGTAAGGATTTGTATGATTCGATTGAGGGTGATACTGTCACGCCCCGGAACGGCAAAAATAGAGAAAAATAAATTTCCTTTTTGGGTCCAAAGGCAGCGACGGGTGAAGTCACATGATTGTCCACACCACGCAGTATTAAGCAACAAGAAGTAATAGTGTAACAAGAATGAAGTCTAGGATTCTGATCACAACATAACATAAAGTCAATAGAAGTTACTAACTATTACATATCAGAGTCTCGAATCAAATATAAGGCAGCGGAAGTACAAATGCCAAAGCAACATATGCCTGACTACAAAAGTTCAAAAAGGGTAACGACAATTAGCTACAATTCTAGTCTAGTCTTCAGTTGGCATAAAGGTAGTCCTCGGCGTAGTAGTCTTCTTCGGCCTGACCTCCGTCGGGGAAATCCTCCACGGGGACGTCGTCACTAGCATGGTAGTCTTCTCCTGCGGGCCCTTCACCTGTATAGTCATAACCAGGGTGCGCTAGAACGTAGAAATGTCCAGCGGCATAAACGCCGTCAGCTTAATGAAAGCCGAGTGAGTTAGATACTAACAGGGTATCAACTATTTAAGTTATTACAAGTTATAAACCGTAACAAGTTAGAGTTCTGTGAGGGTAACTTCTTTACATCAAACCGATCATCCGATTACTAACGTCTCACTCATTTTAAGACCGATAACACGTCTTGACAGGGGAAACAGACTCGACAGTAGTTCAACTCTATAACACACCATTGCTCTGTCCACCGCTTTTAAGAACATATGCATAGTTCACCGCATGTCATGGATACCACGTTAGTCCATCCCCCGCTTTTAAGAACATATGCACAGTCCACCGCATGTCAGGGATATAACGCTTTAAGCAACAGTACATCATTCTATGCCACGACTTAGCGACGTCTACCAGTGATCACGGTCCACTGCATGTCATAGACACCTTCGTCTGTCTACCGCTTTTAAGAACATATGATTAGATCATCTGGCTATCTTAGGGCAAATGGTCCGGTTCACCGCAAGTCATAGACACCTTCGTCTGTCTACCGCTTTTAAGAACATATGATCGACCAAAGCCCGCCCACGCAAGGTTCCCGAATCTTAGCAAACCTACTTAAGTTCAACTCTATTACCGATACATGACAATCCCAATGTGGCCCGACTACTCTGAATGAAATGAACGTTAACTCCAAAGGATTCACGACTATTCCGTTATCTAACATTATAAACATTATTCGATAGTCTTGTTATTACTACGATCCTACGCTGTATTAACTCGTTATCATGTCTGTATTACAATAATAAAGCATGCTGGGAAATACTGAACAGTAAATAAATAACTAAACAGTTATTATAAGAAAAGCAGTATTCTGAAACTTCCAATCGATTGGCATAGAGGTCAATCGATTGGTATAAAAGTGGCATCAATCGATTGGAAGAAGGTTCAATCGATTGGTATAAAAGTAGTGTCAATCGATTGATCAAAGATTCAATCGATTGATCAAAGATTCAATCGATTGGATCACAGTCCATGTCAATCGATTGATAAAGATTCAATCGATTGGAACATGAAAGATGTCAATCGATTGATAAAGTGTCAATCGATTGACACTTCGTCTTCTTCACAAAGAAGACTGCCCAGCAACATATAAACGGGAATACATGGTTTCTCTTCCATTTCTTCATTCAAACATGTCATAACATCAATGTAAGGCTACCAAGTGAGTTTAGAACTCACCTTAGACGTTAAGGGCGTGTTTGGTTGTGTGAAATGAAGCTTGGAGCTTCAATGGTGCCCTCCCTCTCTCTCTCTAGTTCTCTGCCTTCTCTCTTCTCTTTCTCCTTCTTTTCTTCTTCTTTCTGGTCTTCTTCTTCTTCTTCTCAGTCCATCTCTGAGTGTGTGTGAGTGTATGAATATATGTATATATGTGTGTATATATATGTGAGTGTTTATATATATATAAACACACACAAGACTCTCCCTCTCACTCTCTCTAATTTCTGTAAACAGAAATCCGCCCAAAATGGGCTGGTATATATAGAGGGAAGGTGTTCACGTGGCCTTTCCCCAGCCAGAGCAAAAGAATCTGCCCAGCTGACTTCAATCGATTGGCATAGATGTCAATCGATTGATACAATCAATCGATTGAGATAAAGTTCAATCGATTGGTATCCAAAGCAAGTCAACCGATTGGAAAACTTGTCAATCGATTGGTATCCAAATTATACCAAGGGTAAGGCCAAGCTCAAACAAGTATTAAAAGAAACATACAAGGTCTAGTTATATAATATATTACAAAAATACAGGGTATTACATCATCCACCACTCATTAAAAGATTTTGTCCCCGAAATCCGAAATAAACTGGGTCAAAACAAAAATGGAAATTTCTCTTGCATCTCCGACTCCAATTCCCATGAAGCTTCTCCTTCGTCGTGGTGCTTCCATTGAACCTTCACTAGCGGAATCTCCTTGTTTCTGAGCTTCTTCACTCCTCGGTCTAGAATACGCACTGGTCCTTCGTTGTAGGTCACGTTCTTGTTCACTTCGATATCTTCAAAACTGATCTCGTGCGCTGGGTTGTGGGCACATTTCCTCAACATGCTGATGTGGAAAATGTTGTGTACTCCTGACATCTTTGGCGGCAACGCAAGTCGATAAGCAACCTCCCCAACACGTTCTAGGATCTCGAACGGTCCGATGAATCGCGGCGATAGCTTGCCTTTCTTCTGTCCGAATCTGACGATACCTCGAACTGACGAGACTTTGAGTAGCACGTGATCTCCAACTGCAAACTCTAGATCTTGTCGTCGCTTGTCGGCATAGCTCTTGTGTCTGGATTGCGCTGTCTTCATCTTCTCTCGTACAATCTGGATCTTTTCACTGGTTTCTCGAATCATCTCGGGCCCAAGTAGTTGAGTATCTCCGACTTCGGCCCAACATAGCGGCGATCGGCAAGGTCTTCCATACAAGGCTTCAAACGGCGCCATCCCTATGCTCGTGTGGTAGCTGTTTTTGTAGGAAAACTCGATCAAAGGTAGATGCGTCTCCCATGAACTCTCGAATTCAATGACACAGGCTCGCAACATATCTTCCATCACTTGATTGACTCGTTCTGTCTGACCGTCTGTCTGTGGATGAAAGGCTGAACTCAAATTCAATGAAGTTCCCATTGCTGTCTGAAGGCTCTTCCAGAATTCTGCGGTAAAGCGTGAATCTCGATCTGAAACTATTGAGACGGGTACACCGTGCAGTCGCACAACTTGCTGTAGATACATCCGGCTCAATCTTTCAACAGGGTGCGTCATGCTGTAGGCGATAAAATGTGCTGACTTGGTGAGTCGATCCACTATTACCCAAATAGAGTCGTGGTTTTGTTGAGACTTCGGTAATCCAACCACAAAATCCATGGTGATGTGCTCCCATTTCCATTGGGGAATCGGTAGCAGTTGTAGGAGTCCAGGTGGTTTCTGATGCTCTGCCTTCACTTGTTTGCAAATAAGACATTGCGATACATACTCGGCCACTTCTCGCTTCATTCCTTGCCACCAGAAGTTTCTCTTCAAGTCCTTATACATCTTGTTTCCTCCTGGGTGGATAGTCATCCTTGACTTGTGTGCTTCGTCCAGAATGTTCTTCCTGAGTCCATCGTCATTTGGCACACAGAGTCTACCTTTGCATCTTAGTGCTCCGTCCGTACTAATACTCCATATCTCGGGTTCCTTTGCGGACATCTTGGCAAACCATAACTTTAAATCCTCATTCGACTGTTGAGCTTCCAAGATGCGGCTGATGAGGGTTGGTTGCACGACAAGACATCCAAAGTGTTGTCCTTCTCTTGATTCCACTGGTCGAAGGTCGAATTCGGCTAACGTCTCCATTGCTCGCCATTCTCTAATCAAAATCGAAGCAACCAAAAGGCGTGGCCTCCGGCTCAGAGCGTCGGCTACAACATTTTCTTTACCCGGGTGGTATTGCAAAGAGAAGTCGTAGTCCTTGAGTAGTTCCATCCATCTCCGTTGTCGCATGTTCAACTCCTTCTGAGAGAACAGGTACCTTAAACTCTTGTGATCTGAGAACAAGTCGAACTTTTCTCCATACAAATAGTGTCTCCAAATCTTCAGGGCGAACACGATTGCGGCTAGTTCTAAGTCGTGCGTCGGATAGTTCTTCTCATGTGGCTTCAATTGTCTTGATCCGTATGCGATGACATTCCCCTCTTGCATTAGCAGACAACCAAGTCCTTGGTGTGATGCATCACTATAGATTATGAATTGTTCACCACTCTTAGGTATTGCAAGCACGGGTGCTGAGGTTAGTCTCTCTTTCAATTCCCGAAATGCATCCTCGTGTTTATCGGTCCATTCATACTTCGTCTCCTTCCTAGTCAGGCTTGTCAATGGTCCTGCGATTCTAGAGAATCCTTCCATAAATTTCCGGTAATACCCAGCCAATCCAAGAAAACTCCTAACTTCGGTCACGTTGGTTGGTCTGTTCCAGCTCAAGACTGCATCGATCTTAGATGAGTCTACGGAAATCCCATCCTGTGATATCACATGTCCCAGGAATTTAACTTCCTGAAGCCAGAATTCACATTTGCTGAATTTCGCATACAGACTATTGTCTCTGAGAGTCTGTAGAGCAATTCGTAGATGCTTCCTATGTTCTTCTTCCGTCCTTGAATAAATTAGAATGTCGTCAATGAATACTATAATGAATTGATCCAGATAGGGTCTGAATACTCTATTCATTAGGTCCATGAATACTGCCGGGGCATTAGTCAATCCAAAAGACATCACTAGAAATTCGTAGTGTCCATATCTCGTTCTGAAGGCAGTTTTCGGTATGTCTTTCGGCCGAACTAGTAATTGATGGTATCCTGAACGCAAATCGATTTTCGAGAATATCCTTGATCCTTGTAGTTGATCGAACAGGTCGTCTATCCGGGGAAGTGGATACCTATTCTTGATCGTGACCTTATTCAGCACCCTGTAGTCGATACAGAGTCGTAGCTCTCCGTCCTTCTTTTTTCACAAATAAAACTGGTGCTCCCCAAGGTGATGTACTCGGGCGAACAAAACCTAAATCTTCGAGTTCCTGAAGTTGCTTCTTCAATTCTAGCATTTCTATTGGCGCCATCCGATACGGGGTCTTGGAAATCGGCAACGTTCCGGGTGCTAACTCAATGCAGAAGTCTATCTCTCTCTTTGGCGGAAGTCCTGAGATACTTCGGAACACATCTTCAAAGTCTTGAATAATGGGGATCTGGTTGATAGTAAGCTCCGTGCTTGAAGTCTTAATCGTGGCTAGGCAGCTCGTGATAAACATGTCGCTCAATGGTTGGCACTGAAATCTGATCTGCGGGCAACCAGGCGTCGAAAAGACAATGGTCCGACTAACACAATCCAGGTTAGCGCCATACTTAGTAAGCCAATCCATTCCTAGGATCACGTCGAACTCAGACATTGACAGGACTATCAAGTCTGCTGGGAGATTCCTATCCTCTAGTGTCAAGGGACAATCCTTGCACACCTTACCTAACTTAACGGATACTCCCAAGGGAGAAACGGCATTAAGGGTCGGCTCAAGTGCTAGGGGTAACAATCCCAAATCACGTACCATCTTAATAGCTATGAAAGAACGGGCGGCACCGATATCAAACAAAGCTCTAACTTGACAGTGAAATAAAATGAGTGTACCTTCCAAGTTTTGCTGTTCCTCCGCATTATACCCTGCATTGTCAGGGATGATGGCATTCACCCTAACCTGTCCTTACTGTCCTTGGCCAGGCGCTCCATAGTAGCCTCCACGTGGTGCTCGACAATCCTTGCTTATGTGACCAGGCTTGTTACAGTTGCGACAGACGAGGTCATTACGGCGGTTGGTCTTGGGGGCTGTGCAATACCTTGCAATATGTCCGGGCATTCCACAGTTGAAACATCCATCAGTGTTCTATCGCTGGGCGACGGGCTGTGCCTGAGGTGGTCCTCGCTGTTGATTCTGTTGTCGAGGAAAATTAGCTTGGGGCTTCCTTGTCCCATCCCATGTGCGCTTGGTTCCCTGATAGTTGTTGGTCTGGGGTTTCCATCCCTGATTGTTCCTTGATGATTGCGTGGGAAAGTTCCTTGGTTGGAAGGTCCTGGGTGGAGGTCGATTCACTTGTGGTCCTTGCACAGGGTAAGCATCCTTTTCCAAACTTGAAGCAAGACGGACAATCCCTTCAAACGAATGGCCCAGATGGCCTATCATCATGTGCCGGAGGTGTGGGTTGAGTCCTTGGTGAAATCGCTCGACCTTCTTGGCGGAGGTGTCTATCATATGCGGATTGAAGCGGGAAAGTCGCTCGAATTGTGTAGTATACTCCCTGACTGTCCAGTTTCCTTGGGTTAGACTCAGGAAATTCCTCTCTTGTTGGTCTCTTTCATCCTCAGGGAAATACTTCTCGAGAAATCGAGTCTTGAATGCTTCCCAAGGCATTCTCCTTGTAGCGTCAATCCCAATCGTGGCTCTCTCGGCCTCCCACCAGTCTGCGGCGGAGTAAGTTAGTTGAAATGCGGCTAGACATCTCTTGTCAAGCTCACTGCACTCCAGGGCTTCAAAGATTAGCTCCAACTCTCGTATCCATTGCTCTGCTTTCCAGGACTCTGCCATGCCGTCGAACTTCTCGGGTCGCAGGCCACGAAATCGTTCCAACAGTTTATCGCCTGTCTGCCTTGGAGGGACAAAGTGGTTGTTGCCATTGTCGTTGGTGGCATGATTGTAGGTATCGCCGATGTGTTCCATCCGTTGCATGAAAGCTTCGAAGACTCCAGTTGGGTCCATACCCTCGGGAATGGGTGCTCCCAGTCGTGCTTGGTTCCTTGTGGGTCCCACCATAGTGATCCGTGTGAGGTGTACCTATGAAGGATCTAACGATTAGCTGACAATCTCCTCGGGGAAATGATCATACTTAAGTAACAGAAAGCATAACATGAATCAAAATCACAACCATAACATAATAATGAGATGATAACAGAAATAACCAAGAGAAACGATCTGCCATATATATATATATACCCAAAAGATGTACAGCGGAGTACACAACAGATCATCTGTGTACCGCGTAGTACATAATCCTATACAAGATCTAAACAAAAGAAAGATATATATAAAACCACTACTGGTGGCTACCTATACAAAAAGGCTATGATCCATAGCTGTCTATGTAAGCGTCAAAAGTAAGTGGACAACATGTCCTAAAGTTAAGCGTAAAAGTCTAAGCCCTAAAGGTACTGGACTCAAAAGTTGTCCACATCGGATCCATAGATGGATCGAAGCCTCGTCCTCTGGGGCAACCTCAGACAAAATATCATCCTCATCCATATCATCGTCATCCATCATGTCCTCATCCTCTACCACAACATCCTCGATCAGCTCGGGTCCATCATGCTCCACAACAGCTCCCAAATCTCCTGCATCAGCGGCCATGTCAGCCTGGGCTGCATCAAATGCGGCTGCAAGTGCCTCAGCCTGTACCATAGCCTGTGCCAACTCCGGTGCTCCGATCTCAAATTCATGGGGATGTGCAGCCATCTCTGCAGCCCACTCAGCTGCTAGCTGTGCTATAACTCCTCCTGGTAAGACTGGTACTACTGCATCATCACCTGCGTCATCACCTGCGGCTACCTCCTCTTCCTCTATCGGATAACCCTCTGCAACCACAATATCTACGCCAACTGGCACGTCCATACCGGCTGGGTCCACGGGGTCCTCCTTGTAGACACCCCAATTTTGACCAAACGTCAAATCTAGGGATTGGTTACCTCTCAAAAGACCGATGATGACAATGGCCGGTTACATTCGAAGTTTTTCCAGGAAATTCAAAATCTTCAATTGATTCTTCAAAGACAAATTTCAAAATTAAAAACAGAAAATATAAAAAGGAGAAAGAGGAGAGAGAGTTCGGGTATTCGGGAGAAACCCGAACAATGAAGAACGTGTGAGAAACCCAGTCTGGGAACCAGTTTTTAAGAGGATAAAATAAAAAAAATCTTGGAAAAGAAGAAAATACAAAAAGAGAGTAGTATATTTAGATATATACCATGCACATGGTTGATACCATGCACATGGGGGATCTTAATGCAAATATATATATACATGGAATAAAAAAATTTTGGTTTACACCAACATATCTTTTGAAAATTAAAAGTAGGGCAAAATTCAGTTAGCCCCGGCACCCGGAAAACCCGGCGGCACTCACTGAGTGCCTCCTGGCATTCAGCGAATGCCGCCCGGCACTCAGCGAGTGCCGCCTGGCATTCAGCGAGTGCCGCCCGGCACTCAGCGAGTGCCGCCAGATGCCGTCGTTTGCCGCTGGCTGTAACAGACTGCTTTTCTCACATGTTCTAGAAGAAATCTTTGCACATGGGTCTCCACCCCGAATTTACCCATTTATCCTTGAATTAATGGTCTATATAAACAAACTTTCATATTCATTTTTGGATAGACTTGAATACTTGAATCAACACACACACACATATACTTGAAATTAGAGAGAAATACAAGAATCATATAGAGAGAATTGAGAAGAAAAGAGAAGTTTTCTTGAAGAACTTGAAGAATTTTAAGAAGAACTTGAAGATCTTGGAAGAGCTTTACAAAGAAGTTGAAGAATTCCTTGAGGTTTTAGAGGTAACCTCTCAATCACTTGATAGAATTAGGCCATTCAATCACAAGTTCATAGTTCTAGGAACTTTACACATTTTCAAAACCTCTCTTCTTACCTCATTTCATCACACACCACTTAGAACTTGTGATTGAATCTCATAATATTTCATTGATTTGGATCTAATTGATGCCTTGGGTTTAAAATAAATTCAATTTTGAAGAGTTTGTGTTCTTAGTTTCTCTAAACAAACTTTGATTTCTTATTTCTACCATTTCTTGTAAGGCTCATGAGATTTTACATATCCTAGTGAGCCTCTTTGAGTTTTGATTCCTTAGTTTCCTATGATCTTATGATCCATATGGAGATTAAAATGAAATCATAGTCATAATCTACACATAATTGTTGAGATTCAAGTCTTAATCCATGACTTGAACCTCTTCATTAAGAAATCTTATGGAATCCTTACTATATTCCAATGAGGTTTTAGTAGATTTTTTAACTTCATTTAGTCTCCAATGACCATCAAATGGTAGGAGAAAATGTGTTAGTTCAAGTCTACTCCCATGGCTTAGACTAATCTTTCCCTTAGGTTTTGAGAAGTCTTTCATACTTCATCTAAAACCTACCTATGAGCATGTATGTTTCTAACTCCAATGACCATCAAATGGTAGGAGTGATAAGTTGAATTCAAACTTGGGTCCATAGGTTTGAGTTCTTTATTTGAGGATTTTGTGAAGTTCATTTCAATACTTCATCAAGATCCATAAGTACAATATGCCTCATAGTCTTCAATGACCATCAAATGGTAGAAGAAGTAGTTTGGTTTGAGCCCCAACTTCATGTTCTAATAGTTGAGGCCAATCAATAAACTTGAACTAGCAAAATGAAACAGTGGGTTCATAAACTGTTTTTGATCAAGGATTTTTAGTTTGAAATCCGACCGTTGGAATCGAATGAAACCAACGGGAAAATGTTCATAACTCATTGTTTTACCATTGTGATTTTTGTTTTAGCAAGATCTTGTGATTAGAAGGGTTTGATCATGGTTTTTGTGAGCTAATTACAATCTGTCCAGAGTTCTAGAATACTTTCAGAATAATAAGTCTGTTTTGAAATTAATAAATCAGAACCCTAATAAAGTTTTCGGGATCTCAAATAATTTTTTATAAGTACCTTAATGTGTTAGGAAGGTACCCTAAAAAGATCTAAGTGTTTCTCATTTTTTTACTATTTTTAGAAAATCATACAAGATCTCTGGACAGAGAGTTGCAGAATCCTGAGTGAGGTCTAGTATTTTCAGTATTCCCGGAGATCTAACCGTTGAAACCTCGATTTTCTTTTTGGGTTAGAAACTAGACTCACAGAGGCATGACATATCCAAAAATCAGTAAGATCCAACCGTTGAAAGTATTTTATTTCCATTTTTGAACGTCGGGTCTGCTCTCTGTAAATCACAAAAAACTGCTACTGTTTTTGTCTAATCTTATTTATTTCAACTCAAATGGTCTCTTAATGTCTTGGGACTCAAACCATGTTTTGAATAATGATAATTTAGATTAAACCCAGAGGCTTAGGGATCCAAATTAGTGAATAAATTCATGTCTCATCCTTGTTCATAATCATTCATTCATTCATGTACATTGATGCTTATAGTTAGAACTAGTTCTTGGATGAAGTTGGACTTGGTTGAATTTAATTGAACATGACCTATGATTAATTCCCTTTTGATATTATATCTTGTCTAAGGCATGTGTACTAACCTTTGTTTTGTAGCGCTTTGAGGTACAATTTCTCAACCCTTCTCTAGTTTAATCTATTTTATTGATTTTAATTGATTTTTCGACCCCATGTGCGACACCTTAGCTTAGGTTTTGCCTTATGTGTATATATGTGTTAGAGACCTTTCTTAGGTTTATTTTTGCATGTATGCATTGCACGTTTAATATTCGCGGCCGGATCCCGGGTATGTTTTCTAGTTCTCTATTGCATATCATGTCGCTTGCTACTTGACTTATATGGCTTATGAATGATATTTTGTCATTAGCAATTTTACACCATTTCCAACATGCTTGTGTGATGTATATGTATATATGTATTAATTGAGGGCATGCTTAGATTAATAATTTGATTAAAAAAGGATGTTGAGTAGAGGCCTATCGTGAGATAGGATGAAAGGGGGTGTTTTAGTCCGCCGGGCTCCTTCCCCTTTCATTCCATAATCCCCGGACCCAGTTTATCTTTGGTTTCGCAAAAGATCAGTTTGCTTTAAAATGGTTTCTTAATTTTCCTTTTAAAAATTAAGTGGCGACTCTTTGAATTTGAAAAAAATGTTTCAGAAATTGATTTTGAAAAAGCTGTGGGTAAAAGAAAGAAGAAAACCTGCGATATCCACACTCCTCCTCCGGATCATACTCCGGCTCCTCGTCATCGGTGTCCTCGTCCTCTTCATCCTCCATCTCCTCATCGTCATCCTCTGGCTCATCGTTGCCATCGCTCTCATCATCATCCTCCGGATCCTCATCTTCTGGGGGTGCATCAGCCATGTCTTCCTCCGGTGGGGGTGGAGGTGCTACTCTAACCTGTGCAAGTAGAACCTGGTACGAAGAACGGTCTCGTAACATCAGTAGAGAATCCTCCTCGATGCGTTTGAAGGTCTCCTTGCAGTAGATCATCTCCCGACGTATCACTTCTGGGTCCTGGGTCCCAAATCTCTGCTGCTCGATCTGCATGTCTCGCTCTGTCTCTGCAATAGCTCTCTGTCTAACCTTCCAGGCATAGTACTCTGGATCTGCTGGCGCAATACAACTCTCATACACATAGTGTCCTCCGAACTCGTCTGGAACGAACAGCGGCGGTGCCATGCTACCTGAAAAGGGACTATCTTAAGTCAGAACTAATCTTAATTCTCATCTATAGAATCTCAAGGTTCTAGGACCAGATGGTGTTGGACAATCTATGAGCGAAAAGGTATACAACCTAGGCTCTGATACCAAAAATTCTGTTACGCCCCGGAACGGCAAAAATAGAGAAAAATAAATTTCCTTTTTGGGTCCAAAGGCAGCGACGGGTGAAGTCACATGATTGTCCACACCACGCAGTATTAAGTAACAAGAAGTAATAGTGTAACAAGAATGAAGTCTAGGATTCTGATCACAACATAACATAAAGTCAACAGAAGTTACTAACTATTACATATCAGAGTCTCGAATCAAATATAAGGCAGCGGAAGTACAAATGCCAAAGCAACATATGCCTAACTACAAAAGTTCAAAAAGGGTAACGACAATTAGCTACAATTCTAGTCTAGTCTTCAGTTGGCATAAAGGTAGTCCTCGGCGTAGTAGTCTTCTTCAGCCTGACCTCCGTCGGGGAAATCCTCCACGGGGACGTTGTCACTAGCATGGTAGTCTTCTCCTGCGGGCCCTTCACCTGTATAGTCATAACCAGGGTGCGCTGGAACATAGAAATGTCCAGCGGCATAAACGCCATCAGCTTAATGAAAGCCGAGTGAGTTAGATACTAACAGGGTATCAACTATTGAAGTTATTACAAGTTATAAACCGTAACAAGTTAGAGTTCTGTGAGGGTAACTTATTTACATCAAACCGATCATCCGATTACTAACGTCTCACTCATTTTAAGACCGATAACACGTCTTGACAGGGGGAACAGACTCGACAGTAGTTTAACTCTATAACACACCATTGCTCTGTCCACCACTTTTAAGAACATATGCATAGTTCACCGCATGTCATGGATACCACGTTAGTCCATCCCCCGCTTTTAAGAACATATGCACAGTCCACCGCATGTCAGGGATATAACGCTTTAAGCAATAGTACATCATTCTATGCCACGACTTAGCGACGTCTACCAGTGATCACGGTCCACTGCATGTCATAGACACCTTCGTCTGTCTACCGCTTTTAAGAACATATGATTAGATCATCTGGCTATCTTAGGGCAAATGGTCCGGTTCACCGCAAGTCATAGACACCTTCGTCTGTCTACCGCTTTTAAGAACATATGATCGACCAAAGCCCGCCCACGCAAGGTTCCCGAATCTTAGCAAACCTACTTAAGTTCAACTCTATTACCGATACATGATAATCCCAATGTGGCCCGACTACTCTGAATGAAATGAACGTTAACTCCAAAGGATTCACGACTATTCCGTTATCTAACATTATAAACATTATTCGATAGTCTTGTTATTACTACGATCCTACGCTGCATTAACTCGTTATCATGTCTGTATTACAATAATAAAGCATGCTGGGAAATACTGAACAGTAAATAAACAACTAAACAGTTATTATAAGAAAAACAGTATTCTGAAACTTCCAATCGATTGGCATAGAGGTCAATCGATTGGTATAAAAGTGGCATCAATCGATTGGAAGAAGGTTCAATCGATTGGTATAAAAGTAGTGTCAATCGATTGATCAAAGATTCAATCGATTGGATCACAGTCCATGTCAATCGATTGATAAAGATTCAATCGATTGGAACATGAAAGATGTCAATCGATTGATAAAGTGTCAATCGATTGACACTTCGTCTTCTTCACAGAGAAGACTGCCCAGCAACATATAAACGGGAATACATGGTTTCTCTTCCATTTCTTCATTCAAACATGTCATAACATCAATGTAAGGCTACCAAGTGAGTTTAGAACTCACCTTAGACGTTAAGGGCGTGTTTGGTTGTGTGAAATGAAGCTTGGAGCTTCAATGGTGCCCTCCCTCTCTCTCTCTAGTTCTCTGCCTTCTCTCTTCTCTTTCTCCTTCTTTTCTTCTTCTTTCTGGTCTTCTTCTTCTTCTTCTCAGTCCATCTCTGAGTGTGTGTGAGTGTATGAATATATGTATATATGTGTGTATATATATATGTGAGTGTTTATATATATATAAACACACACAAGACTCTCCCTCTCACTCTCTCTAATTTCTGTAAACAGAAATCCGCCCAAAATGGGCTGGTATATATAGAGGGAAGGTGTTCACGTGGCCTTTCCCCAGCCAGAGCAAAAGAATCTGCCCAGCTGCCTTCAATCGATTGGCATAGATGTCAATCGATTGATACAATCAATCGATTGAGATAAAGTTCAATCGATTGGTATCCAAAGTAAGTCAATCGATTGGAAAACTTGTCAATCGATTGGTATCCAAATTATACCAAGGGTAAGGCCAAGCTCAAACAAGTATTAAAAGAAACATACAAGGTATAGTTATATAATATATTACAAAAATATAGGGTATTACAGATACGGCCAAGCCTACATCTATATTCGCTTCAGATTGGATAAAATTAAATCATAAGACAGTGGGTCAAATTAAATAGTGGGTTGATCACATCGTATTTCACCACGTTGCCCAAAAAGTTAATGCACAGAGTTTTTGGAAAAATTTAGAGTCTATGTATGAGAGGAAGACCGCGCAGAACAAAGCTTTCTTGATTCAAAGGCTTGTGAACTTGAAATTAGAGTCTATGTATGAGAGGAAGACCGCGTAGAACAAAGCTCGAAGGCTTGTGAACTTGAAATTAGAGTTGATTCGAAGGCTTGTGAACTTGAAATTCAAAGATGTTAATTCCGTTGCCGAGCATTTGAGTGACTTTCAGAGTGTGGTTAATCAGTTGGCTACGATGAAGATGAATTTATATGATGAATTTCAAGCTTTGCTATTACTGAGTTCTTTGCCTGATAGTTGAGAGATGTTGGTTGTGTCTCTTAGAAAGCTGACTTTAGAGATTGTTAAAGACAACATGTTTAACGAGGAAGGCAGGCGAAAGGGTATCGGTACAGATCAGACACAATCTCTTGTTACAGAGAATAGGGGTAGGAATCTGAACAAAGGGTTTTGGAAAGGATCTAAAGATCATAGTAAGTCCAAGAACAGCAGAGGCAAGTCACATATGAGAGGAGGTTTTTTATGCTATTCCACACAAGCAAAAATTGTAGAATTCGTAAGAGAGACCAGAAACAGAGTAATGCTGAGAAGAAAGCAGAAGACAAGAATACTACAGCTACAGTTTCTGAGGATGTGGTGGTACTCTCATTTGGAGATGAGGAGTGCCTACATGTTACAGATAGTGATGTTGAGTGGGTTGTTGATACAGCCGCCTCCTACCATGCTACTCCTAGCAGAGAGTTCTTCACTTCGTACAAACCTGGTGACTTTGGTACTGTAAAGATGGGTAATACCAGCTATTCCAAGATTGAGGGGATAGGTGATGAGTGTCTTCAGACTAGCATGGGTTACACTTTGACAATGAAGGATGTTCGACATGTTCCTAATTTATGGTTAAATTTGATTTATGGTGTTGCACTAAACAAAATGGGTTATGATAACTATTTTGGAAGCAGAAAGTGGAAACTCACCAAAAGGTCCCTAGTTGTTGCAAAAGGGAAACTTTGTTGTACTTTTTACAAAACTCATATAAAAGTGTGTTCAAGCAGGCTCAATGCAATTGAGGATGAGTCTTCACCGAATTTGTGGCACAGACGGTTGGCACACATGAGAGAGAAAGGGTTGCAGATTCTGGCAAAGAAGTCCCTCATTCCCTTTGCCAAAGGTACTGTAACACCCGTACCCGGGGAACGGGTTAATTACTTGTTAATATGCATTAATTAATATTATTAGTGTATAAACAGATGAAGGGGAGGCTTGGACTCGTCCATGTAAAAAGTGTTCAGAGAGGGACACTAGTTGGAAAAGTCCCCAGTGAGGTGGGACATGTATTAAAATAGAACACAGTGAAGGGTAAATTGGTAAATTACATTTTTAAATGATTAAATGCATTTATATGATTACATGAGTATTTTTTTAAAATGCTTCCATATTATATGTAGATATATGTGTTAGCAATTAGTTTTGTGTTGGATACTCATAGAAGGGTATAAATGAAAAAGATTTAAAACTAGTAGGTGCGATAGTAATTTCACAAAATATGTGAGACCCACGTTGGGACCCATACGGAACATAGACAAACACCCACTTAAGTTTTGGGTAGTTAATAAAATGTTTGGGGGATTTCATAATAGGAACCTTAGAAATATCGGGGGTGTAAATGAAAAGAAATGAAAAATTCATAACAAATCAATGCATGTGTTAGCATAGGTGTCTTGCATGTGAGAATTCTCATAAATTAAACAAGAGAGAAGAGAGCTCGGAGAGAAAAACAGAGAAACCGTCACCGACGTCGAAATCTCGCCGTTCCGTCGCCACCGTTCCTCGGATTCACGAATCGAAGCCATTTTCGGACTCGTGGAGGTGAGACGAACGTTTCTATACCCTTAATTTACGTTTAAATTGCTAGATTTTGGTAGCTCATACTTAACAGTGAGACACCATCTACCAAAATTCTTGTAGGATTTACTTGGTGAGGAAATTGAGCTTAAATTGGTAAAATTCAGCACATCTCTAACTTGAAATTGGCTATAATTTTGCTAAGGTGAGTTTTCTAATTAACAAGTGATTGGGGTTTAAAGTGTTCAATGTTATGTATGTTGTGTTGATGAAATTATGCTTAGAAGCTATAATATTGTTAAGTTGTGATTTTTATGTTAATTATGTGAAGAATTGCCAAGCTTATATGCTTATATGCTTAGATGTTTATATGTCTATGTGGTAGTCAATGAGCACCGGAGAAATGGTTCATTGTTGGAAGTAATAAGGGTGGTGTAGAGGAAGAATCCGATAAATACGGAAGTCCAAGGAATAGAAGTGGCCACGGGACCAAGGGAGGTCTTCGGGTCTGAATGAACCATATAACCGGTGACTCGGCGACTACGTTTATGTTTTGTGTGTTAATTGTAGCATTGCACGTGTTAAACATACAATCATGTGTAGACACCCCATTTTTTTCGGCTAACAGATTTAGGAGGCCACAAGCATGTCAAACCTCGATGATTATAAAGATCGGATTTTCAGAGATTGCCTTTAACTCTCAAGAAATCAAAGAAATGACCAAAATGCCTCTAAAAGCTCAAAACTCTCTGGATTGGCCCAGAATCTCAGAAATCATTCGATGTTGTTCAAAACAAAAAAAAAGTATTTTAAAAGATGAATATTTGAAATCGTAAGCTCCCAGAGACCCCCGGAAGTCTCAAAAGTTCCCAAAAAGTCTCCGTTGACCGGTTTGACCAAAGTTTGACCAAGTTTGACCAAGGTTTGACCAAAATCATCTGAATTCGTCCAAAAGTTCCCAGATCATTCTAGATATTATGAAAAGTCTTAAAATATGTTTTAAAAGAAAATCGGACGGAAACGTCAGTCTTTGGAGGCTCCCAGAACTTTCCGGAATTTTTTGGAAGTGCACTGTTTGACTGATTTGACTGCAAGTTTGACCAAAAATCAAAGTCACCTTTTCGATGTTGAAATATTTTTATCAAATACTAGAGGTCAATAGCTTTCCAACGGTATGTCGCACATAATTTCTTGATCTAAAATGAATTTGTTATGAATTTCTGAAGGTGAAAAATGTGATCAATTCGGTTTTTATCGCGAATACCGCAAAACTTTCCAAAGTGACCCAACTCCAAATTATTTTTTATGGAAAGTAGACCTCAATACCTTTCCAACGGTATATCACAATCTCAATTTGGATTTCGTATGAATTTTTTGTGAATTTCGGATGAAATAGGGCCATTTCGCGAATTTCGGGAGTTCTGGGGGGCCAAAATGTAAATTCTGGTCAACGGGAGGGTTGATTGCCGCGGCGGCACTGGCCCACTGCTGCGGCAGCAGTGGCCAAGTGCCGCGGCGGCACTCTGAGTGATTTTTCTTTCTTTTTTTTTTTTTTGTAATTTTTGGTTAATTTTTTTGTTTTAATTCAAATTTCCAACAAATAAAACGACATAGTTTTGATAATCTGGAGATTTTGGACCAATTAGAGACTTTTTTAAAACCCAAAATACCTCCCCAAGTTGGCCTATAAAGGAGACCCATTTGTTTCCATTTGGGGGAGAACTTGGAAGCCATTAGAGAGAGATATAGAGAGTTAGGGAGAAAGAGAGAGAGAAGTAGAATTTTCTTCTTCCAAATCCAATCCAAAATGTGAGTTTCAATTAGTTTTCTAAACACTAAACTTTTATTTTCAAGCTTTCAATCCATTTTCTTCATCTTCTTTGAGTTTCCTATGAATTAGAGAGTGATGTACTCACCCATATACACATATATGAGAGGTTGAATGCTTGTGGTTCCACCATTGAATATCATCTATTGATTTGTTCATTTGCTTGCTTATATACAATGTTCATCTCTTCTTACCTCATTTCTTTTTTATTTTCTTTATTTACTTACTAGTTCATCATCATCTAGATGATGACATGAAGTTTGAGGTGAGTGAATCCTTATGGATAGTAGATCTTGACCTCAAAAACATGTTTGATAGATGATGAGTATAACCTCAATACATCCCTATGTATTTTTGAGGTTATTTCCAAAATAAAGCAAACCCTTCCAATAATCTTGGAGGTTCTCTAAATGAGTTAAGGGTTGATATTACAAGTGGTTTTAATCCTCTTTGAGTGTTGAAAATATACTTTCAAAACCCCTATTTCAAAGCTCTCCTAAAACCCCCAATATTTGGATTTCAAGAAATAAACCTTGTTTTCTCAAAAACTTTCAAAAGAGTGAGTTGTTTAATTTCAAGGAATTATTCTAAGTTCAATACTCAAGGTATGGATGCAAGACCACTTGGAAAGTCTTCTTAACTTATTATAGAACACCCATGATTTTTGGCTTGACTTGAGAGCACTTGAAAGTGGTCCATTTGGACCCAAACATTCTCTCCAGATATTCTGTTTTTGCTGTCACAGCAGCTTGGTTGACTTTCAACTTGTTTTATAGAAAACGTTTCCAAAAGGATTGGTCCCAAATCATTTTTTCCCTTGAACATCAGTGTCTTATGGAACTTTCTGTATAATATGGGCCTCTAGATCTTTTGTTTTCATTTTCTAAGATTTTCCAACATTTCAGTCGACAGTACGGACTCTATTTCTGAGTAACCTCTATTTTTTTATATGATTTCTCTCAATCTGTAATAGTTATTGAGGATTGGCTTTTTGATTTGTGTTCTAGACACAATAAGGATGATCTCTATAAACAATCATGCATTGAAAACATTTCTAACCCTACTTTTCATTTTCCACAAAATCAAGTCACTATTCTGTCCACTATTCATAGCAAGTATACTTTTACTTCCATCCATTGATTTGATGCTTATATGTACTTCAAATTTGTTCATATCTTAAGAAGTAGTCCATACTATATTTGTACATATCCTATGATGATCCCCCATGCATTCATTCATCTTTTTAGACTTCTAAGTCACTTTAGAAAGTCCATGTACATAAACACACAACCTTTGCACATTCTAGGATCATACATTGCATTCATGCAAGATTTGGAGCTTTTGTGACTCATAATTTAAGAAGATTATAAGGAATGAACTTGACCATATATTCATGCTCCCCCTCGATCTAATCTTCCTTTCTCATCCGTCCCGGGGATTGAGAGGTCTTCTTTTCTCAAAGATTAACATGCATCATACTAGCTTGCTAAGCATATTTTGATTTCTTTTACTTATTTGTTTCAAGAACAATTCATGTCCCCTTTAGATTAGGAAAACTTAATTACTTGATATGCGATTAGACGATTTTTCCTAGGTTTGTTTGTGTGATCTTTCACTTTACATTGTGTGATACTTGGTTAGATCTTATGAATGATATCTTATCTTTTGATCTTCCATTTCAAGTTTCTTGTGTGATGTAATATACCTATCATAGTATTAATTGTCGAACCAAACATAGTATGAGATGATTATTTGGATGGTAATTGAGGCCCGTCGAGAGACGGGGCGACGGGGCGAGTTGAGGGTGTTTTAGTCGTGACAAAGGCTCCCTCCTCTCTCGTACCAAAACCCTGAGCCAAGTTCTTTGGTTATGAAAGGCTGATGCCCTTTATCCATTTGGGTGAGTCAAATTAGGTTTATTGGTTCCTTAAAGACCAAGTGGCGACTCTGTATCTGTTTTAAACAGACCTTCTTTTTCCTTTTCCTTTTCAAAACAATCTCAAAACAAAACTGAAAGAGTGGACGACGGAGGCCGCGTGTCCACATCATGTTAGAATGCTCACTAAGTGTAATGCTTAAGAAAATCATTTTCCTATTTCTGTTGTGGTACATAACAACCACCGCAGGTTCGGAGCCGTATCCGGAGAGGAAATGACGCGCATTAGGAGAGATGGGAGAGATGGGGGAGATTTGAGC
Source organism: Hydrangea macrophylla (assembly GCA_033977485.1). Lineage (NCBI taxonomy): Eukaryota > Viridiplantae > Streptophyta > Magnoliopsida > Cornales > Hydrangeaceae > Hydrangea > Hydrangea macrophylla. The sequence continues at coordinate 12,109,448 of CM066989.1, forward strand.
TTCATACATATGAATTTTTTTGGAACTTGTAAAATGATGTACATTATGGTTACTTTCATGTTAATATTCATACTTGGGTTTTTGGAGATGAATTTGGATTCTAAAGTTGTATTTTGGAGAGTTGGAAATGAGTTTGAGAACCTAGGTGTAATCTCTTTTGTTTTGCTCAAGTGTGGTGCAAGTAATGGGTTTGACCATCTCGGCAAGTCCGGATGTGTCGCTAGTTGTCTTGGACATGTTTCTTTCGTGCTCATAATACTAGTTGTAACTTTGAGTTAATCCTCAGTAAGTTTCATGTATTTTGGATGAGAATTGAGTTTCACAGTTTAAAAGTTTGTTCTAGTTCAAATGAAATGAGTTTTTAGTGGATTTGATCAAATGGTGAATGTGTTTGTGTAATTCAAGTTTGATTTAAGTTTAAAAAGTGTTTGGAATTGTGTTGGATATGTTTTCCCAAAGTTTCATAAGATTTCCATGTGATTTGGTTATGTTTTGGCATGTTTTAAAACTTGTAGTAGCAAGAATTTTACAGCAGAAACTGTTCTGCAGGAACCCGGATCGATCCGGGTACAAAGGGTGAATTGATCCGGGGTTCTGGAGGGATACTCTGCTAGAAAAACAAGAAATTGGATCGATCCGGATTTTGTGGGCGGATCGATCCGCCTCTATTTCCAACAGCCATCCACTTTTATAGAAACGTGCATATCTCTCTCTAGAAAACTCGGATTCGCGCACCATTTTTTTGTTGGAACCGGGACTCAAAGACATATCCTTTGGTATAAACATTTGATATACTTATTAATGACTATTTTTCCCTTGGGTTGGTTTTGTCACAACAAAGCTCTTAAAGGTGATTTAATTCCTATTTTTTATTCCTAATCAGTGAATTTTGGGTGTGTATTGCCTTGTTACACGTGTCCTAATTCGCTGGGGCGGGTTAGGGTGTGACAATTTTTGGTATCAGAGCAATAGGCTAGAGCCTTTGGGGACGAGAGACGTACGACGCATAGTGTGCACACAATAACACGTAGTTGCATGTTTATGCATACACGTTTACTTAGCATGTTTTAAATGTTGATTAGCATGTCATATGTTTCTTAAAAGTAACGTGTGTGTGTGTAATAATATGGGTGCCAGGCATTATGTCTGGAGGTGACACCTCAAACCGAATGGAACGAGTTGAAAGGGCAATAGAAGGATTGGTTCAAGTCGCTGAAACTCATGTGGTCGAAGAAAGGCCGGTACAACCGAACCCAAATCTGAGGGAGGAAGTTGTTACAATCTCAAAATTCCACAAGCAGAAGCCGACCATATTCCGTGGGGAGGCTGACCCCATGAAAGCAAACTTTGGATTTCAGATATGGAGAAGATTTTCAGGGTATTACCATGTACAGAGGAACAGAAAGTTTTATTTGCCGCTGACACATTAAAGGATGAAGCACAATATTGGTGGCGTACCAAGTTGGGCCCGGGTCAACCAACAACGTGGGATCAATTTCTTAAGGTGTTTAATGAACAATATTTCCCAGAATCGTTTGGAGATCAAAAAGCTCAGGAGTTTATGGAATTGGTGCAAGGGGGAAAGTCGGTCCGAGAGTACTCAACACAATTTATGAGTTTGGGAAGGTTTGCGGGAGATGTGATAACAACTAAGAAAGTGAAAGCCAAAAAGTTTGTGGTGGGGCTCCGAGGTGACATTCAAGAGTGAGTGACTGTATTCCGTCCAGAGACCTATGCCAAGGCATTGGATATTGCTTCTATCGCTGAAAGAGATCTTGGGTATACTTCAAACATGCCATCACCACCGAGTCAACAAACCAAAAGGGCTGGGTCGAGTCAGTTTAGTAGTCAAGGGAGTGCAAAAAGGCAGAGTTCAGGAGGATCATCAGTTAGTATCGGTAGTGTTTCTGGCGGGAATAAGCCGAGATGTCAGATATGTTAGAAATTCTATTGGGGATGATGCAATCAACTCCCAAATCCGATTACTTGTAACATTTGTCGACAACCGGGACATATTGCTAGGAATTGTCCAAATCAGGTTATGGATATGAGGGGTCGATGCTTCACTTGTAAGGAGTTGGGACATCAAGCTAAGGATTGTCCAACCAAGCGTCAGGGAGCTTCTGGTTTAGGTTCATATGCGGCAAGTACTATTACACCAAGATCTACTCAACAACCTCCGAGGAGGGAGCAGTGGGAGGCAAGATCATTTCAGCTTAGACCAGGGGAGACTACTTATGCTGACACTGTCGTTTCAGGTATGGTTCTCATTTGCTCACACCTAGCAATGTACTCGTAGATTCGGGATCCATACACTCATTTGTATCACATCATTTTGCTAAGCAACTAGATAGACCATTAGAGTTTTTGGACTATGACTTATCTGTTGCCATACCGTTGGGGGCTCCGATGATTAGTTCAGGGGTGTTTAGAAAATGTGACATAAATATAGGTGGTACAAGCTTAACGGTTGATTTAGTACCATTGATTATTCAGCATTTTGATGTCATATTGGGTATGGATTGGTTAGCTGCTAATCATGCTAACATTGATTGTAACAATAAAGGGGTAGTATTCCGTATTCCGAATCAAGATGTATTCTACTTCCAAGGCAAAGGTGTGGTATCGCCGTCGTATATCGTGTCAGCTATTGAAGCTTGTCGTTTATTAAAGAAGGGCTGCCGGGGATTTCTGTGTAGTATTCTTGATACTAGAGGCCCTGATCTAAAACTTGAAGATATTCCAATTGTTAGAGAATTTTCAGATGTATTTCCAGAAGAGTTGCTTAGTGTACTAATCGAACGGGAGATTGAATTTGGTATTGATGTTATGCCGGGGACACAACCTATCTCATGAGCACCATATCGAATGGCACCAGTTGAGCTGAAAGAGTTAAAAATTCAGTTACAAGAGTTGTTCGACAAGGGTTTTATTCGGCCTAGTGTGTCTCCGTGGGGTGCACCAGTATTATTTGTGAAGAAGAAGGATGGTACAATGCGGATGTGCATTGATTACCGGGAAATCAACAAAGTAACAATCAAGAACAAGTACCCGTTGCCACATATCAACGATCTATTTGATCAGCTTCAAGGGGCTTAGGTATTCCCAAAGATTGACTTGAGGTCAGGGTATCATCAACTGAAAGTTAAAGCCGAGGATGTGGAGAAGGCAGCCTTTAGGACCCGATATGGACACTATGAATTTCTAGTGATGCCGTTTGGGGTTACTAATGCGCCAGCTGCCTTTATAGATCTGATGAACAGAGTTTTTAAATCTTACTTGGATGAATTCGTGATAGTCTTCATTGAAGATATTCTAATTTATTCAAAAAGTCCAGAGGAGCATAAACGACACTTAAGACTAGTTTTGCAACGACTACGAGAAAAACAATTGTTTGGGAAATTGAAGAAAAGCGAGTTTTGGTTGACAAGTGTCACATTTTTGGGGCATGTGATCTCTAAAGAAGGTATTTCTATAGATCCGCAGAAGATTGAAGCTGTAATGAATTGGTCAAAGCCGAAAAATGTGTCAGAGATTCGAAGTTTCTTGGGGTTAGCTAGATACTATAGAAGGTTTGTTAAAGACTTTTCTAGAATTGCGACTCCAATAACAAAGTTAATGAGAAAAGACGTACCGTTTCGAATGGAACAAAGAATGTGATGAATGTTTCTTAACATTGAAGAAAAAGTTAACTATGGCACCGATACTTGCGATTTCGACAAGTACTGGGAATTTTAAAATTTATAGTGATGCTTCTCACCAAGGCTTGGGATGCGTGCTAACACAAGATGACAAGGTAATAGCCTATGCTTCAAGACAGTTGAGATTTCACGAGAAGAATTACCCGACCCATGACTTGGAATTAGCGGCGGTAATTTTTGCGTTAAAAATTTGGAGACATTACCTATACGGAGAGACATATGAGATCTTCACCGATCACAGGAGTCTAAAATACCTATTCACTCAGAGGGATCTTAATATGAGACAAAGAAGATGGTTGGAACTTATGAAAGACTATGACTTGAAAATTCAGTATCACCCAGGAAAAGTCAATGTAGTTGCCGATGCCTTGAGTCGAAAGTCGTCAGAAAACTTAGCTTATGCCTTAACATCATAGGAAGAGCTAGTGAAAGAATTTGAACAATTAGAACTTGAAGTCATTCCTAAAATTGAATGTGGTTTAATGGCTGCGATTGTGGCACAGCTGAGTTTAATTGGTGAAATCAAGGCTAACCAGTTTTTAGACCCAGAATTCAAGAAAGTTGTAGACGAGTTACCTGAGGGTAGAAGGCCAGAGTTCAGCTTTCAAGACAATGTTTTGAGATACATCAACTGTTTATGTATTCCCAATGTTGGAGGTTTAAGAGGTAAGGTTATGGAAGAAGCTCATAATACAAGATAGTCAGTACATCCGAGTAGTACCAAAATGTACCGAGATTTGCGAGAAATTTATTGGTGGAGTGGTATGAAGAGAGAAGTAGCGGAATTTGTATCTAAATGTATAACATGCCAAAAAGTGAAAATGGAACATCAACGGCCTGGAGGAGAATTACATCCTTTAGAAATACCAGAATGGAAGTGGGAGCATATCACAATGGATTTTGTATTGGGATTTCCAAAATCTCAGAAGTCAAATGATAGTATCTAGGTTATTGTCGATCGGTTGACTAAGTCAGCCCATTTTCTACCTATCAAGAACAAAGATCCATCGAAACTTGCAGAGATTTACATTCGGGAAATTATTCGACTTCATAGAGCACCGGTTTTGATAGTGTCAGACCGTGACACTCGATTTGTGTCTAGATTTTGGGAGAGCTTATAAAGAGCTATGGGGACGGTTTTACATTTTAGTACTGCGTTTCATCCCCAGACCGATGGTCAGTCCGAAAGGGTGATTCAGATTTTGGAAGATATGTTGAGGGTATGTGTTATGGATTTCAAGGCCGATTGGGAGACCCATTTGCCTTTAATCGAATTCTCTTACAATAATAGTTTTCAAACTAGCATTAGAATGGCGCCTTACGAGGCATTGTACGGACAAAAGTGTAGATCGCCGGTTTATTGGATAGAAGTTGGTGAAAAACAGCTTTTGGGACTAGAGATAGTACAGATTACTACCGACAAGATTAGATTGATTAAACAGCGGTTGCAAACGGCTCAGAGTCGTTATAAAAGTTATGCGGATACGGGTAGAAGACCGTTGGAGTTTGAGGTTGGTGACTATGTGTTTTTGAAGATATCGCCTTCAAAAGGTAAAGCACGGTTTGGTAAGCGAGATAAGCTTAGTCCGAGATATGTTGGACCGTATTTGATTCTTAACTGAGTTAGGTCGTTAGATTATCGGTTAGAGCTGGCACAAGAGTTGGAAAATGTGCATAACGTGTTTCATGTGTCGATGCTTAGACGTTATAAGCCAGATTTGAAACATGTTATTGTTCCAGAACCGTTAAAGATTCAAGAAGATTTGACTTATGTGGAGCATCCAGTACAAATCCTTGAGAGGAAGGACCAAGTGTTGAGAACCAAAGTAATTCCACTTGTAATGGTTCAATGGCGAAGCCATTCAGTTGAAGAGGCAACCTGGGAGCGGGAGGATGAAATCTGAGCCAAGTACCCGCACTTATTCAATTCGTGAGGTAAGAGTTGTTGGGTTTGTGCCCTCAAACCATTACTTTATGTATGAGACATTAGCATTATAATATATTGATATCAGCTTTACATTTCATTGTGTATGTTTCTTTCATGAGATGATTGTTTTATCCTTAAGTATCATAGTAAGCAATTCGTGTGTGTATGAGATACACACAAGTGAGATACGAATTACTATTCTTTGATACTTAGAATATGTCACAGTGGATGATGAGACTGGATACCTCATCAGGTCTACACTGTAGCATAATTAACTACCATTGGATGGAGTGATTAATCTCAATCACTAGAGTGTAGCTCTTAGTTGATATGCTAGTGCTTATAGTGCATTGACGGACCTGAGCTTTCCTATTGACGCTTAAGGCTGTCAACAGTCAATAGGAACTCATAACTTGTATAAGGTACGTGTTCTCAATCTTGAGATGATTATGAACACAGACTATGGATATGGCTGCTTTGACTTACCAATCAGTGAGGTCTATAGAAGATCAACACCTGGGTATCTTGGGTATGTCATGTCCATAGGGTTGTGAACATATATTGTCAAGATAGAATCTACCCTCTGATTCAGAGTAAGCATTCCCTTGAGAATGTCACCAAGTTGATTACTGAGTACTGCAGTCTTGTTGATAAGAGTTATCAACATGTTTGGTAATCATGAGTAGTGAATGAGACTCAAGGAATAAAAGAAGTAATCATGATTCAGGTTGACAGTTACAGTTATCCGACTACCTGAATATGATTACGAATGCTGACGGTAGAGGGACATTAGTACACCATACAAGTCTAGTTATCGCTTCGGATATGTTCTTTTGCGTTGGAGTTCAGTTATCGTTTTATAGTGGAATAAACGTTAACTGACCAGTTAGTTAGTTTGCTGATCAAAGAGTTTGGTCATGGTAATTAACAAACTGGTCTGAGCCAACAATAAAGAGCCTAGGAGGTCCCACTCTTAGCTCCGCTAGGATGCTTGGAAAGACACTTGAGGAAGCTGTTAAGACAGGTTCGATCGATCGAAGTATGTTCGATCGATTGAAGTCAGCAGATTCGATCGATCGAGAATGGTTCGATCGATCGAAGGTTCGATCGATCGAAGTCACTTCGATCGATCGAAGGTTCGATCGATCGAAGTCACTTCGATCGATCGAAGTCTAGGTCGGTTCTGGAAATCTATAAATAGGGCAGCTGCGTTCTGGAAGTTTTTTGATCGTCGTTTTTATACGCAGAAGCTGCAGAAACTATCATAGTCTTCCCAAAACCTTCCTATCCTCTCTATTAGGGTTCCCACCAACCCTAGTCTTTCCGGCAGGCATCCGCAGGAGTCATAAGGGTGAAGATCATTTAGTGGAGGTTGCTGGAAGTTAGAGTTTCAGAATTGGGTTCAAGACACTAAGGTATAATTCTTGCACCCCCTTGTACGCATCTATGGAATTGACGAGTAGTAGATCCTGGAATACCAAAAGTTTTATAACTTAACCTATTTCCGCTGCGCGTTTAAACTCTAACTTTAAACCACTTTTTCCCTTCAAGAGTAAGTTTGGGGACCAAACTCCCTTTTAGGGAGGGAGAAATGTAAAACCCGTACCCGGGGAACGGGTTAATTACTTGTTAATATGCATTAATTAATATTATTAGTGTATAAACGGATTAAGGGGAGGGTTGGACTCATCCATGTAAAAAGTGTTCAGAGAGGGACACTAGTTGGAAATGTTCCCAGTGAGGTGGGACAGGTATTGAAATAGAACCCCGCGAAGGGTAAATCGGTAAATTGTATTTTTAAATGATTAAATGCATTTATATGATTACATGAGTATTTGTTTAAAATGCTTCTATATTATATGTAGATATATGTGTTAGCAATTAGCTTTATGTCGGATACTCATAGAAGGGTATAAATGAAAAAGATTTAAAACTAGTAGGTACGATAGTAATTTTACAAAATATGTGGGACCCACATTGGGACCCATACGGAACTTAGACAAACACCCACTTAAGTTTTGGGTAGTTAATAAAATGTTCGGGGGATTTCATAATAGGAACCTTAGAAATATCAGGGGTGTAAATGAAAAGAAATGAAAAATGCATGACAAATCAATGCATATGTTAGCATAGGTGTCTTGCATGTGAGAATTCTCATAAATTTAACAAGAGAGAAGAGAGCTCGGAGAGAAAAATGGAGAAACTGTCACCGACGTCGAAATCTCGCCGTTCCGTCGCCGCCGTTCCTCGGATTCACGAATCGAAGCCATTTTCGGACTTGTGGAGGTGAGACGAACGTTTCTATACCCTTAATTTACGTTTAACTTGCTGGATTTTGGTAGCTCATACTTAACGGTGAGACACCGTCTACCGAAATTCTTGTAGGATTTACTTGGTGAGGAAATTGAGCTTAAATTGTTAAAATTCAGCACATCTCTAGCTTGAAATTGGTATAATCTTGCTTAAGGTGAGTTTTCTAATTAACAAGTGATTGGGGTTCAAAGTGTTCAATGTTACATGTATGTTGTGTAGATGAAATTATGCTTAGAAACTATAATATTGTTAAGTTGTGATTTTTATGTTAATTATGTGAAGAATTGTCACGCCCCGACGTAGCATAAATAAGGAAAGCGTTTAATTTCCTTTATGGACCCGTAGGTCGCGACAGTTTGAAGGATCGATTCCGTCCCAAACGTCGAACAACAAAACATAATAATCAGAGTAAAGCAATCAAGGCTTACAAAAATTATTCTAACTTAAAGAATATTACAGCACGGGTTATCTAAAGGCACAGACCGCCTTGAATTAAAACAATAGCTTAATGTCTGTTACAGTCATCCTTATAAAACAAAATAGTTTTAAAACATATAATAAACAGTTTCTTCATTCCAAAAGCAGTCATTCTCAATTAGCATAGTCGTATGATTCCTCCTGATTATAACCTGAAAAGCCTGAACACGAATGTCCACGACGCATCAACGTCGTCAGCTTCAAGAAGCTGGTGAGTATTAAAAACATGACTTTAAATGTAAAACATACCCATTTACCATTTTCCAATTTCCAGTTTGTAAAATCAATGGTTAAACCGCAGAAAGAATTCATTTATAAAACAACAAGGAATATATTAAAGGTCGATCATTCATAAGAACAGATACTCGTGTAATGAGACAATGCACCACACTCATCTTGCCGACTCTTTTTTCTCGACAGCCACAACAACCCACTATCTTACTCCTGGTATCTTTGAAACACTAAGATAGCCACACTTTAGCAACGGGGCGCCAGGGAGTGTCCAGTTTGCCTCACACTTTGGTCCGGGGTACCAGGGAGTGTCCAATGCCTCACACTTTGAATACCCTAACCGCCATGCAAATACCGGGACAACCCCTCACGCAGTATCCAGACTCGAGTATCAGGGAGTGTCCGTAGGCCACACTTTAGCACTACCATGGGTGCCAGGGAATGTCCGAGTTTGGCTTCACACACTTTAATGCTTCCATGGGCGTCAGGGAGTGTCCATATTTGCCACCGTCGCATTTCAAAGATACCCTCTCCATAACCACAACCACAACTACAACCACAACTCAACCACAATCACAACCACAACTCAAACTCAATCACAACTACAACCACAACTCAATCCACAACCACAACTACAACCTCTAACTCTTTTCACACTGACCATTACTCTTTTCTACACAGACTGACACCCTCTATGCATGTACCACTGACCCCACATGAATGGTATGCACTTAAACGAAAGCAAAAATGCTGAATTAAAGGAACAACATGCGTACGGGGATTGATGAGTCATACTACAATGTTTTAATCATTCAAACATAACCAAATAGAGTTCTGATTAACTAAATTTCCCAAACAGAGCCTTAACAGTACTAAAAAGTTGAACCAAACAGTCCCTTAACAGAAAACAGAAACTGCCAGACCTCGCGCGCGCGGGCCGCTCGCGCGAAAGATCGCTCGCGCGATATGCCCAATTTTCCTTTTATATATATACTTTTCTGTCTGCCTGAGAAAGCCAAGGTCGCGCGCGCGGATCGCTCGCGCGAAGGGATTCTCGCGCGACCCTCGCTCGCGCGACCTGCCTAAATTTCAATATATATATAAACTCTTATGTCTGCCTGGGAAAGCAAGGATCGCGCGCGCGGTCCGCTCGCGCGAAAGATCGCTCGCGGGGGCCGTTCGCGCGATTCTCGCGCGCGCGATCGTGGCGCGAGTTAATGCTGAGGCTTCATCTTCTTCGTGGAGAATGCCCTGTTTCAGATTTTCAGGGGTCCATTGACCCATTTTGCAATTCTAGAGTATATAGGACATATAATATATGGATCTCTTTGGTTTTTCACAAGGATTTCAAATATGAAGTCAATTTTCCATGATTCTACACATAGCTTACCAATTTTTATGAAAAACTAAAGAGTGTCAAAACTTAAATCTCAATATACTTTTCCATATGAATAAATTAGGCTTTAATACTACAACTAGGTACTATACAAACTCTAATCTATCATATTTCATTCAGAAAACAAGTTTTGATTAAGGTTTGCAAAATTATGATTTTGAAGCTCAAGCTTTCATGGATGAATTCAACAATGGTGGTCTATCAAACATACACACACTCAGTAACTAAGCATGAAATTACATTTAGAGTGAGTTTAAAATACTCACTGTGATATAGATTTGAAGTGTATGTTGAGAAAGATAAAGAATTAAGCAATCCCAAGTGAAGCTCCTAGCTATGGTGGTTGAGCTCTTCTCTCTCTAAAATTTGAAGAACTCACTGTGTATCTCTCTCAACTCTCTCTGCAATGCTAAATTGAAATTGTGCAGATTGTGTGTAATGGATGAGTGTATAAGGTATATATATAGACTTCCCAATTCTTGGGCTCCAAGTTCTATTAATAAGTCTTAACAATCTAACTTAACTCTAATTTCTAAACAAACAGCAAATTAAGAAACCTTTATACGTATATACAACTGATATAAACTCTCCAGACTCATCAAGGGTCAAAAATAGACTCCTAGGGGGCAACTAAGGTTGTTTGGGAATATTAGCTTTTGGTCACAACAATACACACACACACAAGCATTGCCAAACAAGGCACATCCAATGATGAGTTGCCATAAATGGAAATAAAGCAAATGTCCAAATCAGTCACTTCCAAAATCTGTGGAAGTTTAGCACAGCGCAGACAGTTTTGGACATAAACTGGTATTTTCGGGGCGCGGTGGTCACCACAAAAATACAGGAATTTCATTTTAACGTAGGAAGTGATTTTCTGGTTTCATAAAAATACAGCTTGAAATAAAAGAGAACATTTCCACCGTTTTGAAATACAGATTTGAAATTCAATACAGGTGTTGCTAAACTTTTTATAAAAATTACAATTTAACCCCAACATGAATTTTAATATGAAATAACACAAGGGATAATAATTAGAACATGAGAAATGTATTTAAATGAAGCAGTCAATACTAAATGAAATTTAATATGACAATGCAATTACAAATTAAATATGAAAATGCAGGTTATTACAAGAATTGCCAAGCTTATGTGCGTATATGCTTAGATGTTTATATGTTTATATGTCTATGTGGTAGTCAATGAGCACCGGGGAAATGGTTCATTGTTGGGAGTAATAAGGGTGGTGTAGAGGAAGAATCCGATAAATACAGAAGTCCAAGGAATAGAAGTGGCCATGGGACCAAGGGAGGTCTTCGGGTCTGAATGAACCATATAATCGGTGACTCGGCGACTACGTTTATGTTTTGTGTGTTAATTGTAGCATTGCACGTGTTAAACATACAATCATGTTAGAATGCTCACTAAGCGTAATGCTTAAGAAAATTGTTTTCCTATTTCTGTTGTGGTACATAACAACCACCGCAGGTTCGGAGCCGTATCCGGAGAAAAAATGACGCGCGTTGGGAGAGATGGGAGAGATGGGGGAGATTTGAGCTTCATACATATGAATTTCTTTGGAACTTGTAAAATGATGTACATTATGGTTAGTTTCATGTTAATATTCATACTTGGGTTGTTGGAGATGAATTTGGATTCTAAAGTTGTATTTTGGAGAGTTGGAAATGAGTTTGAGAACTTTGGTGTAATCTCTTTTGTTTTGCTCAAGTGTGGTGCAAGTAAAGGGTTTGACCATCTCGACAAGTCCGGATGTGTCGCTAGTTGTCTTGGACATGTTTCTTTCGTGCTCATAATACTAGTTGTAACTTTGAGTTAATCCTCAGTTATAAGTTCCATGTATTTTGGATGAGAATTGAGTTTCAAAGTTTAAAAGTTTGTTCTAGTTAAAATGAAATGTGTTTTTTGTGGATTTGATCAAATGGTGAATGTGTTTGTGTAATTCAAGTTTGATTTAAGTTTAAAAAGTGTTTGGAATTGTGTTGGATATGTTTTCCCAAAGTTTCATAAGGTTTCCATGTGATTTGGTTATGTTTTGGCATGTTTTAAAACTTGTAGTAGCAAGAATTTTGCAGCAGAAACTGTTCTGCAGGAACCCGGATCGATCCAGGTACAAAGGGAGGATCGATCCGGGGTTCTGGAGGGACATTCTGCTAGAAAAACAAGAATCTGGATCGATCCGGATTTTGTGGGCGGATCGATCCGCGCTTGTTTCCAGCAGCCATCCACTTTTACGGAAACGTGCATATCTCTCTCTAGAAAACTCAGATTCGCGCATCGTTTTTTTGTTTGAACCGGGACTCAAAGACCTATCCTTTGGTATAAACATTTGATATACTTATTATTGACTATTTTGCCCTTGGGTTGGTTTGCCACAATAAAGCTCTTAAAGGTGGTTTAATTCTTATTTTTTTATTCCTAATTAGTGAATTTTGGGTGTGTATCGCCTTGTTACACGTGTCCTAATCCACTGGGGCGGGTTAGGGTGTGACAGGTACAATTCTTAACCTCTGTGATTATTGCTTATTTGGTAAGCACCATAGAGTTTCCTTTCATGCTTCTGGTAAAAGAAAAACCAAGTTGCTTGATATGGTTTATTCTGATATTTGTGGTCCCATTCAGGTAGAGTCTTTGGGAGGAAATAAGCATTTTTCTTACTTTATTGACGATGCTTCATGTAAAGTGTGGGTGTATTTTTTGAAAACAAAAGACCATGTCTTTTAACATTTTCAGAGGTTCCATGCCATGGTGGAAAGAGAGACAGGAAAACCTTTGAAGTGCCTTCGTACTGATAACGGGGGAGAGTACACTTCAAAAGAGTTTGAATCATATTATGCAGGTCACAGTATACGCATGAGAGGATAGTTCCACGTACCCCACAGCATAATGGTGTGGCCGAGAGGATGAACCACACTATTTTAGAGAGAGTCAGATGCATGTTACGAATGGATAAGCTGTCTAAGTCATTCTGGGGTGAAGCAGTTTGCACAACTTGTGACTTGATTAACAGGCCTCCTTTAGCTCCTTTAGATTTTGAGATTCCAGAGAAGGTATAGACTGGTGGTGATATTTCGTACTCTTATCTGAGGGTGTTCGGGTGCAAGGCATTTGCATATGTTGCTAAGGAACAGAGATCCAAGCTTGATGATAAAGCTACTCCATATATCTTTGTTGGTTATGGAGATGCAGAGTTTAGGTACAAGTTGTGGGATCTTGAAAATAAAAAGGTGATCAGAAGTAGAGACGTGATTTTTCACGAGCATCAGACTATGGCAGATTTTGAGAAACATGCTCCGCCTTGAGTGAGTAGTGCTCCAGACCTCATAATAGTTCCTTCCACATCATAGGGTGCCACAGATGGAGGAGAAGTACAGGATGAACAAGTTATAGATGTTCTAGAATTCGGGGATGATGATGATGTGCTAGATACAGAGGGTGTTGAGCATGGGGAGTAGCCCCCTCCCCCAGAGATTATAGTACCTCAAGTCAGGAGATCGACTCCAGAGAAGAGGCCATCAGTTAGGTATTCCAGTTCTAAGCATATTTTTCTTATAGATGAGGGGGAGCCAGAGAGTTTTCAAGAAGTTCAAACTCACAGAGACAGAGACAGTTGGTACAGGCTATGTAAGATGAGATAAATTCCTTGCAAAAGAACAATACTTATGAGTTGGTTGATCTTCCTAAGGGCAAAAAAGTGTTGAGAAACAAATGGGTGTTCAAGTTGAAGAAGGATGGTGACAAGCTACTAAAGTATAAGGCTCGTTTAGTTGTCAAGGGCTTTGGGAAGAAGTATGGTGTTGACTTTGATGAGATTTTCTCACCGGTGGTGAAGATGAGTTCTAATCGACTGGCTTTGGGTTTAGTGCTAGCATGGATTGTAAGCTTGAACAGCTAGATGTGAAGACTGCCTTCCTTCATGGTGATTTGGAGGAAGGGATTTACATGGTACAGCCAGAGGGATTTGAAGTTAAGGGAAAAGAGCACCTAGTCTGCAAATTAAAGAAGAGTCTCTACGGCCTTAAGCAAGCTCCGAGACAGTGGTACAGGAAATTCGATTCATTTATGGTGGGTCATGGGTTCAAGAGAACAACAGCAGATCAGTGTGTTTATGTGCAGAAATTCCCAGATGGTAACGTTATTGTCCTTTTGCCTTATGTTGATGATATGCTTGTTATTGGACAAGATGTTAATATGATTCGCAGACTAAAAGGAGAGTTGTTCAAGTCCTTTAATATGAAGAACTTAGGCCCAGCTTGACAGATTTTGGGTATGAAGATTGTTCGTGAAAGGAAAGCCAATAAGATATGGTTGTCACATGAGAAATACGTTGAACGGGTGCTTGAAAAGTTCAACATGAGAGATGCTAAGCCAATTAGCACTGCTCTTGCGAGTCACTTTAAGCTAAGTAAAAGCTTGTGTCCCTCTACCCAAGGAGGAAGAGAAGAAATGACAGTTGGTCTTTACTCGTCGGCAGTAGGGAGTCTTATGTATGTGATGGTTTGTACACAGCCAGACATTGCTCATGCAGTGGGTGTTGTGAGAAGATTTCTTTCCAATCCTGGAAGAGAGCATTGGGAAACAGTCAAGTGGATTTTTTGTTACTTGAAGGGTAATTCAGTTTTGTGTTTATGTTTTGGGGGTCCAAAATTAGTCTTAGAAGGGTTTACAGATTCAGATATGGCAGGGGACATTGATGATCTACAATACCTGTATTTTTATTATATTTTATTTATATAATTTTCAGTCCCAAACTATATTTGTAAGATTTTCACAGTAATTTGTATTAATTCTGAACCCATAATTATACCTGTGTTGGCCAACCCTGCTTATACCCTAAACCAAACCCCCCAAACAACCCCTAGCAATTTGTGTGTGTTGGGTGAGTGGGTGCCAAGTGTTGGGTGAGGAGTGTGTAGTGTATGTGTATGCATGTATGTGTCGTGTGTTATATATTTGTGCGTGTGTGTAGTGTGTGGTGTAATATATATATATATATTATACATATAAGTGTTGTGTGTAGTAATATATATATATATATATTAACTCTCCCCTATATATATAGAGACTTAGTTGGTTAGGAAGTAAGAAGAAAATAGAGAGATAGAGAGAGATAGAGAGAGAAGAGAGAAAGAAAAGAAAGCTTACCACCTAGTGTCACGCCGCGACCCCGAACCTACGGTGAGTTCCTAACTCACTTGGTATACTATAGTTCTGTGCCTTAATATGTTGTACCCCAAATTTAATGTCCATGTTATTATTTTCCAATTATTATTATTAGTATTAGTATTCTAGAAAATCTTGTGCCTAACATGTGGTGCCCCTATTCTAAGTCCGTATAATGATATTATTATTATTATTATTATTATTATTATTATTATTATTATTATTGTTACTGCTATTATTATTATTATTATTATTATTATTAATTAGCCATTAAAACTTATGTTTTAACATGTCGCTAACCCAGATCTGTACTAGTATTATAATTACTGTTATTGTAAGTATTAATGTTATTACTATTATGATTATTGTTTTCTGCTTATTATTTTTATGGTCCAATTAATCTCGTGGGTAACATATGTACCATGAACATATTGATGTCTATTTTATTATTCCGTTAATAATAATGATATTATTATTGTTATTGTTATTGTTATTATTATTGATTAAACTTCAAGCTCTAATATGTTGTACTCCGAACATATTATTTCGCTGCTATTATTAATATTATTATTTATATTAATAATATTATTCTTATCACTTTCCGGTTAACCTCATGCTTTAACTTGTGGTACTACGAGCTTAGGGCCTGTACTATATTTCAAGAATAAATAATACCTATTTAACTAACGTGTACCTCGTGCATAACATATGATACACCTCATGTAGAAGTCGGTGTCGTAACATCAAGTCGAAGTGTACGAGTATAGAGTCGAACGGTCGCGGAGACCAAGTCCGTATGCATTTGGGAAATATCTGTGGTCGACCGCGGAGGTCCGAAAGTTGATATGTAGTGAGTCGGTACTGTCAAATGGAATTACAGGGTCGCATGTCGGCGATGATTGCTACTATGGCCACGGAGAGGCAAACACGATAGCAAAGTAACCATGTTGATAAGAATACATCGAGAAATGAATAAACACGGTTAGGCTATAAGGCGAGATTACTATTGCGGTCGCGACGACCAACGATAGTAAAGTAACCGTTTCGCAAATCGGCAACGATATTCATAAGGCAAGGTCCCGAGGACCTAGAGTACATGGTTAGCTTGTAAAGTGAGATTACTACTATGGCCACAGAGAGGCAGACAAAGATAGTAAAGTAACCATAGCTCGACCCACTGAGCGAGTCACTCTAAGCCAATGGCGTTACACTGGTAATGTAACAAAGTCAAGTAAGTCGGATATTAAGTCGAATGAAGTTGAATATATCAATGATGCATAGTTCACACACGGTCTCATTATAATTCGCTCAACCGACGTAACTAGTCGCTGTGTACTTTCGGATACATATTTTATATTAGGAGTGTTCGGTTAGAACGCTCGCTTAGATTTTATTAAAGCTAACAACATACTAAGCCCTGGACATTCCCATGTCTAGACTATACAGGATATGATTGTCCAGAGGAGGACTATCTGGAAGGAGCCTACGAAGGAGAAGCCTACTATGCTGAAGGTCACGGCTATGCCAGTTGGAGGCACGACTTCAAGAAAGAAGACTTAGTTGTTCTTTATACACTTTTGTCCTTTCGTACTAAGTTGTAAAATGGCGTCTAATGCCTTAAGCTCTTTTGTTCTTTATCTTTTGATAACTACAAAGTCTTATGTAATAGCTAGTAATCTGTTGATGTATAAATTCAGTTTGGGCTTCTATTAAGTTACTCTTTTATTTATCTAGTGTGTTTGTGGACAATCAGTTAATGTAACTAGTCATGGCTTACGGACCCAGAAAGGAAAATTTTATTTCCTGCTAATTTCTGCTGCTCCAAGGCGTGACAGGATTTTTGGTATCAAAGCACTAGGTTTACTTAGACGTGCTCACTGATTGTCCTATACCTCTATGTTGGGAGCCTTAAGATACTTTCGAATAGTGCTTGCACTAAGATAGTTCTTTTGCTTGACAGGTAGCATGGATCCAATCTTTATCCCAGATGCTTTTGGAGGACACTACATCTATGCAGACCATATAGAGTTGACAGACCCGGCATACTATCTTTCGAGGATCAGACTATAGCCAACAACCTGGAAACTGAACGATGGTACAATATACACGGGGTTGGGATCCAGGATCTCGATATCATGCGTAGAGAGGTCGTCTACCGCAGGGATACCACCATGCGCATTGAGGTAGAGACACTAGAGCTACTAAAGGATCGCCATGCCTTCCCAAGACTACTCTCGAAAGTTAGGAGGATGTCCCCGCCACCTCCGGTAGGATCACCGCCGCAGGCACCCCCATTTCCACAAGCAGGGAATATCATAGAGGAAGAGGGAGATATATTAGTTGATGTTATAGTAACTCAGATAGTTCCAGGAGGGATTACGACTGATATAGCACAGATAGCCACAAAGTGAGCGGCAGAGATGGCAACATATCCTGATGGGTTTGAGATAGGAGAGGTTGAGTTGGCTAAGGCCATGGCCAAGGCAACAAGGTTAGCCGCCGCCACACAGGTCGAAGAGAGAACGTCCGATGAAGAGGAAGAGTCCGATGAAGAGAGCGTCCGACGAAGAGGGAGAGTCAGATGAGGATGAAGACCTTGACGAAGATCCTAATGAGGGAGATAGCGACAACGAAGAGCCTGAGGTGAAGCCAATAGAATATGAAAAGCCAGTGGAGGATGAGCCAGATGAGGAGCCCGAGATAGCTCCAATGGTGGATGAGCCAGTCATTGAGGAGGTTGACATTGAGGAAGCCCTGGTACCATATATGATAGACCTACCTCCTTGGTGGCATTTTGGGATAGTAGATGAGGTAGACGATGATGAGGACGTAAACGATGAGGATGAGTTCGATCCATACCTTGATTGGGTCCCACCAGAGGAGATCACCTGTAGAGATGATGCGCCACTTCCAGAGTCCGACGATGATGGCGATTATTGGAACAAGACTCGTAAGATCCGTAAGAGTTGGATTAGGGCTTGCAAGCTTTAATTATTAGGAATGATGTATTAGGATGGGATACTAGACCCACTTTTATGTTTATATATGTATTAACTCAGGTTAGTAACCCTATCTTTTGTAAGATGCATATGTTAGGGTAATATCCCCATTTTTGTAATCCATACATCCTAGATGTGGTAAAACTATTAATGAAAGCTACATTTTGGTATATACTATGGTCCAATGATTTTGATGTTTTTAGTTATATTATTTTTGCTACTTTGTTAAATTTCTTATCTCGACGTACATGTTTCGGTAATAACTTATAAGTAGTAACCAATAGATGTCTATGAAGGTACACCAACACACGAATCACTATGGCAGGGAGAAATAGAAATACCCGTAATAATCCCACTGGGCAAATTGAGGTTGCACCCCATCACCCACAGCTGTTGATCCTACTGGTATATTTGAGGCCTTTGTGCGAAGACTAGAGCGCATCAACAACAATGATAACAACAACGTGAATAATAAGAACAACCTCGTACCACCTTCGAGACCTGTAGAGGATAGAGTGGTAGAGCGTTTCCGTCATTTTTGTCCTGAGAAGTTCGACGGAGATGCCGAGCTATGGCGTATGGAACAATGGGTCTGCGAAATGGAGTCGATCTTCGACACATTGGGTTGTACGAAGATCAAGAAGCGTCGACTGGCAACATTCCAGTTAACATACGCGGCAGCCGATTGGTGGGAATATGAGAAAGCAACGATAAGAGAAGCAGTAGTAAGAAGAATGCCCTGGGCTACATTCAAAGAGTTGTTCCTGGAGTTACTTTCCACAGACAGAGAGGAACAAGAAAGAGAGGGAGTTCATTGAGCTGACACAAGAAAATCAGACTGTGAGGGAATACACAGTACAGTTTGAACGGTTGTCCCGTTTTGCCCGCCACATGATTGATACCCTGGAGAAAAAAAACCAACAGTAACACCAAGGCCTATCACTACCACTTCAACGCATGACTCTCAAAAATCAAGGCCTGACCTTCAAAGCCATGGTAAGCATGGCAATCGGCCACGAGGAAATCAATGGTCGAGAACGAGGACGCTTTGGAAATCGACCACTGTTCAGAAACAACCAAGGTAACTAAGGATCGAGACCCCCAATGAGATTCCAAGGGAATAAGCGTAATTGGACTGGTGAAAGGAAACCACAACTCACATTCCCTCAGAACCGACCAGCTGCACCCCAAGCACAACCCCCAAGAGGACCACCTGCTATCACTGGAGCAAAATGATGGATGTTTTAATTATGGGAAACCCAGACACAGGTCCATGGACTACTGAGCCCCAAGGAGAAGCTAAGAGGACTCTGTCGACAAAAAGGGCCACTTATCCAGGGATTGCCGAGCGTCTCAAAGCGGATACTACGGAGCATACACTCAGGGTTAACCCAAGCAAGCCTGCCTAAATTCCATGATCCCGGAGGAAGCTGAATTCGATGAAGGAGAACAACAGAATATGAAAGGTATCCTCACATTGTTTAATAGTCAAGTTAAAGCTTTATTCGATACCGGTGCTTCCAACTCCTTTATTGCTATTAAGATTGTACAACGGTTGGGTTTAGTACCCCAGACGCTTGATGTAGCTCTAAACGTTATGTCCCCCCTTAGGAATGAACATTAAGTTGGGAAAAGTGTGCAAGGATTGCACTTTGAACTTGGAAGATCAGAACCTCCCTGCTGATCTGATAGTTCTGTCGATGAAGGAATTCGGCTTAATCATAGGAGTTGACTAGCTCATAAAATACCATGCCAAAATAGACTGTGTTAGCAAGTCTATTACTTTTTCGATACTCGGAAGCCAACCATTTAAATTCCAATGTGATCCCTTGTGCGACGCCTTCCTCACTAGCTGTCTAGCTACCCTTGGAAGTGTAAGTTCAGAAATTCTGAATGCACAAATCCCTGTGGTTCAAGACTTTGAGGACATATTTAAGGAAATCTTAGGGATACCACCCAAGAGGGACGTCGATTTTTGTATTGAGCTGGGACCCGGTACCCTACCGATATCTAAGACCGCATATCGGATGGCCCCAACAGAAATGCAAGAATTAAAGAAGCAAGTCTAGGAACTTGAAGATCTCGGATTCGTTTGACCAAGCACGTTGCCTTGGGGAGCGCTTGTGTTTTTTTTTAAGAAGAAGGATAGGACAATTCGACTCTATATCGACTATAGAGAGTTGAACAAGGTCACAATCAAGAACTGATACCCACGTCCCAAAAATCGATGACCTATTCGATCAATTATAAGGAGCGACGACCTTCTCCAAGATAGATCTATGATCTAGATACCACCAATTATTGGTTCGACCCAAAGATGTATCAAAGACAGCCTTCAGAACAAGATACGGGCACTATGAATTCCTGGTCATGCCGTTTGGACTAACGAATGCCCTAGCTGTATTCATGGATTTAATGAATACAGTGTTCAAGCCCTACTTGGATCAATTCATGATTGTGTTCATAGACGACATCCTAATCTACTCAAAGACTAGGGAGGAACACAAAGAACATGTGAGGATCGTACTACTGACACTTCGAGACAACCACTTGTATGCGAAGTTCAGCAAGTGTGAATTTTGGCTGAAAGAAGTCAAATTCTTGGGTTATACTGTCTCATAAGACGGGATAGCTGTAGATCAACAAAGACAGATGCTATTTTGGATTGGAATAGACCGAACACTGCAACCGAAGTTAGGAGTTTCCTTGGTTTAGCCGGGTACTACCGAAGATTCGTTGAAGGATTCTCCAAGATAGCATCCCCTTTGACCAGTCTGACAAGGAAGGATATGAAGTATGAATGGAAAGACAAGTATGAACACGCATTTCAAGAGCTCAAGGAAAGATTGACCTCAGCGCCAGTGCTTGCAATACCGAAGAGCGGTGAATAATTTACCATTTATAGCGACGCATCACATCAAGGACTTGGATGTGTGCTCATGCAGGATGGAAGATTAATAGCGTATGGATCACGCCAACTGAAACCACATGAGATGAACTACCCTATGTATGACCTTGAATTAGCCGCAATTATTTTTGCTCTCAAGATTTAGAGACATTACATTTACGGAGACATTACCTTTTCAGATCACAAGAGCTTGAGATACTTGTTCTCACAGAAGGAGCTGAACATGAGGCAGCGACGTTGGTTGGAATTGTTCAAGGATTACGATTTCACTTTGCAATACCACCCTGGTAAAGCAAACGTAGTTGCCGATGCACTAAGCCGAAAACCTCGCAAACTGTTCATATCCTCTCTTATGATCAAAGAGTGGAGAGTGTTGGAAACACTAGCTGAATTGAACTTTCAAACTGTCAAATCTAGTGAAGGAAAACTTTTTGGATGTCTAGTAATACAGCCGACGCTCATAAATTGCATCCTTGAAGCTTAAGGAAAGGACGAAGGACTTTGTCATTGGTTTAAGAAAGCATCAGCAAAGGACCCAGCAAAATGGAATATTGCGGCAGACGGAGGATTTCGATGCCGCAATAGACTTTATTTGCCTAACAAGGATAACCTAAGGAAGTACATACTGAATGAAGCACACAAGTCAAGAATGACGGTCCACCCTGGAGAAACCAAGATGTACAAGGACTTGAAAAGAAACTTCTGGTGGGAAGGAATGAAAAGAGAGGTAGCAGATCACGTATCCAAACTGTTCATATCTGCAAACAAGTCAAAGCAGAACACCAGAGGGTAGCAGGTTTATTACAATCACTGCCAGTTCCTGGATGGAAATGGGAACACATTACTATGGATTTTATTGTAGGAATGCCTAGATCGCAATAGAATCATGATGCTATTTGGGTGATCGTGGACCAACTCACCAAATCATCTCATTTCATCGCCTACAATATAACGTACCCAGTTGAGAAGATGAGCAAAATGTACTTATAGCAAGTCGTACGACTACACGGAGTGCCTGTATCAATCGTATCAGATCGCGACTCACGTTTTACATCAGGATTTTGGGAAAGCTTACAAGCAGTAATGGGAACTTCATTGAAGTTAAGTTCAGCATTTCATCCCCAAACTGACGGACAAACAGAACGAGTCAACCAAGTAATGGAAGACATGCTCCGAGCTTGTTCCATAGACTTTGAGAGTTCTTGGGAGACACACCTGCCATTGGTAGAGTTCGCGTACAACAATAACTATCATTTGAGCATCGGGATGGCACCATTCGAGACACTGTATGGAAGACCGTGCCAATCACCATTATGCTGGGTGGAAGTTGGAGACAATAAACTTCCAGGACCAGAAATGGTTCGAGAGACGAATAACAAGATTAACATCGTGAAAGAAAAGATGAAGGCAGCACAGAACATGCAGAAGAGCTACGTAGATAAGCACCGCAAGGAATTGGAGTTTAGTGTTGGAGATCATGTACTTCTCAAGGTATCTCCGGTACGAGGCGTTGTCAAATTCGGATAGAAACGAGGAAAGTTGTCACCGCGCTACATTGGACCGTTTAAAATTTTTGAGCGTGTGGGAAAAGTAGCCTACCGACTTGCTCTGCCACCTAAAATTTTAGGAGTGCATAATGTATTTCATATAAGCATGCTTAGGAAGGTTGTACATGATCCGTCACATAAGGTTGACTTCACGGACATCGAGGTAAACAACGACGTGACTTATACTGAAGGACCAGTCCGAATTTTGGATCGAGGAGTCAAGAAGCTGAGGACTAAGGAAATTCCTCTAGTGAAAGTTCAGTGGAGACACCATGACAAACGTGAAACTTCTTGGGAGTTGGAATCAGATATGCAAGAAAAGTTTCCAGCTTTGTTTAGTGACTAGCTAGCTCAGATTTTGGGGACGAAATCTTTGATAGGAGGTGGATATTGTAATACCTGTATTTTTATTATATTTTATTTATATAATTTCCAGTCTCAAACTATATTTGTAAGATTTTCACAGTAATTAGTATTAATTCTGAACCCATAATTATCCCTGTGTTGGCCAACCCTGCTTATACCCTAAACCAAACCCCCTAAATAACCCCTAGTAATTTGTGTGTGTGTGCCGACAAGGGAAAGAGGGAGTGATGAGTTGTATGCCAAGTGTTGGGTGAGTTGGGTGCCAAGTGTTGGGTGAATTGTGTGCCAAGTGTTGGGTGAGGAGTGTGTAGTGTATGTGTGTGCATGTATGTGTCGTGTGTTATGTATTTGTGTGTGTATGTGTGCAGTGTGTGGTGTAATATATATTATACATATAAGTGTTGTGGGTAGTAATATATATATATACACTCTCCCCTATATATATAGAGACTTAGTTGGTTAGGAAGTAATAGAGAGATAGAGAGAGAAGAGAGAAAGAAAAGAAAGCTTACCACCTAGTGTCACGCCGCGACCCCGAACCTACAGTGAGTTCCTAACTCACTTGGTATACTATAGTTCTGCGCCTTAATATGTTGTACCCCAAATTTAATGTCCATGTTATTATTTTTCAATTATTATTATTAGTATTAGTATTCTAGAAAATCTTGTGCCTAACATATGGTGCCCCTAATCTAGGTCCGTATAATGATATTATTATTATTATTATTATTATTATTATTATTATTATTGTTACTGCTATTTGTTGTTGTTGTTGTTATTATTATTATTATTATTATATTATTAGTTAGCCATTAAAACTCATGTTTTAACATGTCGCTAACCCAGATCTGTATTATAATTACTATTATTGTAATTATTATTGTTATTATTATTATGATTATTGTTTTCTGCTTATTATTATTATGGTCCAATTAATCTCGTGGGTAACATATGTACCATGAACATATTAATGTCCATTTTATTATTCCATTAATAATAATGATATTATTATTGTTATTGTTATTATTATTATTATTGATTAAACTTCAAGCTCTAATATGTTGTACCCCGAACATGTTATTTCGCTGCTATTATTAATATTATTATTTATATTAATAATATTATTCTTATCACTTTCTGGTTAACCTCATGCTTTAACTTGTGGTACTACGAGCTTAGGGCTTGTACTATATTTCAAGAATAAATAATACCTGTTTAATTAATGTGTACCTCGTGCATAACATATGATACACCTCATGTAGAAGTCGGTGTCGTAACATCATGTCGACGTGTACGAGTATAGAGTCGAACAGTCGCGGAGACCAAGCCCGTATGCATTTGGGAAATATGTGTAGTCGACCGCGGAGGTCCGAAAGTTGATATGTAGTGAGTCGGTACTGTCAAATGGAATTACAAGATCGCATGTCGGCGATGATTGCTACTATGGCCACGGAGAGGCAAACACGATAGCAAAGTAACCATGTTGATAAGAATACATTGAAAAATGAATAAACACGGTTAGCCTATAAGATGAGATTACTATTGTGGTCGCGACGACCAACGATAGTAAAGTAACCGTTTCGCAAATCGACGACGATATTCATAAGGCAAGGTCTCGAGGACCTAGAGTACATGGTTAGCTCGTAAAGCGAGATTACTACTATGGCCACGGAGAGGCAGACAACGATAGTAAAGTAACCATAGTTCGACCCACTGGGCGAGTCACTCTAAGCCAACGACGTTACACTGGTAATGTAACAAAGTCAAGAAAGTCGGATATTAAGTCGAGTGAAGTTGAATATATCGATGATGCATAGTTCATGCACAGTCTCATTATAATTCGCTCAACCGACGTAACTAGTCACTATGTACTTTTGGATACATATTTTATATTAGGAGTGTTCGGTTAGAATGCTCGCTTAGCTTTTATTAAAGCTAACATCATACTATGCCCTAGACATTCCCATGTCTAGACTATACAGGATATGATTGTCCAGAGGAGGACTATCTGGAAGGAGCCTACGCAGGGGAAGCCTACTACGCTGAACGTCACGGCTACGCCAGTTAGAAGCGTGGCTTCAAGAAAGAAGACTTAGTTGTTCTTTATACACTTTTGTCCTTTCGTACTAAGTTATAAACGGCGTCTAATGCCTTAAGCTCTTTTGTTCTTTATCTTTTGATAACTACAAACTCTGGTGTAATAGCTAGTAATCTGTTGATGTATATATTTAATTTGCGCTTCCATTAAGTTACTATTTTATTTATTTAGTGTGTTTGTGAACAATCCGTTAATGTAGCTAGTCATGGCTTACGGACCCAAAAAGGAAAATTTTATTTCCTGTTAATTTCCTGCTGCTCCGGGGTGTGACATGATCGAAAGTATATTTCGGGTTTCTTGTTTACTTTTGCAGGGGGGGCTGTCTCGTGGCAATTCAAGTTGCAAAAATGTGTTGCCTTGTCTACCACTGAAGCTGAGTATATCGCTGCTACTGAAGCAGGGAAGGAGATGTTATGGATGAAACGGTTTCTCCAAGAGTTGGATTTGAAGTAAGATGAGTTGTGGTTCATTGTGATAGTCAGAGTGCTATGGACTTGAGCAAGAACGCCACATATCATTCCCGTACAAAACATATTGATGTTCATTACCACTGGATTCATGAGGTTATGGGAAAGTAGGGAATGAAGTTGAAGAAGAATCCGTCTGACATGATGACTAAGGGTGTTACAAGAGAGAAGCTTGAGCTTTGTAAAGCTCTAGCCAGAATGGACTCCAAGTGAAGGGTCGAGCTTGGGTGTTCCCTCCTCTCATGTGTATGGAGGGGGAGATTGTTGGGTATTCCATGGTGGTATTTGTGGTCCCTACCACATGAGAGCAAAACCCATGTAAATGAGCTTATTTCTTTGAACTTAAGTCTAAAGGCAGTAATGGGCCATGTGGGCCATATTAGTCGTATGGGCCATGGTTGGATACTAGCTAATTCTTTTAGGGTATTAGCTAATTAATTAAACATAGAAGTAGATGGTCATTCTCGGTATCAGAGGGGCACATATCGAGAAGAGCAGAGTGAGTTTTCTTGGAGGTTGTGCGTGTACTATGCGGCGGCACAAGGAAGACCGAGAAGATTGAGAGTGTTGATAAGGGGCTATTTGTGTACCAAAGTTATTGGAGATTTTGAAGAAGTTCTTATACTTGTATTCCTTTGAGTTTTGAACCCTAGGAGGTAACCCCTTGTACTCCCTCTCTAGTTGATTTAGATACCTCAAGTTTTGGGGCAAAAACTTGAGAGAACATTTGTATTCCTTATTTTCATATAGTGGAATTATTCGGAGTTGCCCTGTGATTTTTTCCCTCTTCATTGGATGATTTTTCCACGTAAATCT
Source organism: Hydrangea macrophylla (assembly GCA_033977485.1). Classification (NCBI taxonomy): domain Eukaryota; kingdom Viridiplantae; phylum Streptophyta; class Magnoliopsida; order Cornales; family Hydrangeaceae; genus Hydrangea; species Hydrangea macrophylla. Next base: position 12,135,875 of record CM066989.1, read on the forward strand.
TGGTGTCATTTAATTCTTGCTTGGGTGCTTTATTATTATATTGTTTGTGGTTGATTGTGGTGAAAGGAAATGATTCATTGTGGCTTGGATATTATTTGTGCCTATTTAATTTACACTAGACAAGGTTAGGAAGTGTTGGTCCTAATATTGGGGATTCCAAATTTTCCCCAACATAAACTCATCTCCTATTATTATCCCTGTGGAATGAATGAATGAAAGAGAAAGAAGAGAGTACCTAACCTATAAATGCATGTGAAATATAAAGACTTATTATACCTCTAACTATACACACACAAACATACCCGCATACACACACATGTATCTGTAGATATACAAGGAATGCCATAGTTAGGATTTTTTTAAGTGGTGTGTTGATGTTAAAAATGTGCATCCCTTTCATCTTTTTGACATCCAAGACTTGCAAGAAGCTTTGGTGTTGACATTAAAGTCCCTCTGATGTCAATTTCAGAATACTAAGTCATGTTATATTGAACTCGTACGTTTCTTTAATCTAAGGTTCTTCATTTATTGTTGAGGCCTGAGTTATTACCTCGTATCTTGCCAAGATCTCTTTTTTGCCTGATCTTAGGGTAATCATGCACTGATTGGGAAGGAATGTTAAGAATGCATTGGGATCGTATCAGTTGATATTGGCAACATGAACCTAGCTGTCGACACCATATTTTTGCCTAAACCGATGCTCACCGCACATGTTTATAGGGTATAAACATCCAATTTTTGTCATAAAAAATTTTAAATAAAAATTAGTTAGGAAAATTAGTTTTGAAGTTTAGCTAGGAAAATTGGATGTGAAATTTAGTTATGGAAATTAGTTGTGACAATTAGTTATGAAAATTAGGTGTAGGTTGTTGCCAATTTCTCTATAAATAGAGGAGTTGAAACCAAAAACAAAAAAGAAAATAATCACAAGGAAAAACAAAAAAACACACAAGGAATAAAAAATAAAAAAAGAGTTTACACTTTCTTCACCACCATACCACCTCTTCTAACCACCACCATCAAGGTTGTTCGCCACAACTCATAACCACCATATCGCTACCAACTACTACCCTTATCTCCTCTAAGCTACCACCACCACAATCATCACCATTCACCTAGCTATCGTATCACCACCATTCTCATCAACATATCTCACGATCACCTCACCACTACAATCATCTGTTGCCGCCCAACCATCATTATACCACCTCAAATCATCACCCAACATCCCAGTCATCTATTATCAAGGTTATTAGCCGATTTCTCGAGATTCCTCCGATGACTTAGGTTTTTATTCAAACTTTTCTTCGTCTTTTTTTTTGTACATATATATTTATATTCTTGGTTGTTAATAATTGCTTGCTAATCAGGAAAGAAAAAACAAAAGAGAATGAAAAAATAAATAAAGAAATCTATCTACGTCCGACTCAGGATTACTTGGTTTCCAATATAGAAATCCACACTCGACTCAGGATTACATAGTTTCCAATACAGAAATCCTACGCGGTTTCTAATATGTAAACCCATTTTCTACTGAGTACTACGTGATTTTCTAATACGGAAATCCATGTCTAATTGAGGGCTATATGGTCTGCAATCCACATCGACTAAAGCGAGTCTGCTTTCCCTTACTTTGGATCGATCATACTCCTCATCTTACAAAATTACTTAGTTCACATGAACAGAAAAATATTAAGAAAGAAATGACTGATCGGACTCAACAGCTGGCTTTGCATTTAGAGATCTTCATAGGTAACTAGGTAAGTCTTCTTATCCTACACACATTTCACATTTTTTTTTCTTGAGCACCGACCCTTACTTCGGGTAAAAGCAAACAAAACACCAAAAAAAAACTCTTTTCAAATAAAGTTTGGGCACCGTCCATTCCTTTCGGTCAAAAATCTCTTTTATCAAAATAACTTCAGTCACCGACCGTTACTTCCAGCATAAAAATGAAAAAAGCAAAAACTTAAAAAAAAAATGGAAAAACACAAAAAAATAACTTCATTTTCAATTCACTTGCATAATCTCATTTCAATCTCAATCACTTTTCAAATATTATAGTTTAGGACTACACCACGTGGGTTAAAGTTCCTAGCTACACCGACTCTTTCTCTTTTTTGCCTCTCTTAGGGTAGTCATGCACTGATTGGCAGGGATTGTTAAGAATACGTTGGGATCGTATCAGTTGATATTGGCAACATGCACCTAGCTCGCAACACTACATTTTTGCCCAAACTGATGCTTGCCGCACATGTTTTATAGGGTATAAACATCCAATTTTGTTATAAACAAACCAGAAAATAAAAAAAATTAAAAATTAGTTAGGAAAATTAGTTTTGAAGTTTAGCTAGGAAAATTGGTTATGAAATTTAGTTAGGAAAATTAGTCATGGAAATTAGTTGTGACAATTAGTTATGAAAATTAGGTGTAGGTTGTTGCCACTTTCCTATAAATAAAGGAGTTGAAACCAAAAACAAAAAAGAAGGAATCACAAGGAAAAAAAAGAGTTTACACCTTCTCCACCACCTTCTCCATCTCTTCTAACCACCACCATCAAGGTTGATTGCCACAACTCATAACCACCATACCACTACCAACCACCACCCTTATCTCCTCCAAGCTGTCACCACCACAATCATCTCCCTCTACCTAGCTATCGTATCACCACCATTCTCATCAACATACCTCACGGTCACCTCACCACTACAATCATCCGTTGCCGCCCAACCATCATCATACCACCTCAAATCATCACCCAATATCCCAGTCACCTACCATCAAGGTTATTAGCCGATTTCTTGAGTGTCCTCTGATAACTTAGGTTTCTATTCAAACTTTTCTTCATCTTTTTTTGTATATATATTTATATTCTTGCTTGTTAATCAAAAAATAAAAAGGAAGAGAATGAAAACATAAATAAAGAAATCCACGCCCGACTCAAGATTACTTGGTTTCCAATACAGAAATCCTTGCCCGACTCAGGATTACATGGTTTCCAGTATAGAAATCCTATGCGGTTTCTAATACAGAAACCCATATTTTACTGAGGATGGTTGTGGCAACCCGAACCAAGCTTGGGGCCTAGAAGGATTAAGCTCGCTTGATTGTCCCATTTCAAATCTCATGCCAACAGCCAAGAGTGAGGCTTACAATCCTTCATTAGCCTTTTTTTCGATCCAATCGATTTGGATTACTCGTATTTTGGATTTCATGGTGCTTTTTATCCAACCCGAGGCAACTATCGATGCCCATGATCCATATCCAAGGCTACACGAGTGAACAATCCATATATATCCTACAAGGCTAAATTCGGAGAGATCCTCATTAATAGAGTCACCATTTGGTTATTAAGTCCAATGGATACAGAGCACCACCCCATCGTCACCAAAGAACTTAGTTCGGGGGTTAAGGTACGAGAGATAAAGGAGCTGGATCACGCTAAAACATCCATTCTTGCCCCATCGTGAGATCAGTCTCTACTCAGCTTTCAAGGTGTTTGACTAGACATTATATGGCCCAGTTCAATTACACTAATGCAATCCTAATTCAAGTTATAAACGACTAATCAAAAAAAATCGTGCAAGAGACTATACAAGTATATACAATGCACATGCTAAAGCGATAATTCAGGGACTAAACTTATTACTACGCTCCCCTATGCATGTGAAAGCAATTAGAAGGAAATTAAACATGAAAATCACACTAAAAAACCCTACAAAAACATGAATTCTAAGCACAAGTAATCATGTGGAAAATTTAAATTTTGTATTTTATGCACCTAAGCATGCTTCTAGGTGACCCTAAGGAAACCGTAAATAAGATGGATGCAGGAGAACTTACCCGGGATAGCATAGCATTCCCAATTATCCCTAAGTGATCATGGTTAGGACAACAAAGCATAAAATATTATAGAGGACAATATCCTACTATTCTAGGCATGGATAGCTTGTATGTATGTCCAAATATGACTACTATGTGTAATAGTGTACATGTGTAAGCCTAATTAGGGTGTTATCCTTAATATGGATAACCTATTATTTTAAGTGGGGATTGTGTGCAAGCATATGCATGTGCATGGATACATGGATAGTAAGTACTATGCATGGATAAAATAGGGATAACCTACTATCCCAACTAGAATGAACTACAACAATATTCCTATATGAATGCCCTAATTCTAAACTCGTAGATCTGATGGCTATGTAATCGGCCCACCCTATGGCCCATGTAGGACTCCCTGACGGAGCTTGGAAATGAAATCAAGTAGAGGGACCTCTCCTTGAGGGTGGTGTGGGTTGCGAAGTAAGTGTCATGCCACTCCTTCATTTCTTGAGACTTGAAACCTCAAAACATGTAGGGCTTGGGGTTCAAGGGGTGAGGCATGGTGGTAATTTTAGGTTTCATCATCGAATCCCTGAAGAAAAAAAATGCATAGGAAAAATGATGAGAAACATGCCTCATTAGCACAAAATTAAGGGATGTCGAAGCTTTCGCTCTAAGCTTGAGATTGGATCTCCTTTTGCATAAGTAGGACATTATTTACCTATAAAACACCCAAAAAAAACCACAAAAGTGAAACAACAGAGAAAAATAAGGGTTAAGTAAACAAAGTGTATAAACAATGTGCTTAGAAGCTACGAGAGTGGTATTATGTGCAATAATAGGACATCAAAAATGCAAAATACGAGTCTAATCAAATGTCTCAAAACCTTGCATGGTTCTGACTGAGCTTTCGAGGTGCTTGATCTGTTGCACCATTGAACTCGCTTCTTTGATCTTTCTCACCATCTCTTCTTCAGCCTAGTGATCAATCCCACCATTGATGGTAATGTTAGGCATATGAGTAGCTGCTGGGGGTGCTGTGAATTGGGCTGTTGCCCAATGGAAAACAAATGGTTGTGTCGGAGTATGGGACGATGTCATAGCCAATGGTATTTCAACATATACATGGCCAGGCGGTATGAGTTGCTAATGTTGGTTGTCAGAATGCCTCGGTGTGGTTGGTGCGACAGCATTGTTGGGTGGTATCTGGCTGGTCCCTGCGACGAATTCTGGTGTTGGGTTGTCATCTGCCTGACCAAATTGAACAGATCATTGATTTATTGCTGAAGGCTCTAGAATTTGAGACTTTGAGTAGTGCCTATAACCTCAACTGGGTCCCGGAGATCGACGATGCATCTATTTCTTTATAGTCATCGGAGATATCCTCTGGTTAGAATCGGGCCACGAACCCAATCTTTCGGTATCCTCAAAATTTTGACTGTTGATTACTACTTGGAAGTGAATGGAAAAAAGTTACAACCATAGATAGTTTCGAAGTTATGCAATGATTATGATCTATGTAAAATATAGTTTCAACAACTCATTTTAAAAAGAGATTCCAGACTTTCATTAATCCAAATCCGAATTCATTAGACAAGTCTTTAGGTTTTATTACAAAGGATGATTTTGATTTAGAACAATAATCTCAGCGTTTCCATATATAGTTCCTAGCAGACTTAAGGCCTTCTTGGAATGAACTGAAATATCCTTGGGGAAATTCCAAAGTCAGTTTCTTGATTGCCTTCATAATCCTCTTTAGTATTTTTGTTTCGGTTGTCGCATATCCGAATTATTCTTTTAGTGCGACAATCTTAGGTTTGGCTTGGTCAAAGAAGGCGTGCTCCAGCCAACTGATCTTTGCATGGGCATTTTGTAAGTTGGCCAGTAGCCGATTCCTTTCTTATTCGACCTCAACTCTAACAAGATCGAGAGTGGCTTTCAGCTGACCTCTATCTTACCCACGACCAATCTTGGTTCTATGCTTAGGGGAGTGATGATGTCACGGTTCATGAAGTTCTGCATCGGGTAGGTCTTTAAAGTGAGATGAGATACCATCCAGATCTGGAGACGTCCTATGCTAGTTGAAAAGAAAGCCTCGCCTCGGTGCTTGCAAAAGGTCAGAGTTCGCAAAGTTTTGGCAAACACCATTAGGATGAATGTTTGGCCATCGCGAATGTACTTGATGATCTCAATCAGAACCAATTCTACCTTTCTATCTTCTCAAGGAAAGATGAGATAGGAGAAAAGGCACAGAGGGAGAACCCAGAGCCGGTTGTTCTGTTGGTAGGCAAAGCTACAAGTAAAACTGTGGTTGTTATAGTTTTTCGGGGACATAAACCTATCAATGAGGAAGTTAATAGGACATCGGGTGGATTCACCCACTACAACTTTCCATAACATTTATCTTTTTATGCCCAAGAAATCTACAATCTAATTTTTCCCGAGCTGAAAACTTGGTAGTAGCAGATCCTTGGAGATTCACAATTTAAATAACCTAGTGTATTTTTTGAGAGTTGGGGTGAGTTCCTTTTCCCTAAATCGGAACACCATAGCCCTAAATCGGAACACCATAGCATCCGGATCCCAGAAAGTAACCAAAGACTCAAGCATGTGAATATCCAGTTTGACTTCAAGCAATGATCCTAAAAACCCAAAGTGTTTCTGAAATAGTATTGCATCTTCGGTTGAAAGCTGGTGATACCAGGTGGACAATCGAGAATCGACCTTTGTAATGAAACCCAGTTTTAAATTATGACTTGCCATTTGAAAAACGGAATCTTGATTTTTGATGAGCTGAACAAAAACCACATTTATTTAGATATGGTCATTGTTTTTTTTTTTTTTGAAAAGAGAAAGGGAAGACATGAATATTTACGAATGCACATGTACAAATGTGACCATGTGGCGAAGCAGACGCCTAATGTGATCCTAAAATTTGGCCCGGTTCCCGAACCTTCAAACCTCCATAACCGAAGTACCTTCTTATGGTGGTGGTTCGAGTGGGAGAGTTTTCAGTGCTGGAACCAATGGTAACACCGCAATGGCCATGCCATTTACTCATCTCCCTATCCAATCGTACAGGGATATTCAAGAACTGGGGCATGTTGTGCTTGATGCCAATGTGTACTGTGCATGACGTTTAAAAATATGGCATTGGCCTTTGCAATTTTGGGCATTGGCCCTCGCATTTTTGTTTTGACTTGAGTCGTGGACACCTGTGTGAAAAGAATATATCTATTAAGAAAAAGACAGGTAAGCAAAAACCATTAGTGCAAAAGAAATACCCCATTGTAATAAAAATCACTAAAATGATGGCTTAAGTCCTCTAAAGTTCAGAACTCCCCAGCAGAGTCACCAACTGTCGCGCCTTGGTTTTCAACTGGCCAGCAGTCGCGCCTGACCTTTTAAAAAGTGGTGAAAATGCAACGGGTTTTAATTTTGAAAGAGGGGAAAAAGTTTTGAAAAGTGGTAGGGCCAAATGAAATATTCAGAGTAGCCACCTAAACTTTTAAAATGGGTGCTAGGATCTCTATAAAGACAGTTAAAAAAATTATATTTGACAAAGTGATTTTGTACAATGGTTATGGCCGCACTCGTTTTAGGAGTTGCATGATGTAATGATTTGAGAAACAGTCAGTGTAGCTAGGAACTTTAACCCACGTGGTGTAGTCTTAGTTTTTAACCTTTGAAAAGTAATTGAGATTGAAATGAGACTATGTAAGTGAGTTAAGAATGAAGTGATTTTTTTTGTGTGTGTTTTTCTATTTTAGGGACGGTGCTCAAACTTTGTTTGAAAAGAGATTTTTTTGCTGTTTTGTTTGTTTTTACCTGAAGTAAGAGTCGGTGCCCAAGAAAAAAAATGAAGTGTTAGAAGACTTACCTGTGAGGATCTCCAAATGCAATGCGATTGTTGAGTCTGATTAGTCCATTCTTTCTTTTTATTATTATGTTTATGTGAATTAAGCAATCTCTCAAGATGAGGAATAGGATCAATCCCAAGTAAGGGAAAGCAGACTCGCTTCAGCCGATGTAGATTGCAGACCACGAAGTCCTTATTTAAACATGGATTTTCATATTAGAAAACGACAAAGTCCTCAGTTGAACATAGATTTTCGTATTAGAAATCGCGTAGTCCTCAATAGAACATGGATTTCCGTATTAGAAACCACGCAGGATTTTTGTATTGGAAACCATGTAATCTTGAGTCAGACGTGGATTTCTGTATTGGAAACCAAGTAATCCCGAGTCAGACATGGATTTCTTTATTTACATTTTCTTTTCTTTTCTTTTTTTAAAAAAAATTATTAACAAGGAAGAATATAAATGTATATATAAAAAAAACAAAAAAACAAAAAAAAAAAAGAAAAAAGAAAAGTTTGAATAAAAAACCTGAGTCGTCAGAGGAACTCGAGAAATCGGCTAAAACCTTAATGGTAAGTGACTGGGATATTGAGTAATGATTTGTAGTTGTATGATGATGGTTGGGTGGCAACGAATGATGATAGTGGTGAGGTGACCGTGAGGTATGTTCATGAGAATGGTTGTCATACGATAGCTAGGTGGATGGTGGTGATTGTGGTGGTGGCAGCTTAATTGGAGGAGATAAGGGTGGTGGTTGGTAGTGGTATGGTGGTTATGAGTTGTGGCGATCGACTTTGATGGTGGTGGTTAGAAGAGATGGTATGGTGGTGGAAGTGCAAATTCTTTTTCTTTTTTTTTTTTGTTCTCATGAGTTTTTTTTTCTTCTTCTTCTTTTTTTTTTTTGGTGATTCCTTTTTTTTTTTTTTTTTTTTTTTTTTTATGTTTTGGTTTCAACTCCTCTACTTATAGAGAAATTGGCAACAACCTACACCTAATTTCCACGACTAATTTCATAACTAATTTTTGTAACTAAATTTCTTAACCAGATTTTTCTAACTAATTTTTTTTTTTTTTTTTTTTTGTTGTTGTTTTTTTTTTTTTTTTTTTATAATTTTTTTTTATTTTAATAACAAAAATCGGATGTTTACACTTGACTTGCGGATGCGATCATAGGCATATATAGTGGGTTTGGCGGAGAAGTCTCCGACTCTCAGGTGTCTTGTGTCTTGGACAAAATTCCGCAGTTCAGCTCTTTATTCCTTTCTTTCATATCTTTAAGAATGTGTAATTAAACCCTTGATATTTTCTGATTGCTGAATAACTTAACACCATATCAAAAAACAACTTTTACACATTAAGTTAACATGAATCAAACTTGCAAAAACACTTTTAATAATTCAGGAATTTGAATACATTATTACTATCATTAATTCAACAAAAACGTAAAAAAATAAAATTTCCAAATACTTTAACACCTCGTTATTTGTCACTTATTTTAGTGGGGTCAATTTAGAATAAAATTTTCATATCATATAGAAATACATATCTAAATTTTTTTTTTAAAAAAAATTCATATTTTCAGTGGTGTTGCATTGCAATGTCAATATAAAAGTCGGATACGTACAGAGTTTGTCTGTACTATCCTTAAACGTTTGGTTGACCTAAAAACAGTTTACCTTGGAATAGTACTTTGTAGTGTGTCCAACAGAATTAACTATTTGGTGTCTAAATCGAGCAAAAGAAATGCAGTCCTCGGCCTCCTAGGGTCCCGTATGTCCCGCGTCCCTGACCATTTATTTCAAAATTCGGGTATCCTGATTCTATTTGTATGCATGTAAGTTTACATATAAATTTTTTTTTTTTTTTTTTGGTAATAGGGGGTGTCCGGGCCAGCTTGCGCGCACCTCGACTAATCCCCCGAGGCCTGGAGGCGCCGGGTGAATACTCCAGTGGCCACGCCCCCCATGACTCGAACACTAAACCTCTTGGGTAGTACACCCAAGAAGCTTACCACTCGGCCACAAAAAACTTGATTTACATATACATTTTACCACTTTAACTTGGTTCGTTTTTTACTTTATCCTTATAGTTCAAAAACTGACTTGTTAACCTCCATATGATTGTGTATTTTGTGCAAATTCTAAAGGTCTGTTTGATTGTTTTTAAATGAAATGATTCCATTCATGTTTTCGTAGATAATTTTATATAAAAAGATGAAAAGCATGAATGATTTCATTTAGAAAACGGTTGCTCGTCTCAAAATTGATACTTGCAATCATAAATTTTGGCATTCTAGAAAAATGAACAAATTGCCTCATAAGAAGAAATATAATGAAATCTCCCATATTTGTAAATGGATTCATTCATGGTGATGAATTTTACCTTTAACTTCTATACAAAATTTGAATGGAACCATTCAATTTGAAGGAACAATCAAACAGGTCGTAAGGTTTTCTGTGGTTCATGGGTTTGGAAAGGAAAAAGAGATAGCAAAGGAAAACAGGATAAAATCTATGAACCTAACGAAGTCTAATGGTGTGAACTTTTGACTTAACAACAATGCCGAGGGCACTAACAAATTCCACTAACACTCACACTCACACTCTATCTCTCTCCTAGTGACACATTGGGATTAGTGCTCCAAATATTACTTTTTGACTTAAAATGTTAAATACATCATTCATTCCAGTCACAACCAGATAGGGTTAAGTGTCAAATTTTAAACTACAGAAGTAAATGAAAATGAGTATAACCGAAAAAAGATAAACTATATTTAATTCGTTAGATTTGACGAAAAACTTATCGGTATTATATCAACTACAACTAGAAGTAAGTTAAGTGTCAACTTTTAAATTATAAGAAAATAAAGGAAAAATAAGGGACTAAAGTGTATTTAACCTATTTCAATTTCGATAGTTGATATTTTACTTTTTCTCCTTGGACAAATCAGCTTCTGCACACTTGCCCAAAAAAATAAAAAATTTACAGACAATGAAGTATAAGATTATACTGTCTGCCGTTATTTTGAATAATTATAAAACTTTTGTTACTTTGAAAAGTTTTCATTTCTTTCTTTCTTTAACATCTTCAATTATTCAAGGAAGAAATAATTTTTTTGTTTTATTTATTTTTCCCTTTAGGACATGCAAGTCCTCTGGACAAAGGACCCGACCATACATAGTAATTGCATGATATAATGATATTGATCATTACTCTCAAGCCAGAGAATATCAAGTAAGACATGAACACATTGGTAAGAGTCAAACTTAGACTTCTGAATTTAAAGGTCGCAATTGACTATCCTGAAGATTGAATATTTACTCTTTATGGGTAAATATTAAGGATTTGGCCAGGGCTTTTGGCCTCTTAAAGGGAGGTCAGGGGTTCGAAATCCCCCAGAGGTCGTATAAGTTAGTTGGGGGGGATAGATCTCAAGATGAATTTTAAAAATGTCCAGCTTGGTGTGGGTTCAGATCCTACCGCTAGCTTGCCTCCCTGATTTACCTAGTGCGTGTGTTGTGGGGTCGGTGCTCGTGCCCGGGGTTTGCCCCTTGTTCTACTCCGATAAAAACGACAATAGATATCGATCCCAAAGTCGCGGAAGACAGACATGGGGATTTGTCCTCGTATTCCCAAAAAAAAAAAAAAGAATATTTAACAGTAGTTACTATATTTTCTGTTCTAATTGGCTATTTAAGGTTTTTTTTTTTTTAAAGATAAAAAAAATTGTTAAAAAGCTATGGAACTAGATAGTCAAATCGGGAGCAATGCAAGAATCAAAACCTTTTTTTTTTTTTGGTTACTGGTTGAAGATATGCACTACATAAGGAGAGGTAGTGTTCTCCCACCCCATAAATAAGTAAGTCGATATGGTAGGCCAAAAATCAACTTGATTCGTTAATAAAAGTAATTTAAAAAACAACGTGGGTTTGAATTTGTAATAGCATAAGGTCATCTCCAACTGGAGAGGCATCACACCAGCCAAACCATTCAACTGCCAAAATAGCTCGTCCGACACCAAAATTATCACTCCAACGCACGAGCCATCTCGCTCTATTAAATGGAGAGTTCCAAAATGACAAGCCAGTTTTCAGAGTGTGGAAGAGAAGAGGAGAAAATGAGTGCAACATTGTTCTTGGTCGTTGGTCTCCAACGGATGGATTCCAACAGTTATGAACAATGCTATTTTCAAATCAAAACATAAAATCAAGCTATAAATTGAAAGATTTTAACATACCTCTTTTAGAAATTTCATCATCCTCCTCTCTCGTCACAATCTCTGCGCATCTCTCTCTCTCTCTCTCTCTCTCTCTGTAAAACGTGAAGAAGAAGAAGAAGAAGTGAAAGAATATGGTTCATTTGTGTGGTGGGCTGGGTTAAAACGTGAAGGAGAAGAAGTGAAAGAATAATGTTTATTTGTGTGGGGTTGGGCTTTTAATTAAAGGTTAGGGTTAGTTAATTGGGGTTAATAGAGGAGAAGTGAAAGTATAATGTTTATTTGTGTGGGGTCGGGCTTTTAATTAAAGGTTAGGGTTAGTTAATTGGGGTTAATAGACTTGTGGGTTGGCCTTAAATAAAGTGTATATGGATTATATATATAGAAATGTCTATCTCCCCAAAAGATAGACACAAACTTCATACAACTTTCATACAACCTCCCCAAAAGATGTGTCTATCTCTTTCCTGTGTCACTGTGGGGTCCAGTGACATCACAGGGGAGAGATAGACACATCTTTTGGGGAGGTTGTATGAAAGTTGTATAAAGGTTGTGTCCCAAATATTACTCGATAGAAGGGGAAATATACCCGAAAATCCCTACATACCAATATTTTCGGCTTTAGGCCCATCTTATATAAGTACGTATTAATAAACCCTAATTGTTTTGAACTAGCATGTTATCAACCTATAACCCCCAATTAATATTATTCAGATGACGAATTTACCCCTACATATATTGTATACATATATGTTAGCCTTGAATTTATTTAAGGCATTATTTTTGTTTTGTTTTGATGATGACAAATCTAGTGATAATTGCATACTTTCATTGATTCTATTTTAATTTATTATCATGTCATTTTCATTATGTTAATCTCTTGATTCATGTACTTAAATGTTCTAACTTTGTTTGAGATCATGAGATAGCATGTGGTGAAGTCCAAGAGTGAGGGAGCTCAACAAGGATCAAGCTTGAAGACTTGAAGATTTTTTCATCCTTGGTTGAAGACTAGGATTTATATGTAAGCATTTTGATCAATCACTCATAGGGGCTCAAGTAACTTTAATTGGACTTTAGGTTCCTTTCTCTCACACTTTAAAATACTTTCAAGGACCTAAACATACTTAGACCACTCAATTAAATTCATTTCACAAAAGCTTTCAAGTGGCTAAGTCAAAAGAAAGTACCTTTGCGCAGATAGGTCAACTTTAAATGCAAACCTGATCCAATTGGTAAGGAATTAGATCTTGAGTTTTATATGGTTGGAAAGGTATTTGAATCTAGTTTCCGAATCTTCAAACGGATCGCGAATACGAGTTCTGTAGAGGGAGTTATGGCCATTTTAGTAAAGATGTGTCAGTCTGCCAAAATCTGCTTTAAACCAGTCGACTGATTTTTTAAGGGTCCAGTCGACTGATTTATAGAATCAGTCGACTGATTGAACTTTTCAGTCGACTGGACAGCACTGAAAATGTCTATTCACTGCTCTAAACTTCCCAGTCGACTGAACCCTCGATCCAGTCGACTGGACTGTGCTGAATACACTAACGGCTAGTTTTTAAAGAGGCTTTTAATTACCAAACTTGCCACCAACGGCTATAATCTTTCTTGGCCTATAAATACATGTTTTCCCACATCTATTTAAATCACACAACTTGTTGATTTCTAATCATTCATATTTGAGCCCTAGTTTGAGTGAAAAATCAATTGCTCTAGATTTTAATTGTAATTGTTGAGAGAGTAAATTGTAGTGAGCTTTTATTTGTATCATCTACTCACTAAGGAGTTATTGTGTGAGCTTTAAATTGTATTATCCACTCTAGAGAGAGAGAGCTCAATTTTTATTTCAAATCATTTGTAAAGAGTGAGGGTTAGTAACCTTTGATTGCAAAGAAGAGGTTTTCTTCTTTGGGAGAGATTGAAGGCTCTTGTAGATCGGATTAAAGGAATCCTCAAGAGGTGTTCTTGAGGGGTGGACGTAGGCCGCGGGGTGCGATTGCCGAACCACTTGAAAACTCGGTTTGCAAGTGTCTCTTTCCTTCTCTCTTTACATAATTGCTTGTGATTGTGTTTAATTTGATATTAATTTTGAAAAGGCTAAAATTCCGCTAAAATCTTATTCACCCCCCCTTTAAGGTTTCCACATTTGGGCCAACAATATATATATATATATATGCGTATACGAAATAATATTTGGAAATTAATTTTGTAATAAATTTTGAATTGATTTGTAATGACTTTCCACAAATTATGCTCATCGTGGATATGATATATATATATATATATGTATGTATATATATACACATAGCAATTTTTGGTTTGGATAGAGTTTGCATTTATTAGAATGAGTTGTCAATTTGAATTATATTATATACATATATGTATATACGAAATTATGTTTTGGAAATTAATTTTGTAATCAATTTTGAATTGATTTGTAATTACTTTCCACAAATTATGCTCATCGTGGATATTATATATATATATATATATATGCATACACACATAGTAATTTTTTGTTGGATATAGTTTGCATTTATGAGAATGAGCTGTCAATTTGAATTTGCATTTAACAAGCCCTTAGTATATAGCTAATTGATATATGATATAAAATATCATAGTTTCTTAGTTTGAATTTTTGTATATATACATAAATATATATATATATATATATTCATATACATATCATGGTCACAATCACACATTGACTTGCCCATATGAATTGTCATTTGAACATCTTAATACTGTTTGGTGTTAAATTATCCATTCATAATGTGTGTGTGTGTGTGTGTGTGTGTGTGTGTGTGTGTGTGTGTGTGTAGAATTTTACACTGCATCTAAGTCAGAACATACATAATATCGTATCAGGATACAATAGACATAGTGTAAAATTTAACACATACATAATTACTGAAATAGTGTAAAATTTTGCACTAACAATTTTTACAGAACTTCACAGTAACAATTTTTCAGAATTTTACACTAACAATTTTCCAAAATTTTACAATAACAAATTTTCAGAATTTGATCAAACAAAAAATTCAAACCAAGGACAGCAACTGATCTCGTCAGAATCAAGATATAAAAGTATTCTTTACTTTTCAATAGATTTGCAGTGTGGAAGTAAAGGTCGAACCCACAGAGATTGATTACTACAGCGATTTAATTTTAAAACCTAAGTCTAGTTAATTAGGGAAAACGGATTTGATTTTGAATTTAATTAAACTAATAACAATAAAAGTAAATCTAACTTATGAAAGCAATTAAAAGTGTTTCTAAATAATATTTAAAGGGAACCTAGGATTGCAAATCCACCACTAGCTTCATAATAGGAATATTTATGAATTACTTTAGCTTATTACGTTGGATGAATATGGGGAATTGTAGCTACAAGCCCAATTCCTCCGACAAGAAGATAATCATGGTTCAAGCACCAACATAATCCATCTGCGGATAGCACGAGTTATCTCACACTAAACTAGGGTTGTGATCTAATCCGTCTAACCTAGGCATGGACTATTCGGATACTTGATAGCACGAATCAATAAAGCACCATCACATGTAAACAATCTAAACAAGCACAGCAAGAATAGATCGTTGAGCACATCACAGTCAAAATAGATCTAAGACAAGAATAAATTCTGAAAGCAATGATTTAATCAATAGTAGTACGATTTATTTATAAAAATCCTCTAAACATGTGACTGTCATCCATACATAATAAAACTAAAATAAAAGCATAAATAAAACCCTATTACTCATCTAGGGCTTCATTGAAACCCTAGATCAATGATCTAAGCTGCCATAGGAGTAGAGATCGGCAAGTAGTTGATGGAGGAGGCCATGAAAATCCTTGGTCTTCTTCTTCTTCTCCTTGCTTCTCCCTCTTCAAGGGCTGAAAGTATGTGTATATGGCTGTATATGAATGTGTATAATGGTTGCCAACCCTCTAATTGAAGTAAAATAGAGTATATATAGATTTACAACAAGTTTTGGAAGCCTTTACAACTCGAAACGGACTGAAACTGATGTAATTTACAATCTGGACGTCGTTTAGCAGTCTCGTTTGCACAGGAGTCTTCAGTACACTGAAATACGCAACTATGATTTTTGGGCATATCGCGCGAGCGGGTCGCGCGAGCGCGACTTTTGGTCCTTCGCGCGCGCGGATCGCGCGAGCGAGTTATTGGGGCTCTCGCGAGAGCGATTTCTGGATTCTCGCGGGCGCGGGCCGCGCGCGCGACTTGCATTTTTCAGCTTCTTTCTTTCTGACTTTTCACCCTGTTTAGCCTGGTTTAGTTGATTTCTTCCAAAACCTGTCAGAAACTAAAAAACGAAGTAAAAATATACAAAAACAGGATAAAAAGGCACTAACAAATGCACGTTAAGGCGTATATTTAGGATTAGTTCTCTCCCGATCACACCCCCAAACCTACATTTTGCTAGTCCTCGAGCAAAAAGAAAATAAAACTACTAATAATAAAATTCCTAATCCATTTTCGTATGGATAACGATTGCACTTAGCCTGTGCAACAAGCCTTTTAAACCTCTAGGTGTCCCTAGTCGGACGAGTGAAGTCTCGTGAGGGTTCTCGTCAACAAGTTACCCACAACCATCTTTATTAACTTATAAACTTAAAAAGTTTTATTAAAAATGAAAAACATAATATTCAATACTCCTTATTATAAACCAAAGATTTGAAATAGAATAACGAACAAAAAGAAACAGAATCAAACGTTCACCTATATCATGAGAAACAATCAAGTGCATGCAATGTACGAATCAATAGAGTTCCTCATAAGATTGCACGTGTGTGATGAGGTAATCAAATGAACACGCGCATGTCATGAACTTGGAATATAACTCGGATGACCATCTAACTATGTCTTGACTACGAATCTCACAATGTCAATTACACTCGAAAATGAAACACTCAGAAACATGTGTAATTTCTCTAGTATACGCGAGCAAAGGAAATATATTTTCAAAACGATAAATGCTCACATATGACTCGAAAAAAGACGCATGACACGAAAGAACAGTAGTCTCATGGATAAGATGCCAATAATCAAGAGCAATTAATCATTACCATGTTTTAATCCCCTCCCATCATTTACATATCAAAACCATGTTTTTCTAGGATCAAATAGGACTTTTTAAAGGTTGTAATGTGGCTCAGATAATGAAAAATGATAGAACGGATTAATTGGGTAGGTTTAGAATGGCATTGTAAGGCATGTTCAATTTCTTTCATTCATTTCTTCTACCAACTTCATCTTTTCATTCTTTTCTTTTCATTTTTTTTTCAACCTTCCTCTTCTTTATTTTTTTCTTTTCCTTTTTCTTTTCTTGCTTCTCAAATGATTATTTATCGAATATCAAGCAACTACCCCAATAGCATCTTATTTTCTTCTTCTCAATCACACATCACCTTAACACTACTAAAAGGTGACAAATCTCTCAGTGGTGAACTCCAAGTTTGTCAAGTCGGAGCAAAAACAAGGATAATGGTAATAAAAGAAATGGCATTTTAACGGCTCAAAGGGGCGAACTAAGGAAATTTTATCTTTTATCGGCCGGCAGTAAACAAAGAAGGCCTAAAATCATGTCCTATGGTTATATGGTTCTTCAATGTTTACAATGGAAGATTATTTAGCATGGTAACAACTATTTTAACTTGACTATCAACCAAAACAAGAATAATGAGACTAAACAACAAGTAGATGCGCTATTTCAATGAAATTCGACAAACACAATGTATTTATAACCCTCAAAACAGAAAAGATAGGCTCCAAAGCTCACAGGGTCTAGTCTCCACCATGTGTTATCTAGAAATCCGAATCATATTATAGTTCACAACCAACATGTATTCAAATGACTACGTGCAGTGCATACGTTTATGTGCAAATCTATGATATAAAACTACGATTCAAACAATACATAACTTAAAACATCATATCATGACTTCAGCAAATATTTAATCACATACTCTCTTATTCACCATTCTATAACAATTCAAAGTTATTGAACAAGAAGTATCAAATTGATATTGCAAAAACCGTAAGTAACATCGTTTATTTGAACACACTTATTGAAAAATTTAAAAATTTAAAAATTTTGCATAATGTGCATGTGTGATCGCATACCCCCAAACCTGAACCTTTCATTGTCCCTAATGAAACAATAAAACGAAAGAAAGGAGAGTACAGAAGGAAGGAACGATAATACCTCGATTTCGACAAGCATATAACAGGTGAACACAAAGGAATATGACAATAGAGTTCAATGATACCTGTTAATACTAGATAAACGAAAAAAAAAAACTAACAAAAGAATATTAAAAGTAAATGAAATCAAAATACAAAATAAAAATCTAAAAACTAAGTTAAACTAAACTACATTAGTAAAAGGAAAAGAAATAAAACGAAAAAGTATAAATATAATAAGGAAAACAACAACTAACTCGATCTAAAATGGCTGAATAAACAAAAACAGAAACAAAAACATTATCAGAACAAGTATGGGGGAAGGATACAGAAAACAAAGGAGAAAAACAGAGAATAGGGAAATCGCGCGAGCGGTCCGCGCGAGCGGCCGTCGCGCGCGCGAATTCTCAAATTTTTTTTTTTTTTTTTTTTTTTTTTTTGAAATTCTCGCGCCAGCGGGGTACCTCGCGCCCGCGAAATCAGGCGCGAGTAACTACTGAGGCATCATAAAAAGAAAACGAAAGGAAAAACACTAAGGGGCAAACTCGCGCCAGCGGGCCGCGCGAGCGACGTCTCGCGCGAGCGGGCCGCGCGCGCGAGAATGGTTTTTTCCATTATTTAGTTAAAATTTTGTATATACTATATAAAAAAAAACTGAATTCCAACCCCCAAACCTATCCAGAATGTCCACAACAGACACAAACAGACTCAAAAACGACCAAAAACGAGATAAACGGATGAAATAAAGCTTGGGTTGCCTCCCAAGAAGCGCTTTCTTTTACGTCTTTAGCTAGACCTTTCTAGCATAAGACTCAAGGAGGCTGAAAATCAGAATTTGTGCCCAATAGGATATCAGGAAGAGCTCGGTGGTAAGCAGAAATAACATCGCTTTGAATTAAATCGATTGACGGTTTGTCATTATGTTCGAATCGATTTCTTACCTTTCGAGTAGATTCCGCATTAGGGTCCACGGGATTAGGATTCATCCACTCATCATCGTCTGCTATTATATTTTTCCCACTCACCTTTATTTCTTTGGTAGGCTCAATATTCCGTGTTACCTCACCTTCCACCTCACATAGTGAATCGTCATTTTTAGGAGGTTGATCCATAGCGTTAAAAACGTTTAATTTTAAGTTCATGTTCCCAAATGACACTTTCATTACCCCTGTTCTACAATTGACACGTGCGTTGGCCGTGGCTAAGAATGGACGGCCTAGAATGACAGGAGTGTGTTTTCTAGTATCTAGCACGGGCTCAGTGTCAAGGACCATGAAATCAACAGGATAATAGAATTTATCAACCTTTACTAGTACATCCTCGACGATTCCTCTAGGTACTTTAATAGAACGATCCGCTAATTGTATTGTAGCGGCCGTAGGTTTCAATTCACCTAATCCTAGTTGTTGATAGACGTGATAAGGTATGAGATTAACACTAGCTCCTAAGTCAAGGAGAGCCCTATGAATGATAGTGTCACCTATGACACATGAGATGGTAGGTGTACCGGGATCCTTATACTTCGGAGGCGCGTGTTGGAATATAGAACTTACTTTTTCCGTGAGAAAGACCTTTTTAGGAGTATGACTGCGTATTTTGCGCTTTTGAGTACATAGGTCTTTTAAACATTTAGCATAAGCGGGAATTTGTTTAATAGCATCGAGGAATGGAATATTGATTTTAACTTGTTTGAACACCTCGAGTATATCCTCAACCTTAGACCCTTTCTTAGGCGAATGTGACGGTCCCTCAACGTTTGGTGGATATGGCATTCTTGGAATATAGTTTGTTGGGGCTGGTCCTTTATCTTTTTGAATTCTACTCGTTCCCTCACCCTCCTTATTCACATTTAAATTTTTATCTTTCTCACCCCCATCCGGAATTACAACAACTTCCTCATCTCGAGTAGTCGTCCTAGTCGAAACAGCGTTCACGCTCTCACTCGTACTACCCACTGCGTATTGCCCCTTAGGTTGCTGAGTAGGTTGACTCGGCAACTTACCCTCAGTTAACCGGTTTAATGTATTAACAATTTGCCCTACTTGGGACTCCAATTTTGCGATGGATTGTGTGTGAGAGTGTACTAACTGAACCACCGAACCAAAGTTTTCAAGTGAGGCCAACACCTTCTCCTCAAATGCATTATTGCGTGGAGGTGGAGGAGGTGGTTGGTATTGACCTTGTTGGTATTGGGGTCGGTACGTATTTGGAAAATTAGTCGACCTAGGATTGTAATTATTTTGTGGGAATTGTTGCATAGAATTAACGTGTTGTTCAACAAATTCCGGATATTGAGATGCAGAAGGACATGCAAAGATATTATGGGACGGTTCAGAACATAATGCACATACTTCTAAAGAGGATGGATTAGACGGTTTGTTCATTTGCATAAGTCGGTCAAGTTTTCTATTTAATTCTTGTATTTGAATTGATTGACTTGACTCAACTGTCACCTCTCGCTTAGGTTGAAGGTACCCCTCAGAACGTACCGACACAGCCTGATGCATCGAATTCTCGCTTAACGTTTCAAATATTTTCCAGGCCTCGTCGGTGCTTTTGTGTAGGAAAGTTCCCGCACAAACGGCATCGACGGTATTCCTAACAGAGGGAATAAGCCCCTCGTAGAAGACTTGAACCAATTGCCACTTGGGAACCTGATGATGTGGACACGAGCGTAATAATTCTTTAAATTTTTCCCACGTGTCATAAAGCGTCTCCCCATCTTGCATTACAAAATTAGTTATATCTTTCCTTATCTTATTTGTACGCATAATAGGGAAAAACTTTTGTAAAAAGGCGGTGTGTAAGGCTTCCCATGTTTTTATTGTGTTTGGCTCCAAAGATTGAAGCCAATATTTAGCTTTGTCTTTTAAAGAGAATGGGAAGAGCCGCAATTTTAATTCATCATTATTGAGGTTCTGTATTTTCAAAGTAGAGCATATACCCTGAAAATCCCCTAAGTGTTGGTAAGGGTCTTCATTTAGACGGTCATGGAAGGAAGGTAGTAGCGAGATCGTAGACGACTTTATCTCAAAGTGAGATGCCGTCGCCTCCGGTAATTCAATACCAGCTTGTGGCGTGTAAGTAGTGGGAATAAAATAATTTATAAGTGGAGGTGGTGGCGGTATATTAAGGTTATTCATATTAGTACCATCATTTTGATTGTTATTGTTATTTCCACCGTCAGCCATTTGAATCGGTTTAATTTGAAAAGTTCGAGTTTTCCTTATCTGTTCACGGGTACTCTGAATTTCGGCCTCAAACAACGACGACGGAATCGGAGTTGATTCGTCGTCTTGCAACCTAGCTCTAGAAGCTTGGGTTGTGGACTTACTGGTTCTTAAGGTACGTTCAAGTTCAAGATCGAAAGATTTTAAATCTGGTTTATTTGAACGTGTACCCAACATAAACTAAAACAAAAGAAAAGAAACTAAAAACAACGACTGACTCAACTAAATTAAAAAAAAAACAAATAGCAAGCAATCACGCAAATAAGACGACAATCAAGCACACAGTACTACTATGATGCATGAATACTATCCTGTAATGCAATGACCGCGTCAAGCCCAGCGCCCCGGGTTTCCTAGCTAATGCAGTGCAATTAACCCTAAACTAATGTAAATAGTGCGTCACAGCGCCCTGACTTACAGTGGTTTAAAGCGAATTCCAAAGGAAGCAATTTATTTAATTTTTATTTATTTTATTTGCGTAAGCTCCTTTGATGTAATTAGCTGATCCACTCGGAAACGTTGACTACAAAATAAAAGAACAAGTTAGTAACTAAAAACAAAAACAGAAAATAAGAAAAATAAACACTAATCTAATATTTACGAATTAACTAAACTACGATTATAAAACTAAGAGTAGTAATGCAATCCCCGGCAACGGCGCCAAAAATTGATCTCGTCAGAATCAAGATATAAAAGTATTCTTTACTTTTCAATAGATTTGCAGTGTGGAAGTAAAGGTCGAACCCACAGAGATTGATTACTACAGCGATTTAATTTTAAAACCTAAGTCTAGTTAATTAGGGAAAACGGATTTGATTTTGAATTTAATTAAACTAATAACAATAAAAGTAAATCTAACTTATGAAAGCAATTAAAAGTGTTTCTAAATAATATTTAAAGGGAACCTAGGATTGCAAATCCACCACTAGCTTCATAATAGGAATATTTATGAATTACTTTAGCTTATTACGTTGGATGAATATGGGGAATTGTAGCTACAAGCCCAATTCCTCCGACAAGAAGATAATCATGGTTCAAGCACCAACATAATCCATCTGCGGATAGCACGAGTTATCTCACACTAAACTAGGGTTGTGATCTAATCCGTCTAACCTAGGCATGGACTATTCGGATACTTGATAGCACGAATCAATAAAGCACCATCACATGTAAACAATCTAAACAAGCACAGCAAGAATAGATCGTTGAGCACATCACAGTCAAAATAGATCTAAGACAAGAATAAATTCTGAAAGCAATGATTTAATCAATAGTAGTACGATTTATTTATAAAAATCCTCTAAACATGTGACTGTCATCCATACATAATAAAACTAAAATAAAAGCATAAATAAAACCCTATTACTCATCTAGGGCTTCATTGAAACCCTAGATCAATGATCTAAGCTGTCATAGGAGTAGAGATCGGCAAGTAGTTGATGGAGGAGGCCATGGAAATCCTTGGTCTTTTTCTTCTTCTCCTTGCTTCTCCCTCTTCAAGGGCTGAAAGTATGTGTATATGGCTGTATATGAATGTGTATAATGGTTGCCAACCCTCTAATTGAAGTAAAATAGAGTATATATAGATTTACAACAAGTTTTGGAAGCCTTTACAACTCGAAACGGACTGAAACTGATGTAATTTACAATCTGGACGTCGTTTAGCAGTCTCGTTTGCACAGGAGTCTTCAGTACACTGAAATACGCAACTATGATTTTTGGGCATATCGCGCGAGCGGGTCGCGCGAGCGCGACTTTTGGTCCTTCGCGCGCGCGGATCGCGCGAGCGAGTTATTGGGGGTCTCGCGCGAGCGGATCGCGCGAGCGATTTCTGGATTCTCGCGGGCGCGGGCCGCGCGCGCGACTTGCATTTTTCAGCTTCTTTCTTTCTGACTTTTCACCCTGTTTAGCCTGGTTTAGTTGATTTCTTCCAAAACCTGTCAGAAACTAGAAAACGAAGTAAAAATATACAAAAACAGGATAAAAAGGCACTAACAAATGCACGTTAAGGCGTATATTTAGGATTAGTTCTCTCCCGATCAGCAACCATCACACATGAACATTCAACCATAAGAAGGACCAAATTACAAGGCTAAACTGAAAATTCAGAAAAACAGAAAAAGACAAGAGTGATAAAAATAATTATAAAAAAAAACCTAGAAAAAAATTCCACTACTCATGTAACTCCAAACCAAAAACCCTTTATCACTACATACAGTGTAGAATTTATCGCCATAGAAAACTGCAAAAAAAAAAAAAAAAAAAAAAAAAAAAAAACCGTCACAGAAAATGGGGAAAATTAGAAGAATCATCTGGGAAAAAAAATGGGGTGAGCAAAAAATGGGACACTAAATTATAACGGAAACCACCGTCAAATCGCACTCGAAATCTCCTTTTCAAAATGATTCTGTCTCGGAGCTTCGGCCATCCATTAAAGTCGAATCCTATATATCCGAAGAGGACGAACACATGTGATCCGATCTGATCTGAACACCAGAATTCGATCGCAGAACTTCAAGGCTTGAATATCGTCCACCGCCAGCAACGACAACAGTTGCGGAGGAGTACGATGGTCGGAGTAGTCGACGGTGGTTAGGAGCTCTCTGCACACTTCTTGGTCCATCAGGAGAAGATCAGATATGGAGGAGTATTGTGTGACTTTTGCACTGTACATGTAGAGAGAGAAAGTAGAGAGAGGGAAAGAGTGCAATGGGAGAGAGAAAGAGAGGGTCTGATGGGTTTTGCATATAGAGAGAGAAAGAGGGAGAGATGTGATATAATGAGTTTAATTTTCAATAAATGGAAACACTATAATCATGGTATGAATTTGGAAAGAGGGGCATTATGGTCATATAATTTTTATTGGATCTATCATAAAATACTTTATGTAGTTGGGCCTATTATGCATAAGATGGGTTAATAGGACTTACTATTAGTTTACCCATATATATACTAGTTTAGTTAAGAGTAATATTTGTGACACAACCTTCATACAACTTTCATACAACCTCTCCAAAAGATGTGTCTATCTCTCATGTGATGTCACTGGACCCCACAGTGACACAGGAAAGAGATAGACACATCTTTTGGGGAGGTTGTATGAAAGTTGTATGAAGGTTGTGCCCCAAGTATTACCCTAAAATAATTCAGGTTTGGGTTTTTAATTAATAAGCATTTTTTTAACTATTTATTTTAATTTGCTATTGAACTAATTAGCTTTGTATTAATTTACTAACTATTATTTTAGGTATTCTAAAATCATATTATTTACTTGGAGTCACTGGTTTAATTAATCATTGGTCATTTTGCATATGGATTAACAATTCAATTACTATTCCAATTTGTTAACCAGTGACTTCTCATAAATCAACTTGATTCGTTAATAAAAGTAATTTAAAAAATAACGTGGGTTTGAATTTGTAATAGCCTAAGGTCATCTCCAACGGGAGAGGCATCACACCAGCCAAACCATCCAACTGCCAAAATAGCTCGTCCGACACCAAAATTATCACTCCAACGCACGAGCCATCTCGCTCTATAAAATGGAGAGTTCCAAAATGACAAGCCAGTTTTCAGAGTGTGGAAGAGAAGAGGAGAAAATGGGCGCAACATTGTTCTTGGTCGTTGCTCTCCAACGGATGGATTCCAACAGTTATGAATAATGCTATTTTCAAATCAAAACATAAAATCAAGCTATAAATTGAAAGATTTTAACATACCTCTTTTAGAAATTCCATCATCCTCCTCTCTCGTCACAATCTCTGTGCATCTCTCTCTCTCTGTAAAACGTGAAGAAGAAGAAGAAGAAGAAGAAGAAGAAGAAGTGAAAGAATATGGTTCATTTGTGTGGTGGGCTGGGTTAAAACGTGAAGGAGAAGAAGTGAAAGAATAATGTTTATTTGTGTGGGGTTGGGCTTTTAATTAAAGGTTAGGGTTAGTTAATTGGGGTTAATAGAGGAGAAGTGAAAGTATAATGTTTATTTGAGTGGGGTCGGGCTTTTAATTAAAGGTTAGGGTTAGTTAATTGGGGTTAATAGACTTGTGGGTTGGCCTTAAATAAAGTGTATATGGATTATATATATAGAAATATACTCAAAAATCCCTACATACCAGTATTTTCGGCTTTAGGCCCATCTTATATAAGTACGTATTAATAGACCCTAATTATTTTGAACTAGCATGTTATCAACCTATAACCCCCAATTAATATTATTCAAATGACGAATTTACCCCTACATATATTGTATACATATATATATATGCATATACGAAATTATATTTGGAAATTAATTTTGTAATAAATTTTGAATTGATTTGTAATGACTTTCCACAAATTATGCTCATCGTGGATATGATATATATATATATGTATGTATATATATACACATAGCAAATTTTGGTTTGGATAGAGTTTGCATTTATTAGAATGAGTTGTCAATTTGAATTATATTATATACATATATGTATATACGAAATTATGTTTTGGAAATTAATTTTGTAATCAATTTTGAATTGATTTGTAATTACTTTCCACAAATTATGCTCATCGTGGATATTATATATATATATATGAATATACACATAGCAATTTTTTGTTGGATATAGTTTGCATTTATGAGAATGAGCTGTCAATTTGAATTTGCATTTAACAAGCCCTTAGTATATAGCTAATTGATATATGATATAAAATATCATAGTTTCTTAGTTTGAATTTTTGTATATATACATAAATATATATATATATATATTCATATACATATCATGGTCACAATCACACATTGACTTGCCCATATGAATTGTCATTTGAACATCTTAATACTGTTTGGTGTTAAATTATCCATTCATAATGTGTGTGTGTGTGTGTGTGTGTGTGTGTGTGTGTGTGTGTAGAATTTTACAGTGCATCTAAGTCAGAACATACATAATATCGTATCAGGATACAATAGACATAGTGTAAAATTTAACACATACATAATTACTGAAATAGTGTAAAATTTTGCACTAACAATTTTTACAGAACTTTACAGTAACAATTTTTCAGAATTTTACACTAACAATTTTCCACTAACAATTTTCCAAAATTTTACAATAACAAATTTTCAGAATTTGATTAAACAAAAAATTCAAACCAAGGACACCAACCATCACACATGAACATTCAACCATAAGAAGGACCAAATTACAAGGCTAAACTGAAAATTCAGAAAAACAGAAAAAGACAAGAGTGATAAAAAAAAATTAAAAAAAAAAACCTAGAAAAAAATCCCACTACTCATGTAACTCCAAACCAAAAACCCTTTATCATTACATACAGTGTATAATTTATCGCCATAGAAAACTGCAAAAAAAAAAAAAAAAAAAAAAAAAAAAGAATCGTCACAGAAAATGGGGAAAATTAGAAGAATCATCTGGGAAAAAAAAATGGGGTGAGCAAAAAATGGGACACTAAATTATAACGGAAACCACCGTCGAATCGCACTCGAAATCTCCTTTTCAAAATGATTCTGTCTCGGGGCTTTGGCCATCCATTAAAGTCGAATCCTATATATCCGAAGAGGACGAACACATGTGATCCGATCCGATCTGAACACCAGAATTCGATCGCAGAACTTCAAGGCTTGAATATCGTCCACCGCCGGCAACGACAACAGTTGCGGAGGAGTACGATGGTCGGAGTAGTCGACGGTGGTTAGGAGCTCTCTGCACACTTCTTGGTCCATCAGGAGAAGATCGGATATGGAGGAGTATTGTGTGACTTTTGCATTGTACATGTAGAGAGAGAAAGTAGAGAGAGGGAAAGAGTGCAATGGAAGAGAGAAAGAGAAGGTCTGATGGGTTTTGCATATAGAGAGAAAAAGAGGGAGAGATGGGATATAATGAGTTTAATTTTCAATAAATGGAAACACTATAATCATGGTATGAATTTGGAAAGAGGGGCATTATGGTCATATAATTTTTAGTGGACCTATCATAAAATACTTTATGTAGTTGGGCATATTATGCATAAGATGGGGTTAATAAGACTTACTATTAGTTTACCCTTATATATATATATACTAGTTTAGTTAATAAGTATTGACCTTTTAGGTTTTAGAGTTATTTATTTATTTTAGTTATTTGGCCTTTCATAGCTTTAATAAAATAATTCAGGTTTGGGTTTTTAATTAATAAGCATTTTTTTAACTATTTATTTTAATTTGCTATTGAACTAATTAGCTTTGTATTAATTTACTAACTATTATTTTAGGTATTCTAAAATCATATTATTTACTTGGAGTCACTGGTTTAATTAATCATTGGTCATTTTGCAGATGGATTCACAATTCAATTACTATTCCAAGTTGTTAACCAGTGACTTCCCAGAAGTGTATGAGCAAATCGAAGAAAATAATAATGTTGTTCCATCTGAAAAAGGCTAGCCAAGTTGATATTACATCTAAAAAATCACGAGTGAAAATTTAATGTTGACAAGAGGATATTTTGCTAGTGGTTGGATGACTTAATACAAACAATGATACAGTCACAAGCAACGACCAACAACTCGGCTCCTCTTGGAAGAAAGTGCATGAAATTTCAATTTATTGAGTTAATTTTAAAATTTGAATTTTCATTTCATTTCATTTCTAGAAATGTTTTAATTATTTGAATGAAAAATATAAAAATAAAAATAAAAAAATAAATAACTAATCATTATGCCTTATGTGGTTGGAATAAATTTGATAAATTATCTAGCCGCATTACTATTTATCTTTTGCCTAATTATTTTACCTTTTTCTCTGGGAGTTTGGGAAAAGTAAGAACCACAAAGCAAAAAGCACCAAATATCACAGGCCAAAAGTCAAACCCAATAACCAAACTCAAATGTGTTGCACTCTCTCTCTCTCTCTCTCTCTCTCTCTCTCTCCATCTCTTAGAGGAAGTTTACAACAGTTTGAGTCTCGGCTTTATACGGATCTGATTTCTGTAATTAAATTACAGATTTTAAAATTTTATAATCACTTATAAACTTACAAAATTATTGCCAAACACTACTTAAGTGGAGAACATTATGTTTTTAGGAGGAAGTCTGGAAATTGGTAATTTCAAGAAACAGAGTGGACATTTTTCTGCTTTGACGTTACATCCCCGGCATTAACCCCCTCTGATTTTTTCTTTTTTTTTTTTTTCTACTGAGAGAGAGAGAGATTAAGAGAGAGAATGATTAAGAGAGAGATTAAGCATAGAAAGGTCAAACCACCTTTTCTTTTTCAGCTATATAACTTCATCACTACCCAACCCATTACCTTCCCCCTCTCTCTCTCTCTCTCTCTCTCTCTCTCTCTCTCTCTCTTCCTTTCCTTTGCTTTTCCAGCACCAACACAATCTCTTTCCCTCACCAACCTCACCTTCCTAATCATCCTCAGATGCCTTCATTTTGAACCCCACAATTACATTCTTCACACCTCTGTTTTCTCTACTTGTTACTCTCTCTCTCAACACACTGTCAATAACTTCAAATTCCCACCCAATTCAACCTCATTCCTGAGATTCTCATCAGGGTCTCAAATTCTTCACACCTCTGTTTCCTCTGGTTGTTACTCTCTCTCTCTCTCTCTCTCTCTCTCTCTCTCTCTCTCTCTCTCTCTCACTGAACTTCAAATTTTCACCCAATTCAAACACATTCCTGAAATTCCCATCTAGGTCTGAATCCAAATTTAGCCTCTGAAACAACCCATTCCTCTTGATGGATACTTGGCATTTTCTATATTCAGCCCCAGAACTAAACTGCTCGCCGGAGCAATTTTCAGATTGTTTCTTCAACCCCACTTTTCACAAATCAACTGACCAATTTGAGTCAGCCCTTAGCTCAACAATCTCCTCTCCGGCAATGTCCAATTCCGTCATTTCAACCGGAAAATTAAGCACCATTTGTAACTCCGGGCCGGAGTCTAAAAATTCAATGACTATTCGTCCCAATTTGCCGTCACTCTCCGGCGACCCTGGTTTCGCTGAGAGAGCTGCAAAGTTCTCTCGATTCGGTAGTCGAAGCTTCAATGGCCGACCAACCCAATTCAGATCAAATCACATCATTGAATTGCCAAACAGATCTGAAACCCCATTAATGGGTGGAAACAATTTACACAGAGTTTCAAGCAGTCCTTCTCTGAAGAACTCCACACAGACCCAGATGACAATGAGATCTGATAATGGCTCTGTTTCAGCTCTGAATAATAAGAATTCCAACAAATTACCAAACTCTGATAATTCAGATAGAACTGAATTAGCCAATTCCAATGAATCCTCTGTTTCTGAACAAGAAAAGAAAACTCCAAATGAAATGAATTCCAGGAAAAGAAAATCGATTTCAAGGGGAAATTCAAAGGTATAAATCAAAAAGTCCAGGTGATCCCAAATTTCAAATATATATATTTTTTATTTGGTTGAGTATTTAATAAACCCAGAATTTTTTTTGTTTCAGGTTGCAGAAATTGAGGAAGATTCGGATTCTAAGAGATTCAAAGAGAAGGAAATTGAAAATGAGAGTGTGAAAACAGGGGAAGGAAGCGAAACAAAGGGCAGCCCAAAGGCTGCAGAGCCTCTAAAAGACTACATTCATGTTAGAGCGAGAAGAGGCCAAGCTACTGATAGCCACAGTCTAGCTGAAAGAGTAAGAACTTTCAATCTCATCCCATTACTTAAACCCCAGGCCTGCTTAGAACTAAGGGGTCGTTTGGGAATGCGAAGAACCATTTTAGTGGTACATAAGTCAACTCATTCTATACGCTTTGCTGTGGAGGGAAAAAAAATAGTTCTATTCAAGTGTTTGATAGATGACCATTATGTGCTGTTTGGGAAGGCACATAATTGATTTTGTGTTTTAAAAGTAAATCAGTTCTACAAATTAAAGTGGAACAACATTTTTGTTCACTCATGCCAACCGAAGTCTCCATTGAGTGACATGTGTCACATTCTAACACATGTTACCCAATGGAGGCCTGGATGAGTAATGCAAAAAATGCTCTCCTTAATGTGGTATGTGAATTTCCATTTCTTGCACAATAGTTCAGGCCAATACAATGCGTCTCCTAAAATGGATTATTAGTGAAACCACTATACCCTTTTTATAAAAATGATATAAAAAGTGAGATTGAGACCGGACCGAATAATCATGGTTTTCTTAAGAACCAAGTAGAAAATAAAGGGTGAAACTAAACATTATTCTTTTTTTGTGGACGAGTCATTTTACACTCACATTTTTTGACACAAAGTGTCATCCGGCCGTTGATTGGCATGGGCTCCACCACCGAACACATCTCGGCCATTGATTTTCGATGGTCGAGATTCGCTCGGTGGTGGAGCCTGCGCCAATCAAGGACAAAATGACACTTTGTGTCAAAAAGTGTATAGGTCAAACATTTCTCTTTGTGAACTCCTTTGGTCTTATTTTTGGTGTTTGTGCAGGTCCGAAGAGAGAAGATTGGTGAAAGAATGAAGCTTCTTCAAGACCTTGTGCCAGGTTGCAATAAGGTAAAGCAACTAAGCACTTGGTCATTGTATAAAGCTCTAAAGTTGACTAATGGAGGTCCATTGACTAACTTGGCCATGGAAATTCACATTGTAGGTAACTGGAAAAGCACTAATGCTTGATGAAATTATAAATTATGTGCAGTCACTGCAATGCCAAGTCGAGGTAAATTAATACTAAGGGATTGTTTGGCATAGTTTCTGTTTTCGCAATTCAATCTAAAAAAATTGATTTTGGTTAAAAGTTGTTCAAGGTAGCTTCTGAGTTTTGGCAAATTTGAGAATTTGTGTGATTTTTGTGTGTGTGTATTTTTTTTTTTTTTCTTTCTTTTGTTCCTGTTTTGCAATTAAATGGCATAAACTGATTTGCTAAGTAGTTTCATTTTGACTTTTAGAGTTTCACAATCACCTCCAAAAGCTACTGCCAAACAGGCCTTAATCTCTGTTATAAATTATAATGTCTGCAATGGGGATTGTGGTTTTGATTTTATGGCTTATTGGGTTTTGAATTGTTTGTAGTTCCTATCAATGAAGCTGGCTTCAGTGAATCCAGAGCTGGATATTGACATTAATGGTCTCCTATCAAAGGAAGTAAGTGCTGGACATTTCATGCAGTGCCTGATCTATCAATCATTCTCTTTTCTTTCTCTCTCTCCTCTTTTTTTTTTTTTTTTTCAAATGGACATTATAATTTGTTGCGCGGTGGCTCGAATTCAACTTGACAAAACTTTACGTTATCCAAAATGGGTAAAGTGAGAGATTTATTGACCCAGATCTTTAAATGGTTCAAAACTTACCCATTTCATGTTTTAGGATCAGTAGTATATGCGTGAGTTTGATAACCCCAATTAAGTGGTGAACATAAAAAAGTTTGGCACTTAATTAATTTTTTTTCAGAGTGTCTCACCACTTGACATACAAAATAGTTGAAAACCAACTAAAAACTTTAAGTAAAACCTTACTTCAATACTGTATTTTTGCTTGAAATTTTTTAGCACTAAATTTTAATTAATTAATTTTGATTTTACCTAACAGGGCCTATATATGTGTGTTTTAGGGCTACATTTGCCGCAAAGGGTGTCCAAAATTGTGAGACAGAGTTGCACACTGTGCATATGTAACCAATTTTTGTCATTTGAGTTCGATTTCAGAGTCTGTCTTAACATTAATGTGTCTAATGATGAATGCAGAGATTTCAGCCAAACAGGCCTTTACCGCAACCGGTGGTGCACCCATTAGGTGCCTCAGCACCAGCTTTCTATAGCCACCAGACCCACCAAAGCCAACAAGTACATACAAGTGTTTCCAAGTGCTCAGTGGACCCATTGGAGTTGGAGACCACATTATTCAGAAGCATTGGGTTGAACTTACCTCCTATTCATGAAATTGGCCAAGGTCTTCCACAGGTAATTAACTTTTAAGACATTTCACTCAAATGGATTACAAATTCTAGAAGTAATCATTGCTCCGTTTGATTTGTGGATTTAAATTTTTAAATGGAAGCTAGATAGAAAAACAATTTTTGTAAGTATTTTTCTTCGTGCTTAATTAATATTAGAAACTAAAGTATTTTCAAATATAATAGAAAATAAATAAAAGAGAAACTCCTAAAACTTGAAAATTTTAATTTATTCCGTATCATTCTTTCTTTCCGGAAAAAAAAAATCTTATCGTTTTCTCAATTACTAAGCAAAGAAAAGCATCAGCGAAAATTTTTAGGGAAAAAAATTTATAAATTGAACCCAGTAAGTTAGACAATTCTGTAAGTCACAATCCACCCCTTAGTCTAACACACTCCTTAAATATGTGTAAATAGACCCAAAATTTTACATGACTAGTTAGAACGAGCTCCCTAGTCCTCTTATATGTACTACAATATTTTTACTAAGTCTAAGTAAATATGTAGTACAAATTTCATTAATGGACTCAAAAATTCAGAAAATATACATGAATAGACTCCAAAAAAAAAAATTAATAAATTGGGGGTATGAGCCCACCACTATTTGTATTTCCAGTCCACCCCAACCGAACATCCTGGATACGCCATTGTCTCCTTAGCAATTTTTTCCCCCTTTTTTCTGGTTAAGTTTTGTGTGTTGATTCGTCATCTAATTCTTCTCTTTTAACTTCTTATGTTCAGTTTGGGGTGTTCTGTGAAGATGATCTACAAAACTTTGTTCAGATGGGTTATGGCCAAAATCCAAACCATTAGACAGAATTTCATTCACAAATCAAACATGCCATGTGAAGAATGAGCTCTGATCTCGATTCTTGATCCTCAGTTCTTGCCCAAAGGAAGATAGAGGCTGCTGTATATAGAAAGAGATTTAGGCCTATTTATTAGAAATTAATTTTTCCTCTTGTATGTCCTTTTTTTTTTTTTTTTTTTGGGTCAATTATTTGGTCTTCTAATATTTTTTTTAAAACTCTTTGAGTGCATTTTAAGTGCCAACTGTACAATTCAACAAGCAATTATGTATTTAGGTGTTATAAGCCTTATAGCACCAATGTAATATTCATTTCTGATCCAATTAAATCCAATGTAATATGATCTCATTCCATAAAAAAAAAATTATTCCTATTTCTTCTTCTTCTTTTTTTTTTCGGGACGAAAAAATCTTACAACCCCACTCTTTGTGGGTCCCACAGTAAAGAGGATTCAAACTTACTATCTCTGAAGAATTAACTCTTGAGACCTCCCATCCGAGTTAATCCCCAACGATTTTTCAATCGCTATCATCTTTTGGATTTTCAATTATTGTCCAGTCAATATGTTCACTATTAACCGCGTAATTTGGCAGGTCTAATAGTGTGCTTAATGTTGTAACCAGCTGTTTTAGTGTGCCTTCTCTTCTCTCTTAAAAGTCTAATTTGAATGATTAAGACATGTATTAATACTCTTGAGCTGTAGTCAAAACCACAATTTCAGGCACTTTTTGGGGTCCTGTAATTTTCATAGATAAACCAAAAGCAGAAGTTTCTATTCTCTTTTCACTGTGCAACAAGGAATTCAATCAAGCAAAAGGTTTAAAAACTTTATAGTAATTTAATTAAAGACCATCAAAAGAATCCCAAGTTGGCATTGGTGAATTTCTGACTAGACCCAATGAATCTGTGGGTTTTTAAAAACATTTTGAAGAACAAAAGGTCTATTTTAGTGGAGATCAGGTATGGAAAGATACCCCATTAAAATTAGATTAAACAATTAATTGGAGGTGGTTAGTGAAAATCCATTTTTTGGGGTTTAACAAAAGGTTACTGAGTTGCAGCTTTGGCTTTAATTAATTGAGAGGTCTATTATTGGTCTCCTGGTTAGTGTGATTTAATTATCAGAAAGATTCTTTGATAATGATATTTTGCATAGAAGAGTTAAACAACAAGATTTAATATTTGAAAGGATTAGGTGACAGACTTGTCTCAAGAAAGAAAAGACTAATCATGCTGTGTAATGTTGTCTGACAATTGAATTTTAAATTTCTTACTTTATAGTAATTTGGCTGTTTTATTCATGGTCAAGGAGAGAAGTGATTGGGTTTCCCTGATATTTTTCAAAAAGAATAAAATTGAGAACTACTTAAAAATATACTTGATGATAAATCCTCTTTATGTTTAATAATTTATCATCTTAATCAATGTAGACCATCGACAAACTATTCAATGTAACCATCATACAGTATGTCAGTCGCTGCGACTTTAGTATCAGTTCTGGATTTCATATAGGGTTCACAAATACTCAAATCACACTCATCATCGATAAAAATGTATTTTAATTTTTGTAGACAAGAATAATTAACCTTTTAAGCTGTGATTGTCCTATTAGCATGTTTAATTTGCATTGCATATACCAAGAAAATATTCGTTACAACAGTTATTTTGCTGGCGTGGTATCACGATCCAATCAAAACTCTTTATCTATACATCTGCTCCACCTACTTTTAGGAAAAATCTCATCCACACAAGTACAAATCTCAAATTTATTAGTGTGTTGTATTTAGTGATGTCAGACGTGGTATCCCCGTTACATTCAATATTAATTTACTCAGCCTATATCCACCATGTATGTTACATTCACCATATGCTATCCTATCTTAGCCTATTTGTGTGTGTGTGCGTGTGTTTTTAGTAGTTTTTGGCCAAAGACTAGAGCAAGAAAAAGTCACAGAATACTTGAGCTATAGGTGCCCTATATACCAAAGGTTCTTCTTTAGATGCAAAGTGGAGAGAGAAAGTAGAGTGATTGAGACTGAAGGACTCATAGATGAACAAATCTTGAGCATTACAATGCAGAGTTGAACAAATTTTTGCCTTTGTTTATGACTTTCCTATACAACAAATGGTACATGCCATTTTGGGATTCACATTTTTTTTTTTTTTGTGTTTTTTTTTTTTTGGTAATTAATTTCGGGATTCTCTTTGAAGGCATGGTCTTACATACCCCCAAATGGTTTGGTTGTATATGGTACATCGTACAACTCAACCACAATAGTTTTTAGTGGTAAGAAATATTTATACCCTTTTAAGAAATATTTGTATCTAGTAAGAGAGGTCTATCACAATTAGTTAGGAACAAAAGCTTTTTACCATCCGTATAAAAGTTTCTTATCATTGGTACAAATATTTCTTACAACAGGTAGAAAGATTGATTATCATAGATACAAACTCCCTTACCACAGGTCCACAAATATAAAGATTCCTTATGACGTGTACAAACTACAAATGTTTCCTACTATGAGTACAAAGACTATGTTAGGGACCTTATGGTTTTGGTTTAAAAGGAATTGAAGGCTATGATTGATTTTGGATTGAATCTAAGGGCCCAAATTGTTTGGTTGTATGATACAACCAAACCACCTGGCACCAGTATTAAAGAATTCTCCCACTTTCAATAGTGATGTCCAAACCAAGCTACAAAGTGAACTTTCACTATATATCCAAGCCAGTTGCTTACTACAGTGATCAACAATTAGGATTGATGGTGAAATGTGCCTAGCATGACCCACCTATGGAACTATTGCCCTAGTGGGAAGTTTTAGGTCAATTTTTGTTTTCTTTTTTCTTTTTCTTTTTTCGTTATCGGAGTGAACCCTACACGCTAAACATATATTGTTCCAATTTCATCAATGGATAAACCTTACTTCGTACTCCAGTAGTCTTTTACGCACAGCTTGCAATGCGTCGGGTGAACCCAAGGGATATCGCTTTGTCCGAGACTTGAACATGAGACTTTACAAGACCTCGTGTGAATTCTTCCCAGATTGAGAGAATGAGATGGAAAACTATTTCTTTATTATATTTTAAATTGTTTAGTGTAAATTTTAAATAGAAGATCCATAATTGACGCAAAATTATTATCTTTTTTCTTGTTATTTTCTCCATTACACTACACCAAAAATGCTAAACTAGGTCGAACTAAACTGTGCCAGACCAAAGTTAGCACGGTAGAAAACCATGCCAAATATGGCCGATCCTAATTTTTTGGGACGGTTTAAAAACGTGCTAAATTTTGGTCAAAGGGTGCCTGATTTCGAGGATCTGGAACGCTTTTTTGGCACGCCAGATTAGTGCCACATGGCCAGATTAGTTAGTCAACACACGGCCAAGTTATAAATCGCTACGTGTCCCAAATTTGGGACCTAATTTTGGCACAGCTAAAAATTGTGCCAGATTTGTTCTGTAAAAAATTAAAAATCTAGCACATATTTTGGCACTGTTTTGGAGATCCTGTAGTGGTGCCAGATTTTTTTTTAATGGAAACATAACTAATACTAATTTTGCAGCATCACAGCAACCAAAAATAGCAATACATGTATTACAGAATATAATCATAGCAACAATCAATTAATAAAAAAGTCCCCAACATAATCTGTAAACCATAGCAATTCAACACAAAACATAATAAACCTAAGATATAATCCATAATGAAGTCCCTAACAAAAAATAAAGCCATGGAAATCAAGTTTCATTCTTGATCAGTGTCCCAGCCTAGAAGCAGATTTAGCCGAATCTTCCCCTCCTACTGGAAGTCCATGGTCATTAAATTTTAGTCTCTTCACAAAAGACCCACCCACCACAGAAGAACATGTAGCAACCCTCGACCTGGAGATAGATCCAAGCTCAGGCATCACGCCATCTATTGTCGGATTTGAATTATCAGCTACATGAGACATCTCCCTTATAGGTACATAAATTTCCAGCACATAAATTTCAACTCATAAATTTCCAATTTTAGCACAAATCAGTTTATGCACGTAATTTTCCAGTTTCAGCAAATATAATCAGTTTCAGAGCAATTTCAACACATAATTTTCCAGTTTCAACACATATTAATCAGTTTTAGCACATCATTTTCCAGTTTTAGCACATACTAAATAGTTTCAGCACATACATTTCCAGTTTCAGCACATAATTTTCCAGTTTCAGCACACACTAATCAGTTTCAGTACATCATTTTCCAGTTTTAGCACATCATTTTTCAGTTTCAGCACATACTAATCAATCTCAGCACACAACTTCAGCACTTTCAGCACATACTAATCAGTTTCAGCACACAATTTCAGTACTTTAAGCACATACTAATCAGTTTCTCAGCACAATTTCAGCGCATAATTTCCCAGTTTCAGCACATACTATAGTCCTTTACTTGATCTTCAGTTTCTGCAGTAGAAATTAGATAAGTACAATACTTACCACTTTGAATCTACAATCAAAATCAAGTCCTTTACTTGATCTTCAGTTTCTACAGTAGTGGCCAACATGAATGCCACCTAAAATTTGGATCCTATGGTTACCAATCAGTCAAATAAATAAAACTGCAAAAATATTGATTGAAAGGAAAATCAACCTGATATCCATTACAAGACTGAGAATTC
The DNA here is from genome assembly GCA_033977485.1 of Hydrangea macrophylla. Lineage (NCBI taxonomy): Eukaryota > Viridiplantae > Streptophyta > Magnoliopsida > Cornales > Hydrangeaceae > Hydrangea > Hydrangea macrophylla. The sequence goes on from CM066989.1 coordinate 12,173,589, forward strand.
CAATATTTTAAGTAAAGCTGCAAAGGGAAGTTAAAATAACATAAGATTGATTTGGATTGAAATGTATGCTTTAAAAATGTGTACCATTGCAAGGTCAAATGCCAAAAATATCCCATCCATATGGCAAGAAATTACGTGATCAAACCAGAAAGCCAATACAAAAGGTCAAGAGTTTAATTAGAAGAATCACAAAAAAAAACACCACCTACATCCAACCATATGCAACAGCTACATAGAGTGGAATAAGGCCATCAAACACAAAATAATGGCATATGAATCAAATCAATCTAAAAAAAATGCTTAAGATATTAAGTTTGATTTACAACCATATTAAATATGGATGAAACGAAACAAAAGAACACGCAAACTGCAAAACTTTGATTTTGTGATATATTGGGGCTGCTTCATCTCTATTTTTTAAGCATAAACTATAATCCAAACACATAAGAGCCTAAACCACAATATTCAAATCCTTTTCTTTTCTATGGGCTACACCACTCAAGGCACTACTACCAATATGGAAAGTCTGAGTTACCTCTGTATCGAATTGCAGGGCCTTCACGCAATCTAAATCCATTTTGCAAATTAGAAGCTTCACACAGTCAATATCCATATTGCATATCAATGAAGCCATGCTTTTGATTTTCTTTTTGGGTTAGAAACTAGACTCACAGAGACACATCATATCCAAAAATACCAAGATCAAACCATGGGAAGTATGCTTTTTTCTATTTTTAAAGTTCTGGTCTGCTCTCTGTAATTCCTGGAATTTTGTCATAGATTCAATAAATTTTGTAAATAATGACCTGAATGACTTTTCTATGACTTAGTACTTAAACTATGTTTTGAATGATATTAACTAAGCTTAAATCCAGAGACTAAATGATCCAAATCAATGAATGATTCATAGCTTACTCTTGTCATTGTTCATGCATTCATCCATGTGTATGTATTGGTTCTTGTAATTAGGACTTTTTCTTTGGTTAATTAAGTTGCATTTAATTGAACCTAGTTGTGAGCTCCTTGTGATCATGCTGGGATTATACCATCTCTATATTGACATTACATTGGCTGCTAGTTGAGACTTGTATATCTATAGAGATGTTGTATTTCCAACTAGTTAGCAATAATTCATGATTATGTCAATTCTTTCAATGCTTGATAGATTTAAGCTAGAAGTTTAGAAATATTATTCGATATTATATCTTGTTCAAAACATGTGGACTCACCCTTTGTTTTGAAGTGCTAATTGAGGTATGATTTCTTGACTCTTTTTTCTAGTTTATTTTATTTCTTGACTTTTTATTAATTTTTCGACTTCATGTGCGACATCTTAGAACTAGGATTTGCCTTATGTGTATATGTGAATTAGAGACTCTTCTAGGATTTCTATTTTTTTTTTGTATGCATTGCACGTTTCAATATCGTGACTGGATCCCGGGTAAGTTTCCTAGTTCCCTATTTGCACATCATCTTGCTTGCTACTTAGAATTGTGTGGTTTTGAATGCTATTTTATCGTTAGCAATCTTATACCCTTTTACACATGCTTTTGTAATGGTTATATATATATATATATATGTATTAGGTGAGGGCATGGTTAGATTAATAATTTGATTAAAAAGAATGTTGAGTAGAGGTCTATCATGAGATAAGATGAGAGGGGGTGTTTTAGTCCGCCGGCCTCCTTTTCCTCTCATTCCATAATCCCCGAACCTAGAAATCTCTGATTTCTAAAAGATCAGTTTGCGTTTAAAATAGTTTCTTAACTTTCTCTTAAAAATTAAATGGCAACTCTTTGTATTTGTTTTAAAAATTGTTTTTAAAAGTAAACCCAAATGCTAATATCCACAGATTGCCAGGCTGCAATAGCCTGAGCAAGAAATAAGGCCTATAATGGGAAAAGCAGGCATATTCGCCTAAGACATAACATTGTGAAACAACTGTTGAAAGATGGGATTATATCCCTAGACTTTGTGAGGTCAGAGATGAATTTAACGGACCCACTGACCAAACTATTAGCAAGGAATCTAGTGGCTAATACATCGAGGGGGATAGGACTTATGCCCATAACAGAGGTCAAGAGTAGTGGTAACCCAACCTATATGAGTGGAGATCCCACAAACTAGGTTCATATGGGTAATACAAAACTACTGGTTGACTTGGTGAGAAACTATCTGTAGACATTAAAATTTTAGTAATTTTAATAATTACTAATTGATTAATTAATAAATAATTCAGTTAATTATTAATTTTAATCCAAATCAAGACATTAAATTATCTCAAATGTGGGTCCCACAAAATACAAGTGGACCAATTTATTTGTGACACATGTCATATACAACCATATAAATAATGGTCTTTAAAGTGGTGACACGTGTCAAAATCTCAAGGGAAGACTTCAAATCAACGGTTAGGATGAATTGAGTCTCAAATTAAAACTCTACACCCTAAGCCTATAAATAGGAGTCTCCATTCATGTAGAAGGGACCTTTGAACCTTTCAACAAGTTCAGATTTCTCCACAAAAATTGAGAGCTCTCTCTTACATTCAAGTCACCCAAGCCTTTTTGAAGAACAAACATACAGTTTGTTGTTCTTCAGATTCAAGTCAAGTTTGTTTAATCCGTTCTTCAAGAAGTTGAAGGAAGATTAATCGTTCGTTTGTTCGAGATTAAGCCCCGGCCCTCGTTCAAGCTTTCCTACAAGCACTTCATCCAGCGTGAAGATTTGAAGGACAAATCTACGGTTCAAGAACAAGCTCCAGAAGCCCTTGAATCGTGAACAATCAAGGAGATCGAATCAAAGGAATTTTCTTTTCATTGTAAAAGAATTATACAGAGGTTGTACTCATATTTTCTGAAATCAATAAAATCACATTTGTTCCTCAATTTTCTCGTTATTTCTATACTTGAAATTTGTTGCGTACAAATTTCTGGCACGCCCGGTGGGACATCTCTGCCTTTCATCTTTTTCTCCTACATCAAAGTTTCAAAATCCTACTCTAGCAATACTCAATGGCATCTAAAAAGGTTCAACTTCCCAAAGATACCAAGAATAGTGCCAAGAACATTGTTACTGCAAGTAGCAATAGTAACTCCTCTGCGAAGAGCACCGATAGCGTCTCCTCAGGGCCATTCACCCGTAGCAAAACAAAAATTGCTACCTCTGTTGGTGGTCAAGTCACTTCGGTGAAATTAGCACAAGTGAAGGCCCGCGCGGTTGTCAACACTGATCATATAGGGACAAAAACGGATGACATGTTGCAGCCCAAGAAATTTCCAGTTGTTACAAAGGATGATACCGCGAAGAACTTGTCAGCATGTTCATCTCGCTCGATCTCAGATGCTGAATCAGACTCAGATTCGTCCTCAGGGTCATCTCCAAGTAGCCTGAAAAAGTCTACTTCCCCAAAGCGCACAAACTCTAATACGTCTTCCTACACAATGGAGATGCCGGTCATGATGACCAATACAACTTCAATCGAAGAGCAACTAGCTACAATGGCTCGTGCAATTGAACAACTTACGAAGACTGTTGAAGAAAAGGACTTACAAATAGCTTCTTTGATGAACAAGTTGGAGGGTCAAAACATAGGGGAGTCAAGCCAAAGCCTGAAACACCCTACTGGATTTACACCTCTAATTACATCCACAATGGATGACCAACAGGTGCCGCCTACTAAACCAGAGGGAGAGTAAATTGCTACCTCAACATTCGTTGGTGCGTTATCTGTCCAACAGCTTCATGACATGATAACAAATACAATAAGAGCACAATATGGCGGCGCTCCTCAAAGTAATCTCATGTATTCAAAGCCTTACACGAAAAGGATTGACAACATGAGAATGCCTGCGGGGTACCAACCTCCTAAGTTCCAACAGTTTGATGAAAAGGGAAACCCTAAGCAACATGTCGCCCACTTTGTTGAAACATGCAACAACGCTGGAACTGAAGGGGATATTCTCGTCAAGCAGTTTGTCCGCACCCTTAAAGGCAATGTTTTTGATTGGTACACCGACTTGGAGTCACAATCAATTGATAGTTGGGAACAGATGGAGCGAGAATTTCTGAATCAATTTTACAGCACTCGTCGCACGGTCAGCATGATCGAGCTCACCAGTACCAAGCAATGGAAAGACGAACCCGTGGTGAACTTTATCACCGATGGCGATCACTTAGTCTAGATTGTAAAGACCGACTCACTGAAGTATCTTCCGTTGAGATGTGTATGCAAGGTATGCACTGGGGCCTCCTTTATATCCTTCAAGGTATAAAACCACGTACCTTTGAAGAACTGGCAACACGTGCGCATGACATGGAAATTAGCATTGCTAATCATGGTGGTAAAAATCCTCCCGTTGTGGAACAATGTAAGGAGGTGAAAGATGTGAAGAAGAATGACAAAACGGGCAAGACTGCAGCAAAAGGGTCTATGGTGGTGACTATTGTTCCCGTAAAGATCCCCTCAAAGGATAAAATGGAAGCAGTAAAGAAACAAGACCAACCCCGTGAAAGTCAAAAGCAACGATCAACACTAAAAGAGTTGCAGGAAAAGGAGTACCCTTTTCCAGATGCTGACGTACTAGGCATATTGGAGTACTTGCTCGAGAAGAAGGTGATTCAACTCCCAGAATGCAAACGACCCAATGAGATGGGACGTGTGAATGACCCAAAATATTGTAAATATCATCGCATTATCGGTCATCCCATTGAAAAGTGTTTTATTCTCAAAGAGGTTATCATGAATTTGGCTAAAGAAGGCAAAATCCTGTTGGACACAGAAGAAGTAGCAGCGTCAAATCATGCTGTCATCGTTTCCCAGCCTCCAAATGACGCGTATGCACAACGCTCTCAAAAACAACCATCATTCCCCACACTGGGGGCAAGTGTCAGGTCAATCCAGTTCGATTCTTTTGAGCCGGTGCAAATTCAACTGTCACCAGAATGCCAGCTGAACTGTCCCGTCTTTCATAAAGAATCATCGAAAGAAGACGATGAAGGATGGACCCTTGTTACAAGGAGAAAGGCACGAAAGCAACAAGTACTCTTGCAACCCACTGTCAATGAAGATAGAGTGCTTCAAAAGAGAAATACATTTTGGCGCCCCAAGAAGAATAACAAGAAGCAGTGGGTAAAACGTGAGATACATGTTAATGATGTGTTACAACAGCCGCCAAGTTTCGCTACTTTGCGGGAATATTTTCCTAAGGGGTATTTCAATGATAACCTAGTTGTGACAACTTACGTAATTTCTGCCCAAGAAGCTGATACTGAAGATGATTCTGAAAATGAGCAGATGCAAACTTCTAGTATCAACGTTGTGCATGCAAATGAACAAGTTGAAGTGTCAAAGACGCTTCAAAGTTTACCAGCAAAGTATAGTCTTCACGAGGCTTCACAATTTCCACAACAGGTGCGCTCTGCGCTAGTCCAAGTGCTACAAGAGCCAAACAAACATGCTACCGTTATTAGTAAGCTTGGCGACAATAATGTTAGTTTGAGCTCTTGTGCATCTTGCTGTGCAGCAATTACTTTCACTAATGAGGACCTGCAGTTAGGGTCAAAACTTCATAATCGACCACTTTTTGTTTCGGGTTTCATACGAGAACAAAAGGTTAATCGCATTCTCATTGATGGAGGATCAGCATTAAATATTATGCCAAAATTCATCATGAAACGCCTTGGTATAACAATCGACGAACTATCTTCTAGTCATCTCATCATACAAGGATTTAACCAAGGAGGCCAACGAGCAATTGGAATGATTCGTGTCGTTCTCACAGTTGGAGAATTAAAGGCAGAAACTTTATTTCACGTGATCGATGCGAAGACATCATATAACTTGTTATTGGGCCGACCTTGGACCCACTGGAACGGAATCATCCCATCGACTCTTCATCAGTGCTTGAAGTTCAATAAAGGTGGCGTAAAGACAGTGATAGGAGATATGAAGCCATTCACCGAGGCTGAAGCTCACTTTGTTGATGCAAAGTTTTACATCGACGCTGATACTGACGCATCATCAGAGGCTCTTTCCATAAAAACTTCTTCAAAAGGAAATGGCGAGCACAAAAAAGATAAATGTGTAGAAGTTCCTCCCACTAACGCTACGGTAAACGAGAGTGATGATCTTTCAACGGTTGTGCTGCCGCAAGAGCTGGAATCATCAACAAGTGTCAAGGCCTCATCACTAATTTTCAAGTATGTACCATTGTCTTGTCGTAAAAAGGGAGAGTCACCTTTCATTGAATTCTCTAAGGATGAGAAGGCAAAAAGAAAATCTCTCGTAGGAGCAAAGCCAGAAGACATTCAGTTTCTAAAAGAAAATTTAACCATCCCGGTTACCAAGGTTGAACGAGATGAATCGTTGAAAACTCCTTTAAAAGGGTTTGTTAAACCATCTGGAATAGCAACAGAACATGGAGCACTCCCTGACAAAAGAACAATTGAAGGGTTTGATCCAAAAGCATATAAGTTAATGGCAAAGCCGGTATATGATTTCTCGAATCCTACACCCCTTGGAGTCCTTAACCCTCAATCTACAGGAGAGAAGGTGCATGGTCTCACCGAAACTCAAAATAAGTTGAGGCAACAAGGACACATGATTACCTTACCCAAAACTGGTCTAGGATTTACTCCTGATGAACCTATTCGTATTCCAGTTAGAGGGAAAAGCAAGAAAGTAAATGCCCAGTACATTACGGTAGAAGAAATTGATGACGAGAAAAATTCCCAACGTACTTCTCGTGTTTCGGTGTTTGACCGCATTGGAACATCATCTTCGCATACTTCTGTCTTCGATAGGTTGGGTGAGCGTGTACCAAATGAAGATCGTTCACCCTCTCATACGAGACTTATGTCCCGCACATCTACTTTTAATAGGCTGGGTACTTCCAATCAAAGGGAGGAAAATCAAACCCCTCAATTATGAAATTCAGTCTTCTCTCGAACCACCAAAACAAATTGCTGGCTTACAAAGAGGCTTAATAATGACGTTCCTGAAAGGATCGAAATTGAAAGAAATGTAGATACTGAAACTCGGAGTTTGATTCCCTCTCGCATGAAGCGCACTACCAAGCTAGATGTAAGTGTGGATGATGTGTTGAAAGCTAAACGGCGAACCATCGTGTTGACAAACCAAGATGATCTTGGGAACCAAGAAGCTGACAATGAAGAAGTAGCTTATACATCATCTTATCATATTACATTCGAGGAGGCATGCGATGACGACTCCATCGGGGATGATGTTAATGAAGCACCCTCAACACTCGAAGACGGGGGGGCAACCTACTATCGACGAGCTCAAGGAGCTGAATTTAGGGACAATAGAAGAACCTAGACCAATCTTAATCAGCACGCTATTGGAGCCTTCAGAAGAGGAAAAATACTTTGAATTGTTGTTTGAATATAAGGATGTGTTTGCTTGTACATACAAAGAAATGCCAGGTCTAGACCCCAAAATTGCAGTACATAACCTTGCAATCAAACATGGAGCACGGCCAGTCAAACAAGCTCAACGTTTCTTTAGACCAGAGCTTGTTCCAAAAATAGAAGAAGAAATCAATAAGTTGATTGAAGCAGGGTTTATTCGAGAAGTAAAGTACCCCACTTGGATCTCAAGTATAGTCCCGGTGAAAAAGAAGAATGGACAGATACGCATTTGTGTCGAATTTCGCGACCTAAACAATGCTTGTCCTAAAGATGACTTTCCTATTCCTATTGCTGAACTGACAGTCGATGCAACTACAGGACATGAAGCTCTTTCCTTCATGGACGGTTTCTCAGGTTATAATCAAATATGGATGACCCCTACAGATGAAGAGTTGACTGCTTTTCAGACCCCAAAAGGCATTTATTGTTACAAAGTTATGCCATTTGGTCTTAAGAATGCAGGGGCTACTTACCAACGTGCAATGCAAAAGATCTTTGACGACGTACTCCAAAAAAATGTGGAGTGCTACGTTGATGACTTGGTAGTCAAAAGCAAGAATAGGGAAGATCATCTTCATGATCTACGTATGGTGTTCAATAGGTTGAGAAAATGTCAACTTAAAATGAATCCCCTTAAGTGTGCTTTCGGCGTTACTTCAGGAAAATTCTTGGGCTACATTGTTCGACATCGTGGAATTGAAGTTGATCCAGCCAAAATTGATGCTATTCAAAAAATGTCACCACCTAAGAATTTGCATGAATTACGAAGCTTACAAGGTCAACTCGCTTTTATTCGCAGATTCATTTCAAATTTAGCTGGACGATGCCAACCTTTCAGTCGTCTTATGAAGAAGGACGTACCTTTCATATGGGATCAAGCTTGTCAGAATGCTTTGGATAACATAAAGAGGTACTTGCTTAATCCCCCAGTGTTAGGAGCTCCCATAGTAGGAAAGCCGCTTGTACTTTATATTGCTGCGCAGGAAGAATCACTTGGGGCTCTCCTTGCGCAAGAGAATGAAGAGCGCAAGGAAAAAGCATTATACTACTTGAGTCGTCGCTTGACTATGACAGAGCTAAAGTATTCTCCTATTGAAAAGACATGTCTAGCATTGGTCTTTGTATCACAGAAGCTAAGACATTACTTTTTAGCTCACACAGTTCACTTAGTGGCAAGAGCCGATCCTATAAAGTACGTCATGTCCAAACCAGTTCTTTCAGGACGACTTGCACGATGGTCAATATTATTCAATGAATTTGAAATTATTTACGTCCCTCGAAAGGCCGTCAAAGGACAAGTTATAGCAGACTTCTTGGCTGATCACCCAATCCCAGCTAATTGGGAAATCTCAGAAGATTTTCCTGATGAAGATGTACTATTCATTGATATACTTCCCCCATGGATGATGTTTTTTGATGGAGCATCACGGTTTGATGGAGCGGGGGCAGGCGTAGTCTTGGTTTCACCACAAAGGCAATTTTTTACATACGCTTTTACACTCGGTGAAAAGTGCTCTAACAACGTTGCCGAGTATCAAGCTTTAATCATTGGCCTGGAAATGGCAGTAGAAATAAAAATTCCTGACTTAGAGATCTATGGTGATTCAAAGTTAGTTGTCAATCAGCTTCTCAAAGACTACGAAGTTAGAAAAGATGACTTGGTGCCATACTTTCGATATGCTTCTCATCTTTTGGAAAATTTTGATAGTGTCGTGTTGGAACATGTTCCTAGAAAGGATAATCGAATAGCAGATGCCTTGGCGAACTTGGCTACAACGCTATTATTATTGGAAGATGAAAAAGTCAATATTCCTGTGTACCAACGGTGGGTGTTACCCCACTTACTCGATTGCACATTAGAGGAGGTTAACTTGATCTCAGTTTTAGTCATTGAAGCAGACGATTGGCGGAGACCTCTCATCGACTACTTGGAGCATGGAAAACTTCCAGAGGACTTACGTCACAAGACTGAGATAAAGCGGCGAGCTCCACGGTTCATATACTACAAAGATACCTTGTTTCGACGCTCTTTTGAAGGACTATTTCTGCGCTGCCTTGGAGAAGTTGAAGCAACTCAAGCTATGGAAGAAGCGCACTCTGGAATATGTGGAGCCCATCAGTCTGGACCAAAGCTTCACTTTCGTGTGAAAAGAATGGGTTATTATTGGCCTACTATGGTGAAAGATTGCATGGAATATGCGAAAAGATGTCAAGCTTGTCAGTTTTATGAAAACTTCATCCATCAACCACCAGAACACTTACACCCTACTATTGCTTCCTGGCCATTTGAAGCGTGGGGACTTGATGTAGTTGGACCTCTGACAAAATCATCTAGAGGCCACTTGTACATTTTGGCGGCAACCGACTATTTCTCAAAATTGGCTGAAGTTGTCCCACTCAGAGAAGTGAAGAAGGAAACTGTTGTTGATTTCATCAAGACTAATATCATCTTTCGGTATGGCGTCCCTAGATACATCATTACCGACAATGGCAAACCCTTCTACAATTCTCTCATGGATAAGTTATGCGAGAAGTTCAGTTTCAAACAACGGAACTCCTCTATGTACAATGCTCCTGCCAATGGTCTTGCAGAGGCGTTTAACAAAACCCTGTGCAACTTGCTTAAGAAAGTGCTAGCCAAGTCAAAGAAGGATTGGCACGAGAGGATTGGCGAGGCATTATGGGCGTATCGCACAACTCATAGAACATCTACACAAGCCACTCCATATGCACTCGTTTACGGCGTTGAGGCCATTTTTCCATTAGAGCAACAGATCCCATCATTGAGGATTGCATAACAAGAGGGCCTAACAAATGAAGAAAACGCACGTTTGCGTCTCAAAGAACTAGAAGCGTTGGATGAAAAGAGACTCGAAGCGCAGCAAAGAATGGAATGCTATCAAGCACGACTCTCCAAAGCTTTTAACAAGAGAGTACGACATCGGTCCTTTCAAGTTGGAGACTTAGTATTAGCGGTTAGAAGACCCATTATAATTACTCATCGCACTGGCAATAAGTTTACGTCAAAGTGGGACGGTCCTTATGTCGTGCGTGAAGTGTACACCAGCGGTGCCTACAAGATTGTTAACGAAGATGGATTACGTGTAGGTCCAATCAATGGGAAGTTCCTAAAAATATACTATCCATAAAAGCACACCACACTCCTGGCCCGCACGAGTATAAACTGTGTACGGCACAAAAAAAAAAACAAAAAAACAAAAATAAAACAAAAAAAAAAATCAGTCTTTTGAGAAATAAATGCTTTGAACTACGTGATGACTTGATTCCTTTCTTAGGGTACGTAGGCAACTTGAAATTCAAGTTCAGTCAACATTAATGAAAAGCATAGGCAAGTTACGATTGATATAATAAAGGGTTAACTGGATGAGTTACAATGGCAATCATAAAGTGCTTAAAACATTAGATACCGTTGCTTCATGCAGAGGTTGAAGTGTCAAAAGATTCTTTGGAGTCACAATGGAGTGTTTGCCCATGAGGATTAATAGCTCTGGGGTAGCAATTCCAAATCTGTTCCCCGAAAGTCGGAGTCACAATGGAGTGTTTGCCCATGAGGATTAATAGCTCTGGGGTAGCAATTCCAAAGCTGTTCTTCGAAGGTCAGAGTCACAATGGAGTGTTTGCCCATGAGGATTAATAGCTCTGGGGTAGCAATTCCAAAGTTGTTCCCCGAAGGTCAGAGTCACAATGGAGTGTTTTCCCATGAGGATTAATAGCTCTGGGGTAGCAATTCCAAAGCTGTTCCCCGAAAGTCGGAGTCACAATGGAATGTTTGCCCATGAGGATTAATAGCTCTGGGGTAGTAATTCCAAAGTTGTTCTCCGAAGGTCGGAGTCACAATAGAGTGTTTGCCCATGAGGATTAATAGCTCTGGGGTAGCAAGTCCAAAGCTATTCTCCGAAGATGCCGGATAATGCGCTACCTTGAATCCCTGCAAAAAAAAAAAAAAAAGAAAAAAAAAGAGTAAAATTTGATATTTACCAATAGGAGGTGTGTACTGAAATCTTCAAAGTTTGAGTTCGCTTCTGAAAAGGGTGCAAGACTTGGATTGGCTACGGAGAAGGAAGTACCTGTTAGAAAAAAAAAAAAAAAAACCTTTCGGAATCTCTGATGGTTTTTAACTGTGTATATATAATTGCAAAGCAGTAGGCGGCAAAATAAATTCACTGCTACCAGACACTATAGGTGCAAGGTGACAAATATTGACCCAACCTCATATGGTTTCAAATTCTAAAGTCTTAGCAAGTCATATTGCTTTCGGTGTCCAGTGGTATGTATCTGTGCACGAGTATGAAAATACTATATGGAGTAGACAAATTACTTTGTGGCTGGCCATAAGTGATACATGTATGAAACGGATTGCCATAGATTTCAATTCATGGTTCAAAAAAAAAAATTTCCTTGCTGAAAGGTATCTAACGGATTTAAGAGAATTCATGTACATGGATTGAATTATGCACTGAATTATGGATTTGAGTTATGCACTATTCAGAACTTCAAATTATTTGGATTGCTAGTCCTTCTGAAGCTACTCACATGGATTCAACAAAATATAAAGCAGATTTGGTACAAGCATTAAAAAAAAAAAGCCTTGCATACTGAGCCGAAGTTCCTTGCAAAAAGTGTCAAATTCGTGAAGAAGTCTCCAAAAGAAATTCAACTGCAAAATATGTGGAGCCCATGTTCATGGATCAGTAATGTATACATATGCGTATAGATATACAACCAGATGGTTGACGAAAAAAAAAGAGCGTGCTTTCTAGTACACAGGACGAAAACTACCAATGATTTCCGAGTTGCACTTTGATACAGTAACACGAGGGAGACTTCTTGTGTTTGTAGAAGTTATCCTATGAAAATCTTGGGTAAAGCATAAATATTTTTACACCCTGTCGATATTATGGGTTCGGCGCAGGGAGGTCCTAATTCTGGTAGGGTTTACAATCCAAGCAAGCTAAGTGCAAGACAATTAGATTTGACTTGGTGGACAAGTTAATGTCATTTAACCAATTAATATGGATGATTCTGTCAATGAAATCGGTCCCATATACCTAAGGAGAGGAAATAAGATTTTATGCCTAAGTGGTTCCATTAAACCATGGCCTAGGTGTCTCTCTCCAAAACCACGTGGTCACCCATCTCTTGTGGTGTAAATATATACGTAATCAATTGAGGTCAGCTAACAGCTCATGTGTAGCCAAGTCATATTGTGAATTGGATTTACAAGCCTAATGGAAAATAATCAAGTTAGAAAAGAAATACACAAATTGATGACTTTTGAATGTGTGTATACGTAGTGCTACAAGACAAAATATGATATTAATTAGCCAAGCCCTTAAGTAAATTGGAATTACAATTCGGATCTGACACAATTACCTTGGTTAGATATTTGTTGTGGTGGTGATACTTTCATGTGGATACGTGTGTACACACAAATAAATTGTTACATTACCTATCCTAATGGGCAGTAAGCATTTGAACAAGTGTACTTATCACGTCTAGTACATGTGCATGGCACTATGGCGTGAAACATGTTATGGTACTCGATTTCGAACTCCAAATTTGGTTCTCAAATGCTTTAAAGATTATATCACTATATGTGTACCACTCCTATTACATTTGGGATATTCCAAACTAGAGAAAGATTTTTCTTTCCAAGTTCAATAAAAATAAAATAAAAAAAATAAAAAATAAAAAATAAATAGAAGATGAAATTCACTCACAGGTGGCACAAGTGGAAAGCTCCTTTGGATTTGTAACTTTCAAGTCCACCTGTATATGTATTTATATATGTGGGAGTTTGAAATTGTGAAGCCATAAGTTTCCTAAACATTGTCTTGCTTGGAAAGGGTACTTGACTTGTTTTAGGGAACTATAGAGATGGGTTCAATTTATGATGACATATGCATATCCGATTCAATATTAATCACAACTAGTGATGATATATGCTTGTGGTAAATTATTTCTTCAAGGAGCAAGACATGCATATTGACGTGTAAGGTTATAGAAAAGTTTCCTAAAATACTTCAATCTCTAATGAAGGCGACCAGTTCTTTCAAAAGACCCTATGAATTTAAGGTACATGGAGTTGATCCAGTGAGATTCGGTGCAATTCGTTCAATTCACATGCAACCTAGGGACTGTTTGGGAAAGTTCAAAATTAGCCCAATTTCAGTCTAAGTCTCACTTTTATTTGGTGGTCAAAAAAAACAAAAAAAAAAAGGGAGGACAAGAAGAGACTGACTTACAGTTTCTGCCCAGAAGTTCGTTTTGAAGCCTCCAATTCGTGATCGTGTATCAGGTATCAACATATGTATATATGTATATACATATATATATATATATGTGGGTTGAGCAGTTGTGAATCTACAAGTTTCCTAATATTTTGTGGCTTGCTTGGGAAGAAAAAGGTTCCTAGCATGATTAGGAAACCAAAAAAAAAAAAATGTGTGGAGGTAAATTCTGTAAGAGTCCTCTAGTGCTTCAACCAAAGAGAACTCAAGTGGTAAGACCTGTTTGGCAAATCTAAATGTAGCCGTACATTTTGTTTCAGTGATAAATGGATTGAGTTCAACACATCATATTGCCTGGGTATCAATCAATGATATATACATATATCATACATATGCGTAAGTGGATTTGTGATAAGTCTCCAAAACCTTGTCTTACTTGGAAAAAGGTATCCAATTCACTTTAGGAAACTTACACAGATTGGTTCAACAATTGATGATCTACAATGAATTCGAGTAATCAAAATTGCCTTTTGTAAATTATTTCTTGGTGATCAAGTTATTCACGTGCAAGGCAATTAAATTTGTTAATGAAAAAGTTTGAAAAAAGAGGTTTGTATAAGCAAGGAAATCTAGGTTTCCAAATTGATGCGTATTTGTTGGTGAGGTTGGGTTACCTATAGACCAAGTCAATTGGATAATTGAAAAGTAGCCCGAGGAAAATGGTAAGTACAGCTATATACGGAAAAAAAAAAAAGAAAAAGAAAGGTATGTGTTTGTTTCTCCAATGTGTTGAAATTCGTATTACATGATGGCCAGTGGTTATGGTAACATGGATCACTACAAGTGATGTCATACTCATAAAATTTGAGAATTATACCATTATTTCATCATGTTATGTTCCTAAGTAAAAAAAAAAAAAAAAAGTTTCGCTAAACGACTATGAAGCTCACATGTGCAAAGCTGGTTCGATGAACTACAAGTTCTCACAAGACTCACAATACAAGTACTTTGAAACTTCAAGTCTCGCCGCGCAGGTACACCAAGCGTACATGTCGACGTGCCATGAAGTGGGGGCATTTGTAGACATTAAAATTTTAGTAATTTTAATAATTACTAATTGATTAATTAATAATTAATTCAGTTAATTATTAATTTTAATCCAAATCAAGACATTAAATTATCTCAAATGTGGGTCCCACAAAATACAAGTGGACCAATTTATTTGTGACACATGTCATATACAACCATATAAATAATGGTCTTTAAAGTGGTGACACGTGTCAAAATCTCAAGGGAAGACTTCAAATCAACGGATGAATTGAGTCTCAAATTAAAACTCTACACCCTAAGCCTATAAATAGGAGTCTCCATTCATGTAGAAGGGACCTTTGAACCTTTCAACAAGTTCAGATTTCTCCACAAAAATTGAGAGCTCTCTCTTACATTCAAGTCACCCAAGCCTTTCTGAAGAACAAACATACAGTCTGTTGTTCTTCAGATTCAAGTCAAGTTTGTTTAATCCGTTCTTCAAGAAGTTGAAGGAAGATTAATCGTTCGTTTGTTTGAGATTAAGCCTCGGCCCTCGTTCAAGCTTTCCTACAAGCACTTCATCCAGCGTGAAGATTTGAAGGACAAATCTACGGTTCAAGAACAAGCTCCAGAAGCCCTTGAATCGTGAACAATCAAGGAGATCGAATCAAAGGAATTTTCTTTTCATTGTAAAAGAATTATACAGAGGTTGTACTCATATTTTCTGAAATCAATAAAATCACATTTGTTCCTCAATTTTCTCGTTATTTCTATACTTGAAATTTGTTGCGTACACTATCAATTACATAATTATAGTCCATCCCTATGGTGTAGATAGTGTAGATTGGAACGTGTGAGGTTGAGTATTAACTCTTAATGAATTCATAGTCCTTTGTGGGTGGTGTGTAATGTTCTAAAAATCGCTAGGCGCTAGTCGCGCGGTGGATGACGGCCTAGCGCCTAGGGGCCTAGGCGAATGCCTAGGTGGGGCCTACGTGGAATTTTTTTATTAATAAAAATAATAACATAGTGGATATATATACATGTTATGTGGTGTTATTTAGAAATAATTATAGATTTGGGGTTCAAAGAATAGATAGATATAATAGTTATGTGGTGTTGTTTGAAAATAAGTAATGATTGAAGAAGATTTTTAATATTTGTAAATTAGAAACCATAATTCAGAAGGTGTGTACCTCTTTTTTCTTTTTTCTTCTTCTTTTTTTTCTTCTTCTTCTACGTGGCAGTCGACAGATTATCTCTCTCTCTCTCTCTCTCTCTCTCTCTCTCTCTCTCTCACCCTCCCTTTTTTCTCTTTTATTTTACTAAAATTACACTCTTACCCAGTCCCGCTTAGCTCCGCCTAGCTCCGGACTAATCTCCTGGCCGATTTTAGCAAACGAATAAGGGAAAGTAGCTGCGGCCGGGCACTGCCTAGCGCCTAGGCTGATTTTTAGAACACTGGTGGCATGTATAGTTACAGTACTTACTTGATGGATTCACCTATATGAGTGTAAAAGTGGCCCGCTTCTTATGAGAAGTTAGGCAGGTTTTCTAGAGCACGCATGAAATCCAGGTACAACACATGGCCAAAACGCGTCAAAGCAGCCTTGTTTGCCAAAATGTTTTGTGGGTAATAAGTATTTTGATTCACACAAAGAAATGAGGTTCATAGAAATTTCAATTTCACCAAATTTTTGTGGATCAATTCGTTTTACCCTAAGAATTGGTTCATAGCCCAAAAGACACCAGTACTTATACAATACACTAAAGTGGTCGATCGTCTCTTCTCTAAATTTGTCTTTGAAAAATGTGGGGGATTGTTGGAATTTGTGTCTCAAATTGGGTTTTTACAAAGAGAAATTTTGCTCTCAAAGAGTTGTGGGTTTTCTTTTTAAAAAGTGTGATGGGACTCTTGTCTCACATTGTTTAGGCACAAAGGATGACAAGAGTTTATATATATATATATATATGTATATACTCAGGGCCGGTCCTGAGATTGTGAAATTCTCATGAGGCCCTAAGCGAAAAAAAAAAAAATTAGGCCCTTTTTTTGGTCCTATTTTTATATATAATACATGTATATATAAGGCCTTATTTTTTTTGGGCCCTATTTTACCCTATTTTTATATATAATATATGTATATTGGCCAAACAATGCCTTATTTTTTGTCCTCTTTTTATATATAATACATGTATATCTAAGGACCAAACAAGGCCTTATTCCAAGACCAAACAAATTCTAATTTTTTGAGGCCCCAAGCGGCCGCCCGGACCGCTGGCGCAAGGGCCGGCCCTGTATATACTTTTGCTATATAGGCTTAGTAATAAGTTGGCACATGTGGGTTCTCACGCGCACATGAGCCAAGCCCAAGCCAGGCCCAAATCCAATAGAAAATTGGGTTTCGATTTGGAAATCGTTTAATTGGGTGCGTCACTATCTTACTCGCGTGCAGGGGGGCTGCAAATCTTGGTCTCCAAGCCTCTTAGTTTTTGCAGATTATTTTTTTGAAACTTTGCTTTTATATTTTTGTTGATTTTCGTGATAAAATACGCAGAAAAATAATATCTTCTCTCTTCTTTTTTGAAACACTCTCTGGTTCTTTGCCTCAGTTCCATATGACCACTGATAGTACAAGGTTGTTCTGTGTCTCTTGTTTTACGAGTACACGTTAATGAGGACGGGGCTGCTTAATCCTGGAGAGCTAATAGCTATGACCTTACTGTACCGAGACAAGATCTCCGAGGGGCGAAAATAACTCTTAAGGATAGTGTCTTGAACACGACTCAGTCATATCTTTGTTTCAATCGATAAGTATTTTCGTTTTATAGCTGCATCTATTTTATTGTTTTTCCAACATAATCTCTTAGTCTCCTCAATTTAACTTGCTTCAAAATTTTCCTGGATAATGACAGGAAAATGAGGTCTTGCCAAGAAAGGTTGGTTAGGACACATTGAAGGGCTATGGTTGTTTTGTAGGGTATGATTCCATATGATCATCATGGATGGTGTCCCATTAACTAAATTGTTACTGTTCTAATACACTTTCATGTGCCTCTTAACTATGGGTGGCTACATTTGCCTTTGAAGGGAGAAAAAACACTCTGATAAAGATTATCATTTGTTTCACCAACCAAGCATCAAGATCATGCTCTTTAAACAGCAAGAACTGTACTTTCCTGTGATTTTTCCCCTTTTGGTAACATAACTAACTTGCAGTTTTTAGTTTTCGGGGCCTTTTTTTTTTAAACTAAAACCAAAAATTGAAAACGTGCTTTCTAATCATATTCATTGTTCTGTTTCAAAAATAAAAACCAAAAACATGTCTAGTAATCGTTTTTGTTTTTCTTTTCTTTTTTGAAAACGATAATGAAATTGGGTCAGAAAACCGAAAAAATTTTGGGGTTCATATTGCCCGAGTGGTATCACCACTCTCTCTCCAAGGGAGAGTGAGTGGGTTCGACTCCCCTTGTGGGGAGTTCTTCCAGGGTGGGCAATCCCCTTCCTTGCTTCCTCTGTGGGTTTGGCCACAGTTCTTTCCCAGTGTGGAATTGTCCCCAGTCCTCCCATGTGACTGGGTCTGTGGGTTGTGTGTGTGAGCGTCCCTGTACCCAGAAAAAAAAAATAATAATAAAATAAGTCTCATTTTATTTTTTTTATAAAAACCAAAATTAGTTTCTATTTTCGGAATTGAAAAGTTGAAAACCGAAAATTGAAAACTGCAATGTTATCGAACGTGGCCTGCTATTTTTTTTTTTCCTTTTCTATTCTTGATCTTTGATAGAGAAGCAATTATCTCTGCCACATCTTACCTTTTTTCCCTCTTTTTCTTCAGGTGGTTTCAAGATTTTTACCATTTTTGATAGCTATAACCTATAGTCCATTTTTGCAAAGAGGGCATTTTTGCTCACCTAAAAAATGGTTCACCAATACTCACCCAAGTATCCCATTGGCTAATGCAATGGGACCCAGGATTAAACAATGGTTCACCAATGCTCACCCAAGCATCCTATTGGCCAATGCAGTGGGACCCAGGATTAAACAAATGATGTTTAATGAACCATTTTTTAGGTGAGCAAAAGTATTTTCTTTTGCAAATAGTCTAGTTATGGCAAGCATCCACCTGCCACACATTTTTAATGGCCAAGAAGCAACTAAGGCTTTGTTTGGTTCGCGGATTTAGAGAAGGAAAAAGAAAACAACAATGGTTTCTCTGTTGTTATCACTTATGTGTTTCTCCATACTTAAATAACATTTGAAACAAAAGTTTTTCGAAGTACAATAGGAATTCAATAGAAAGAGGTAGGAAAATGACTCACAAATTAATTTTATTCAATTTATTTTTCTCCATATTTTTATAATATCAATTTTTATCATTTTTCTTAATAAGCAAACCGAGGAAAGTGTTATGGTTTTTTTTTTTCACTCAGTAAATCCATAAACCGAACAGAGGCTAAAGAAGGAAAAGGAAAGGGTAAGTAATACAATAGTAAGCCACTCAAAAACAAATTAAGGGAAGTGACTCACAGAATTCTATATTTTCATTATTTCTCATTCTATGTTTTCCGTATGTTTTTCTAATTAACAAAAAAAAAAAAAGTTTTCATTGATGTTCTCTCACTAAATCTATGAACAAAATCAAGTATGTTTTTTTTTCTCCATGCAGATTAATGGACAAATCACTATATATTCAATCTTCGGATAGGATAAGATAAGATATCTTAATTCCATTTGTGGTTTTCCAATTCCAAATAGTTCGTACATGAATTTCTAGTAACCTAATAATTTGAATCCCAATGATATACTCCGTAACTTTTATTGTTGAAACTCACAGTTCACATGATAAAATTATTGGGGGAAATCAACAGGTAGATGATCCCAGTTCCAAACAATTTCAATATTCAATTATGGTTCAGTTCATGATGAGCATCATATCTAACAAAATCTCCACTCTTGATTGTTTGGGGGTAAACAAACAGTTCAACATTTTTCCCCCCCAAAAAAAAAAAAACTGTTGATTTGAGAATGATATAGATTTGACATAAAAACACCACCTTCACATCAAGCAACAAATTATGCATAGCCATATTTTCAACATCTGCATCATGCAAGTAAAAGTGTCTACCATGCACATTGCAACATTCTATGCAGATTCAATGTAATTAACAAATTTGAAGTTTTCCCTCAAAAAAAAAAAAAAAAATTTTGAAGTCTACTTATCTGTGTATTTGCATGTGAATTAAGAGAAATTAAAGGGTAATGATATTGCCAAAGCAGTAATGGCTAATGTCAGAGCAGCAATTGTTGCTAAAAGTTTTAGCAACAAAAAAAAATTATTGTTAAAACTTTTAGTGACATTTTTTGCTATAGTATTAGTAATTGATGCTCTGGCAATAGAGCTAGTCCAATTAAATTGTTGAGGATGTGAGAAGTTAAGAATTATGTGAGTGGTTTGTTGATTGAAGAGCATTTAACAAAGAGTACAAATACATTTCTCTAACAATAATTTATTTACGTAGGATTAATTTAAGAATGCTAAGAATTGGATTATCAACACTATACTATAAAAGAGCCTTAGGTAGTTTTCAATTTCAATTTTGTCATAATTTGGAATTCTTTAAATTGTTTGCTCCTTATCAACACTATACTATAAAAGAGCCTTAGGTAGTTTTCAATTTCAATTTTGTCATAATTTGGAATTCTTTAAATTGTTTGCTCCTTATATGTAATTTTGCCTTTACTAATACATTGAGATGCTATGCCTTGTTTGTCAAACCGAATTTTGCCTTTATTTGTGTTTGTGTTTTTTTTTTAAACCCAAACAAGGCACTCCAAAAATAATAGGGTTTGTTTGGCAAATCAGTTGTGGCTTTGTTTGTCTTGTTTGTTTCCACTTTTTCCCAAACAAGGCACTAAACCCATGGATCAATAATCAACAATTTCGGCTAACATGTTTGGCAAACCCATTTTGTGCTTTGTTTTTGTTTTTTTATTTTCGTTTTCCCCAAACAATGCTTTACACACATATATTGGATCAAAAGTCAACAATTTCGGTTCCTTGTTTGGCAAATCGATTTTGTGCTTTGGTTTTTATTTTATTTTTTTGGTTTTTCCCAAACAAGGCTTTACACACATATAATTTGCACTTAATAAATTTAATTCATTTGTTTTATAAAATTATTATTTCATACAATTCATATCTTTTCCCAAACAAGACTTTTTGGGTGATTTTTTTTTTTTTTTTTTTTTATTTCATGTATTTCTTTGAGATCTACGCAATAGGAGTAGAAAATTTTCTGAAAAAAGTTAAGTTGTAGCCTGATTTTGAGGTTTTACAGATAATATTATCTATATCTGTGTGTCTAACAGATAATATTATCTGTTAAAGTTAAACTACCATAACTTTAAAGAACCTAAACACTAAGGCTTAGTTTGGTTTATGGACTTAGGCTTTGTTTGGTTCGTGGATTTCATGAGGGAAAACTGAAAAAAGAAGAATCATGGAGGAAAGCATTTTCCTTTGTTTGGTTAGTAAGGAAAATGATGCGGATATTAGGAAAGAAACGAGAATAAGTTGAGAAAAAAAATTAAACTGCATTCTGTATGTCGTGGGTCATTCTCCTTCCTTTATTCATATATTATAATTCTATTTTAGAAATATTTAATTTTTAATGTTATTTAAGCATAAAGGAAAACATAAGAGAAAACAGGTGGAAACTAGTTTTTCCTTCTAGTTTTCCCTTCCGTTCTCTTTTTACTCCCAAAATCCATGAACCAAACAGTACCTTAGTGTGGGGAAATTAAAAGAAAACATTGAGGAAAAACTTTTCCTTTGTTTGGTTCGTAAGTAAAGTGGTGAAAAAACAAGAAGGAAAAGAAAATAAGTTGGAAAAATAAATTAGACACTTTGAGTTTTGCGAGTCAATTTTGTTACACGAGAATTATATATGCTTTAGAAATTTTTAATTGTTAATAAGAACGAGAGAATACACAAGGGATAATACAAGGGAACTCGTTTTCTCTAAATCTGCAAATCAAACAGAGTCAAAAGCACGGCATCCATGAAACTCGTGTTGATCATTGGAAAGTCATTATTAATTGATTTGAATCCTCTGATTATTCTACAATTGATTTGAGTATTCAACAATAGGGTCAATAAATGATTCCACCATCTTAATCCAAAAACTTGTGCATTGCCTAATTCCTCTGAACTACCACAATATAAGTTGCATCACCAGATTTCCACAATACCAACCAACCGTTCTATTGAAAAAGGAAAATGTTAGACCCACACAGTGAATCACACACTTTTTCCCATACAGTTTTAAATGTATGTACACTGTGCTGTATAAGTGGGGTACAAAAAAGTGAAAAAAAAATTTCAAACAGCACAAATACAAGCATTTGAAGCTGTGTGTAGAAAAAGTGCAGGTTCACTATGTGAGTCTAATAGTGTTCATTGAAAAAAGCCTTTATAATTCATGCAATCTAGGTGGGGAAATTATTTCACCAGAGAAAAGCCCAAAAATCTGATTGAACATTGTCTGAGAAAAAGCTGAAACTATCAAATAAAGATAAAATAAAATAAAAAAAAAAAAAAAAAACCTACCCCACACACACACACGCACACAATTGTATATAGGAGTCATGTCTATGAAAACAATCCATTGGTACAATACAACAGAACAAAAATTCATATAAATTCTGGCAAACAATCACAATTTTTCTATGAAACGTTTGCTGCTATTATCAATTAGAACTGTGACAAAGATAGAGAAAACAGTTCCCCTAAAAAAAAAAAGATAAGAGAAAGCTGTTGTAAAAATAAAGATTGGTACATTGGTAAGAAAGGAACGTGTACCCTTTCATATTCGGACAATTAATTTCACAGTGAGAGATACACAGTTTCATATGTATGTGTCTATATCATCAGACCATATCCACATAGATTCTCAATAGGCAGAATGGAAATGGGTATGTCTTGTGTTTTGTCCCACATCGGTTGTGAGAGAAAAGTAGGGAAGAGTAAGGGGGTTATAAAATGGGAGTCCAGCTAACTTGTAAGGCATACCTTTCTCGGCCTTTTGGCTAAGATCAAGTGTAGTATCTGTTCTTATCAGTTTAATATCTGATATGTGGGCCATCGGTCCACACGATATTAAATTAATTTCTTAAGGGGGAGGGCTCATCACAGTAGCTTGCTATTGGGGCTCCTCGCGCGTCGCCTTGGCGTTACACTACTGCCTTGGCCTGGCGCACCCCTCCAAATCTAGTTTTTTAACTTTATGAATGGTTTGTTTTGATGGATAAAACGTCAAACTTCTGATAAGTGTTTCTTAAGCACAAATTAGATTTTTGAATAAATTGATTTTGGGTTTAAATTTTAAAAATAATTTAAATTGTGATTAAAAAAATTTTTTTTTTTGAAGAATTTTATATTCATATATATATATATATATACTATTTCCGTCCCATTTTATGTGTCCATTTTGGGGAATTCAACTATTTAAGAGGGACAAAAAGAATTACACCTACTTTTCACAAATGCCCATAATCATTGCATTTTTTTTTTTTTGGTGTTGATTGCAAGGAAGGCTAGTTAGGGAAACTAAGTAAAATTTATATGCTAATTTAGGAAAGTGGACAACAATTTTGGGACATCCCAAAAAGGAAAGATGGACACATAAAATGGGACGGAGGGAGTATATGTTTATATATTATGTATATATTTGTATATCTATATCTATGTATATACACATAGATATAGATATATCAAAAGTTAATTATATTAAGAATGCGTTAAATACTATTGAGTCTGGAGTTTTGTACTTAATGAACAATATAAAGCATATAATACAAAATAGAGTCGAACAATTTAAATTGTTTCTTTCTATACGTATATTGATTTAGAGTTTTATTGATTTACATAAGCAAGTGTTGCTTATGTAGAACAAATGTGGATCTATTGTATGTACCGAAGAAGAAACATCATTGAGTCCTATCCTTCAACAATATAGCAATGAACAATTTCATAATAACTCCATTAGAGAATATACAAATAATTTGGCATACAAATGAAATAAAATGGTGTCCTAATCAAACATTCTTGGTAGTTTAGGTCTCAAAATTTTCAAACTTCAAAAAGCAAAAATTACAACATTTTGGAACCTAAATAGCAGCATTTTAGGACCTAATGTTTTCTTTTCTTTTTCACTTAAAACAATCTTAAGACCAAATCAGGATGATCAACGAGGATGTATAAGATCCTGTCCCAATGTTATGTGCTTTTCATGTTGTAATATTTACGGTTCTAAAACTTCTGTCAGTACTTACCGTCATTGTTATGGCCTTTACATTTTGAGTTGAGACAATACAAAATCAAACCAAATCTATCAATTGCCAAACAAAACTTGAAATCCCAAATCATAAGGGTAAATAATAGCAACGTTCCAACTAAGAAGCAAAAATGAAGTTCAAGCACTTAATAATAGCTAGAAATTGAATAACAATTGTACCAGAAAAATATCAACCAGATCATTCTTCTTTAAGAGTGTAGCCAAGGAGGGCCAAAACCTAAAAACATCAACAAAGAAGCAACTTCAGAAAATTTGGTAGAATGTCACTTAAGCAGCACCAGCTCCACCCTTGCCTTTCTTCCTCTGGAGTTTCTTCATGTAGAACTCAAGCTCTTTTCCCTCCAAAATGTATCTATCAAAAAGTTTGTGGAGCAAAGATAAATACGGTAAACTGACAAGGAAAAGGGGGAAAATTCTATGGTACAACCATGGTGTTGGTTGTACCATACAACCCAAAAGAGTTGCAATTCTTTGGCACCTATTTTCCAAACTTTGTAAACCACTATAGGTTGCAAATTTTGCCACCACTGGGTTTCAAATTTTGGAACTACTTTTAGACAACTGTACGACCCAAAAAGCCTTCGTAGTAAGGTCGTCTTTTCCATGGGAAGGGTAAATACATAAGAACCTCGATTTCTATTTACACTTACCCATCGGCTCTGCCGCATTGACCTGGGCGGGAAGAGATGCAGGCCAAAAGCCTACCACCACCAAACTGCTCTTCAATGTGAGTATCAAGTTTACGATCCTCTTGGCGCTTCTCAATCTTCCTGAGAACATGTTTGCTCTTCTTAGTTTCCTCGGTGGTAGTACCTTCTCCTTCCTGTCAGCATATTGCCCAAAACTCAGTAAGCTCTAGTTTCCTATTTGCAATAAAATTATGCTACAGAGAACCTAGGAAGCACTGACACTTCTACTAATGTCACGTGCCACGTGTCGTATCCGACACACAGACACGACACGACACTTCATGGACACTTATCTTGTAGTGTCGACGTGCAATATTTATAGGATTTTGTCGTGTTGGTGTATCCGTGTCGTGTCGCATTCGTGTCAGTGTCCGTGCTTCATAGCAGAGATCTTTGTAATTAGTAACAAGTAGTGGAGTCATTTATAGCCCCAAATGATTTTTATGTCAAAACCCAATCCCCCGGAAAAAAAAAATAAAAAATTAGAATCCACACTTCAAGCTTAAAGAATAAATTTGAGAAGGAAAGAAGAGCGGTAAATGAACGAGAAACGAGGTGCATCTATTTTGATGATGTATCACTAACTGAGTACAAAAGAATGCAAATATACTATTATACGGGGTGGGTCAAAAAGGCCTAACAATTATGCGAACTCTATATTCCCATAAAATATTGCGCGGCAATGAATAATAAAGTTTAAACATCTCTGAGTTAAACAATATTGGTTGAAGGGGCTGGCTTGCCTAGCTGTGAAGTCTCTAGATGGTACATAAGACTAGAGTTATCATTTCAAACACCACAATTAGCATAAGCCACCCTTCTATGCAGTCATCTCCTAATAAAAATTCTCTTTTATTTATTAGTTGATTTAGTTCACATTCTGTTGAGTATCTCCATAGATCTACACTAAACCAACTACACTTTTTATGTTCCAATGGAGCATTAGGCTTCACTATTCTTGCATGCATAAATCCCTGTGTCGTATACAACTGACTACTCAAACTGGCTAAATATGTAAACAAATACACTCATATACTAAGAAACTGATTCAAAAACAAAAAATAACTAAATAAAAAGTAGAAGGACGTTATCACAATCATAATTCATTACCTCAGTAGAATCCTTCTTAGTTGGCACCTTTTTCTTCCTACCAATGTCAACACCGTAGTGCTGAAGGTACCACTGCTTAAATGGGGCAGCATCTACCTGAACAATCGCACTCTTCACCAGAGTTTGTGTCCTGACAAGCTCATTGTTCGAGGCATTGTAAACCACATCAAGGATACGAGTCTTGCGAGTCACAGCCTCGCTACCCCATGAATAGTTCCCAGTGTCTAATCTGAGGGCCCTCCACTTCACATTCCCACCTCGCACACGGACTCTTCTCACCGTCTTGTTGCTATTGAGCTTGGTGTTTGCAGGCTGACGACCAAGCTCATACCTTCAAAGAAAACAGAGACAAATAAGCAATTACATAGTATAACTTGCATAGACACAATCTGGGGATTATGTGTCCAAGCCTCACATACTAAATCTTATAACCAAAAGATAATCTGGTCGCACGCACAACAATATATTTATCTTCCTTCATCAGTTCCTTAGAAAATAGTGTGGTATGAAGACGGTTCACGTGGATACCCCATGCATTTTCTGAAGCAATCATGTCAAAAGAGACTTCCTATACAACTAGTACATATTAAACTTCAAGTATGGACGCAATAATTCTCTTTTTCCTATTCACTAGGCACTGTCACTTGTCACAAGCAATTGTTTAGATACAGAATAGCTTGCGAGTGAAGGTAGTTTCAATATACAAGGGAACAGGGAAAACACAAGTGAGAAGTCATAAACATCAATTTGGTCCTCAAAAGGGCCAGTAGTGAAATAATATGACATCACTAGTTCAAGTAAGAACAAGCAAAAGGCATAAATGCATCTCCAGTGCACCCAGAACCACATGAGGAAAACAAGTGTCCAGTGTTGATCAATGCGGCAAAAGCAATCTAAATGCAGATGAGCCAACGACCTATATATAAATTTTATTTTATGATCCATTACTAATGTGAAAATATGATGGAAGAGTAGAAGAAGCTATTACCAATCTTTAAGATTAAGACAAAATTTCCCGAAGACAATCAATGGCTTTACTGTTCAATATCCAATGCCAGATAGCTAATCAGTCGATCTTAAGAGCAATACATCCAAAGAGGATGGTGTTTACTGTTTAGCAATTAGGAATTCAAATTATAAAGAGTAAAGGAAAATGGTACCAATTCCTAAATTCAGCATCCGGATTCGAAAAGGAAATGGTACAATTCCTAATATTATCACCCTCATAAACTTCCTAGCAAATTACTACATTAAATAACTCAAAACCGTTCTAAGCCAGGAAGCACGGACTCTTCGAAAAGGCCGCTGCACCCGCACTTAGTGCGCTGGGTGTGCCGTGGATTCTTTGAGTTCTTTTGGACTATGGCTGGGGCTTTTTGCATCATTCTTTTGAAAAAAACAAATACAAGTTCTTCATACAATTTTGAAACCTTTGGGGATTTAAAAGAGAAACAATAGAAAATAATAATAGCAATTATCTAGAGTATACACTAATGCACAAATAGTTATAAAATATAATTTTATATAAAATAATTTGTATATATTATTATATAAAAATATAGTTTTAATATTTGATCCATTTACTCCCGCCTCACCCACAACCTCAATTTTTGAAAAATTGGCGAATCCCTCCCACCCGCATCCCCGTACCCGAATCCCCTCACCCACACCGGTGCTAACTAGGTCCTAAGAATATAGCATAAACATCTCAAAACTGGATGTTTAAGCAGACAATCCAAAACCTACATACAAGTTAACAAGTACGACCATACCAATAGATTTATACATACTCTTTAGATACACATATAGGCAGAGACCAGATTTCCTGAACACATTAAATAGCTCTAGTGTTCAATATCATCCCACGCCAGCTAGCTAACCGGTTGATCTTAAGACCAATACATCTTTATCAATTAGGAATTTAATTTATAAAGAGTAGAAGGAAAATGATAGAAAATTTAAATTCAGCATCCAGGTTCGTCAATCTCTTCATAAACTTCCTAGAAATTTCGACTACATGTAAATGATGAGGTCCGAACCTCCATTATATAAACATTTCAACACTAGATGTTTTAGGCAGACAATCCATAACCTACATATATAAGCGTACAAGTACAACGATACCAGTAGATCTATAACACACACACACACACATATATACATATATATATAGGTAGAGTGATACTGACTTTCGCTTCTTCCTCCAAGCTTTCTTCTTGCCACCAGTGGCACGCCTCTTGTGCATGGAGTCCCGAGAGATACCTGCGCCAAAATCAAAGCCATGAGCGAGAGAGATTCAAGGAAAATGTAGAGAGAGAGAGAGTGTTGAGGATTGATTTCTCAGATCGTGAAGTTCATACCCATTGTTGCTGAGCTGCAAGAGACGGCCCCCTCTTTTCTCTCTCTCTCTCTCTCTCTGTCTCTCTCTCTATAAAACCTCCTTTTAACAAAACCCTAGCAGCGGAGGGTGTAATCGGCATTTATGAAGAGAGGAAATGGGCTTTGTTGTTGTTAATTGGGCCCACGAAACAGGCAAACGAAGAATTTGCCAAACAGCCCAAAGATTGCGTTAGATAGCCCAATGGTGATTGGGATGCCAAAAAGCTGTAGCTACCAAATGGGCCCAATAATGCTGTGCTTAGTGTGCTACGTGAAAATTAGTGTGAAATTCTAAGGTCCCTTTTGATAACTATTTCATTTTTTTGTTTTCATTTTTTAGTTTTTGTGTTAAAAATTTTTGTGTTCATTTTTGAAAAAGAAAATAAAAAATGTGTTTGGTAACTTTGTTTTGTTTTTTAAAAAAAGAGAACAAAAAAATGTGTTTGGTAAACTATATTTTTGTGTTAAAATTTTATAACTACTTAGTAAAATGACTATTTGGCCTTTAAAACTTCAAAATGACATGACTTGGTAAAAAAAATTAGAATTTAATATCGTCAAAGTCTACAAGCTCATATTATTATAAAAACCATTTTAGAACCTAAAAATAAAAATACATTGTAAAATGACCAAATTGTCCTTGGGGCTTACATATAAGAAGTTAACATTGTTGAAATCTTCAAATAATACGGATTGACCTACCCCAATATTTTTCGACGTTCTAGATCCAACGGTAGGGTCCATTTGACCTGATTATATTTGTAAAATGACTATTTTGCCCTTCAAACTTCAAAATACCATAACATATTAAGACTAAACTAGAATTGCACGTTGTCAGAGCTTGTGACCTCATATTAAGATGAACATTTGGGAACGTACAAGCATGTATATATATGGTAAAATGACCAAATTACCCTTGTGGTTTACTTGTAATAAGTTAACATTGTTAAAGTATTAAAATAATGTGGGGTGACTTACACAGTTACACTAAAGTTATTTGACATTCTACATCCAATGGAGGGGTCTATTTGGCCTGAATACATAAGGGCAAAATGATTATTTTACTCTTAAAAATTCAAAATGCCATACCTTGTTAAGATTAAATCAAAATGCCTAAAAAGTATATAGATCATAAAATGATTAATTCTGGTTAAATCTTAACAAGTGGTGGATTTTTAAATTTATAAGGGCAAAATAGTCATTTTACAAATATACCCCGCTAATAGATTCAGAATGTAGAAAAATCTCAAGCTAGGTCACTCTGTATTATTTGAAGACTTTAACAATGTTAACTTCTTAGATTTAAGCCCCAAGGGCAATTTGGTTATTTTACAATCAATATACTTTTTAGGTCACAATTGTTCTTCATCTTAAATATGAGCTCACAAGCTCTGACGGTGTTTAATTATAGTTTAGTCTTAACAAGTTATAGCATTTTAAAGTTTGAAGGGCAAAATAGTCATTTTACAAATATATTCAGACCAAATGGACCTTACCATTGGATTCAGAATGTCGAAAAACCTCGGGGTAGGCCATTCCGTATTATTTGACGACTTTAACAATGTTAACTTCTTATATGTAAGCCCCAAGGGTAATTTGGTCATTTTACGATCTATATACTTTTTAGGTTTCAAAATGTTCTTCATAATAATATGAGTTCACAGGCTTTGACGACGTTAAATTCTGATTTTATTTTATCAAGTTATGGCATTTTAAGTTTTAAGGGCAAATTAGTCATTTCACAAATATATTCAGGCCAAATGGACCATACCATTGGATCTAAGACGTCGAAAAACCTCGGGGTAGGTCACTCTGTATTATTTGAAGACTTTAACAATGTTAACTTCGTATATGTAAATCCCAAGGGCAATTTGGTCATTTTACCATATATGTACTTTTTAGGTCTCAAATACTCTTTATCTTAAATATGAGCTCACATGCTTTGACGACGTTCAATTCTAGCTTAGTCTTAACAAGCTATGGCATTTTGAAATTTGAAGGGCAAAATCGTCATTTTACAAATATATTCAGGTCAAATGGACCCTACCATTGGATCCAGAACGTCGAAAAACTTAGGGGTAGATCATTCCGTATTAATTGAAGATTTTAACAATGTTAACTTCTTATATGTAAGCTCCAAGGGCAATTTGGTCAATTTACAATATATATGTTTTTTAGCTCTCCAAATGGTCTTAATATTAGAATGAGTTCATAGGCTCTGATGATGTTCAATTCTAGTTTAGTCTTAACTAGTTATGGCATTTTGAAGTATAAAGGGCAAAATAGTCATTTTACAATTAGATTCAGACCAAATGGACCCCGCCCTCGAATAACTTTTGAGTATGTCACCTTGTGTTATTTGAAGACTTGATTTTTTTAATTTATTAAATGTAATGTTTAAGGGCAATTTGGTCATTTTACGATTATATACTTTTTTGGTCCAAACAAAAAAAATATTGTATGAGTCTGACGACGTTTAATTTTGGTTTAATGTTAAATAGTTATGGCTTTTAAAATTGGTAAGGGCAAAATAGTAATCTTGGATACCAAAATCGATTTTGCTTTTTTTGGAAGCTACTAATTTTTGTTTTCATTTTTTGTCCCTTTTTTGAAATTGATTTTGAAAAAAATAAAATAAAATTAAGTTTACCAAACACTTTTTTTATTGCCATTTTCAAAAAAATGAAAACAAAAAAAAAAAAAAAAAACCAAAACGAAATGGTTATCAAACAGACCCTAAATTATTATTATTAAGATAAGAATTTATTTTCTAGTAGCATTCTAAAGTACTTTTCATCAACACTATACTATAAAAGAGCCTTAGGTAGTTTTCATTTTCAATTTTGTCCTAATTTGGAATTCTTTAAATTGTTTGCTCCTTATGTGTAATTTTGCCTTTACTAATACATTGAGATGCTATGCCTTGTTTGTCAAACCGAATTTCGCCTTTATTTGTGTTTGTGTTTTTTTTTTTTTTAAACTCAAACAAGGCACTCCAAAAATAATAGGGTTTGTTTGGCAAATCAGTTGTGGCTTTGTTTGTCTTGTTTGTTTCCACTTTTTCCCAAACAAGGCACTAAATCCATCGATCAATAGTCAACAATTTCGGCTAACATGTTTGGCAAACCCATTTTGTGCTTTGTTTTTGTTTTTTTTGTTTTCGTTTTTCCCAAACAATGCTTTACACACATATATTGGATCAAAAGTCAACGGTTCCTTGTTTGGCAAATCGATTTTGTGCTTTGGTTTTGTTTTTTTGTTTTGGTTTTTTCCAAACAAGGCTTTACACACATATAATTTACACTTAATAAATTCAATTCATTTGTTTTATAAAATTATTATTTCATACAATTCATATCTTTTCCCAAACAAGACTTTTTGGGTGATTTTTTTTTTTTCATGTATTTCTTTGAGATCTACGCAATAAGAGTAGAAATTTTCTGAAAAAAAGTTAAGTTATAACCTGATTTTGAGGTTTTACAGATAATATTATCTATATCTGTGTATCTAACAGATAATATTATCTGCTAACTTTAAACTATCATAACTTTATCAATTCTTGGGTTTTTTGGGTGATTTTTTTTTTTTTTTTTTTGATTTCATGTATTTTTTTAAGATCTATGCATCTATGATGCCAATTGTAAGAAAAAAAATATGTTTTTATTATATGTATGCGACAAAATACAATTTTTCATATTTGTTTGATGTTTAGTTTTTTTGTCCTTGTATTTCATGATCAATATTGAACTCGTTTGATGGATCTCATTTTGCTGATTTCAAAATATCAAATTTTACGAAAAACAGACTTTTATAACAAAAGTTATAGCAATTTGAGCGTAAAAAGGGCCTTATGCGATAAAAAAAAAAAAAAAAAACTAGCATGTGTTTTTAGCTTTGAAGAGTTTTATTTGAGGGGGCTATGGCCGAAGCTCCCTTTTTTTTTTTTTTTTTTAGGATTTAGTATTGTTTGATTTATTTTTTTTCAAGTGACAACTATAAATGCATCAACAATAAATACATCTAGTTTATTTTCCAATTTTGACAGCCCCGTGCATTGCACGGGCCTCTATCCTAGTGGACAATAAAAGTTCGAATTCAAATAAGTGGCTCATGTACTAACACGATTTGCTAATTTACATCGAGTAGAAGCTTTGTTTTTTTGTTTTGTTTTTGTTTTTTTTTTCACCCTTTTTGTATTCAATCTCTTGCTAATATTAGAGAAAATATTGGGTATTACAGGGATACTATGTGGGATTTTATCTCCTCTCACAAGATTTAAAATTTATTGATTTGGACTATAGAAATAGGGGGTCGGATAGATTAATGCATACTTTTTATTGGTTTGTGATACCATATAAAATTATGCAATAGTTGCATTCAATATTTAGCCCTAATACTGAGGCTGTGAGTGTTTGATTTGATACATGAGTGTTTATTCTAAGGGAGAATTATTGGAAAATCCTACAAGTAACTCTCAAAAGTTTAAAATTCCGATTGGTTTGACAATTTTCTAAAAAATCCCTTAACAATACAAATCATGGACAAAAAGAACAAAAAAATTCGAAAAACCCACTATTACCCTTGCCCCACGCGCTCCACACGCTCTGCTGATATGGTACGCGCTCCACGAGCAGTGTACCATATCATTTCCAATTTCGAAAAATGTTTTTAAACTTTAAATATCCATAACTTTTGACCTACAACTCTACTTTTCGCAAATTTTATACCGTTGGAATCGTGTTGACGAGAGCTAAAAAAATTAGTACCATTGTTGATATGTTTTGAGAAAAAAAAATTCATGTTTTTACATACATGAATAATAAGTGAAATTTCACTTGATATACATAAAATATCAAGTGAAATTTCACTGAATACATGAAAAATATTAAACGAAATTTCACCCAGTTTGTGTTCATGGCGATTAGCTTAAGGTATTATGAGACCCTCATGAAATAAAAAGTGAATTTTCACTTAATATTCATGTATTAATAAGTGAACTTTCACTTAATAAGTGAAAATTCACTTCTTCTTCTTCTTTTTTTCATACTAAACAATGTATCTTTTCTTTAAAAAAATCAATTTCATAATCAATTATAAAAACACCGTTTTTTAAACCAAACAAATGCAAAAATTCTTGTGAAATTCACTAAAATTCTCTCTAGGAACAAGCATGTGAAAATTGTATATTTTTTTTTTTACCCTCAAATTATATCAACTTGGCATGCATAAATAGTAAGTTTAGAAAATATTTATTTGTTTTATTTCCCCCTCAAGATATATCAACTTGACATCTATATAATATTGGAGCTCAATGTGTGTCCAGTCATATTTTTTATAGTGTTTTAGTGTGTGTACAGTCAGCTCTTCACCAATTAAACTGTGCCACATAATACACAGCGACGCCCAAGACACACTCAGCACCAAGACACGCCCTCTTCTCTCATCAGTCATTCTCATACCCCTCTCTCTCTCTCTCTCTCTCTCTCTCTCTCTCTCTCTCTCTCTCTCCACCGCCTCAGCTCGCCACCGCCTCCTCTCTATCTCTTTCTCTGTCTCTCAGCCAAAACCCAATGGACAGAAGCCCTCTCTTTCTCTATCTCTCAGACCAAAACTCCTCTCTCTCTCTCTCTCACTCAAAATCTTTGACATACCACCAAAACCCATGGAGAGAATCCCATCCGGCGGACGCAGATCCGGTTTGGAGAAAGGGGTTTTAAGGTCATTCCATGGAGATCCGGCGGACGCAGATCCGGTTTATTTTTCATGTGTTCATGTGTTCACGCAGATCCGGTTAAGGCACAGTTTGGAGAAAGGGTTTTTCATGTGTTTATTTTTCATGTTTTCTTTAACTTTTAGATTAGTTTCACAAAAAAAAAAAAAAATTGATTTGTATATCCTCCATATTATTTCCAATTTTGAATATGGCTTATCTCAGATCCGGTTTGGTAACTTTTTTTTATTTTGAAATTTATTTTTAAAGAAAACAAACAAACATAGAAAAGGCATATCAAATCTAAATCTCCAATCTTGAATGAGTCATAACCATCCCCCATATTTCAAAAGGTCATGTGGTCTGCCTAACTTTTAGATCACTTGCAAAAAAAAAAAAGCACAAAAAAATATGATATGTTAAAAAGTTAAAATTTTTTATCGGATTTTGTTTCAAAAGTTAAAAAGTGTTTCAGTTTGTCTCTCAAATTTTTCTCAAAAGTTAAAATTTTTCATTCTAATCTAATTTTGGTATTTTTCCTAAATTTTTTCCTTTCCAAACTTTGATTTCCTAAATCTTATCTAATTTGAAATTTGATATGTTATCTCAAAATTTGAAAATTTTGTTTGAAAAGTTAAAAAGTGTTTCATTTTGTCTCTCAAACTGGGTTTTGGAGTTTCTTTCTATCTCGAACTGGGTTTTGAGGATGTTTTCACAAATTTTATAACTACCACTTAAACATCTAATTTTACCGCATTCTTTATTTTGGTGAATGAACATCAAATCTACCATCTCCTATATGGTTTTGAAGCTATCTAATCTGCCATGGCGTATGTCTCTCGCTTGATTTTTTATATGATCACTTTAGTGATACAACAATTGCTTAGAATTTAGTTTTTTGGTCTATGTTCATGTTGCTGATCTGGGTTTGTGCTCATGGTGGGCTTCATAGATATGTGTATATATATATATATACGAAATTCTCCGGAGAGGGAAACAATGGAGAAAATCTGAGTCATGTTTTTTATTTTTATTTATTTATTTATTTTTATTCTTATTCAACTTTGTATCTCAGCCATCATAACTCAGAAGAGTGTGTTTAGGTGGCATTGCAGCAGAGGTGCATAGTATAACTGGGTTTGTGCTCATCTAGGTTTGTTTTATTGTCTTATCACTGCATTAAGAATCACTGTGTGTATGGTGTTGCAGAAAGAAAAGCAAAATGTAAGGGCAAAGTTGTCCATGCATCTCTATTCGGAGTGGGGGTTCCTGAAGCTATGGTCATTGGAGTGGTGGCTTTGTTGGTATTTGCTCCCAAAGGTCTTGCAGAGGTGAATTGTGTCTCTAATCATGTAAAACAATGCTTGGCTCTTTTCACCTTTTTCCAACATTAAAACAATGCATGATATAAGTAAAAAGAGTAATGCTATGCTTATTTTGTATCCCAAATGTGGTTCCCAATCATGTGGCAATGGGGCTACCCTCAATGATGGTGGAACCACTTCAACATCATCCGATGAAAATCGATGTGGATTATTCTTGAGGAGGCAACTCTGTGCAAAGGATTAAATATCCTCACTTACCCTCTTCCCCCAATTTTTTTTTTTATTTTCCGTCGTGTCCTAGGACATGGGCAAAACTTTATGGAATAGCTTCACTTGCCCTTTTTTTCTTTCTTTTTATTATGTATTTCGCTAATGTTTTAGCTTTGTCCTCATATTTTATTTATAGATAGATCTCTGCGTTGTTCTAAGTGTTTTAAGACATATCTTAGATGTAATTAATTATCACTCTACCGTTAGCATATGGATGTCTATCTCTACTCCTTTAATTTTTTCCCCTTTCCATTATATGTGAAAGAGAAGTCGGCAATATAATGAAATTTGCTTGCTGGTAATATATGTTTTTTTTTTCCTAAATGGATGTATTGTCTTTAAATGCACTCTCTCTATATCTGTTTTTTTTAAGAAAAGAAAGTTAAAGAAAGAGACAATAAAACTTTACAAAAAGATTTTAAAAACAAAAAGAAAAAGAAGGGGAAAATGGGGGTAAAAAAGCTTAGATGGTAGCTTCATACATATTTTAATGGGTGTTTTGTAAAGAAAGTTTGTGTTTGCCAAAGAGAATGTCGACCCAGGAAAAAGTTTACCCAAAAGAAATTTTTTTTACCAAGTTTTCCATAATCATATAAAGTTTTTGAGAAATATTCGCACTTTCCAATTGTTTAGTTAAGTACCGTAGGCACTTGAAGTTGGTTACTATCCTTTAGGCATTAGAACATTATTTACCTAGAAGGAAATAGGAAAGTAGTGAATTGATTCGTGTCCAATATTGCATTCTTAACTTCATGATTTTACCCCTATTGGACACAAATTATCACTTATATTGGGAGATTTAATGGATAAATTGTACTTTTGTTGTTCTTGTTGTTGTTCACTTATTGCTAATAAAAATCTCTTTCTTGTAGTGTTTGGGAACTTGTTCAAAGTAAGAACCAACTATGTTTGGTTTTTACCTCATAAAAAGGTGAAAGAATAAATTTCAGCAGCGGTGGATCGATCCGGCTAAGGAGGGGATCGATCCGCGTGTTTAAGAGGAGCTTATCAACAGAATCACAAGAAGCGGATCGATCCGGCCATTTGAGGGGATCGATCCGCGGGTTTGATGTAGCATTCTGCGATAGAAATCTCGAAATGGATCGATCCGCCTTTATGAAGGGATCGATCCGCGGCTCCTCGTGAAGACAGTAACTACCCAGATGAAAGGCGGATCGATCCGCCTTTATGAAGGGATCGATCCGCGGCTGCAGTTTTTCCCCTCTTTTTAATTACAAGTTTGCCATTGTGGGGTATTTTGTATAAATAGAAAGAGGTAGGTTTTTTTTGGGGGATTCTCATATTCATTCTCATTCTCATCTCTCTTGTTTTTCTCCCAACCTTCTTCTTCTTCTTCTCTCATTTTTGGGAACCCACTTGGGTTCCCTTCTATTTCTTCTCAATTTGTATAAACTTGAAGCTTGGATTGAAATGTTAATGGCTAGGTATATTTTCTATCTCTTTTCCTTTGATGATATTGCTATGTTTTCCATTAATTAGTTAGGTTTACTTAGGTTATGGATCATGAACTCTTGGATTTAATGTTGTAGCATTTCTAGGGTTCATTTGTGTAGGATTCAAAACTAAGGGATTCATCTTATTTGTATTGCAACTATGATTGTTGAAACTTAGACTTTGAATCCTACCCTATGTATTTCATATGGAATATTATGTAACCTTGTGTTTTGCACTCCATGTGTTTGATAAATGTTGTGTGTGGGATTTAAAACTTGGAGTCTTCATCATAGATGTCAAGCATCTTTGATTGTTCAAACTCTTGGGTTTTAAATACTACCTTTTGAAGGCTTCATAGGTGGTTTGTCCACCAAGTAGATTAGTTAGTGTAGGGGGGACAAATCATTCGGATTAGAAGCCATAGAGGCTTCATCTTGTATGTCATGCATCCTTGATAGTCAACCGTTAGCTTCAAATCCGTTTCTATGGAAATCTTAAAGCTCATTTCATCTAACACATAGGTGCATTCCAAGTGTTTGATAATATGCCACAATGAGATGTTACCTTAGAATGTGCTTGAAACTTTAGTCCATTTCATCTTGTTGTGACCCAAGATGGGGGGAATGATCCCAACCTATTACTTTTTAGATTAGTATTTATTTACCTTTTATCTTCCAAAAACCAAACAAAAAGCCGCAAGACGCAATGTCATTTTTATTCCTTTTTATCATCTTTTCTTACTCCTTTTTTTTTAGCATTATAATTAGTTACTAAACTTCCCAAACGTTGTTCTTGTATCAATCCCTGTGGACTCGACACCCTACTTCCAACATACTACGTTTTTAATAGGGTTAAATAAGAACTTGATTTTGACGTAATCAAAATGGCGCCGTTGCCGGGGATTGGCGACAACGTTAAGTTGTTTAGTTTCTAATTATATGCGCTTTTGCATTTGATCTTTTTATTTTGTCTTTGTTTTGAAGGATTAGCTACTCTTGAAGAGCTAAACCTCCATCTAGGATGTTGATGACACATTGGTCTCGCATGGGGAAGGTACTAGTATCTCCTTTGGTTGTTGTTCTTTAAATTTTTGGCATATGTAATTTATTTTCGTGATTTCTTACATAGTTGTGCTTAATAGAAGTGGTGTATTGTTGCACATGAGTCATTCTATGAGAAGTTGACTTGTCTACCATGTAGCTTAGTTAATGTAGGGTGGATGTGTCATTCTAATCAAAGGTGTTACATAGTGTAGTAATTTACCACTTACTTGTTATTGTGATAGTTATGCTTTGTGTTAAGATGCTTGACTCATATCCAAGAGAATGTGATGTGTTCCACCACGTAGTTTAGTTAACGTAGTTTAGTTAATGTAATGTAGTTGTAAGGTGGGCAAATCATGTTAATCAAAGTAGAGTCATAGTATAGTAATGCAAAGTTTGATTATTTTGCCAAACTTTCTAGAACACTTCTTTTAAAGGAATATTATTTCTCTTTTGCATGTTGGGCTAGTGGTAGAATCAACATTCTAACCTTCAAATTCATCCGTATCACCTCCTTATCATTCCATTTTCTTTTCTTTTGTGCTTTGGTTTTTCTTTTTATTTTCTTCTTTTATTTGCTTGATGTGCTCGGTAGTGATTCATGTGCAGGAACATCATTTTTGTGCTTATCGGGGATCGCTCCTTTTGTTGGTGATATCACTCTATCCCTACTCATTTTTGTCCTTGTTTCAAACCATTTGCATTAGGGACAATGCAATGTTCTAGTTGGGGGGTGTGGGATATTCACCCTTCATATTGATGTTCCATTTTCTTCTTGCCATTAATTCTCCAAGCATGTTTTAGTTGTTAATAAAAGAAAAGATGATTAAAAAAAAAATTTAATTAAATTTAAATTAAAAAATAGTTTCCAATGATTTTAGTATAGTTGCCTCGTTCTAATGACCGAGTTTTCATTCGATATTGGTATGCGTCACTTGTTGAATCCCATTAGTTCTATAACTATCTTGATTATAGTAACTTTCATGATGTTCAAATCTTGGATTATCGAGCACATTGTATGACTACTTGTATTAAGAGAATGTTTAATGCAATTGTTACCCGAAAATCGTTTAAAACATATGTGGAGACGATGCCTTTGTGAGCTTTAGATCCTTTTCTCCTTTGTTGAGTGTTACATACTTCAATTCTCTCTTTTGGAAAAACATACATAAGTCGTAGATAATCTCATCTTCTTGCTTTGATTGTTCATTAGAGGAATCTTGGTGGATTGCAAAACTCTTGCTTGCTTGTCATTGTAGTGGAGAACTAAGAATCACATTGTCCGAGAAAATGATTTTAGGTCCTTTGTTTTACCATTTCTAGCCTCAACCACACATACCCTTCCTTCACTTACCATATGCCTTCCATATCCACGTTTGAATTACATTTGTGGGATGTCTTTACATGAGATCGTGATTGTAAGGTTGTAAAAGAGATTGAACCATGTTATTGTGAGAGTACAAAAAAAAGAAAAAAAAAATAAAAATAAATAAATAAATAAAATAAAAAATAAAAAGAAAAAGAAAAAAAGAAAAAGAGCTTCGTAGTCAATTGTACTTCTCTTTTTGAGCTTCAAAGAAATATTTGTGGATGATTCATCTCTTGTGGTCATCTGTATCCATGCATTCCAATAAATCCCAAGTTTGTACTCAAACATCTCACTTCATTTACCCTTGTCCTTCACCTCATATCACTTTCCCACTTTACAACTCCCTCAAGGTCCTAGTTGATCCTCAAGTTGTGTGATTCGAAGTTTGAAACGGATGTGACAAGTAGTTAGAGTTATTTCACATCCTCTAGTGAATGGTATCTTTCATGAGATTAATTTTTACTCTTTTTTCACGCTTACGTTTTTCATCATTGGCATGTGCGTGGCTTTGATATCCATTTCCATTACTCTGTTTGCCCGCATGCCCTGAGTGTATTACCCATTTCAAGTGATTCATTTTTAGAGTGTAATACCGGTGAGAATTGAGTTGAAGCGCGTGTTAAACGAAATTCGGATTATGAAAGCATTTTCATCTTCTTGATAGTTGTAGTTATTCACTTCACACCACACACGCATCTAAGGTTGAGCTTAATGAAGTTTATCTAATAATCTTGATAGTTTGAGAACTTTTTGGATTTGCGTGTCATGTGCTAAAATCCTTTAAAAATTTGTGAGACTATGTTGAGTGTCGGCGTTAGATAGTGGGCAACTATCATGAGGAAACATAATGTTGTGGGTTTCACTCCAAGAACCCTCCGGAGACAAAACTCCGCCTCTACGGGTAACCTAGACGTTTAACGGCTTGTTGCATTCGCTAAATGCAATCGTGTTCCCCACGAAAACGGTTTATCTTTCATTTTAAATAAATTTTTGTGCGAGGTTATTCTTAAATCTCTTGGTATTTAGTTTTGTTGCTAAGAGACTAGCAACATGCTAGTTGGGGGGTGTGATTCGTGTCCAATATTGCATTCTTAACTTCATGATTTTACCCCTATTGGACACAAATTATCACTTATATTGGGAGATTTAATGGATAAATTGTACTTTTGTTGTTCTTGTTGTTGTTCACTTATTGCTAATAAAAATCTCTTTCTTGTAGTGTTTGGGAACTTGTTCAAAGTAAGAACCAACTATGTTTGGTTTTTACCTCATAAAAAGGTGAAAGAATAAATTTCAGCAGCGGTGGATCGTTCCGGCTAAGGAGGGGATCGATCCGCGTGTTTAAGAGGAGCTTATCAACAGAATCACAAGAAGTGGATCGATCCGGCCATTTGAGGGGATCGATCCGCGGGTTTGATGTAGCATTCTGCGATAGAAATCTCGAAATGGATCGATCCGCCTTTATGAAGGGATCGATCCGCGGCTCCTCGTGAAGACAGTAACTACCCAGATGAAAGGCGGATCGATCCGCCTTTATGAAGGGATCGATCCGCGGCTGCAGTTTTTCCCCTCTTTTTAATTACAAGTTTGCCATTGTGGGGTATTTTGTATAAATAGAAAGAGGTAGGTTTTTTTTGGGGGATTCTCATATTCATTCTCATTCTCATTCTCATCTCTCTTGTTTTTCTCCCAACCTTCTTCTTCTTCTTCTCTCATTTTTGGGAACCCACTTGGGTTCCCTTCTATTTCTTCTCAATTTGTATAAACTTGAAGCTTGGATTGAAATGTTAATGGCTAGGTATATTTTCTATCTCTTTTCCTTTGATGATATTGCTATGTTTTCCATTAATTAGTTAGGTTTACTTAGGTTGTGGATCATGAACTCTTGGATTTAATGTTGTAGCATTTCTAGGGTTCATTTGTGTAGGATTCAAAACTAAGGGATTCATCTTATTTGTATTGCAACTATGATTGTTAAAACTTAGACTTTGAATCCTACCCTATGTATTTCATATGGAATATTATGTAACCTTGTGTTTTGCACTCCATGTGTTTGATAAATGTTGTGTGTGGGATTTAAAACTTGGAGTCTTCATCATAGATGTCAAGCATCTTTGATTGTTCAAACTCTTGGGTTTTAAATACTACCTTTTGAAGGCTTCATAGGTGGTTTGTCCACCAAGTAGATTAGTTAGTGTAGGGGGGACAAATCATTCGGATTAGAAGCCATAGAGGCTTCATCTTGTATGTCATGCATCCTTGATAGTCAACCGTTAGCTTCAAATCCGTTTCTATGGAAATCTTAAAGCTCATTTCATCTAACACATAGGTGCATTCCAAGTGTTTGATAATATGCCACAATGAGATGTTACCTTAGAATGTGCTTGAAACTTTAGTCCATTTCATCTTGTTGTGACCCAAGATGGGGGGAATGATCCCAACCTATTGCTTTTTAGATTAGTATTTATTTACCTTTTATCTTCCAAAAACCAAACAAAAAGCCGCAAGACGCAATGTCATTTTTATTCCTTTTTATCATCTTTTCTTACTCCTTTTTTTTTAGCATTATAATTAGTTACTAAACTTCCCAAACGTTGTTCTTGTATCAATCCCTGTGGACTCGACACCCTACTTCCAACATACTACGTTTTTAATAGGGTTAAATAAGAACTTGATTTTGACGTAATCATGAATCATCAAAAGACTGTTGCTAAAGTACGAAACGATGTGAAGTTAGCTATTGGAGCCATTTATTCACTTTTTCCGTACGAATTACTACACTGTTGTGAGATGTTCTATTTTCACACAATTCATAATAATTTGAAGTGTTGCATGCACATGTAATTGACTAATGGCCGAATACATGTATGGTTTGAATTGTTCGGTAGTGGCTTTAGCCACGGGCAATACCTAGTGTATAAATATTAAGTGAAATTTCACTTAATATTCATGTATGTCAAGTGAAATTTCACTTATTATTTATGTATGTAAAAAATTTTTAAAAAAATTGCTCAAAACATATCAACAATGGTAATAGTTTTGTAGGTCTCGTCGACACGATTCTAACGGTATAAAATTTATAAAAAATGGAGTTGTAAATCAAAAGTTATGAAGGTTTAAAGTTCAACAGCATTTTTCGAAATTGGGTATGCTATGGTACAATGCTCATACCGTACGAGTGCAGTGAGAAGTAAGTCGCGCGTGTGTGAGTGCGTGAGGATTGATTCGCGCACGTTAAGTGTTGGGGAGAGAAATGATTCTGCGTGTTGCGCGCGCGCGTAGCAAGCCATTTTATTTGCTGAGATTCCTTTTGGGGGCAAATTTGGTTGTTTGCCTCTTTTGTCCTTTTTAGAAAATGGTCAAACCAATTTGAATTTTAAACTTTTAAGAGTTACTTGTAGGGA
Source organism: Hydrangea macrophylla (assembly GCA_033977485.1). Taxonomy (NCBI): domain Eukaryota; kingdom Viridiplantae; phylum Streptophyta; class Magnoliopsida; order Cornales; family Hydrangeaceae; genus Hydrangea; species Hydrangea macrophylla. Next base: position 12,216,411 of record CM066989.1, read on the forward strand.
TATTTCAATAATTTTCTATTATTCTAATAATTAAAATAAACAAATAAATAAAAAGCAAACTTTATTGAATACAATAGTGATATCACACAATTTGTATATCGTAGATTGAGAAAATGTGATAGAATTTACAACTGGCCAAAAGCTACTTTGGAGAGCTTTTTTAACCAACTCCGACCCGTCCACCCCGCCCAGCTTAATGAAAAATACCAGCTTTTACTGCATTTAATAATGTGACTTCGATCCACCCTATTTAGAACAAAAAATTTCAATCTTAATACTCTATAATACAACTCAAAAGAAAATTCATATATACTAATTACTATGTCCACTATCATTTAACACGAATAGCAAAGTCTAATACTCCATCTGTCCCATTTTAAGAGTCCTTGATGTCATATTTTGATGTCCCATTTTAAGAGTTCTCTTTAAAAAGTCAAAGTACTTTAATACAAACTTTTCAAATTTGCCCTTTATTAGATCCAACTCTTTCCTCTCTCTTTTTTTTTATGTGACACCATAGTTTTGAATTTCAAAAAGGACAATATTGGAAATTTGAAAATCTCACCAAAATCAAGATTGTCCCCTTAATAAGTTAGAATTCCCAAAAGAGACTCTTAATGTGTCTGTTTGTTATTGCTTATTTCTCTATTTTAAGCTGTTTTTGAGGTTCAAACTGCTTTTTGATCTATTTGTTGTAAAAAAAAATAATTAATAATAATAATAAGCAGATCTGGTCAAAAAATCAGTTGGGCAATAAGTAGGTAGGGGGCTGCTTTTCAAGATTTTCTCTAATTTAATCAATTCCATAACATACAACCAAACACCTAAGCCATAATAAACAGTTCTACTTTTAAGCTGTTCTACCAATCACGATTAAAATCGTATAAGCATAAGCATAGACAAACGGCCTCAATATGGGACGGAGGGAGTAACAAAGAATAAAAAGTCATACTGTAGTATTTTACAAATTACGACATAAAATTCATCCCAAAACTAAATACATAATCATAGTACAAAATCTCCAAACAAGAATAAGTTTAAGGGTATATTAGTAACTTTGTAGTATAATCGTAGCGGGGCGGGTTTTGGTGGAGCACTTGTAATATATATATATATATATATACCATCTGTGCCCCTCCTCTGATAGGGTTTTGATTTTTAACTATCAAACTCATCCCAAACTCGTATCAATAATGCTAGGAAGACATACACATGGAATTAAGGACTTAGTAGCAATTTTTTAAAAATTTGTGGGTCCCATAACCCAAAACATTGCACACTCTCCCCCCTTGTTTAACCCACGAATTGGAGCCAAAAACCCCAAATCCCCAATTTTGAACTTCAAGCCCTAGACACCTACGAACCTCCCGGCACCCACTCGGCCGACTCTCGCCGGCGAACCGGCGACGACCTTTCTCTCTCTCTCTCTCTCTCTCTCTCTCTCTCTCTCTCTCTCTCTCTCTCTCTCTCTCTCCGGCAACACACAAGTAAGGCAACAGTTTAATTTTACATATGTTGCAGTTAGTTTGAAGCTTTGCTAAATGAATTACAAACTACAAGTTCAATGATATGTCAACAATTTGAGCATTTTGTCAATTGAAGTAATCTATGAGGCACTTCAATTTACATTCTTGGGGGAATAAATTAGTTCCTCGTGTTCTGAAATCTCCTAGTGCAACTTTTGTATCAGATGATTGCTACTCCTATTTTGTATGATTTCTACAACTATGATGATGAGGAGAAAGAATTCAGTCAGCTTTTTATCAAATTTTACATAGGTTCTTTTCCATTAACACTCCAATTTGTAGACTCTTTTAGTTACACAGTTATATATAATGATGCATGCTTATAAATCTTCTTTTTGTTGCGAAATATGGCACTTTTTGGGGCATTGCTGTTTTTCGTAGGGATGAAGAATTCAATACCAAGGAGGAGATCAAAGAGGACTAATTAGAGATTATTGGTTGGGTTGTAATACCCTGTATTTCTGTTATATATTATGTGAATAAGACCCTGTGTGTTTCTTTTAATACTTGTATAAGCTTGGCCTTACCTTTGGTATAATTTGGATACCAATCGATTGACACTTTTATCAATCGATTGGAGCATTAATACCTAATACCAATCGATTGAACTTTATACCAATCGATTGCTTATACCAATCGATTGACTCTTTTACCAATCGATTGGAAGCAGCTGGGCAGATTCTTTTGCTCTGGCTGGGGTTTGTCCACGTGAACACTTTCTCCCTATGTATATGAGCCATTTTTTTTGCGTTTTTCTTTTTAGAAAAAAAATCAGAGAGGAGAGAGGGAGTGTGTGTGTGTGTGTGTTTATATATACACTCATATATATATACACACATATATACATATATACTTACACCCACACACACACATCCATGGATTGAGAAAAGAGAAGAAGACCAGAGAAGAAAGAAGAAGAAGAAAGAAGAAGACAGAGGAGAGACAGAGCAGAGGAGAGAGAGAGGAGCCACCATTGAAGCTCCAAGTTTCAATACTCATTCCCACACACACCCTAGACACCTAAGGTGAGTTCTAAACTCACTGGGTAACTTGTCATTGATGTTATGACTCGTTTAAATGAAGAAATGGAGAAGAAACCATGTATTCCCGTTTATATGTTGCTGGACAGTCTTCACTGTGAAGAAGATGAAGTTCCAATCGATTGAACCTATTACCAATCGATTGACATCTTTCAGGTCCCAATCGATTGACACTTTATGCAATCGATTGGCATGGATTATGATCCAATCGATTGAACCCTTTTCCAATCGATTGTACTACTTTTATACCAATCGATTGGACCTTTTACCAATCGATTGGAAGTTTCAGAATACCGTTTTCTTATGATAACTGTTAGTTGTTTCTTTACTGTTCAATATTTCCCAGCATGCTTTATTATTGTAATACAGATGTGATGATGAGTTAATGCAACGTAGGATCATAGTAACGATAAGATTAACGGATAATGTTGTGACGGTAGATAACGTAATAGTCGTAAATCCTTTGGAGTTATCGTTCATTTCATTCAGAGTAGTCAGGCCACATTGGGATTGTCATGTATCGGTGATAGAGTTGAACTTAAGTAGGTTTGCTAAGATTCGGGAACCTTGCGTGGGCGGGCTTTGGTCAATCATATGTTCTTAAAAGCGGTAGACAGACGAAGGTGTCTATGACTTGCGGTGAACCGGACCATTTGCCCTAAGATAGCCATATGATCTAATCATATGTTCTTAAAAGCGGTAGACAGACGAAGGTGTCTACGACTGCGGTGGACCGTGATCACTGGTAGACCTCGCTAAGTCGTGGCATAGGTTGATGTACTGTTGCTTAAAGCGTTATATCCTTGACATGCGGTGGACTGTGCATATGTTCTTAAAAGCGGGGGATGGACTAACGTGGTATCCATGACATGCGGTGGACTGTGCATATGTTCTTAAAAGCGGTGGATGAGCAATGGAGTATTTATAGAGTTGAACTACTGTCGAGTTTGTTCCCCTATCAAGACGTGTTATCGGTCTTAAAATGAGTAAGACGTTAGTAATCGGATAATCGGTTTGATTTAAAGGAGTCACCCTCACTGAATATAATGATTATCGTGTTATAACTTGTAATAACTTCAATAGTTGATACCCTGTTAGTATCTAACTCACTCAGCTTTTATTAAGCTGACGGCGTTTATGCCGCTGGACATTTCTATGTTCCAGCGCACCCTGGTTATGACTATACAGGTGAAGGACCTGTGGGCGAGGACTATGATGCCGGTTGTGATGTCCCTGCTAATGACTACCCTGACGGAGGTCAGACCGAAGAAGACTACTACGCCGAGGACTACCTTTACGCCAACTGAAGACTAGACTAGAATTGTAGTTAATTGTCTTTACTGTTTTAGAACCCTTTTGTAGTCAGGCAATTATTGCCTTGACATTTGTACTTCCGCTGTGTTACATTTGATTCGAGACTCTGATGTGTAAATAGTTAGTAACTTCTGTTGACTTTATATTACGTTGTGATTAGAACCTAGATTACATTCTTGTTACACTATTTCTTCTTGTTGCTTAGCACTGCGTGGTGTGGACAATCATGTGACTTCACCCGTCGCTGCCTTTGGACCCAAAAAGGAAATTTATTTTTCTCTATTTTTGCCGTTCCGGGGCGTGACATGGGTGTTCTGTTCCATTGTGATATCTGACAGTAGAGTACTTTGGGGGGGTTCAATTCATGGTTATGTTCAAAACTCATGTAGTATTTGTTAATTGACAGGGATTTGGTGTGTACTAGTCGCGAGTCCCCGTCCATATTCTTATACCGTGCATTTCCTCTCTCTCTCTCTCTCTCTATATATATATATATATATATATCAATCCATAATTGAGGGAGTTGTGATGTTGTTTTTGAACATTTTAAGGTTTAGTATTATGCAACTGGAGCTTAATGAAGTGTCTAGCATTTTTGAAATGTGGGCTACTGGTTCCCTTATTAACCAGATTTTGTTGTTTCATGGTAGGGAAGTTGCTAAAGACCACCACCAAATTTCGATCTACACTCGAATCTGCATGTACAGAAGGAGAGATGCTTCAAGTACTCCTTACTACATAATGGGGGTGCAGTGAGAAAATTGTTTATGCCAACTTAATGCAAGCAAAAAAATTATACTTGCCATGCTCGAGGGTGGGCACTAGGATCTTCTTTAATGCAGATACACAGGTTCTGCAGAAATTGAATCTTCTTTAAATATGATGCCTTTGTTTTGTGACTCATGTCAACAATCGCATCATTTTGTGACAGTATGATATTGCTGGACTACGTGCAAAAATGGATTTGTTCTTGCGACTATCAACTATTTTGATGCAACCAAAACTTCTTTCGATACAATCAAATAGGAAAAAAAATGGATTTGTTCTTGTGACATAATTCAAAGTTGAAACTCCAAATTCCGATAAAAAATTTCTTTATAATTTGACTATTTAACAAAGACACTTCGAATAAGTTCACGAATTATATGATTACATTTTTTTTAAAGTTCTTTGAACAATTATTTAGACATATAGATAAGGATGGTTTATTAGCACGAGACTGGTATTAGTTAGCATACGACATGGCTACAGTAGAAAGAATGACATATGTAGAAGTTTTCCCAACTCATTAAAAAAATTATAATGAACTCCATAAATTTTTGAAACCATAAACGTGTAATGCTTATGTGTGTGTGTATAAATATTTATGTATATGTGGGAGGGTTTCCGATGATGGAGCAAGAGGAAACGGAGGGAGGGTTTTCGATGATGGAGCAAGAGGCGGCGTCCTTGGTCGGAGGGGCGGCGTAGGGAGATGGTGGAAGTGACGGAAACTTCGAACCACCAGATTGAACGAGAGAGAAAGGGAAAGAGAGAGAGAGAGAGAGAGAGAGAGAGAGAGAGAGCCAAATTGGGGATTTTGGCTCCAATTCCAGGAGAGGAGAGTGTGAAATGTTTTGGTTTGTGGGACCCACAAATTTTTGAAAAATTGCTACTAAGTTCTTAATGTCAAATTTCGTGTGAAAACCCATGTCTTCCTAGCATTATTGAACTCCTATTACACCTCCTTCAAATCCATTCCATTCAGGGTAGGATCCCAATGGGGTGGAGTTTTTTTAGCATCCCTAGTCATTTTGAAGCAAGTAGGTGACGATGTGGGCAATATCTGAAGTTGTGCGCAATTGTGTGCTGATTTGACATTCATTTCTAAGACCATCTCCAATAAGGGTAGCAAAACCTTGCAGCAACTCAGTTTGGTGCTCCATTTCACCATTTTCAGCTCCAAAGGAGAAGGCAAACAGACAAGGCAAAGTTGATGCCTCTCTCATCCAAGGCAAAGTTGCTACCTTTGATTCTTGCAACAAATCAAAATTTTAAGAATAAAAATGAATCTGATACAATCAGACTTCAAAATCAATTTCACACTTTACAAATTTTATTTACAAAAACCCCCCAATCAAGAAGAGATGAAGAAAAAATCAGAAGACAAACCCCACTGTGTGTGTTCTTGAGCTTCTTGGTTTTCTTCTTTGTTGCCCCCAATTGATCTTCTTCTTTTTTTCCTTTTTTTTAAATCAGTCAAAACAAAATAAAATAAAAGCATCAAGTTACAATCAAGTATAAATTGATCTGGGTGTCTCATTACAACTCCAAATAGACCCCATTGTTTTATAGAGAGAGAGAGAGAGAGAGAGAGAGAGAGAGAGAGAGAGAGAGAGAGAGTTGCTTGAGAGACTATATACGGAGTATATCCCAATTGATCTTTGTTTCTGGGTTTTCTTGAAAGATGGATAGACTTGCTTTTAGAGAGAGAGAGAGAGAGTGATAGAATAATGGGTTGTTGTTGTGAATTAATTGGGTACCCAGATTATGGCCTTGTAGTTGGGTAGGTAATAAAAGTGCATAAATTTAATAATAGCCGGATAGCCCTTGGATATGGTAATGCCAAATCTTGACCCTTCCTTTTGTTACCGTTTATTGCAACGGTAACAATTTGATTGGTAATGGTCAGCAATAGTAAATTTTAAACACCACCAACGGGTAAAAATTTCCTACAAAATAAAAATAGTTTGTTTACAATTGTGTATCAGTTATTCCCTTGAAAAAAAAAGAGAGTTGTGTATCAGCTATTCCCTCAAAAAGAATTTATTGTGTATCAGTTTGTTTACAATTGTGTATCAGTTTTTCCCAACATGAATCCTAGTTTTCCCAATCAAAATTTTAATACTCAATTTTCTCAATTCCCTGAGAATTCATCTCAAGCAAGTGTCCAACCCGAGATCGAAAAAAAAATGAGGTACTAGTTTTACTAATAAAGAAGACGTTTTTCTTGTGCAAGCATGGCTCAACACTAGTATGGACAGCATTCACGGGAACGACCAAAATAGGAGCACATTCTGAAAGAGATGAGAGGTCACTATAACAACGGTGGGCGATTATTCAACATTACCAACAAATTTGGTGGTTGCATTGCTCAAATGGACGCTTTGAATTCGAGCGGAGCGAATGAAAGTAATATGGTAATGTTCAATGCTACTCTCAATTTGAATTTCTTTATAATTTTTTCCATTAAAAAATAAAAATAATTGTATTAATACAGCTTAAAGGTGCAAAAGTATTGTATGAAGCAGAAATGAAGAAAAAATTCGTGATGGAACATTGCTGGAAAATACTGAGGCGCCATCCAAAATGGTTTGAAGAAGTTAACAAGCAAAAGCCACCACCACGAGGAAAGGGATTACATTCCTCTTCCGGTGTGTCATCACCGGCAACGCCGTCAACAGCCGGTACTCCGATTGATCTTGGCACGGATGACGTCCCTAACACTGGTTTTGTGCAGAGGCCACCTGGTCGCAATGCTGAGAAAAGAAAGTAGCTGGCAAATGAGGAGAAGGAAACCTCATCACATGTTGTAGCAGATCTCATTAAAGAAATGGTAGAAGGGAGAAAGAACGCAGAAAGTGCCTACATTGATTCACTTAAAAGAAAAAAATTGCAAGTGATAAAAAATTGGCAATTATGCAAAAACAACTCGATTTGGAACAAGTTAAAGAACGACGTGCAAAGATTGCTTATGAGGAGAGAGTTATGATGATGGATATGAGTGTATTGCCTCCTGATGCCCAACAATATTATAATCAATTGAAGATGAAAATTCTCCAAGGAGATAATTATGATGTATGAAAATTATGATGTAGTGGTGAAGACTTTGATTTAATATTAATGAATTGCATTATTTACTTTTCCAAATAAAAACATGCTTGAACATCAAATGCACTATTACTACTCATACTTGATAACCCATTAGTCAACAAACATAGTTCAAAACATAACAACAATGATAACAAACATACTTAAAATGAAAGTAACAACACAACAAACGTAGTTGAAAACTAACACAACGAACATAGAAGATAACACAACACTAGTTGTTGACGTTCACATGAGATCCATGAAATTGCCACATGTGTTCCACAAGATCAGCTTGTAGTTGATAATGTCGTCCTTTATCTTGAATGTGACGAGTCATTTGAATGATTTGGGATAGATGCATATTACGCTGTTTCGCGACCTCAACATTTTTCCCAACTAAATCATAGTTGAGGTCGGGTATGTATACTTCACATTCATCTTCAACAATCATGTTATGCAATATAATACAGGCCTTCATGATATCACTCATAGTTGGAATATCCCAGAAACGAGATGGTCCACGAATAATTGCCCACCGAGATTGGAGTACTCCAAATGCCCGCTCGACGTCCGTCCTTACCAATTCTTGAGCTACTACAAATTTTTTTCCTTAATATTCCTTGGAATGTGAATTATTTTTACAAAAGTCGACCATTGAGGATAAATGTCGTCTGCCAGATAATACCCACTTGTGTAGGCATGCCCGTTAATTGAGTAATTCATTGGCGGTGTCCTACCTTGGACAAGATTGGCAAGCAACGGAGATCTATCCAACACATTAATATCATTGTGAGATCCTGCAACACCAAAGAAAGCATGCCATATCCACAAATCATATGAAGCGACGACTTCAAGTATGATCGATGGATCATGTTGCCCACCACGTTCATATTGACCTTTCCATGCCACTGGACAATTCTTCCACTTCCAATGCATACAATCTATACTCCCCAACATCCTAGGAAATCCACGGGCTTTGTTTTCAGCTAGCAAACGTTGAACATCCTCGTTGTTTGGAGCTCGCAAGTACTCATCTCCAAAAACTTCTATAATGGCCCTAACAAATCGTGTGAGACTTTCGATTGATGTACTTTCACCAATCCGCACATAGTAATCAATAGCATCCGCTGCTACGACATATGCAATCATCCTCATTGCAGCTGTGACCTTTTGAAGTGATGACAAACCAAGACGTCCCGTGCAATCTCGTCGCTGGATAAAGTATGAGTCATGAGCCTCCACTGCATTTTGGATTCAAATAAATAATGGCCTGCCCATTCGAAACCTTCGTCAAAATTGAGTATCATTGTACACTGAGTTTTCAGCAAAATAGTCGTTATAGAGTCTTTCGTGTCCTTCACATCGACCACGCCATACAGTTGCATGGCCTTGAACTGAACCGTGACGTTGACTCCTTCTACGCTCTTGCTGACATAGATCTTCGTGTAGAGCTACTAGTGCTAATATTTTTGCATCATAGTCTGGAGGTGGGGGAACATCGGAGTCAGAATCAGAGTCATACAACTCCATAAAAACCCCCCGATCCATTGTAAAGAAAAAAGAAGGTGAAGAAGATTATGGGGTTGAGAATTTATCAGATTGGAATAAAAGTGTGTGAGATTGAGGGATGGAGTGGTTGAATTTATAGAGACATAAATTTAATTTGATTTCTAAAGTAAGCGGGAAATTTAAATTCAAGCAGGAATTTAAATTTTGAAAGTAAGATGGAATTTGACTTTAGGCGGTAATTTAAAATTTTGAAAGTAAGAAAGAATTTGATTTTAGGCAGGAATTAAAATTTGAAATTAAGGGGAAAATTGACTTTAGGCGGGAATTTAACGTTTTGAATTTAAAGCGGGAAATAAAATCAAATATTAAAATACAAATTAATATTAAATTTTTTATAAATAAAATAAAATATTTTCAAAAACTGCAAAAAAACCATAAATATTGGGCATAAAAGTGATAAAAAGAAGTTTTAATTTAAAAAGAAGGAAAAAGTAAAGATACATTAAAATAATCTATATTTGATGTATCCTTTGGAGTGCAGGAATCAAATTCCTGCAACAAATGTGAGTTTATGCAGCAAATGAGTCATTTGATATCAAAATTTTGCCTTCTCCTTTAGAGATGGTCTAAGAGCATCCATATGGATTGCATGTGCTTAGCATCAAATTTTGTTTAAAAAAAATGGTTGTGTAGTGAACTTGCTAACCCATGTGTTGGTGGTGGGTCCATTGTGTCAAAATTTTGGACTTATCTTAACTGTTGCTAGTCCTTTAACTTATCAACGTGTCGAAGAAAATATAGTTATTAGGCAAAAGTAATCTTCAATGGCTATATAGCCTACATCTCTCAAAAGTCAGATTTTAAAATATTTTCAAGTACTGTTTGTTTCCAACGGTTATTTTTTTACTTTTGGATATTTTTCTTTTCAGTCTAATTAATAGATGAGAAATGCTAGGCACACATCTCAAATCACACCCCAAATCATACCCTTTGCTTTAAATGCATGTACTTTGTGCTGTTTGAATTTTTCAAACTTTTATGTGCACCACGTACTGTGGATATCGCATTTTACTTACCCACAGCTTTTCAAAATCAATTTTTAAAAACAAATGAGTCGCCACTTAATTTTTAAAAGGAAAATTAAGAAACCATTTTGAAAGGAAACTGATCGTTTGCGAAACCAAAGATTAACTAGGTCTGGGGATTATGGAATGAGAGAGGAAGGAGCCCGTCGGACTAAAGCACCCTCTCTCATCCTATCTTGCGATATGCCTCTACTCAACATCCTTTTAATCAAATTTATTAATCTAAGCATGCCCTCAACTAATATATATATATATATATATACATATACATCACAAAAGCATGTCCAAAGGGTGTAAAATTGCAATTGACAAAATACCATTCAAAAGCCACATAATTCAGGTAGCAAGCGATATGATATGCAATAGAGAACAAGTGAACTTACCCGGGATCCAGCAGCGATAGTAAACGTGCAATGCATGCGAACAAAAGAAAATCCTAAAAAAGTGTCTCTAATCACATATACACATAAGGCAAAACCTAATTCTAAGGTGTCGCGCATTAAGTCGAAAAATTAATAAAATCAAGAAATTAAGATAAACTAAAGAGGAGTCCTAGAAATCATACCTTAATAGCGCTACAAAACAAAGGGTTAGTCCACATGCTTCACATAATAATAATATGATATCAAACAATCAATCCTAATTCTCTAGCTTATACCTAGCAAGCAATGAAATCCAACTTTATCCAATTACTAATTCTAATTATAAGCATTAATGTACATGAATTCATGAATATGAACAAGAGTAGGCTATTAACTATGAATTTATTCATTGATTTGAATCATTTAGCTTTGAGATTTAAGTCTAATTAATCATTATTAAAACATGGTTTAAGCCCTAAGTCATAAGAGAATCATTTAGGCCATTATTTACAAAGTTGGTCAAATGTGTCATAAAACTCTGAAAATTGCAGAGAGCAGACCAGAACTTAAAAGAAATAAAAAGCATATCTCCCATGGTTTGATCTTGGTGAATTTTGGACACGAGATGCCCCTGTGAGTCTAGTTTCCAAATCAAAAAGAAAATCAAGGTTTCAACGGTCGGATCTCTGGGAAAAGGACAAACACCAGACACCACTCAGAGATGTACAACTCTCTGTCCAGAGATTTTGTTTGATTTTTTAAAAATAGTAAAATAATCCGAAATGCTTCATTCTTTTTAGGGGGCTTTCCTAACACATTAAATTACATGGAAAAATTTATTTTGGGTCACAAACACCTTATTGAAGCTTTGATTTACTAATTTCAAAAACGTTTTACTGTTCTGAAACTATTCTGAGACTCTGGACAGATTGTAATTAACTCACAAAACCCATGATCAAACCCTTCTAAACATGAAACCAACTTAAAACAAAAATTACAGTGGTAGAACATTGTGTTATTGACACTTTCCCGTTGGTTTCACTTGATTTCAACGGTTAGATTTGGAACTAAAAATCTTTGATCAAAAACAGTTTGTGAACTCACTGTTTTTGTTGGTCAAGTTCAATTTTTATTTGGTAACCCCAACTATTAAACCATGAAGTTGGGTTAAACCAAACCACTTCTCCTACCATTTGATGGTCATTGGAGGCTAAAGACCTTCATATTTATTGATTTCAAGTGAAGTATAGATAAACTTCATGAAATCTCAAGATGATGAATCAAAACCATAGGGATGAGTTTAGACCCAAAATACTTTCTCCTACCACTTGATGGTCATTGGAGATGAAGATATGGCTAATGCTCATGGGTCTCAAAGGAATATAGAAGGGATTCCATGAAACATCAAGCTAGAGGACTCAAGTCATAAGCATGGACTTGGATCCATCTATTTATTTATAAAAAGTGATGATCAAACTTTGACTCCCATGTGAAGTATAAGCTTACATGAGATTCAAAACACCAAACTCAAGAGCTTTCAAAGGAGATATTGAAGATCTCCAAGAATCTCAAAAGAAGAACATAAACAAGAAAAATAGAAGAAGGATCAAAGAACTAGGAAGTAAGGACTTCCAAGTTTACTTAACAAACTCTAAAACTTAATCAAGAAAAACTAAATGACTTGTAAATTAGAAGCTCAAAAGAAAGAAAACACAACTAAGATTAGAGGGTCACCTCCAAACTATCCTCAAAGTTTCTCTCCTTTGAAGATCTTCCAAACTCTTCTTCAAACTCTCCAAACTCTCTCTTTTTTCTCTCCAAAAATGTTGGTGTAATGGTAGTCTTTTTTTTGTGTTTTTTTTCCTTTTCAAATTCCCCCCAATATTTTTCTCTTGGTTGGTCCCCCCTTTCTCCATGAAGATACCTCTTCTTATATAGACAAAAACTACCAAGTATTTTCAGTGAATTTGGAGTAAAAGACATGTGTAAGCATCTCATTTGGTGGTACAATGTGTACTTTCTGAAATTAGGCAGACTGCTGCCCAGCGCAGCAGTCCAGAAACTGTCGCGGCAGTCCGTGACTGCCGCTGCGGCAGTTCATGAATGCCGTCGCGGCACTCCATGACTGCCGCGCGGCATTCATCAAATGCCGCGGCAATTAATGGATTGCCGCATTTTTGTCAGTCTTACTTTATCAGTTTTTTGTTCTTATTCGCATGCGCATACGTATTGCTCTGCAAAATACAGACTTTAAAAGCGAACGGCAGTCAGAAATCTGTGGCGGCATTCGGTGAACGCCGGAACGGCACTCTCTGACTGCTGCGCGACACTCAGGGAGTGCCGCGGCAGTCTGCCGTGTGCCATTTTTTAGCTAAGGTCCTCCTTTTAGGTCTTCCCCCTTATTGAAACGAATTATTTTTGAAGATCCTTTCCAAAAATCATGTCTTATACCTGAATTCTCCTAAATACCTGGTATTTTTCCTCTTTTTGTGAAATTTTATCGCGTTTTGGAGATTTTCTGAAGAGCTTGGAATACTTCAATTTTTCGGTCCTTGTCATCATCGGATACGGAGGTGACACTCTCCTAAATTCGACGGTTGGTCAAAATTGGGGTGTCTACACGTACACAGCACATGCACATGGTACATGCATTTAAAGCAAGGGTGTGCTTTAGGGTGTGATTTGAGATGTGTGCCTAGCATTGCTCTTAATAGATACATTATAGAATATTTTTAACATATAAATTTTTTTGTCTATGTCTCTGAACTCTAACCGACTTTGTGACATGGTCAGGGTTAGTAGTCTAGATGTTAGCAACACACGCACACACAAGTCGGGACCAGACGCCACTTTAAAGAAATTGTCTACCTTGATCACCTACCCTGCAAGGAATAAGGCTCGAATTAGTGAACCCACAACCTCCCCATTGAAGAATATGGACTCTGACCAGCTCGACTAAGCGAGATGGTTAATATTTAACACATTCACTGTAGGAACTTTTATTCCTTGAGAAGTAGTGTCAGAAGCTTTTAACATGTACCACTTAATATGTACATGTGTCAATTAATCGGGGCGATTTTTAACATGTACATGTACCACTATTAGTACCCTTAGGTGCTTCTTTAGCAAGAGCATCTACACTGTAGGCGATTTGAGTAGCCAAATTAATATTTATTGGAAGTGTAGGGTCTATAACAAATTGAGAAATGCTATTGAGAGAAGCTTCTCACATGAGAAGGCGGGTTTTAACTGTTGGATGAGAATCTAGCCTTAAAATTCTCTCCAACGGTTAAAACCTAGATGCTCATCCAACGGTTAAAACCCGCCTTCTCATGTGAGAAGCTTCTCACAATAGCATTGCCCTAACAAATTTAGAAATTGAAATTTAAGGGTTTATTACAAAACACACCCTTGAAGTTTGGCCATTGTCTCATTTTAGTCTTTGTTGTTTCAATTGTGTCAATTTGGTTCTTGAAATTTTAAATAGAAGCAATGTGATCTGAATGTCTAATTTTGTTAAAAAATTTGACAGAATTCATTCACTGCTAAGCACAATTTTGCTGATAAACAGGTGGGGAGATTGGTGAGATTCCATTGTTACCCCTAAAAAGTGTGACAATACATAGCATGTGAGTAAATTCCATCAACTTTTCTCACAAAATTGAATATTTGGACCACATTGCTTTTATTTAGAAACGTTAAGGACCAAATTGATATAATTAAACTACAACGACTAAAATAAGACTAGAACAAAACTACAAGGGCATGTTTTGTATTTAAGCTGGAATTTAATGGAACCTAAAGTTAGTGTTCCCTATTCAGTTAAGCTTAGCTATTATTTGAGGCACAGAGTGTGTCGTGACTCTGAGACACCACACGGCACAAAACAAAAGTCGTCCCCCATTGAAAAACATCCCAAACGGTACACACTATGTCGTGTCACTCCCAAACTGTGATGACCAAGAGCCAATACTCCTGAGGCAAGAAGGCCAAGACAGATGAGGTGAGGTCAGGTGTGGGGACTTGTTCACATCGTGTGGGGGTGAAGTTCCTGGACTAGTTTATAAGGATTAATCACCCCTCTATATGTAATAAGGTCTTTTAAAACCGTGAGGGAGCTAAACACAAAAGAACTCCACAATTAAACGTGTTGCTGTCAGAGTAGTACCAGGGATGGGTAACCCTTGAGAAGTTCTTTGTGTTTAGACCCAAAGCGGACAATATTGTTGCTAGACAGGGAGGTGAGTCGTGTTCTTTGTGTTTAGACCCAGAGCGGACAATATTGTTGCTAGACAATGAGGTGAGTCGTTACACAAACGGCACAGTGTGTGCCATAGGATCCTTAATTTTCTTTTTTCTTTTTTGTTTGTTTTGGGTACAAAACTTCTAAACTACATTGTTTTGTGCCAAACGACTTTGTGAGTGTCATTTGGTCACTACACCATCGCAAGTATTTCCTCTCTGTACATTAAACTTAAGCTAATTTGTTCTTAAGTTTATACTACCCATTGTGAACGCGACACTCATGCCTCTTTACTTCAATTAGGTGAAATGTGATTATTTGGGGCCATTTGAATAAATGGGAATAGACTTCAAGATGGAAAATTGATAATTAAAAAACAAAAATTCTTCCCTATTCACAATCAAAATGGAATGAAAAATAGTATATCATAGCAACAATTCAACTTAAACAACTGCATTCTATGCCATGTTCATTATTGGGATTAAAACCCACATACAAGACCACTACAAATTAGTGAGAATGTATTTTACATATTTTGTTCCAAATAGAACATGAAGTCTTAAACAATGAGAGTTATTGGCTATGGACACTCTAATGGATAAATTATTCAGTCATGCCAATGTGGCGTGACATTTCAATAATATAGATTTTGTAAATTTTAGGCAAACGAAACATGTAATTAAACACCGATTTTTCTTACTTCTCAATTTTCCTTACTTGTCACGTACTCTCTAATTGTAGAGGTCATTAACCCATGTCGGAGCACAAATGGTTTGGTGTTTCTCCTGGCATGGGTCACCTCGATGAAATTAAAAATATTTGAATTTTTTAAGTGAAAGATACTTAATAGGAGTAATGTTATTGTTTTCAAATTTGAGATTCAAATTTGGATTCCAAATTTGTAGTGCCACCATTCGCTAACATAGCATGTGCATAATTATAAATGCATAATTATAAATGCATTTAAGAATTAAATTTGAAATTTAAATTTTGTAATTATACCATCATTTCTTGAATAAATCGTACATTCATTTGGTAGGTGTCAATTTATGAGATTTGTGTACAATTTTGTTGAGCTTTGGCAATATTTTGAATTTATTTTGACTGCTGGTAAGGGCATGTTAGTTTTTAATTAATTTAGGTACCTATTTTTTGTTTTTGTTTTTTTTTAAGTATTGCTTATTTTAAGGGCACCTCCCTCAAATTATACACTTAAGAATTTTAAGTTTTGTTTATTTTGCTTTCTAAGCGAGGTTGTGCTTGTTATTCAAGTGATAAATTCCATTAAGTCTCAATCTCTTTTTCTTATACCTCCCCCTTCTTATTCTTCTTATTCTTCTTATTCTATTTCATTCCATGTGAAACTCTAATCATGCACTGATATACTGATCGATACAAATTATACATTGTTTATTTTATTCTTTTTCCTCTTTCAAATGGAATTGAATAGTTATTGGAATCAATACATAAGAAGTCAAAATCTTGGACTGTCGAGTTGCTTGGGGGTGTTGTGGTTCTTGGGGGTGCGGTTTGTTTGGCTTTGAGAGATGTTTGTTTTTGATCTCTTGTATCTACGTAATGGTTTCTTGTGATATAAAATTCTTTGGCTGTTAAAAAAAAAAACTAGGGCTACTGACCCATTTGGTTTGGTGGTTGATCACTTAATTTTTATTTCTATAAATGTGGTTCCAATTTGTTCTAGGGTTTATTACAAACAAGAGTAAACCTATGCTACTCGAATTTTGTAACCAAATGTCCCAAACACATGTGACGGCAATGGATACTTTATTTTAATTGGAGGGATGTTGAAGTGGTCTCAATGTCAAATGTGTTTGAGTACTATTTGGGATACGAAATTTGGGAAGTACAACATTTCTCTATAAACAATTACATCTTTCTCACTTTCTTAATTGTTCTCGTATTTCACTTTTATTTTATTTTATTTAAAAATAAATAAAACTTTTACTTATATTTTTTTTTGTTTTAAAGTTTTTTTTTTTGGTTACCGAATTTTATTTTATTTTTACTATTTTATATTTTTATTATTTTACTCCGTTTTGATTCACTTGTCTCATATCAATTCACGATACGAATCACAAATTGATAACTATGATAAAATAATTTGTGCTAGTTTAGATTTCCTTTTTAACATCTATGTTGAGCATATAAAAATTTATGTATTCTGGTTTAGTATGACGGATATAGCAAAGAGTAAATTAGTATGTTGTGCCTTTTTTAATCTTCCAATACTATGCATTGATATGGCTGCCATTTTTTATTTATTTATATTCCCATTTTCATTATATTGTGTTTAATTTGTTGATCCTAACAATCCACCTTGTAAACAAACTGAGGAGATGAGGCTGTTAGTAATAGGCCGCCCTAAAAGCCAATTGTTGGAAGAGTGTTTTAGGAATATTAATATTTCATTTATCAACAGTCTTATTACAAGTTTATTATTTATCATGATAATTATTGTTGTTTAATCTTCATGATAAGTTCGTAGAATTAAAGTTAAGAAGATACGTACTTAAAGAGTTATAAAATAAGACATTATACTTCTCGGTAACTTTATTCTTAAAATGTTTTTAGTCGTAGGATTATTAAATTGGACATTTAATAATCCGGTTAGACTAACACATGCCATGTTTATTTTATTTAATAAAATAAAATGTGACTAGTCTTAAGTCATCAGTGTGGGGACACTGGAACATACATGTGGGTGCTTTTTAGTGAATAAGTTCACTGAACGTGATCAACTGTTAAGAGCATCAAAATGGAGTTTTGCTTATCTATCCAGTGATTGTTCTTAGTTATAGTAGTACAAGTGATTCTTAGACCTGAGACATCATAGTTGCCTTATGTGCAAGTTGTCACACTTTAATAGTGCACAGTGTTTAAGTTTTCACCAGAGGCATATTCATGTATTGTGGGTGTGATGAATTGCACATAGAGGCATGTGAATGTACAACAAGGAATCTGTCACTCTCAATGTCCTATGTGATCTTCTAAGATATAACTCAAGTTAAGTTCCTTGGCCAAGGCATGGTGACAAATAGAAAAGAGTTTTCTAATTTTATCAGACAGTAATATCAATTAGATTGAGGACATGTAATTAAATATGGGTTTGATAAATATGTCCATTACCCAAAAGATTTAATTGGGACATTGTATGTAGAAGGATTGAATTGTATAGTAACTGTAATATTCTGTATTTTCAGTAATTATTTATACACAAAGATTCCATATACTTCCCTTGGTCATACTTGAAATTTTACTTTCAATCGATTGAACTAATCTCGATCGATCGAACATTTTAAAGTTCAAGCGATCGAACTTCTTCCGATCGATCGAAATCCTACTGACCTGAATTTATGACATGATCCCTACTTCAATCGATCAAACATTTTTTCAATCGATCAATCATGGCCGATCTATTTTCGAGCGATCGAACAAGCTTCGATCGATCGAACCTGTAATCATTAGGATTTCCAGGTTTTACACAAACATGGCCACCTGCCCACCCCTTCGCTCTATATATACATTGGTTTCGTGTGTGTGGTGTGTTCAGAACACTTGAGAGTTTGAGAGAGAGAGTTGATACTTGTTATATATACATATACCTCCATATATATATACACACACACACACTTATATATATTCTGTCAAAGAGAGACAGAGGCAGAAGAAGAAGAAGAGAAGCAGAGGAGAAAGAGAAAGATAGAGACAGACAGAGAAGGCAGAGAAGAGAAGAGAGAGGAGGCCACCATTGGAGAAGCTTGAAGCTTGCCAAACGCACCTTTATCGACGTTTAGTGAGTTCCTAACACACTCAGTGGTTTAATTGTGATGTTTAGCGTATTTTGGACGTTTTAATTTTAATCCAAACACCCCCTAGCACTTCTGGACGTTTACTGCCAAAACCTATAGAAGATGAAGGTTGAGCAATCGAACTGCGTTCAATCAATCGTACACACTGAGTCTCAATCGATCGAAATGACTTCAATCGATCAAGACCGCTTTCACTTCAATCGATCGAGGACATCTCAATCGATCGAACTTCACTTTGTTCAATCGATCGAAAGGACTTCAATCGATAGAACTTGAGCAGAACTTGGATGTTTTCCTTTAAGTTTATAATTTATATTGTTTAACTGTTTAATTGATGTTCCATATTTCCTATTATGCGATGTTATGGATTATGGAGGTAATGGGATATGCTAATGAGATTGAGATAATATGGTGAGTAGCGTAGTTGGGTTCGAAATGTTAGTTTAAATACAACGTGATAACCAGATAACGTTGAGATTATATGATTGGCTAATGTTGAATAACCTATGGGCTGAGTTAGTGGGGTGCTAGTACTTTCAATATAGTATGTCAGTATTAGTGTTTTGGTCGTGAGCGCATCTGCTTGGGATGTGAGCGTTATGTGTTGTACTAGCAAGAGTTCTTAAAAGCGTAATTGCGGAGAACAAGAGTACTAATGCATATTGAATTGTGAACGGATGATACTCGCAAGAGTTCTTAAAAGCGGTAAACAGTAAGAGTTCTTAAAAGCGGTGAACAAGAGTATTGGTGAGTCCATGAACTAATAGTTATGTTGGAACGATGTATGGTGCTCGCAAGAGTTCTTAAAAGTGTAATTGCGGTGAACAAGAGCACTAGTATGTTGTGATGATATAATGTCACGCCCCGGAGCAGCATAAATAGAGAAAAATAAATTTCCTTTATGGGTCCATAGGGAATGACGGGTGAATAACCGCATTGTCATCTAATCAACCAACAAATACCACGATAGGGAGGATGCTATTCATAGAACATATCTTATTAACATAATCAGAGGCTACAGCGGAAACTATAAAAGGTATGAAAGCAACAAATGCCCAAGTACCAATTATAAAAGTCTACTAAAACTATTACAACAACTGGCTTATAGTCTCAGGCCTATAACAATAATAATAACAGATATACAAACTAACTATTACAAGCAGCACGTCTTCTTCTCCAAGCCTTCAGCTCCAAGACCGGCAGAACATCAGTCTCTCGTCCTCAAGTCCTGCGAAGCTCTAGACATTGGAATGTCCAGGGCATAAACGCCATCAGCTTCGAATACAAAGATGAGTGAGTACATTAAACAACACTCCTCACCGTTATTGTTCAGCATCTTAAAATGCGGTTAATCTCTTAACAATGACGTCACTCACGGACATAGCAGAGGTCTCATTAAACTATACATGAATTCAACGATAACAGGAATCATATTAAATAATGACAAGGATAAACATCATGGTATAAATATCTCATCACGTATTCACCAAATCCATGCGTGTACCCCATGCATCCATCCCATGCATATACCTTTACGTCGGGACGCTGAATCCACGACTGAACCTTTATCTCATCATATCCGTACTCATATTCATATCTCTATCCATCTCTGTATCCATACGTCAATCCCATCATTCCAATCTGATATCCATTCGTCGATATAATACTGCCAATCGGAATCACCCGACTAGGCAATAGGTCCCACAATCCCTTGATAGGGTTACCGGTCGTCTACACGGTACCACCTATCTGTAAACGATAGAACGGCACATCGGACGTCTTCAACGATGCGTATACCCTCACTGGTCGTCTACACAGCTGAGAATACATTAGAGCACTAGCCAGACGTCTTCAACGGTACACTGGACGTCTTCAACAGTGCATACGCATCACTGGACGTCTTCAACAGCGAGAGGCGCACTAGGAACTCTAACCATCCCACGTCCACCCGACTCGTCAGCCGTTGATCCCACGGATCCCAAAGTACACATATTTCATTATTCCATATAAATCACAGTTCCCCTTTCTCATCATATCTTCTCATCTCTTCATATCAATATCCCATTTCTCATCAGATTCTCTTGTCTCGTCATAGCACTATTCCATTTCTTATCAGGTTCTCTTACCTCTTCACATCACTATCCCATGCATGCTGACACATGTTGTGAAATGCTCATATACTAAGTACAGGAAATACCACATGCTCTGTATTCGTCATATCTACTGATTACTGATTATTAACATGCAGTTGTATTCCGTTCTACTATTCAATAACATACGACAGTCAAATAATTCATCTCATATCGACAGTTAATAATAAACAGTTCATCTTGTAACATTAACATAAACATCATATAAGGCTAACGTAGTATCATGTTGACTAAGCACATATCAAATATCACGTATGGTACAACCATTAGCAGCTTGGGTACATTACAATCAACTCATAACATAAAACAATAGATAAACAGCATTCTGCTCTTCCCAATCGATTGGAAATAAAGTCAATCGATTGGACTTGATGTCAATCGATTGGAAATAATGTCAATCGATTGGACTCTGTGTCAATCGATTGAATATATCAATCGATTGAACTCTATGTCAATCGATTGAACTCTGTCTTCTTCCTCAAAACTGCAGGGTTTTATTTATAAAACGTTGGGGTCCTCTTCTCTTCTCATGCACGTTATTATACACACATAATCATCACAAAAACAACCTCTTTGAGTGAGTTAATAAACTCACCTCTCCCGGCGTTCCGGTGACGGCGTCCCGAGCTCCGCGGCGGCGGTTATGGTGGTTAATCTCTCTCCTCTCCTTCTCGGTCTCTCTGTCTGTCTCTTCTTTCTCTCTCTGGTCTCCTCTTCTTCTTCTAATTCTTCTCTTCTTCTTCTTCAACCCGAAAGTGTGTGTGTGTGATATATATATACAATATATATGTGTGTATATATATATGAGAGTATGCATCTCTCTCTCTCAAGGCTGCCAAAACTTGGCCCAAGGCCACAAATGAACAAGTATATATAGGGATAAGGGAGTGCCACACGTTCAAAGCTGAAGGAAAGAAGAAAATGTTTCTCAGGTTATGTCAATCGATTGAACTCTGTGTCAATCGATTGGAGACAGATATTTGTAGTCAATCGATTGGAATGAATGTCAATCGATTGAGATGAATGGCAATCGATTGAAGAAGATGGCAATCGATTGATAAACTGCCACGTCATGAATTCAGGTCGGTCTGATGGCAATCGATTGGGAAACTATGTCAATCGATTGGAAAGAATGTCAATCGATTGGGATGAATGTCAATCGATTGGAAACTCAAACTCACCAAAGACTAAGGAAAGTGCAAGGGATATATATATATACCTGAAAATACAGGGTATTACATCATCCACCACTCATCAAAAGATTTCGTCCTCGAAATCTGAAGCAGTAGCCCCTCAAATAAAAACACAAATCATCTCAGAAGACATATTCTAAAATGCTCAAGTTCTCGTTTTACATAAACGATCACATCAGCGGCCAAAGGGTTAAGTTCTAAACACGCGATGCAAAGTTATCAACGATCTATAAGTGCTAGGGAAACAACTATCAATCCTTGGGTTAGCTATATGAAAATTCGTATGTCGAACTTCGAGAAAAGGTTCTAGGTAGCATAATCAAATCCTCTTACAAAACGGAAACAGTTAGTCCCAAACACCGAAGATTCCTTCCTCAGGTCAAACTCTATGGTGTGAGGGTTCTAATCTTATCTAAATTGTAAAGAAGCGTTGTTGTCTACTCTCGTCTCTGAAGATGCTTCATATTGTACTGACGATGTCTCTACTGTATCATCAGCTGGTTGTCTCCCATCTCTGGACTCCTGGTTATGATTGTCAGCGTCCTTAGT
Organism: Hydrangea macrophylla; assembly: GCA_033977485.1. Classification (NCBI taxonomy): domain Eukaryota; kingdom Viridiplantae; phylum Streptophyta; class Magnoliopsida; order Cornales; family Hydrangeaceae; genus Hydrangea; species Hydrangea macrophylla. The sequence goes on from CM066989.1 coordinate 12,239,064, forward strand.
CGGTCTCTTGTTGTACACGACGTCCTTGTTAACTTCATTGTTGTCATCATCATCCTGTAGTATGCTGACTTGAAAGCATTGTGACTCCAACATCGTAGTTGTTGATTCGAACTTCCTCATGTGTCTCCAAATTCCCACGTATTATTAATATAATCATCTCTCGAGGTTGTACCATCCATTGAATACTCATTTTACTTCCACGTACTAATCAAATAGGTTATGCAAGACTACATACTGATATCGTGAGTCGTTCTACTACAAAACATCTCGACTAGATAAAAGTAACAGGTGATCGGTGTTGAAAAGCATTCCTCTGCGATACTCTTTTAAAGTTCTGGTGTTGTCTCTGCGTTACTCGTATCTCTTCTCGTATACTCGCAATCTTCTAGTTCCTCCTTTCTTGTCAATGCAGTGTCTCTAGAAAATTGAGATTTCTCATCTCTAATCTCTGTCCAACATACCAATGGTTGGCGTAGTCTTTCGATAGGGAGGCAATTGACGTCATATAAGGATGCAAAAGAAATCATATGGGGATGCAATTGGTGTTATACAGGGATGCAAATGATGTCATATTTATTCTTGAAAAACTACTGTCATAGACGATTATTGATCAATGCCAAAGGGGTGTTTGGGTATCTACAATTTATGGTGTAGGCTAATCCTCTTACAATCAATCAAATGGATGTAAAACTTCCTTCAATATCGGGATCATACGTAATACATGATGTAGGTGATAAGTGTTGTACCTTTTGTCCATCATCCTTGTCTAAGTTGAGACCAAGCATTTGTTCGACAGGTTTGTCCTTGTGGTACTTGTTGCAATGGAACATTGTGTTGCATCTCTAATTCTGGACAAAACTTACGGACATGACCAAATTTACCACAGTTGAAACATCGTATTCCTCGTCCATTAGATTTTCTTGCCGCTCTGCATTCTTGGGAATGGTGCCCAGGTACTCCACAATTGTAGCAGATATCTCGTTCTCTGTGCTGTATTGGAGTCGTCATTAGTTTTGATTCTTTCTGGTCATTCCCCATCCTCTTACGCTTCTGGTGGTTGCTTGTATAACTTCTTTCCATGTTTCCTCGTTGAACTTGGTTAGTTGCCAACACAATCTGACTGTCCCTTCCTCTTTGACCCGTTAGGGGAAACTGATCATACTTTGGAAATATTTTATCAAAGTATGGTCCTTCACTAATCTGAGTATCGTCTTCTAGCTTCGTTGCCATTTCTACCAAAGCTTCGAAAGATTGATCTAAATGTCCTATAGTCATATGACGAATATGTGGAACTAGTCCCTGATGATATCTCTTGATCTTCCTTCTTGGTGTATCGATCATATGCGGTGCAAATCGTGATAGCCTCTCGAATTGAGTTGTATATTCGGGCACTGAAAAACAACCTTGAACTAATTGGATGAACTCCATTTCCCTTTTGTTCTTCTCAGATTCTGGAAAGTACTTCTCTAGAAATCGAGTCTTGAATGATTCCCAAGTCATCCTTCCTACAACTTCTTCACCTATCGTAGCTTTCACTGCATCCCACCAATCTGCTGCTGAGAATGTCAGTTGAAATACAGCCAAATGTCTTTTCTCAATGTCAGTACATTCAAGTGTCTCAAATATCAATTCTATCTGGCGAATCCATTGCTCAGCTTGCCATGCTCCCGTTAATCCGGTAAAGGTCTCTGGTTGAAGAGCACGAAATTCCTTTAGCAGCTTGACTCTTGTCTGACGTACTGGTGCTTCATTGCCGATGACGTAATCTGCACGATTGATAACTTGTTCCATGCGACGGATGAAAACTCCGACCATTCCTGTTGGATCTATCTCAGGAGGTACTAATTCAGGTACTCCATTCAGCTGGCTCTGGTTTCCTCGAGTCGTTCTAACCATAACGAGTGCTGGTAGGGTTCAATGACTCTACCTATAAATGAAAAACTATTCGGTCAGACGCATTCTATCTTACAGCTCAGGTAAGAACATGCAGTAACAAATAGTACCACTATATAACACGATCACACCAAGCAATACGAATACCTCACATAAATAAATAATAACCACAAGGTCAGTCTATCTACCAAGTGTACTCCAACATATCTATGCTCAAGACACGGGTTACGAAACTATAGGTTCTACACGTAACGTCAAATCTAACCATTCTATTTCTATTCTCAAGTTCCAGGTTATGAGTATTGCTCAACTAACATGTGAGACCACTCAACTAACATGTGGCTAAAGGTAACAGGATAATCTTATCCTAAACCTCTTTCTATTTCTAGGACATACTGACTGTTCCGACATCGCTCAGGAATTCGTCAGCGTCTAACATCCAACGGCTCTATATTTAGGATCTCCATCACCACAACTAACTCTCAATGCCTTATTCTCCGCGAACTCAGCTATCCAAATTCTTATTGGTTCCAACAGTTACTACCTTCCAAAGAAACATCCTCAGACAGATCCTTCTAACCTCTTATCAGCGTGACAAGATAACAGTTCTATCTCATCTCAGCTAATCTTCATGCTACCGATATTAACTTAGAATTCGGGTTCTAATCACAAAAGACAAGCGGTTAACAACTGAAACCTAGGCTCTGATACCAAAAATCCTGTCACGCCCCGGAGCAGCATAAATAGAGAAAAATAAATTTCCTTTATGGGTCCATAGGGAATGACGGGTGAATAACCGCATTGTCATCTAATCAACCAACAAATACCACGATAGGGAGGATGCTATTCATAGAACATATCTTATTAACATAATCAGAGGCTACAGCGGAAACTATAAAAGGTATGAAAGCAACAAATGCCCAAGTACCAATTATAAAAGTCTACTAAAACTATTACAACAACTGGCTTATAGTCTCAGGCCTATAACAATAATAATAACAGATATACAAACTAACTATTACAAGCAGCACGTCTTCTTCTCCAAGCCTTCAGCTCCAAGACCGGCAGAACATCAGTCTCTCGTCCTCAAGTCCTGCGAAGCTCTAGACATTGGAATGTCCAGGGCATAAACGCCATCAGCTTCGAATACAAAGATGAGTGAGTACATTAAACAACACTCCTCACCGTTATTGTTCAGCATCTTAAAATGCGGTTAATCTCTTAACAATGACGTCACTCACGGACATAGCAGAGGTCTCATTAAACTATACATGAATTCAACGATAACAGGAATCATATTAAATAATGACAAGGATAAACATCATGGTATAAATATCTCATCACGTATTCACCAAATCCATGCGTGTACCCCATGCATCCATCCCATGCATATACCTTTACGTCGGGACGCTGAATCCACGACTGAACCTTTATCTCATCATATCCGTACTCATATTCATATCTCTATCCATCTCTGTATCCATACGTCAATCCCATCATTCCAATCTGATATCCATTCGTCGATACAATACTGCCAATCGGAATCACCCGACTAGGCAATAGGTCCCACAATCCCTTGATAGGGTTACCGGTCGTCTACACGGTACCACCTATCTGTAAACGATAGAACGGCACATCGGACGTCTTCAACGATGCGTATACCCTCACTGGTCGTCTACACAGCTGAGAATACATTAGAGCACTAGCCAGACGTCTTCAACGGTACACTGGACGTCTTCAACAGTGCATACGCATCACTGGACGTCTTCAACAGCGAGAGGCGCACTAGGAACTCTAACCATCCCACGTCCACCCGACTCGTCAGCCGTTGATCCCACGGATCCCAAAGTACACATATTTCATTATTCCATATAAATCACAGTTCCCCTTTCTCATCATATCTTCTCATCTCTTCATATCAATATCCCATTTCTCATCAGATTCTCTTGTCTCGTCATAGCACTATTCCATTTCTTATCAGGTTCTCTTACCTCTTCACATCACTATCCCATGCATGCTGACACATGTTGTGAAATGCTCATATACTAAGTACAGGAAATACCACATGCTCTGTATTCGTCATATCTACTGATTACTGATTATTAACATGCAGTTGTATTCCGTTCTACTATTCAATAACATACGACAGTCAAATAATTCATCTCATATCGACAGTTAATAATAAACAGTTCATCTTGTAACATTAACATAAACATCATATAAGGCTAACGTAGTATCATGTTGACTAAGCACATATCAAATATCACGTATGGTACAACCATTAGCAGCTTGGGTACATTACAATCAACTCATAACATAAAACAATAGATAAACAGCATTCTGCTCTTCCCAATCGATTGGAAATAAAGTCAATCGATTGGACTTGATGTCAATCGATTGGAAATAATGTCAATCGATTGGACTCTGTGTCAATCGATTGAATATATCAATCGATTGAACTCTATGTCAATCGATTGAACTCTGTCTTCTTCCTCAAAACTGCAGGGTTTTATTTATAAAACGTTGGGGTCCTCTTCTCTTCTCATGCACGTTATTATACACACATAATCATCACAAAAACAACCTCTTTGAGTGAGTTAATAAACTCACCTCTCCCGGCGTTCCGGTGACGGCGTCCCGAGCTCCGCGGCGGCGGTTATGGTGGTTAATCTCTCTCCTCTCCTTCTCGGTCTCTCTGTCTGTCTCTTCTTTCTCTCTCTGGTCTCCTCTTCTTCTTCTAATTCTTCTCTTCTTCTTCTTCAACCCGAAAGTGTGTGTGTGTGATATATATATATACAATATATATGTGTGTATATATATATATATGAGAGTATGCATCTCTCTCTCTCAAGGCTGCCAAAACTTGGCCCAATGCCACAAATGAACAAGTATATATAGGGATAAGGGAGTGCCACACGTTCAAAGCTGAAGGAAAGAAGAAAATGTTTCTCAGGTTATGTCAATCGATTGAACTCTGTGTCAATCGATTGGAGACAGATATTTGTAGTCAATCGATTGGAATGAATGTCAATCGATTGAGATGAATGGCAATCGATTGAAGAAGATGGCAATCGATTGATAAACTGCCACGTCATGAATTCAGGTCGGTCTGATGGCAATCGATTGGGAAACTATGTCAATCGATTGGAAAGAATGTCAATCGATTGGGATGAATGTCAATCGATTGGAAACTCAAACTCACCAAAGACTAAGGAAAGTGCAAGGGATATATATATATACCTGAAAATACAGGGTATTACATATAATTACTCCAGTGTAGTCAGTGAAGGTTTGGTACAGTCAGTCGCAGTGTCGGAAGACGATAAGAATCAGATAACGATAGGTTTGAATAAAAGAGAAAAGATATTAATAGTACCACTGTTATATGTCATTCATAACTGGTGATTACCTTATTCTTGGAGACTATGTTGGTTAGTTTTCACTCAGCTGAAATAAGCTGACATCATTTGCCTGGATGTTCCTTGTAGACTACCATGTTCCTACTAATGTAGGTGTTGGAGCTTATGACGATAGCTACTACCCATATGAGGGATATGCTGCGGATGGCCCCACGATTTACGGTTACACCGGGGAAGAGTTCTACGCTGACGATTACCCTTTTCCCAACTAGAATTGTTGATGTTATTCTTAGTTTATGTTTCTATTATTTACTGTTGAACTCTGTTTTGGTTTGATGGGTACTTGGGCATATGTTGTCTCTAGACCTATCGCGATCCTGAGGACCACACTTTGATTTCTGTAAATAGATATTATGGTTATTCTTATATTTCAGTTGTTTATCGTTTCTGTAGTTTGGACTAGAATTGCGTGGTGTGAAGAATTAGTGACTTTCACCTGTCATTCCTTATGGACCCAAAAAGGAAATTTATTTTTCTCACTTTTTGCTGTTCCGGGGCGTGACAGTAACTGTTAACAGAAAGGTTCACTATTTTTCAGACTATCTGAGGTGTGTCATGATATGCTGCTAGGTGTCACTCATAACGAATAGATGCCCAAAAAATAATATATTTAATATTTATTATTTTTCAATACGAAATGATTAGAAGGTGTCCCGATTCAATATTAATTAGAATGAGTACTAATTGTAATACTTAAAGTATTAGTCTCTACTACTAGGTTAGTATGAACAAAAGAGGTCACACACAAAAGGACAATGTGTAATTAGAAGAAGTAATGAGAGCCTACTTTATATTAAGTTGTTAATATGGAAGTAGTATAATAATATTGTAAGTATATATTTGATTTAAGAAAGTCTTCTAATCAAATATGGTTTCCTAATTAGATTAGGAAAGTGTCTTATACAATTATTATATAACTAGAGGATGAGAATAAAAGTGATGCTAGCACATCATAAAAACTCCCAACTCAATTCATATAGCCTAAGCCGTACACGGTCAGATCAAAATAGTGACCATCTTCATCTTCTTCAATTGTTGGAGAAAATCAAATGCTTCTTCTAGTTCGTAATTTGTTCGTGTGGATACACTTAGGGTATGTTTGATAACCAAATTAAGTTCTGAAACTGAAAAGATTCAGCACTTATTCTTTTTCAGTGCGTTTGATAACATACCACTTAATTGAAAAAGCAGCCAAAAAATCACTGAAAACTTTAAGTGAAAAATTTCTACTAAAAATAATCACTGAATGCATTCTATTTCAGTAGTTGAAGCACTGTTTTCAGTATTACAAATTCAATCACTTAAAATTTTCAGTACTTAAAATTCAGCATTTAATTTTCAGCACTTAATTTTCAGTTTTATCAAACACACCCTTAGAGATCGGACACTTGGACGTTTCAAGTGAACCTTATACGAGGGTACCAAAAGAAGGCGGAGCGAATAAGAATCTAAAATTTTTGTATAGCATGCTACAAAGGTAACAATTCGCTTAACCCCCTATGGATGTTTTATGTGTTTTGTATACATCATAGACTTGATTATGGGTTTTAGGAAACTGTTAAAATTTTTGTTTTCCGCTGCGCGAACCTTTAAAAGTTCGACACTGTTTTCTTTCAGAGGCCATAGCCTCGTGAGTCGAGCTCATATATATATATATATATATATAGAGAGAGAGAGAGAGAGCCCTGAATTGGTCATACAAAATGTTTGTGACTTAATGAGGTTAAACTTTTAGATTTATCTTTAAAATAAAATAATAGATAGAGAAATATGTTACAGGTGTCCTTAATAATTAAAGTAAATGGTAGCAAATTTTTTTTGGTTTTAATTTAAAATTAGGTGTCCTAATTAAAAACTCCAAGTACACTTACCCAAACTCTTCATTTTATTATTTTTGAAAAATATGAGGACTGATACTTTCTAAACAGGCTCTTAGTATTTGACTTTAGAGGGATGAAACACCATGGACAGTCAACTTGGGTTGGAAAGAGACTCAGAATTCTCTAGAAATGCAGCATAAATAATCTCGTTAAATAAAGGACAAATTACACTTTAATCTATTAAACTATACACCTGTTTTTAATTGGGTGCATAAACTAATTTTTTTTTCAATTGGGTCCTTGAACTTCAAAAATTCATTCAATCAGACCCAAATTTTAACATTGTTAGCTTAAATTATTAGAAATTGTCACGTACGTTGCACGTAATACTTACCTATCACATGCTAGGTGTTAGGATCAAGCGCTTACCACTAGGCCAAAAGCAATTGCTGTTAGTCAAGGCGCAACTTTATTTCCTTATACGCATGATAGCGCAGAGCCCTGTACTGAGTGCCAGGTGGGCATGAGGGGCTGCGCCGGTTAAAGCGCCAACGGGATGGGCTGTCAAGCACCGATGCCACGCAAACACGTGGCAGCGAGTCCATAGGGTGATCGCTGGCTCCCATAAAGCCAACACTAGGTTAAGACAAGCACGAGAGATTGTGAATGACTAAAAAATTATGTGATTTTGGGTATGATTGAATGCGATTTTGGATCTAATCGAATATGTTTTTGAATTTGATTGAACGCAATTTCGGATTTGATTAAATGCGATTTTTTGCACTATTCACAATCTCCCGTGTTTGTCTTAACCTAGCATGTGACAGGTAAGCATCACGCGCAATATACGTGACAGTTTCTAATAATTTAATCCAACAGTGTCAGAATTTGGGTCTGATTGAATGAAATTTTGAAATTTAAGAACCCAATTGAAAAAAAAAATAAGTTTGTGGAGCCAATTGAAAACAGGTGTATAATTTAATGGACTAAAGTGTAATTTGGCCTTAAATAAATAAACCCAACTTCCAAAAACATTTTGGTAGGTAGATTATGATTTAATAACTAGTGGGGGTGTTCATCCCAACCCACAGACCCGACTCACCCGACTGATTTTTTCGGTTTTTATAGATCATGGTTTGAGTCTCGGGTGTCAGATGTGTAATTTTTTGGGTTTAGGTTCAGTTATCGGTTCTTGGCATGTATAACCCGAGTGAACCCGACCCGACCCGACCTGTAGAAATTGTAGACTATTACTATTTCTCTCATTTTAGAGGTACAATTAGATCTCCATTTTCAGACTGCCTCTTTGTCTAAGTCACAGCGAGTGTGCACCAGGTAATGCCACCACGACACCACCACTACCCATCTCTTCTGACCACTGCACCACCCACCTCTTCTCTACAGCATCGCCGATGTCTCTAGCCATAGAAGTGGCTACTGCTGCACAGATCTCTGGCCTAGAAGTCGCCGTCGGATACACGAATTTGGTCAATCTGTTCATCCACAAGCCCTTAGACCAAGCTTCAAGGCTTCAACCATGAGTACTCTCATCCTCTTCTTTGATTCTTTGATGCTGGTAAAATGGTATTGTAATTTCTTTTTTGTATTGTTGTAGATTTAGTTTCGTATTTGATGTTTGGTGTTGTAGATGTGATTCCATGTGAGTTTTTCTCAATGATTTTTTGATCTGATCCATATTTGGTGTTAGAAATCTAATTCCATTTTGTTTCCCCTTCTCATCTCATGAAATCCTAAGATTGTCGGTTTCACCCGAACCCGACTCGACCCAACCCGAAACCGATGAGTCGGGTCCACCCGACCATTTGGATGGATGGCGGGTGGCAGATCTCCAACCCGATGGGATTCGGATGGATGAACGGGTTGAGCTCAAATCCGACTCACTCGACCCATGAACACCCCTAATAACTAGTGTAAAGCTCCAAATTTGCTGGACAAGACCCTTAAAGTTGCTTGAGTATATTTCGTTAGGTTCCTCTCACATAGATGCATTTTTTTTAAATACAATATTAAAAAAATTAATTTTAAAAAACTGTGAGAAGAACTTAACGAAATGTACAGAAGCAACTTTACTAAAGTCTTATCCAAATTTGCTGTCCTATAACTTGAAGAAAGGACCTAGTATATGACGCAAAATGCTTAAGTCCAAGTGACTTGCTTAAGTAGATATTCAATACAATAGTGATACATGTCATCGGTGTCCCAAGTGGTCGGCCTACCTTGATCAAGTAAACCCACCCACCAATTCTGGGCACCTTCCTTCAAAGTGTCTGTAGAAAATGTAATCTTTTGTTCCTCGGTACATTCTATAGCACGAAATATTCGTTCCATATCCGATACCCAATGAATAGCTGTCATCGGATCCGGACCCCCATCAAACGTAGTCGGTTTTCTCTTATAGAATTGCTCAATCATAATACGGTCCACCCTGGGTTCAGGATTTGGATTTGCATACCTTTCATTTACTAGTGGTACTCGATCACCAACGGCACCAACGAAATTAGTTACCAAATCCACCAAACGATCCATTCTTGCATCGAGGTCTCGATTTTGGTCCTTTTTTTTTTCCACCAAATTCTTGCCTGCCAATCAGATATGCATGAATACTATGCTTTCTATGTCATATATCATATGATATAAATGATTCAACTATCATAACATAGCATTAATAATCATGTGCATACATGTAATGCATCTATATACACAATATCTACACGTTACTCTCAAATCGTCGTCTCTCGTCCCAAAGTTTCTAAGCCTATTGCTCTGATACCACTAAATGTCACGCCCCAAATCCACACATGTGAACTCAAGACACGTGGCACGCCACCAAGGCCTTCAAACAACAATTTACAAATGAAAAGGAGGGAAAATAAACATGTTTACACCATTATGTTAGACAAATTAAGTCCAAGGGAAAAATGGTAATTAATAAGGTATAGAAAATTTTATACCAAAAGATAGGTTTTTGAGTCCCGGTTCCAACGCAAAAAACGGTGCGCGAATCCGAGTTTTCTACAGAGAGTTATGTCCGTTTCTGTAAAAGTCAACAGTGCAGCAAAATGACCTGCGGATCGATCCGCCCCAAAACCGGATCGATCCGATTTTGACAGAACCTCATTTTTGGCCCTCCAGAAGTGCCGGATCGATCCGCTCAAGACCCGGATCGATCCGGATTCTGCAGCACTCAATTTGACAGCAATTTCTCTTGTTCTGCAGATCCAAAACATTCCCAAATCATGTCCAAACTTCTTGAAACTTCCCAAAAACATTTCAAAACCATTCTAAATCATTCCAAACCATTTCCAAGTTATGTTAACATGTTTTTACACATTAAACAAGTTTCACAATCGCTACAACACTTGAATGTTCTCAAATTCAACACAAAACCAAACCAAAACATGAGTTTTGATCCAAACTCATAATTAACATTCCTAAACCATAAGAAATAAGAGTTTGAAAAGTCCCAACATGATTTTAAGCCATAAACAAGATGTGCCATGCAATCTCTCCCAAATACTCTCCCAAATCTCTCCCAAATACTCCCAAAGCTCTCATGATCAATCAAAACAAGTTTCTTAAACCAAATCTCCACTCAAACATGCTCCAAACTATATTCACAATGCATAGAAGATACCAACAACATTTTAAGCTCCGATTACAAGATTTACCACACGTCTTGGACTGATTAAACCAAAACTACCATAAACTACTAAGTTCTAGTACAAACCCAAGTTCGTTATTACAAACTACAAGTTTTACTCAAAAATAACTATAGAGATAAGTTACAACATTTACAAGCTTTCCGAACACCACGAACCCCCCCATGTTCATCTCCCCGGATTCTCACCGTCGAGCTCACCTACAATGGTTATTCAATAACCACTACAATATATAAGCTATATGCTTAGTGAGAGATATCAATCAAGCACACGGATGACATATCAATGTTTATATTCAACTCAACAAATATATTGATCTCCGGATAAGCAAGTATTTCATCCACCACTACCCGCAAATCCGCGACTCCCCCGATAGTCCACGACACAAGCCAATGACCCACGCCACACACGTGCGGTCTAATGCCGTTGTCGGCAACAAGTGGTCGTCACCACGGAACAATCTCATGGTGGATTTATACAAGCTTTCCTTTGACCCACATAGACAACTAAACATGCTCACATAAACATATCACCATGCTTTTCACAAAATCATAACTATACATGAGTGATTAAGCTAAATAGACATGAAATCAACATCATATGAACATAACCATGAATCTCATCCATAGGCAAGATTGAAACCACTCACCTCTTGGCAATTCGTTCCTAGTTGTGAAATTAAAGCTCAAATCTACTCCGGTTTCAAATCCTACATGAATTCAACAAACTACGAATTACCGCTCCGAATTGGGTCACGAGAAATACGACGATTATACTCAATAAAATCAGTACCATAACGTAGTACTCACCTCTAAGAGTCCAAATCCGGTCTCGAAATTGAAATTGGGTGTCGAACGGCGCATCGATTGACGTCCTAGTGCGTCGCCGAGTTTCCGCCGATAAATCTCGTTTTAACTCTTTTCTCTGTAAATGTTTGTTACATTAGAGAAGAAGATGACTAAGGCTCTAGCTTGTGAGTCATGGGACACTTGTCTCATGACATGTGATCTCAACTTTTAATTTCTAAGTTTGCCTCCCCTAGTTTCTCCAGTTCTGCAATTATACCCCTGGTGGTTATAAAACTTATTAAAACTATCCCAAAATTAAATGAGTGTTTGTCTATGTCTCGCGTGGGTCCCATAAGTGGTCCCACATAATTTTATGAAGTTGATAATTAGCCTACTAATTATATAACGTGTTCATTTCGTTCTCACCCAGGTATTCTAAATGACCACATAATTGGTCCCTAACAATAAACAATATATTCTAAACAACATGTAAATATTTCACATATGTCTTAATAACCATTTAAGCACATAAGAGTAATTCCACAACATTGTCCCATCATAATGGAACTTCATCAACTCATGTCCCAATTTGGAACTGCCACGTTGGCCAACATTGGGTTCTCAAGCTGGACACCCATAATCAACTAGTGAGTTAAAACTCACTTAAACATGTGTTAATAAACACCAATTAATTATGCTAATGCATACTAAATCATAATTAACAGTTAATCGCGAGAGCGGGTGTTACATATGTGCTTGAACAGTGATCTCTTATTATTTTGTAATACCTCATCTGCCTACTTGTAGTATTTTATAAACCAACCATGCTCTTACTATTTTGACCAATATGAGACATCACAATCAGTTTACTTCAAATATAGGGCAAAATTGCACTTTTCACCTTTGAAGTTTGGGTGGTTTGGCACTTTAGATCCCTAAGTTTTAAATATAGTATTTTGGTCCCTAAAGTTTCACAAATGCTGCAAATAACTCCAATTTGCCCTTTAGTGAAGAATAATTTCGTCATTAAAAGTTTCAAAAAAAAATGTCATTGCCAAAAGTCTTGGGATCAAATTGCAACTCATCCCAAATTTTAGGAGCTAAAATGTCACATTTGAAACTTTAAGGTCTAAATTATCAAATCACCCAAACTTTAAGAGTAAAAAGTGCAATTTACCCTCAAATCCATTTGAGCTGATATTTGATACTTAGAATTTCTAAACACCCTCTTAGCAATTAGTAGTTGACAATGGGGGGCTGAACTAGCATGTACAGTCAAATTGATTTGGAAAGAGGCTCAGAATCCACTAGAAACATTTTTTGATAAATAATATTGTGGGAAAAATAAAGCCACCTTTCTAAATTTTTTTAGTAGGTAGATTATGATTTATTCCAAGAAGAAAATAACGATAATACAATGAAGCTGGCGATTGAGGATTTTGATCAAGAAATATGGCCATATTCATTGAGAGTCAAAACTATCTTTCTTCTGAAGTTGATAAACAAATACGGAGTATTTAGATTTAAACACATCCAATTTTGGAAGCAAATTTATTAAAAAGAGTGATTTAATGATTCCATAACTATTTCATTAATTGAACTAATACATTGAATCTGTAAATGATAGCGTCTATGCAATCTAATACAAGTATTCATTCACTGAAAGAGAATAATCATAGATGAGTAATGCGTAGTTCAACAGCTTAAAAAAGGTAATTCTATCCACACTCACCTCATTTATTTTCTACACCCAACAATCCATCTTTTATTAAAATTAAGTTACTTTTTTGCACCCACCTAACACCACACATTAACTCAACATCTACTTTTTGCAACACTTATCTTCTACACCCAACAATCCATCTTTTATCCACTTTACATTGCTTTCACAAGGTACAGCTTTATTATCTATGGTGGGTCTTTTTTTTTTTTTTTAATTTCATTTTAATGAGTGCTTAGATGAAGAAGTATATAAGAGAAGCAAATGTAAAAACTCTAAACATCATCTATAAACTAAAGAACTTGTCCAATAAATGAAAAATGCCATGCAGTCCCTTCCAGCTTACCAATCATTTCTTTTGTTCATTCCAGAACAACAACTGGGGGTAAATCTAAGACCCCAAGGAAAAAAAAAAAAAATTAACTCGAAGTTCATAACATTTTGCTTCTAAAAGTTTACAGTGAGTGTATTAATTAGCTCACCGAAAATTGAGCTCTCTCAGGAACATTAGGTCTTGACTATAGCTCGCTATCATCTGATTCCCCTCCACTAGATGGTTTGCCATTCACTGAGATGAGCTCAGTGTCGAAGATAAGTGTTGCACCACCTGTAAATGTTCAAGGAAATACATTTTATACATCGAAAATACTAAAAACTAATTAGGTGAAGAGCAAAAATGGAAAAAGCACCAAGATGAAACTAAACACCCGCATTGAACAGTTCAAATATGGAGCAGGAAGTCCAAGCAGAAATTTCAGTTAATGAATCGCAATATAGATCTCGAAGGAGCTGGGCATTAGCTATTGGATAAATAGGAAAAATTGGAAAAAGTAAAAATTATCATTCCTCCATGGATTCACTTGAATTTACAGTAGGTTGGACCTTGAAGCCAGGATGAACATGAAAAAACATATTCTCTTCAAGTATTCAAGTGACAATTCTTGGTGCTCAGCAAAAAAAAAAAAAAAAAAACAAAAAAAGACAATTCTTAGAAGTAAGCTTGCTTAGAAATGGATTTTTTCCATTGTTTTCTAACTCTAATTTCAATATTCCACATAAAAGGAGATGTGACGATCAATATATTTCAATACTCTCACATCATATTATTAGGTGTGAGAAGGATTTAGTACATGATTTTTACACTGCTTACCAAGATGTGTCTATATATGGTTTATAATGGCAATTACACCTATCAAGATGTATGTACCACAAAAACGAAAACGAAAAAGAAAAAGAAAATTTGAACACCTGGAATTTTGGGTGGGGACCCTTGGTCTCCATAACCAAGTTTTGCAGGTATCTTCAACTTACGCTTCTCTCCTACGCACATTCCCAACAATCCTTGGTCCCATCCTGCAAGAAAGGCATTTATTTGTTCAAGCAAAAAAAAAAAAAAAAAAACTTTCACGGTGGAATCCCACTCAGTCGAACTGTCCATTACCATTGGCCCCTCCAAAAGGGTAAGTATGAATGTAAAATACAAGTACAAATGCATGACATAGTGCCCAAATAAGATCCAATTTAGAGCATAATTTCTACACTCTCGGAAGTGATCATAACACACCACAATACACTTGATAGTTCTGAAATAAAAAAAATTATGTGAAATTATCAAATTAAACAAGATCCAGTCTATAATTTTTGCATCTTTCACTTTTTTCCTTTAGCACATTTTGGCTCTTGCAACTGCTTTTCTAGTGAGAATATTCTATAGGATAGAATGCACTTTCGGTAAAAGGTAAAGTGCCTCAAAATCCAAAAAATATGAGTCCAAGCCACCCATGTAAGTTTTCTGAACTATAATTACACAATAAATTTGGCCCCCACAAAACTTGGCAGTGAAAAAGTTGTAACCAATTCTAAATTCATTGAGTTTTTTTGTCTGAAAGTGTAAAGGGCATAGTAAAATGTTTGTAAAACAGACATTGGTCAGTTGCTGTGAAAAAGATCTAAAATACTCTTTAACTTTCAC
This sequence comes from Hydrangea macrophylla, assembly GCA_033977485.1. NCBI lineage: Eukaryota > Viridiplantae > Streptophyta > Magnoliopsida > Cornales > Hydrangeaceae > Hydrangea > Hydrangea macrophylla. The sequence goes on from CM066989.1 coordinate 12,254,356, forward strand.
TAATCTTTATATCAGTCTAAATAAAAGTGTAGAGGCCATGGAAAAGGTTTGTAAAACAGACATTATTCATAGATTACTACAAATTACAAACCTTTAATCACTTGACCACTGCCGAGCTCAAACTGAAACGGGTCACCCCTTTCAAAGCTGGAATCAAAAACAGTTCCGTCTGTGAGTTTTCCCTGTCAAGATCCACGAAACCAACATCAGTAAGACAATCGAAGGTAGCGGAATAATTGAGAATTTGACCAAAATTGACCTTTTACAGCTAAAGTCGCGAAACATCTATTACTTATAAAATACACACTTACCAAGATAGATGGTTAAATCTAATTACCTAATATACAAGGATGGACAACAAAGTACTTGATAAGGTATTCAACAGCTAGGAGCTTATTTTTGTGTGCTCCTGTTACTGTATGGTTCAGTGTATGCTGGTTGCACCTTCTCTCGAACATTCTAGTATATATTACTTCATAACATAATCTATTAGGAAAAAAATGGACGAGGAAATAAAAAAAGGCCAAGAAATTTCATATTTTTCGGAGTTCGTTCTGAAAAAATCTAACTTTTGTTAGCATGGACACACCTACATGGACACGAGATGACATTGACATGTCAACACAACAAATCCTAAAAAAGTGCACGGTAAGAGTCCACAAAGTGTGTCGACACGCAACATAGTTATTTCTTAGAAGTGTCCGGCTTTGTTAGCAAATTCAAACAGATCAGATGCTAGACAATCAAAATTGAAACAGGAACAGGGGTTAATCTTCTAGCAAAAGCAATAATTTGAAAGTGCTAAGAAACTCAAAACGTTTTCCCACTCTTACTACCGTAAGTAGGGAGTCAATACTCAATAGCAACTGGTCCCCAGGGTTGCAAGTCATAAACCTACTTGGCTCAACCGTCTCAAGCTAAATTTATAAAATGAAATGCGTGTTAGCCTCGGAGTTTAATATCTAAAACCCCTTAAGCATACAAGGTAGAGTCTTCTTTAATATACGTCAATGACCAGACTGCAAATTAGCTTCAGAATTTGAGAATAAAATGGAACAACAAAATGACAATAATTACTTCTTTTTAAAGGTAGAGTCATCCTTATAATATGGTCTATTATATTTGAGGGCAGGACATAAACACCAGGTCAGGGAAGCATAATCAAAATCAACCCATGGCCTTGGTCCCCACAAAAATCAAAAAGAGGACAAGAGTTTAGAGTAAGCTTACCCGATAATGGACTTTGATATTGTCGCCTTTGTGAGCCTGAATGTCACATGATTCTGGCTTATACTGCAACAAGGAATATTTAAAAGCTAAGCAAGCAAGAAAACAAAAGAGTAAAAAGGATACTGGATAATTTAGAGCCTGTTTTATAACATTACGGTTTTTGGTTACTGGCAGGGGCGAACCGACTATAGGGCCAGCGTGGTCAGCTGCCCCCACTCATTTTTTGAACAAAAAAAATGTATATGTGATGGTTTTAAAAAAAATTTGGGCTCTAGCGAACTATTTGTTAACTAGGGAGCTTTTCTAAGATTATAATGAGATTGAATGTGAGGAGGAGAATTGTAAATATGTTATCATCTTATTTTGACGTTTTGTTGTGTTGGAACTATTAGATATTTATGTATAATCGAGATCATGTGTGTTTGAGCTTAGCTTGTTTATAAACGAGCCTGAAATTTAAGCATGATCATAAGCTTTTTTATGAACCATCTAAAACTACGTAGTTATTTAATAAATTTAAATATATATCCAATGTACAAATCTTTATCAAAGCCTATTTGACAAACTTTTTCGCGAGCTTGCTAATTAACGAGCCATATTCAAATGTGTTCACGGGCTATATCGCGCTGAGCTCATGTGTGATTGAGCTCGACTTTGAGCTTGTCTGGTATATTACACGAGCCGAGCAGAGCCTTTATCGAACATGTCCATGAGGGATTGTTGAGTGGCTCAGCTCGTGTACAACCCTAGTTGTCAACTTCACTCCCAGTGGATGAAATTCCTGGGCCCGCCACTGGTTATCGGCTTTTGTTTTCATTCTTTGAGTGAGTTCTCGTCAATCTTGACAGCAAAACATGAAAACTAAAACGGGGAACAAAAACTTACAAAATGGTTTGTGACTGTAGAGAATACACAAACACATTTTTCTTACCATGCCAGAGTCTTCTGTGCGGAAAATCGAAAAAAAAAAAAAAAAGAACTTGGAATGAGGTTATGTATATGCATTTAGTTGAAAAGATAGCGAGTAATGCTATGAGTTACAAATCATTTACAACCATCTCTATCTCTCTCCTAAATGGTACTGTAGGGTCCGGTTAAAATGGGCCTGGAACTGGATAATTTACCAAAACCCCTTTTATATGAATTTTTACAATGGTATGATTTTCATCCACGTCTTCAAGGGAAAATTGCATCCAATCCACCTATTGGAAGCAATACCTTATGGTATTTCACTAAATTTAAAATTACTTGGGTTTGGAAATGGAATCTGCAAATGGGGACTAATTCTTTAAAAATCCCTATTATCCAAAGAACCTTTTGGAATAAATGGTGGGTTAATTTTGACACGGAAAAATGTATTAATAATGTCAACCATTGATACATATTGAGCTGAACAAGAAAAATAGAAGAATGTTGGAGCATTGGTTGCTACAACCAATGTGTTTCAATTACTTTTTAATTCTATTAAGGATCGACATCCGCAGCTTACTCCAATAGAATGTCATATTAAAATTTTGGAGACTTTAAAGGAGCAATTCAATGAATGTCAATCTAAAATTTACATCTCCTTCTCCAAGTTCAACTGTACCAATTTCTCAATATGGAAACTAATTTTCTTGCCTTCCCGGTGAAGCACAAGATCCATACGAGGAAGATCAGAATCAACATAACTAGGATTCCCATGCTTCGGATGCAACTATGGATGATTTATTTGACGCCATGATTGAAGTTCAATCAGAAAATTTATCTCAATCTAAAGGAAAAGCCAAGGAATCTTAATTTAGTGGTTGTCAGCCCATGGTTTTTGTCTGTGGGACCCATCAGTTTAATTCCCTGTCCTTTACAGGACAATTTCAAACTTTTCTTGATTCATCACAAATATACCCAGTCAAACCCATTGATAGCACCCAATTTCAATCTTTTCTTGATTCATCACAAATGTACCCAATGAAATTGAGTTTGGGTTTTGTTAGAGAGAGAATATACGAGGGGGAAATTAAACAGGGGTTATATGGCTGACCTGTGGTGATGATGGCAACCCGTGGTGGTGGCAACCCGTACGTGGCTAACCTGTGGTGGTGATGGCGACCCGTGGTAGTGGTGGCAACCTGTGACGGTGGTGGTGGAGACTCGTGGTGGTGGAGGCGACAGCCCAGATTGGTGGTGGTGGCATCGTGGAGGGTTAGGGTTTGGGAGATAGAGAAGGAACTAGAGAGAGAGAAGAGGGGTTTCCATTTAGGTTTGGGAGAGAGAGAGAGAGAGAGAGAGAGAGAGAGGTTTCCAAAGAGAGAGAGAGAGCGAGACAGAGAGAATTGGGGAGAGAGAAGAGAAGCAGTAAACCTCAGGGGAGGTTTGTGATAAAACGCCAAACCTCAGGGGTGTTAGTGTAATTTACCCTTGATTTTATCAAAGATATTGAAACAAGGCTTTTAAATGTAATTCAAAACATGATAAGTTTAAAAGAAAAACAAATCAATTTTCTGAAAGCGGAATATCAAATTGTGGAGATTTCCCAAAGATTTGCAGTATCAAGGAGATTGAATCCCAAATTATTACTGATGTTTGCAATGATATTCCAAATGGTTTTTGGGAAAGAAAACAACATATTGTTTCTCTTCCCTACAAATCTAAATTTGAAGAGAGTAGTGGCGAATCTAAAAATCTCGACTAGGGGGCTGTGTAAGAACTTAGAGTCACACGGAAGTTCGGGGGCAGCGCCCCCGAGATAAATTTTTTTGGGTCTATTTGTAATTTGGCCAATATATTATACATATAATAAGATTTTTTTTTCCAATTTTTGGGAGAGTGAAGTATAATTGGACCAACATATTACATATAAAATCCTTTTTTTAGCCTAACTAATATTTTTTAGCGGGCTATATAATACGTTTAATTATTTGGGGGGGGGGGGGGGGGGGGGGGGGGGGTGGGGCAAAGCTAAATTTTGAAAATTTACTTGAAATACATGTGTAAACGTGTAATTTCCCAAAAGCTAGGGGTGGCCACTGCCCCCCCTGCATCCGCCACTGGATGAGAGGATACAGATTCCTACCAAGGCTCTCGTCCAAGTCAAAGGAATTCTAAATATCTTGAGCTATGCAAAAAAGAAATTTAGACTTTACTTGATAAAAACTTGATCAGAAAAAGCTACTCTCCTTGAAGGTGCACAGCTTTTTATGATACTAAAAATGCTGAAAAAGAAAGGGGAGTTCCTAGGCTGGTTGTTAATTACAAGCCTCTTCAACGATGCTCTTAAGTGGATTTGTTATCCCATTCCGAATAAAAAGGATCTTTTAGATCATCTTTTTAATGCTAACATCTACTCCAAATTTGATTTAATATGTCTATTAAGCCAGTTTATCAGAAACCTCTTCAGTCCAGATTGAACGTTTCCACCTGAACCCGACAGAGAAAAATAGCTCTATAACACATTCTAAGTGTTATATTACTAATGTTCTGCATATATTTGAATGGGAACTAGATCCTTCCAAATCTAGATCTCTAAAACTGAATGGCCAAAATACAATTATTGGGATTATATTCAGGCCTGGCAGCATGCCTTCTATTAATAGAATCCTGTATGAAGACATACATGGCTTCTCTGTATTAATACAGATATTATCAAAAGGATGGGCTTTCCAACTTGGTTTTTAACATGGTGGGATAAAATGGGTCCTGAACTGGATATTTTACCAAAACCCCTTGTAGATGAATTTTTACAATGGTATGATTTTCATCCACGTCTTCAAGGAAAACTGCATCCAATCCACCCATTGGAAGGAATACCATATGGTATTTCACTGAGTTTAAAATTACTTGGGTTTGAAATGGAATCTGCAAATGAGGACTAAGTCTTTAAAAATCCCTATTATCCAATGAACCTTTTGGTATAAATGGTGGGGTAATTTTGACAGGGAAAAATGTATTAATAATGTCAAAACTGCCATTGATACATACTGGAAGGCAGTTGAACAAGAAAAATAGAAGAATGTTGGAGCATTGGTTGCTACAACCAATGTGTTCAATTACTTTTGATTCTATTAAGGATCGACATCCGCAGCTTACTGCAGCAGAATGTCATATAAAAATTTTGGAGACTTTAAAGGAACAATTCAATGAATGTCAATCTCAGTCTACATCTCCTTCTCCAAGTTCAACTGTATCAATTTCTCAACATGGAAACCAATTTTCTTGCCTTCCTGGTGAAGCACAAGATCTGTATGAGGAAGATCAGAATCAAGACGACCAGGATTCCCATGCTTCGGATGCAACTATGGATAATTTATTTGATGCCATGATTGCAGTTCAATCGGAAAATTTATCTCAATCTAAAGGAAAAGCCAAGGAATCTTAATTCAATGGTTTTCAGCCCATGGTTTTTGTGGACCCAGCAGTTTGATTCTCTGTCCTTTACAGGATAATTATTATCTGAAGTGTTTATGATGATTCTGCACGACGGCAACCCATCTGGGCTGACGCATGGTATTGTACGCACCTGGATTCCAAACTTTGTTTCTGAAATCCGCAGAGTCCTGTGAAAGACTGCCTATTTAAGGGCGTGCTGACCCTTTGTTCAGCAGAGAAAAAACATTGTAATATTTTTTCTTTTCTTCTTTTCTTACTTATTGCTCTAACTACGTAGTAGTTTGGTTGAAGGTTCCTAGCAACTTCAATAATAGTAAGTGTTTTGTTTTTATTTTATTGTCTTTGTCTTGTCCTTTTCTTTTCATATTCTCAATGCCACTTGGGAGAGAGATAGAGATGATTGTAAATGAATTGTAAGAATGAGTTGTACCCCTAGCATTACTCAAAGATAGCACATTTTCAGCTAACAAAAATTATCCCTAAAAGGCTAAAACAAACCCTCCAATCCCAAAGTCATGAACCAGAGATTAGAGTTTAAGGGTTGTGACGTCGTTTAGAGGGTGTGGTTTAGACAACAATTGGCATAACTAAATGAACACGTGTCTTTCTATAAGTGGTGGCCGAGTTGTGTCTGTTTTGAGGCTTATATGAGCTGAAATGCTCTGTAATTTTGGGAATGTGAAATGATAAACAAATTCTGATTTTCTCTCTCTAGTTCATCTTCTTCTGTAAATTGATTGTATCAGTAAGGATAGTACAGCACATGATTCTTGTGAGATTTTAGGTGAAAATCAAACACCAGAACAATTGAAATACAAGAGTTAACCCCCCCCCACCCCAAAAAAAAATTATAATAATAAAATAAAAAGAAAAATAAAATAAAATAAAATTCATGGGATAGCAATAACACAATTATAACAACTTAGAGAAATATTATAAAATAAGAAATAGAGGAGAGAAATCTACCTTCACACCGATCTGTAATGCAGTGACATCCCCTGACTTTTTTGCCGAAACTGAAAGGAAAAAAAAAATGAAATTTATGAAGCAGTCACTGAAATCAACGTTCTTTGATTATTATTTAGTTCAACTAAGAACTAGTTTCTGTAATTAATCAGATCTGCAAATTTTCAGCCACAAATCACTAGGGAAAAAAAAAAAAAAACAATTTAAAGAGAAAAATTTCGATATTATTTGCTTAATCCCAAATCAATTTACCTAGTGAAGCAAAAGCCAAGAGAATCAATATTGAAGCTGCTTTCGATCCACAGCTCAGATTCATCTTCACCACTCTCTCTCTCTCTAGTTTCTCTCTCTCTCTATATATATATGGGCCGGTCAAACGTCGATAGCAGAGACTATGACGATCTCCTGAGACTTGGTTCCAATCAATCTTCGCCACGTCAGCAAAAGGCTGTTCTATTGGGTGCGCTGATATGGCGATACTTGATTGGTAACTTAACAAACTGTTCAAACCATAACCTGATACAATTCGTAGTGAGGTTCATCAACTTCCCAATAACGGTCTGCCCGTTACCTTCTCTGTTTTTCCCCCTCAAATTTAGCAACTATCAGAACCCACCTCTGGCCCCCCTCCCATTCTGTCTGTCTCTCTCTCTCTCTCTCTCTCTCTCTCTCTCTCTTTAGACATGTTCCAATGAGAGAGAAGGAGCACCATCACCACCAACAATGGAAGAAGAAGAAATTCCCAGAAAACTATTCATAATCCTCTTAACAATCACCACAACTTTCTCTCTCCTCCATCTCTCCACCGCCGCCGTGGATGGCGGCGGAAATGGCGGCGACGCCGCCGTCATGGCCAAGCTCGCCAAATCTCTCTCACCAAAGCCCCCCGGCTGGTCCGGACCCAACCCCTGCAAGTGGACTGGCGTCAACTGCGAGACCTCCTCCGGTAGAGTCACCTCCATCAACCTCGCCTCCAAATCTCTCTCCGGCGAGTTACCCCCCGATCTCAACCAACTCTCCCTCCTCAAATCTCTCTCTCTCCAAAAAAACCACCTCTCCGGCCCCTTACCGTCTCTCTCAAACCTCACCTCCCTCCAAGAACTCTTCCTCGATACCAACAATTTCACCTCCGTCCCTCAATCGTTCCTCTCCGGCTTAACAAGCTTACAATCGTTAAGCATTAGCGATAACCCTAATCTACCTCCATGGACAATCCCAGAAACCCTAGCCGATTCGACGATGTTAAACAGCTTCCTAGCGAGCAAATCTAACCTTTTTGGAACAATGCCGGACATTTTTGGATCGTTCCCAAATCTGCAAAACGTTAGGCTTTCGTATAATAATCTTACTGGGTCTTTACCGCCCTCCTTAGCCAAATCTGGGATTCAGAATTTATGGGTTAACAATCAATTGACAGGTCTTTCTGGTGCACTTGACGTGCTCGGCAAAATGCCTCAGTTAAATCAGGTTTGGCTTCACGCCAACAATTTTTCGGGTCCAATTCCAGATTTTTCTGGGTCCACTTCGCTTTTTGATCTTCAACTTCGCGATAATGAGCTAACCGGTGTAATCCCACCTTCTCTCACTTCTCTTCCTAAGCTTGTTAATGTGTCTTTGCAGAACAATAAGTTGCAGGGTCCGTACCCGGATTTTCCTAAAGGTGTTCAGGCCACCATTGGAAGTACTAACAGTTTTTGTAACCCGGGTCCAGGCCCGTGTGACCCGCAGGTGACAATTTTGCTTGCCATTGCCGGGGCCTTGGGTTATCCAATGAGCTTGGCTGAATCTTGGATAGGTAATAGCCCCTGTGATGGGTGGAATTTCGTGTCGTGTGATGCGAAAGGGAGCGTAACTGTGCTCAATATTGGGAAGCAGGGTTGGAGTGGGACAATATCACCGGCCATTGCTAACCTCACTGCATTGAAGAGTGTTTTTTTGAATGACAATGACTTCACTGGTTCAATACCGGCTTCTTTAACTAGTTTGACACAGTTACAACTTCTTGATGTCTCTAACAACAACCTTTCGGGCAAAGTACCTTCATTTGCTTCGAGAGTAACAGTCAAGACATCTGGTAATCCGTTGCTCGGGAAAGATGTGGTGCTCCCCCCGCCAGGAGATAATTCCACGAATGATAGCTCGGCAGCTCCAAGTTCATCGGGTGGAACCAAAGGTTCTTCCGGTGGAAGAACCAGTAGTTCTTCGGGTGGAACTAGTATTTCACCCAATGGAACAAGTACAGATACTAAGTCTTCTGTGGCGCCGTGGGTGATTGGCACTACTGTAATTGCAGCTGTGATTGTTATAGTTATTTTGTCCTTGCTGATTTATAAATGTTTTGTGAATAAGAGGAGTAAAAAATATAAGGGGATTCAAAGCAAAGGGAAAGAAAAGGGAAATGGTTATGGTGGGGTTGTAAGTGAACTACCCAGTCAAGGCAGTGCTGATGATAGTGATATCCAAGTCTATGATGGTGGAAATGTTACTATCCCCATTGAGGTTCTGCGTGAAGTGACCAACAATTTTAGCGAAGACAACATTTTGGGTCAGGGTGGATTTGGAGTTGTTTACAGAGGACAACTCCATGACGGGACCCAGATAGCAGTGAAGAGGATGGAGTCAGCTGTAGCGAGTACAAAGGGGCTGAGCGAGTTCCGGGCAGAAATCGATGTTCTTACCAAGGTGAGGCATCGGCATTTAGTTGCACTTCTTGGGTATTGTGTCAACGGAAATGAGAGGCTTTTGGTCTACGAGTATATGCCTCAAGGGACATTGGGACAGCATTTGTTCAGTAATGAAGAAATGGGGCTTCCTCCACTTACTTGGAAACAAAGAGTCACCATAGCGCTAGATGTTGCCAGGGGGGTTGAGTATTTGCATGGTTTAGCACAACAGAGTTTCATCCACAGAGATTTGAAACCTTCTAACATACTTCTCGGAGACGATCTGAGAGCTAAGGTCTCTGATTTCGGTCTGGTTAAGAATGCACCTGATGGGAAGTATTCGTTGGAAACAAGATTGGCTGGAACATTTGGATACCTTGCACCGGAATATGCCGGTAAGTTCAACTTCAACTATTCTTGTTTTCCACAGGTTCTTGGACAATGTTCATCCACTTATTCTTTAGGTAATTTAACTATCCTGTGATAATTTGGAACTTGATGCACATCCTGAGTTCAACATTAGTTTCCAAAGAAGAGCTTAATTAATGTGCTTCATGTGCTGACAACACATAGTACTTCTGATATCATTTAGAGCCTAATTGACTGTGGTTTTTACGTTTAGATGGAAGCAGAAGCAGAAGCCAAGCCAGTGCCCCTTCTGTAATCAAGGGCCTGGTGGTTATAAAGAAAAAAATTCATTAAAACCCATAGGCTGCTTCCCAAATCACATTTGGGTTGAAGTACTTCTGAACCTGCTGCAGCTAAAATGGACTTTTGGAGTCTAAAGTTCTTCCTCAAAAATAAATCCAAACAGACTAATGCATGTGTTTTGTGTCCACTAAGAGCGTTTGGGCCTTTGAAAAGTTGATTCCAAGCAGGCCTTAGGATGTGCATCAATCACTTTACTGTTAAGATTCAGTTCATAATATGCTCCATAATCTTTGACTCTTTCAGTTGTACTTTATAACCAGAAAATTAATACGTGTAGTAGAGGAATTCATTCCTACACCCACAATTCTCTGTGGCCAAGAATAGATTTTTGCCATGTATGTATTAGCATATTCTGTAATTTAGATGTAGCTTCGAGATGGTATATTTGGTTCAAATCCTTTCAATATTGAACCATCATCTTTGTTCTATTGACAGCCACGGGAAGAGTGACCACAAAGATAGATGTCTTTGCATTTGGGGTGGTCTTGATGGAGATCATCACGGCGAGGAAAGCACTAGATGAGACCTTGCCAGACGAGACAAGCCATTTAGTCACTTGGTTCCGAAGGATCTTAAATAACAAAGAAAGCATCAGAAAGTCTCTCGACCCTTCCCTAGACCCCGACGATGAAGAAACCTTCAACAGCATCTGCAAAGTAGCAGAACTAGCCGGACACTGCACCGCTCGCGAGCCATCTCAGAGGCCCGATATGGGCCACGCGGTGAGCGTTTTGTCTCCCCTTGTCGTGCTGTGGAAACCCACATCATGTGACGAAGAAGATAGCTTTGGCATTGACCTCCACTTGAGCCTCCCTCAAGCCTTGCAGAGATGGCAAGCCAGTGAAGGTAGTAGTTCCATGATGAGCAGTGATATGTATAATAGTCATACATCTACAAGCTCGCCTACGAAGGCTGTGGGGTTCACAAACTTATTCAGTTCAACGGGTGGTAGATGACTCGAAAGATGTACAAATACCAATGGTGTACAAGGTAAGACAACCGTAAATGGCCTGTTTGTGCATCCCCAGATTTTAAAAAGTCTCATTCCTAATTAAGACAGAATCTTAACGTAGAAATCTTTCATCTTGAATGAGACTATTTGGAAAATGGATGTGAAAAAGTCGTGTTTAAAATGATCAAGGACATATTTTTCAGGAAATCTAAAAATGACCACATTTGACGAAACCTGATGAAGTTTCTCAATTTCCTCAATGGACTAATTCATGATTGGAGTACTCTACATTAGAATTTTTTATAAATTGTGAATGACCCTTCAAATTCATGGGATGCACAAACAGGCCATACGCGACTACCCCAATTCCTGTCAAGGAACACTTACCAGTGAAGCCCATAAATAATGGAGTATTTGAAGAAGTGCAAGTTGGAGCTGTATATAAGGGGCTGGTATGATCTTTGCTTTGTTGCCAATTCATCTTTTTCCATTTCTTGACTTCTGTTTTTACAAACTTCACATAAGCTTGTGTTCCCAAATGTTTGTTTGTATATACTCTGTAACTGATGAGTTTTCTTTCTTGAGGATTCGGAGTGTTCTTTTCATGTAGAGAAAGCAGAGTTGTTTGGTGACTGTGTACAGTACAGTGAGATCTTGCATTATCATGGAGAAGTTGACGCAGAATGTAAAACGCTTGTATACTATGGAAATGTTAATATTTGATATGTTAATATTTGATTTATACTATTACTTCTAGTTATATGTATTGATTATGTGCATTTTTAAAAATAAAAATAAAAATAAAAAATTCGTTCGCTGATTGTGTTTGGATCACTAGAGCCAAGTCAAAAGGAAAGTGAACTCGTATAAATAAAACTTTCACCTTGCTGAGCTAAATAAGCACAGAAAGATTTCTAAAATTATAGATTTTCGCATAGAACTGAAATCGAACCACGAGTAATGTCACCTATAGTTATGTAGCTTTGTATTTACAGTGTGAGATCTGGTATCCATTTGTTCTAAGCTAGTGCCTGAGAGCTGTTGTACATATGAAACATGAATAAGAAAAAGAAGGGGTAGAAGGAAATCTTAATGCTTTGATTGGTAGAACCGGAGGATGGAAAAGGAGGGAAGAGATATCTCTACGGAAGGAAAGATGTGGTTCTAATCTTGTTTGGTTGAAATGATGGAAAATAAGTGATAAGGGAAGGAAAGAGGGGCATAAATTTAAGTTTACCATGATAGTAGTTGATAAATTAGTCATCATACTTGTTTAAGGATATGAAAGTCATTTTACCAAAATTTCCTCTTCCCTTTCCTGATTCATCCATTTGTTGACAAATTGATATTGAATTGTCGACACACCTAGATGGCAGATGCATCCCCCATCATTCTTTCTTTCCTTTCTTCCGAATTTCGCCCAATCAAAACAAGGGGTATGTTGTATTTTTCTTAGAAACAATTATGTAACATCCTTGTTTATTCGTGGATAACATAATTGCTTTATCGGTCTATATGGTGGGTAAGGATCCCAGCAGCACTTTGTACATTGTACTTTGGGCAGCATCTATGTGGGTAATGTAAGACCACAATTTTATTTTTTATTTTTAAAGCACTGCAGCAAAATGCTGCCGAGGATCAACAGGCCTATATGGTTTCGTTTTTTAGATTGATATGTCTAGGTGCTAACAGGGACGGATCTAGGAATTTGGAGTTGGGGGGCTTGATAGGGTAAAATGGTAGCAAATTTACTAGGGTTCAAGGGCAGTGCCCTCGTGGCAGTTTTTTTTTTTTTGGTCAATTCTTACATATTTTTTAGACGAATAAAGGAATTAGAAAAGTTAATACTGATTGGCGCCAAAGGTACAATAAAATGACACATTATTACTAAAAATTGAGACCATGAAGTTGAATGTTTCATACTTGGAAGGTGGACTTAAGTGTAAAAAAAAATACTTTTTTTAGGGTATATATGGTATTTTTCAAAAATCAATGGAGGGCTTGAGTCCCCCCTTGCCCCTATATTTGTCCGTCCCTGGGTGCTAAGTGTTAGATTCTGACTGTTAATGAGAGGTAATGGAGTTCAAGGTGATATTAAGGATCGCTACGGTCAAGCCCAATGTTCCGAGACAGGTTTGGAACACTAAGTTTCAATTTTCTAGTAGAGGGGTTTTTGACCGGTCAACTGGATCCCTTCGACCGGTTGATTGGGTTAACGGATTTCTAAAGTTTGTTTCAGAGGGGCTTTCGACAGGTCGACCGGACCCTGTTGATGAAAAGTCACAAATTTTCATGTTACAATTTCATATTTGAATGAATTTGATCTATTCTAAAGGCTTCCAAATGTGTATATACATATATAAGCACAATTTATGAGTGTTGGGGCATAACCCTTTGTGTAGAGAGACATTTATTACCCAATAGACACCTTTAAATATACACGAATATTACTTATTTTTATATACTATATGACTTTGTCCAAATTTTTATCTCTTCTTCTTCACCCATTCTAGTCTTTTTTTAGAGCAATTTATATACACAAATTCTGCAGAATATAATTGAGTTTGTTGCCTCAATTACATAGATCGTAGTATCCTCAAGAACAATATGTCATAGTCCATAAGTAACCGTGTGTGGGGCGTAATCTTGTTTTTCAGACAACGCATTGCGTGCTCGATCTTAGTTACTGTTCTTGTTGAGTTTCTTATACATATAATCCAATACTAAGTGGATTGTGGATTATGTACCTACTATGTATGTCCTTGTTTGGTTCTCATTTGGTTGGGGCCTGTCTTGGAAAGTTTATAACAGCACCAATATATGGTATTATGAGGAACAAGCTTATGTTGGTTTGACAAAATAACCCATTTTAAGAGAGTTATTAGACTGAGAACTGACTCCTATGCAAGAAATTGACACTCACCAAATACTTGAATTTGAAGAACCAGTTCATTTATAAACTCCATAACTGATTCTTTATTTTTTCCAAACAACTCTTGAAATATCTTTCGTTTCTTTTTTAGTATCATTCAGAATGTCACCCACCATGGTTTTAAAATAAAAAACACTTGAATGCCATAGTTGTTCTGTTTGGTTTGGTTATTTTGGGTCTGAACTGTAGAACATAGTTGTGGAAAGCTAGTCCCACATATGACTCTTTTGCATGTGCAATGTTTCTTTGGATTGCATTGCTGGTGAAACTTTTCCTGAATGTTTTGCTATAATATAGTTGGTGCTTCAAAATACAAGTTACATATATAGTTGTTGGAAAGCTATCTACTTTTTTTTTAAGTGGAGTTGGGAAGGTTTATTCAAATATAAGACTCTTATTGCTTGATACAAATAGATTGGATACATGTGCAATTTGAGTAATGCTATGCTTTCCAATTATCTCAAATGTGTTCCCAATGCATGTACCTATGAGCCCACTTGGGAGGATATTGAAGTGATTCCACGGCCACATGTGTTAGGAACCACACTTGAGATACAAAATTTGTGAAGCACATCATTACTCCAGCAATTTTTCAACCTGTGTATGTTTAGGAAGGTTTTTGGCTAGCTAGCAAAATTGAGTTCTCTACGAGATGCTTTATTGGCCAAACCTGATCTTTTTTCTTTCTTTCCAAACAGTCATTTAAAATTGAAATATATATATATATATATATATATGTGTATGAGAGTAATACTAGGGGTACAACTATTTTTACAACTCATTTACAACCATCTATATCTCTTTCTTATGTGACACTGTGGGGTCCGGTAAAATTTCAATGGACCCCAGTACCACTTAAGAGAGAGATAGAGATAGTTGTAAAAGAGTTGTACTCCTAACATTGTTCATATGTATATATATACTAGGTATTGCCTGTGCCCGAGGGCACTACCGGTAGGGTTGAAAATGGTTCGGTTCAGTTCCATTTGGTGCGATTTTTAGTCAAACAAATCGATTTCGGTTCGGATCGATTTAGTGTAAATGTTCGGTTTGGTTCAATATATCTACTGCATGAAAATTTTGAAAATTGACCGAATCGATTGGTTCGGTCGGTATGATCGATTTTGTTACACCCCAAACCACCGGAAAAAAATAAAAAAGGATTTAAAAAATGAGGAGTATAAACTTTTTAAACTCTAAAATTATAACTTAAAAAAAGATTCATCATAAAAATTCGACAAAGTCAATTTTGTTATTTCGATGTTAGATTCTGGGAACATGCATTACCAAAAACTTCTAGCACCCATGCATTCACTCAGTATTTAACTCCATGTGTCATCGGCACTCAATACAATTCCGTATGTATTTTAACAACAAAGAGAGAAGGATACGATACATGTATCCGGTAATACTACTACTGGAAAATTCAATATAAATGCATCATAGACTCACATTTGGTACAATTGTCATTGTCAATTAGATATTGCTCATGCCTAAAGGCATTATCCATCGATTTTAATACATGTGTTTGGTTGTTAGCTATTCATATTTCGTTGTCACTTAATACATTATTCATTAAATATAGATGGTCTTATATTAGATACAAAATTTCATACCTATCTCTATATAATAAAAACCAAACATACTAAAATTGTTGTAACTTATTGTTTTAGCAACAAAGAAAGAATTTCATAATCCATCATTAAAATTTTGAAATATTACAAACAGAAAAGTCTTGCATGCTAAAATTCTAAAATATGACAATAAGATTCATCACCAGTCCCAATATAAAGAACATAAAAAGAGAATTACGATTTTCATTTCCTGGATGTTCCTTTACGATCTTCGGGCGTCCAACCATACATTTTCCTCATCATTCTATAGAACGAAGTTGCATCCAATACAATATACCTTCCCATGTGAGGAATATACACAGCAAGCTGATTATGCATTCAACAAAGAAATCAGTACTAAAAATGTGTACCACTATTATTAAAATTAATTTATATAGATAGGTTAAACTGATCTCACTATTTCCTTTTCATATGAAAAGCCTCGGTTTGTTTATCCACTCGGAGTCCCTACACATCCTCTTCCAGACCAACAAATATTTAAATGTAAGTAAACTAAACATATTATTCAAGAGTTTGTAATTTATTAAAATTAGAATAATTTACCTTTATACTAAAGAATAACACTATAACAAAACCTCTGGGTAAACAATGTTTGTCGTAGTTGTTAGGAAACTGTGTTCCCAGAATCCGTTGACAGTGCGTATAAGTTGGTACTGCAAAAAATTTCGTGAAATCTATAATAACCCTACAAGGGCGGAACTAGGGTTACCTTGAACTGCAAAACGGATTGCTGTAGTAGACGAATTGAGAACACGGGCTCGATAACAGCTCACGATCTTCTACTGTATTCCTCCGCTGCCAGAATATCGAACTGAGTGTGGGCTCTTTCGAAATCCTTTTTGTTTTCTGCTCTCCCTTTTTTACGCTCTCTTTTCTATTCCGAGTTATAATACTCTTGATGGAAAAACGCTAACTGATGAGAGAGCCAAAGCAGCATATATATAGGCTACGATAGGGATCATAAGAAGTCAATAAGGAATATGCTTCCTTATGGAATTAGGAAACCCTAATTTGAACTGAATCAGATTCCTATTTCCATAAATTATAATTCATACCACTAAAGAATTATAATTGCACTCCTACCCTTATCTCAAAAATATATTTCGAGTTCCATGTTATTAAATGTTTATTATCTCCCCATGTTAAGATTACAGATATCCATTAATTAACTATAATTACTGACAATCATATTTAATTAATTTCTTAAAATTCCTTGAGAACCTCTGCTTAACTTATCTGATATGTCGGATACAAAATCCACCTGCAGGGTTTGACATAATCAAAACTTATAAGCTTTCTCAAGGGGATATCATCAATCCCAAAAATTGAGACATGGATTCCATCATTAATTAATATCCACCACACAATTAATATTGCCACCCAATCCAATGAGATATTGACCCATTTAAGGATCTCACCCTTTTAGGGATCAAAGTGTAAATATCAAATGTACGTGTCTACAAATTAACTTAGAATTTAGAGCATAAGCACTCATAATAGCCATGAGGTATTTGTTGGCCCAAATATGGAAACCTTAGAGGGGGGGTGAATAAGGTTTTAGCGGAAATTAACCTTTTAAATTCTTAATTGCAAATTAAACACAATCACAAAACAATTATGTAAAGAGATAAGGGAAGAGATACTTGCAAACCAATTTTTCAAGTGGTTCGGCAATTGCACCCCGCGGCCTACGTCCACCCCTTAAGAACACCTCTTGAGGATTCCTTTACTCCGATCTACTTCACGGGTGTAGACCAAACCGTTCCCGGAGCACTTACGGGTGTGCACCAAACCATTACAAGAGCCTTCAATCTCTCCCAAAGAAGAACACCTCTTCTTTGCACACAAGGGTTACTAACCCTCAACCTTTACAAATTGAATTGAATACAAAGTGATAACTCTCTCTCTAGAGTGGATAATACAAATAAAGGTCACTACAACTTTGCTCTCTCAAGAAATACAAATGAAAGATTTGAGCAAATTGATAGACTCACACAACTAGGGCTCAATTGTGAATGATTAAGAATCAACAAGTTGTGTGATTGAAATAGATGTTTTTCAATGAAAATCTCAACCCCAAATAGCTTGGGAAAACATGTATTTATAGGCCTTGGAAGATTATAGCCGTTGGTGGCAAGTTTGGTAATTAAAAGCCCCTTTAAAAACTAGCCGTTATTGCCTTTCAGGTCGATTCAGTCGACTGGACCTTGAAGCAGTCGTCTGGGCCTTGAAGCAGTCGATTGAGATGTGTTTACAAAGGGTTCTGTTTGCATTCTGCTTACTTCAGTCGACTGCATCGGGCCTTCAGTCGACTGCCTCTCCCTGTTTGACAGCCAGACACATCTCCACTAAAATGGCCATAACTCCCTCTACAAAAATCGGATTTGCGATCCGTTTGATGTTTTGGAAACTAGATTCAAATACCTTTCCAACCATATAAGATTCAATATTTAATTATTTTATAATTGGTTGGGGCATTGCTTTAAAGATGACCCATTTAAAATTTATTTCTAAAATTTTAACTTTTAGAATTTGTTTGAGCCCCTATGAGTGTGAGATCAAGTTGCCTTACAAAGATGGTCCTAGACTTCAACCAAGGATGAAATATCTTCAAGTCTTCAAGCTTGATCCTTGTTGAGCTCTTTGTAATCTTGATCTACATCAATTAAATCTCATGCACACAAAGATGTTAAAACATGATACACAATTAATACATGAGATTATACATGAGCATAAAAATGACTATGATAATAACAAGGAATGAAGCAATATATATGAATCGTGTAATTATCATAGCATATTTGACATCATCAAAATATAATTAAATATGCCTTAATATACCTTAAGGCTAACATTATTAATTATCTTATAAGTCAGTATAAAGATAATTACCCCAAGTCAGTCCCGTACACAAAGTGTACCAACATAGTGAGTTGAAACTATACTGTTTTCCGTAGTCAAGACAAACCTACTACAACACCATGCTGCAGTCCTACCGATGGAGTGTCCAATCACATCTAAGACTGTAAACCAAAATCTTACATTCTATAATATCTGATGGCCTGATCTTCCGTGTGTAAGCTGAACTCTACACACCAAACCACCTACTATATAGAATGAGAGACACACATGCATAATATTAAATAAATAATATAATACAAACATTGCCCACACAGATTCTAAAAAAAATGGATTAACTGATTTTATTAAATGAATAATAAATCAACTACATAAAGCATGGCTTTTAGTATATATCCCTAACAGTAGTATCTATTTCATCTTTTGGTAGAAGAACACTTACACGATCAGAATTTATACATCGGGATAGTGCAACATATAGTTGTCCATGGCTAAATTCCGGTGTGCGCAAATCTACCCCAACATAGTTCACAGATTGTCCTTAAGATTTATTGATCGTCATGGCATATACCAACCAGATTGGGAACTGCCATCTCGTCATTGTAAAAGGAAGTTCTGAAGATGACGGAGTTAATAATATTCTCGGAATGAAGACCAAATCTCCAGATTTATCTCCGGTCAGAATTCGAGCTTGAATTACACGCGATTTACACCCGACAACCATCAGTCGCGTTCCATTACAAAGTCCATCCTTTGGGGCAATGTTTCTCAACAATAGTATTGGGGAACCTACTTTCAAGTCCAACTTAAAGGGTGGTAGTCCAGTAGGATCCAACGAATTTAAGTACTCATTCGGATATCTGGTTGTAATGGTACAATCAACTTCATCATCTTCAGACAATTTGTCAGCAGCGAGATACGAAACTACCTCCCCAGGAAAAAGATTCAGTACGACAGTATTGATAGCACTAACGTCGTCATTTCGTGCAGAAAGAATTGTGCGTTCAGTTAGAAATGTTGGAGTCACCATACTCACGACATTCAATGTCACAACTCGATCCTACAATAGTGGAACCGGAACCCGTGGCACGCCACTGAGACTTTTCCTACTCATTTAAAAATCATAGCAGCGAAAACAAAACTTTCAAAATAGCAATGAGTAGTCGCTCGTTTAAAACAACACAATCAAAGTTGGCAAAATCCTATAAATTTGAAAACGTAATTATATTTTGAAACGAATGAATTTATATTCAAAGGGGTCCCAAAGGTGCCCTAAGAACCAATCAAAAAAATTAAATAAGTCGCGGAAGGGGTATAAAAAGTTTTCATGCAAGGGTCAGTTCGACCGGTCGAGATACCCCGTTCGACCGGTCGGATGACCCCTCGGCTATAATCCTTTACAGCAGAGGGCACTTCGACCGATCGAACTGTCCCCTTCGACCAGTCGAATGACCCTCTGACAGCAATCCTTCTTGCACTAGGATATTGCCTAAGGTCAAGCAACCCTACGATCGTAACATACTTCAATCATTAAAGTAAAACATTAAGTCGATAAGTAAAACATTCAAAATGCGAACTCGAGGGTTCGGATTCATAACACTTGACTAACCCATTCCAGGTTCTCTAAGTCAATACAAAACATAGTACTTCCTTACAACACTTGGAAATGAAATAAAACATATACGAGGCTATTATCCACTTTTATTACAAAACTACGATATGAACGTGATAAATCGCCTTCTACAAGAACTCCCAACCTACGTGCTCACTTCTACGATTCCTCGCGGCATTAACACCTGAATGGTTATTTGAATAACCACACATATTCAATTTGTTTAAGTTAAAGCTTAGTGAATAAAATAACATACATGAATGATAAACATACTCGCATTCACATCTCTACATTTCATACTAGTCGTGGGAGACTCACGTGCACATTCCATACTCCCAACCCGCGACTCCTCGCCAATAAGTCCATGCGAAAGGGTAAGACCCACGATTCTTTTCTTCAATCGTACAACCTTAATGCCTAAATTGGCTCCTCAAAATGGCTTAGTGACCACGTGCTCCTTCTGACCCAAATAACCAACTCAACATGCTCAAGTACATATCATCATGCTCTCGGTAACCAAAACATTTCACCATGCTATTGAGCCTACTTATCAATATAATTGCCCAATATGAACTACACAATATATCTCTATGGATTAACATATGCTATTCATATCAAACATGAATACATGTCAAGAAATCATTCCAATTTGCAAGGTTGAATTATTCATCTCCGAATAACACTCCTATAATTAAATCTGAAGAAAACTCGTGCACAAAGAACGTGCAGAAAAGATCCTAGTATAGTTCCTATGGATCAAAAGTCCGATTATCAACTTTTATGAAAAATTCTAGAAAAAGACTTTTAAGAAAACGTAGCCAAACATGGCCTAATAGGTATCAAAACGACGCCCTTACCTCGAGGAGTTCAAATATGGAATTTGGTGAAAAACCAGCGGACGAACGGGCATTGTTTGGCGTCGAGAAGCTCGTAGCATCTATATATCCCTTTTTGGCCTCCTCTTGGATTTTAGGTTGAAAGTTTACAAAATATCCAAAGTCATCTCTATCTATATATAGGCAACACTTTGGAAAATTATGTTTACCTCCCCATGAGTTTTCAAAACTCCTAATTAGTCTCTGAAACTTTCTACACAACCAATTCATAGCTTTATAAGTGAAACCTCAAAATTATAAAAGTTTCCGACTAAGTTCCGTTTGGTTGCTAAAACACAAATTTCTACATGACTTTTTCCGAAGTTGCTAATTAGCCTACCAAATTAATAGCGTGTTAATTCGTCCTTACCAGGATACTAAATCTTACAACAGAATTATATTATAAACCAGAAAATCATACAGATAGTGAAATACACAGGTAGAGATTTATTTTCAGATAAATATTTATGTATTCCACAGTGAACGTCTCATACGCGGAGAGACTTCACAACATCTGAACCATCATTCAACACCGTCTCAATGGGTTCTCTAAGTACAGATACCCAAATCGATTTATGAGTTAAAACTCACTTAAACATGTGTCATACGACACGCAATATCACATTATCATGCATGACAATGTAATGCAATGCAATAACACAAATGCGGGTGTTATATTCAACTCCGGATAAACAATGGATAATAGTTCATTTAGGTTATGGCATTTGCGTATTGTTGGTGGAAGTTGTATGACTTCTTCTGGATTTGACCCAATCTAATGAAAATTACAATGTTGTTTAAATCATTAAAATGATAAATTAAAGCATCATAAATGAATGTCATAAAAAAATTTGGGGGTAGAAAAATTATCTCGATCAAAAACTTTGCAAAATTAGTATTTGCATGGTTTGTGCTATTGAGATGCATGTTCACGTTCAAGGTTAATATGTGTATATTCTACTAGAGATTAGACCGTCTTAGTGATGCATCCACAATCTGCTTACGAAGCCCTCTTGGTATAACTGGTAAGATTTGTCGAAAGTCTCCCCCAAGCACAACGGTGATTCCCCCAAATGACATCCCATTCTCACAAATGTCTTGCAGTATCCGATCAACTGCTTCAACGCAATATCTATGCTGCATTGGAACTTCATCCCAGATTATTAGCTTTGTTTGTCTAAACAACTCTGCCTGACCTGATTGCTTTGAAAACCCACAAATTGTGTTTTCTAGCACATCCAATGGAATGCTAAACGTAGAATGTGCAGTGCGACCTCCCACCAATAGCAGAGAAGCAATACCCGATGAAGCCACCGTAACAACAGTATGGCCAAGGCTACGACATTTAGCTGCAACTGTGTTGTACAAAAATGTCTTCCCTGTTCTAGCACCCCATTAAAAAAGAAAGTAGTTCATTTATTTTCAAAAATTGAAGAAGTGATTGCATTGTAAGCGCTACGTTATGCAGTTAAGGTGAGCCACATTAACTTCTATATCCGTTTGTAGCGCATCACTTTGGAGTTGCCGATGTTCCCCTATCAATCGGTTTCCTACTATAGTATTCAAATTTGTCACCGGTTGTGGCATCGGCGGGAAGTCAATTAAACTTTGACCTGATTCTTGTAATAACTGATTGAGAAAGTACAAACCATAATCTTCAATTTGGGCGTCGGTTAGATTAGGAATGCAAAACAATGTACGAAGCTTATGTTCAAGATCGTCGCAAATAGACACTGAGAATTTGTTCCACAACTTATGTGGTTGTAATAGATGTCATTGCGTTAGAATAACACAGAATAACCTTCTCAACTGGTACCCAATATGCAAAACTGCGGCCTCATGAAGACATTGTATCCATTCCTCATCATCTTCTGAAAGTCCTCTTGCAACACATGCTAACTTGAAAGTGTCATACAAAATGCTACCGAGGATCAACAGACCTATATGGTTTCATCTTTTAGATTGATATACATAGCTTTTCATGCATGCTTTTGAATAGTAATGTCTAGGTGCTAACAGGGACAGATCTAGGAATTTGGAATTGGGGGGCTTGATAGGGTAAAAGGGTAGCGAGTTTGCTAGGGTTCAAGGGCAGTGCCCTCAAGGCAGCTTTTTTGGGGTCTATTCTTACATATTTTTTAGACGAATAAAGGAATTAGAAAAGTTAATACTGATTGGCGCCAAAGGTACAATAAATGGACACATTATTACTACAAATTGAGACCATGAAGTTGAATGTTTCATACCTGGAAGGGGGACTTAAGTGTAAAAAAATACTTTTTTTTTACGGTATAGATGGTATTTTTCAAAAATCAATGAAGGGCTTGAGTCCCCCCTTGCCCCTACATATGTCCGTCCCTGGGTGCTAAGTGTTAGATTCTGAGTGTGAATAAGAGGTAATGGGAGTTCAAGGTGATATTAAGGATCGCTACGGTCAAGCCCAATGTTCCGAGACAGGTTTGGAACACTAAGTTTCAATTTTCTTGTAGAGGGGTTTTTGACCGGTCAACGAGATCCCTTCGACCGGCGATTGGGTTAACGGATTTCTGAAGTTTGTTTCAGAGGGGCTTTCGACCGGTCGACCGGACCCTATTGATGAAAAGTCACAATTTTTCATGTTACAATTTCATATTTGAATGAATTTGATCTATTCTAAAGGCTTCTAAATGTGTATATACATATATAAGCATAGTTTATGAGTGTTGGGACATAACCCTTTGTGTAGAGAGACATTTCTTACCCAATAGACACCTTTAAATATACACGAATATCACTTATTTTTATATACTATATAACTTTGTCCAAATTTTTATCTCTTCTTCTTCACCCATTCTATAGTCTTTTTTTAGAGCAATTTATATACACAAATTCTGCAGAATATAATTGAGTTTGTTGCCTCAATTACATAGATCGTAGTATCCTCAAGAACAATATGTCATAGTCCACAAGTAACCGTGTGTGGGACGTAATCTTATTTTTCAGACAACGCATTGCGTGATCGATCTTAGTTACTGTTCTTGTTGAATTTCTTATACATATAATCCAATACTAAGTGGATTGTGGATTATGTACCTACTATGTATGTCCTTGTTTGGTTCTCATTTGGTTGGGGCCTGTGTCTTGGAAAGTTTATAACATCACCAATATATGGCTTATGTTGATTTGACAAAATAACCTATTTTAAGAGAGTTATTAGACTGAGAACTGACTCCTATACAAAAAATTGACACTCATCAAATATTTGAATTTGAAGAACCAGTTCACTTATGAACTACGTAACCGATTCTTTACTTTTCCAAACAACTCTTGAAATATCTTTCATTTCTTTTTTAGTATCATTCAGAATGTCACCCACCATGGTTTTAAAATAAAAAAAAACACTTGAATGCCATAGTTGTTCTGTTTGGTTTGGTTATTTTGGGTCTGAACTGTAGAACATAGTTGTGGAAAGCTAGTCCCATATATGACTCTTTTGCATGTGCAATGTTTCTTTGGATTGCATTTCTAGTGAAACTTTTTCTGAATGTTTTGCTGTAATATAGTTGGTACTTCAGAATACAAGTTACATATATAGTTGTTGGAAAGCTATCTACTTTTTTTTAAAGTGGAGTGGGGAAGGTTTATTCAAATATAAGACTCTTTTTTTTTTTTTTTGTTGATAAAGTCAAATATAAGACTTTTATTGCTTGATACAAAAAGATTGGATACATGTGCAATTTGAGTAATGTTATACTTTTCAATTATCTCAAATGTGTTTCCAATGCATGTACCTATGAGCCCAATTGGGAGGATATTGAAGTGATTCTACGACCACATGTGTTAGGAATTACCATACTTGAAATACAAAATTTGTGAAGCACAACATTACTCCAACAGTTTGTCAAACCTTTGTATGTTTAGGAAGGTTTTTGGCTAGCTAGCAAAATTGAGTCCTCTACAAGATGCTTTATTGGCCAAACCTAATCTTTTTTCTTTCTTTCCAAACAGTCATTTAAAACTGAAATATGTATATATATATATATATATATATGAGAGTAATAGTAGGGGTACAACTATTTTTACAACCATCTCTATCTCTCTCCTATGTGACACTGTGGGATCCAGTAAAATTTTAATGGACCCCAATATCACTTAAGAAAGAGATAGAGATAATTGTAAAAGAGTTGTACCCCTAAAATTTTATATATATATATATATATATATATATACATCACACATAAAGCTTACTTACATGAAAATATCGCCAATGTCAATGGCGGATCTCAATTTTAGCTTCTTTATATACACTTATTTAATGGATCTCATAAAATACCGGATCTCAAATTATGTGAGGGGAGAAGATTTTTTAAATTATTTATTTATATCAAGTTGGTTTTCGTGCGTGCCATGGATTGAAGAATAAACAAGTTAGATGCTAACCATTAATTGGGTAAGGGTAATACTTGGGACATATTTAAAAACATAATTTTTTGGATACAACTTAAGAGATATGCCTATTTTTTTTTTGTGGGGTCCAGTGATATCACATGAGATATAGACATATCTTTTGGGTTGTGTACCAAAAATTATATCTTTGAGTGTGTCCCAATCTTTACTCATTGGATAATAATCAAATAAAAAAATAAATAACCAAGAATAATACTCTGACCCCATCCATGCCGGCTTTAGATTGTTTAATACGGAGTAATAGGTAACAAACTTTTAAAAATACCAAATTCCACAACGGCCGAGACATCAACATGTGAAAAACAATATTTTATTTATATTTTTTATAGGTCAGAAATTAAGGAAATAAAAGAACTGCAATCTCGGAAGAAAAATGATTTGCAAACGAAGTTTTGTATTCACTTGTCGTACAAAATAACACGGTGTAGGGGTGTTTTTTTGTATCAAGTATAATCTATATTTAGAGCCATTTTTTATTTTAAATTATGGGACAAAAACGTAAATTTTTGGTCGGCTAACATATCACAATGTGCATATAAACTAAAGCTGATTTTTAATAAAAATTAAAGTTTTAAACTCGTGTAATTAACCTCTTTTAGTTAACCGAAAAAATGGGATAGATATATGAGAAATCTCATTCAGTTAGATATGGTAGAGTAAAATGGGACACCAAAAGAATTGACTGCTGAGCCGTATGAGGTAGGAAACTCTCAAGAACGGTTCTAAGGGAAGGAATTGACCTACCTATTCCGACCGGGGAGAACAGGCTATTCGACAGGGAGCTAGATTCCGAAATTGTGGAGGCTTGGTTCGATCAAGCCGCTGAGTATTGGAAACAGGCTATAGCGCTTACTCCTGGCCACTTTTGGAAGACCCTGTGTTATATCACCAGATCTCGATTTTTCATATAAAAATATAACTAATGTATCTCCTTCGTAAATGATTTTCCCATAATGTCCATGAACAGTATCCAAATAAGGCTTAGTTGATCGTATTACTACAGAGTCAATTTGAACAATTAAAACTTGACCCGATTTTAATTGTGGTCCGTTTTTGGCTATGCATACATATGAAGTTGAAGGCCTTTAACTGATTGATTGTAATTTGTCGCTAACATATCAGTTCTCACAGTGTGTAAAGTCTTTGACAAATGTGGTGGTTTGGTTTAAGTAGGTAATAAATGAATGATTAAGAATTGTTGACTTTTCAAATGTAGATATCATGGAGGTGGATGAAGAATGATTTTATTTTTCCTTCACAATGTTGTGTTTACTCCAATGTGAATTTTGTGTGATGATTTTCATAGCTAGATATTTGCTTATAGTTATAGTTATTAGGGAAATGCTATTGTGAGAAGCTTCTCATATGAGAAGGCGGGTTTTAACCGTTGGATGAGCATCTAGCAATAGATGCTTCTCCAGATTCCTGGGAATCTTATGGCTAGATGCTCATCCAACGGTTAAAACCCGCCTTCTCACATGAGAAGCTTCTTACAATAGCATTGCCCTAGTTATTATATGTTCGAAGATAATGGTAAAAGGGTTGAGGTAATGAGTAAGATCAGAAGTTGAGTGTTAATACTGACATAATTAAGAGTTTTTTTTTTTTTTTTTTTTCAAATTTAGGAGGGGCAGTTGCCCCCTCACCCCCTAGATTCATCCTTGATACTAAATACGTGTTTCATAACCCAGTTAACTAGTTAAGTGTTAATTTTTTTTTTTTTTTTTTTTTTTTTTTTTTTTTTTTTTTAATTTAAGCATTTTTTTTCCAGTGCATTTGATAGTGTACCACTTTATTAAAAAACTATAAAAAATCTACTAAAAAGTTTATGCTGAAAAAAAAACAATTGAATGCAGTCTATTTTAGTATTTAAAACATAATTCTCAAATTTCCATTATGCAAATTCGGTAATTATAACTTAACATTTTCAATACTCCAAAAGTTTCAGTATTTAATTTTTGGTTTTTTCAAATGGGACCTAAAATTAGGATTAGTCTCATCTTATTTTACTTATTCACTAAAAGCAGTATCATATTAGTTTGACAATTAATCTGTTTTAATAGTTAATCAAGATTGAACATAAATTCTTATGCAGAGGCTCTTTGGGTAACACAAGAACAAGATATCTGGATCACAAATTGTTTTGTGTTTGTCAAGTTCCTTTTTCGGTAAATATAGGTTGTTTTGAAAGTTGTATAAGCAGTTCGACAAATTCTAGTATTTGATGGATTAGAGGCACATGTACTTTCTTATGCGTGACTTCTAAAACTAATTCTTTATCAAACCAACATGGTGTATAAAAGAGTACTGCAATATTTCCCAATTGGTGTTCTAAATGCTTTAATATTTGTACCACACATTGTGATAGTGGTAGGTACTACACGACACGTACCATTGAATGTGATGCAATTGGCAAAGAGTTGAATCAAATTTGGAGTGAGATGAATGTGTGTATATTTTGCCATAATCCAGATAAGTACTTTAAAAAAAAAAAAATTACTGATATTTGGTTTGCCTTATTAACTTCTGCGTAGGTAAACAACCACCTAACATTTCCTTCATATTAATGACCATCATGTACCATATCATTAGGTTTGGCCTATCATTATACTATACAATTATTACATGAAAACAACTTTTCACAAAAGACATCTGAGGTTTTGTTGCACCAGAGATCATTCAAACGGCTAAATTTGCCAGTTCTTGGCAACATTTGCCAGATGTTGCATTTAATGGTCCCTTTCTCACTTTCCATCTCTCTTCCTCGAAACTGCATAAGAAGGAAAGACCCACCACACAGGCACCTCTCCCAAGGGCGCCCTCCCTTGAACTTCTACTGTACTCACATGGCAGTATGCGCCTAGGAAAAGATAGTGAAGTCTTAGTTGTCGGATAAATAAATCACTTTTGGGAACAAACAATTCTCAATTCTTCGGTAAAACCAGATTGGTTTTGTCAGTTGTTATAATTTGAGCAAATTATTGGATACAAACAAATTTCATAAACATAATGTACAAATATCATAACGTGTGTATCTCTCTTTTAATGGAGTCTACTGATACTATAGGATCCACAGAGGTGAGATATATACATTGTGGTATTTATAGATTGTGTTTAAGAGATTTGTTTGTACCCATCGAAAGACTTTCTCTTATAATTTCTTGTCATGATTGTTATAATATTTGTGATATATAATTTTTGGGCAAGTCTAAGTGAGCAATTTCTCATATAAATAGGCGGATTTTAACCGTTAGATGAGAATTTAGCAATAAATGTATCTCTAGATTTTAGGATATCTTATAACTAAATTCTCACCCAACAATTAAAAACTTACCTTCTCATATTACAATCTTCTCCAAATAGACTTAGTTATGTGACTACAAAAGTCACTTTGTTACAACTTTTTATCATAGTCATTATAATATGCATTTCTTGTCATATGTTACTACTTTTCTTGTCATGTTACAACTTTTATCATAAATTGAGTATCCTTATATGCTCTCTATCCGATCTGTGAGTGGATTCTTCCCCTTTCTCATAGGCGCAATTGCGCAAAACTGTTACGCATTAGAGAAATTTCCCCCCTCTCCATCCGGGAAATAACTGTGGCGCGCATGTGAGAGAGAGATAAATGTGAGATTGTGGTGCAGTCAAATGTAGTTTGATGAGAAAATTGTTTTTTAATGACAAAATTGTAACCACCATGAAAAAAAATTGTAGCTGATAAAAAAATTATAAGTATTGCAATAAAAAAAAAAGAGTAATATTTGAGACACAACTTTCATACAACCTCCCCAAAAGATATGTCTATCTCTTTCCTGTGTCACAGGAGAGAGATAGACACATCTTTTGGGGAGGTTGTATGAAAGTTGTATGAAGGTTGTGTCCCAAGTATTACCCAAAAAAAAATTTGTAAAATATGAGAAGTTGTAACCACCATGAAGAAAAAATTTAACTACCCTGACAAAAAATATTACTTATGACAAATTATAACTAATGAAACTACCGTGGTTTTTGAGTAGAAAGATGTGTCTCTCTCTTAGAGCATGTGCAGTGGTGTAGCAGAGAATAGGGTAAATTTAAGCTAAGTTCGTGTACAAAACTTAGAAAATTCACAGCGATGTAGGAACCTAAACGTCAAAGTAAATGTTCTCTAATATCCAAACAGCTAATTGATTGTCTTTCAGCGTCATACGACAGTTACATTGTCGTTTAGTTATGATTTTTTTAATTTTTAAAATCTTCACCATTTTGTTTAGTTTACATATATCCAGGGCCGGTCCTGAGTATTTGGAGGCCCGAGACGAACTATTAAAAGGGAGACCCTTATACGGGGGTTCGGGGGCAGCGCCTCCGAGGCGATTTTTTTGGGGTCTACTTATACATAATTGACAATTTTTTAGGATTTCCTTAATACATATTTGGTGATTTTTTTTGGGTCTACTCATAATATGAGTCTATTTGTGAAACTTAAACATTGTATGGTATCTTTTAAAATTCTAGAGGGACCTATTTCTAAAACTCAAAAAATTCTTACACTAAAAGTGTAATTTTCAAAATTCTAGGGCTTTTACTTTGAGTTATATATATATGTATATCAATATATATGTAGTTGATGATACTAAATTGGGCTTTGGAGGAGGCCTAAATGTAAAATACTAAAAATCTCATGATAAAAATCTAATTATGAAAATTTCATGGGAGACCTTCAAAATTTTGTGAACTTTAATGACCCAAGACGGTTGCCCCTTTTCTCACCCCTTTGAGCCGGCCGTGCATATGCCCACAAGAAAAAGGGAGAGGCTAAACGGCAAAGCTGCCGTTTTGCAGTAGGATAAAAAATGTACTACCTCCGTCCCATTTTATGTGTCTTTCTTCCTTTTTTGAGATGTCCCAAAATTGTTGTCCACTTTTCTAAATTAGTATGCAAATTTTATTTAGTTTCTCAAACTACCCTTCCTTGCAATCAACACTACAAAAAAAAAAAAAGTACAATGATTATGGACAATTATGGAAAGTGGATATAAATTTTTTTTATCCCCTTAAATAGTTGAATTTCTCAAAATAAACACATAAAATAGAACGGAGATAGTAGTAAACTGAAATTCCACTACTCTTACACTGTTTCAAATTCCCCCACCATCTGCTCCACTGTGAAGTGCCCGTAGTAACTATAATTTCTCCTACACTAGTACACCAAGATGCTCTATTTTTATTTTATTTTTTTTGCTGAGACACCAAGATGCTCTTAAGCGTATAGGAGAAGTTCCCTTCTCTCTGTTCATTCCCTCTCTCTCTCTCTCTTGTTGCCTCATCACTCTGATGTTATTCCCTGCGTCTTACTCCAACACAATCTCTTTTTACCTTTACCTTTTCTTCTTTGCAGAAAAGTCGTATAAAGTGACTAAAAAATTAACAAAGTGGTCTCCCATATTATCTATATACACTCAATTGCAGCATCTCTCTCTCTCTCTCTCTCTCTCTCTCTCTTCTCTAGTCCTATAATCCTACTAGTTCAACGCTCTCATCCCCTTTTCCCTAGACTTCCACCACCCATTTCTCTTTCTCAATTCCAACTTACATATACATACACAGTTATATATTTCTTGAGCTTAATGAACAAATTCATCATCAATGTTAAGCACCATTCCATCAATTTGAAGTCTTCATTACAAGTGCAAGCTCATTCAACATTCAACTAACTCAGATTCAAAAAATCTGGAGAGATGGGTTGGTTCACTATGATTTTGCTCTCTCTCTTTGTTTCTCTCTCTAGTAAGTTTCCCCCAAAATATACCCATGTGGATATGGGTCATCTCACTCTTACCTTACACACAAATGTGTATATATATATACACACACACACATAAAACCCCTTTTAATTTGTGAGTTTTGATGAACAGGTGCAGAGATCTCAGCAAAGATAGGAGTGAACTACGGTCAGCTAGGAAACAACCTACGAAACCCATCACAATCAGTAGAGCTAATCGAGACCCTAAAAGCCAAACGGGTCAAGATCTACGATGCAAACCCGAAAATCCTCAAAGCTCTCGAAGGCAAAGACATTCAAGTCTCAATCATGGTCCCAAACGAGCTCATCGTCAACATTTCAACAAACCAAACACTCGCAGACAAATGGGTCAAAACCAATGTGGTACCTTTCTACCCGGAAACCAAGATCCGATACCTCCTCGTCGGAAACGAAATCCTCAGCGGCTCCGAAAATCCCACATGGTTCGGACTCGTTCCGGCGATGCGCCGAATCAAGAGATCGATCAAAGCCCTCGGGCTCAACAAAATCAAGGTCGGAACACCATTGGCTATGGACGTTTTAGAATCGTCGTTCCCACCTTCGAACGGGACGTTTCGGTCCGATGTTTCTGGTCGGATCGTGAAACCCATGTTGCAGTTCTTGAACCGGACCAAATCTTTCTTTTTCCTCGATGTTTATACGTACTTTCCGTGGTCTCTGGACACTATTAACATAAAGCTCGACTATGCATTGTTGGGCCGGACCAATATAACGTACACGGACCCGAGTACGGGCTTAACCTACACCAACCTGTTGGATCAAATGCTCGACTCTATTGTTTTCGCTATGAAACGACTCGGGTACCCGAATATCCGGTTGTTTATAGCCGAAACGGGTTGGCCCAATGGTGGTGACATTGACCAGATTGGCTGCAATATTTTCAATGCTGCCACTTATAATCGGAATCTGGTTAAGAAGCTGACGGCTAAGCCGCCACTGGGGACTCCGGCTCGGCCGGGGGTGGTTTTGCCGACTTTTATATTTAGTCTGTACAATGAGAACCAAAAGCCCGGGCCGGGTACGGAGCGGCATTGGGGGTTGTTGTACCCAAATGGGTCAAATATTTACCAAATTGACTTGTTGGGTAAGACGCTGTTGTCGGAGTTTAAGCCGCTGCCAGTGCCGACAAACAATGAGCCATATAAGGGGAAGATATGGTGTGTGGCGGCGCGTGGTGTGAATAAGACGGACTTGGCGGGGGCGCTATCGTACGCATGTGGGCAGGGTAATGGGACCTGTGACCCGATCCAACTCGGTGGGAAGTGTTTCAAACCGGATTCCCTAATCTGGCATGCAAGTTATGCTTTTAGTTCTTATTGGGCCCAGTTTAAGAAGGTTGGTGGGACTTGTTATTTCAATGGGCTTGCTATTCAGACTGCCAAAGACCCAAGTAAGTACCAAATATATACCGACTCTTTTTTAAACTTTTCAAATTCGCTTTTGGTCATAATAAATTAACAATGATTAATGTGTTGATTACCATGATATTAGGCTACTATGTGTTCATAATTGAGTTTCTATCATATTTTTTTTGTGGGACCTAAATGGATCCCATAATTTGCCAACTGTGGGTGGAAAAGATTTGGGTATATTTTTTTGGTACATTTTTTTTAATTGTTGTGATATGCAAATGATCCATGGAAGTTTTATCTACGTGACCTTTACGAGTGTGTTTGATAATCCAATTCAGTAGTGGAAATGAAAATTTTCAATCCTTATTTTTTTTTTCAGTGCGTTTGATAATTTACCAATTAATTGAAAAAGAAAGACAAAAATCTACTGAAAACGTTTAGGTGAATTTTTTTTACTGAAAATAATCACTGAATGCAATCTATTTTAGTTATTAAAACACTGTTTTCAATATTGTAAATACAAATTACTTAAAATTTTCAATATTTAACTTTATTTTCAATTTTATCAAACGCACCCGAAATGTACATAGAAAATACACTACAGTGTTGCTGATTGTGAATATTGAAAATATAAAGACCACGAATCATCAAGCATAAATGTTAAATTGGACACCATAAAAAAAAAAAAAAACAATAATGATAGTATACACACCAAACGACACATTATGCTTTAAATGCATGTACTCTGTGCTGTTTGAATTTTTCACACTTTTTTGTGCATCACTTACACAGCACATGGTACATGCATTTAAAGCTGGTGTGTCGTTTAGTGTGTCTTTTGGTGTGTATCCCTATATTTTTGAAAAAAAAAAATAATAATAAAACTAAGAAACAAGAGGAGTATGTTTTTATCTTATGTGGTTCTTTCTTCGCCAAACATAGGAGCCTTGTTATTAGAATTGTATAATGCTGTACAAAAGTTAATTTCAAATTAATAGTAATTTATGTCTAAAATTGTATAGTTTCAATTCCAAATCTCCTTTGACCCAAAAAATAAATTAAATTAAAAATTTAAACCTACCTATCTAAATTCTCAATCAGATCACATGTATATTTGGCCATTGTGATGATAATTTTGTTGCATTTCATGGTATGTTTTGTAGGTTATGGATCTTGCAAGTTCCCAAGCGTCACTCTCTGAACTCTGAAGATGGTAAAATGTAGAAGCGCATTATAGGATTTTGATAATAATGTATCTTAGTGACTTAATTTATATACCTTGGTCAGCGACAACTTGGGCGCCCATTTTTATCCATTTCACATATTCTAATATTCAGATTTTGAGGTGACAATTTTAATTCATTGTTGGGCCAGTAATTTTATTTTTACAGATGGGCCTTCCTTAACTTTTTGGTTTATTGGGACTTCACTGAAAATGGATTCAAATGGGCCCCCAAAATCACTTGCCATATATGTATTGTCGTCCTTTGCTTTTTCTCAATCTGTCTTTTAGCTGACATGTAACGGCTATATTTTTTGGTACCAATAAAGTGGTGGTTATTGATTAATGTTTTTTTGGGTTCGAGAATCAATTGTGGAGTAAATAATTGCTTCAGTTAGTACTTTTTGTGGTTGAAATTGTAATTAATTCGGATTATCTTTTTTTTTTTTTTTTTTAATTATAAAGAATTCGGATTATCTTGAACGTCCATATTTGGAATTAACTGAAAATGATGTCCCAGTTGGCAACCTAATGTGAACATCAGAACATGTCCACGTATGAATTTTTCAACTTCTGATATTAAAACTGTTAATTTTCCTTTATTTACCACGGTTTGATAAGGTGTTATAAAATATATAAAAAAAAAACCTAACAAGCATTGTGCTTGTTACTTCATGACTGCTCTAATAACATTTTCTTCCACACAAAAGCCAATGACAATTTAGCATCCTAGCCAGGGACGGATTCGGGAATTTAGTCGAGGAGGGCGAAGACATACCCCCGAAAAAAAGAGGCGCTTATTTGTACATTTTTGATAATGAGATAAATATATAAGGAGAGATAAATATAAACTAATTGAATTAACAAGGTATGAAGCAATTTGTAAACTAAATTCAGAATTAATATTTATAAACACACACCAAATTTTTTTCAAAAACTACATATACACATCAGTTAAAAAAAACAAAATAAAATAAAAATCTAAAAGGGGGGCGAGCTTAATAATTTAGAAAAAAATTAAAGGTGCCGTGTATATACTTAACGTGTATTTTCGAATAATACTTGTATAATTAAGTGTTTTTTTTCCCAAATGTGGAGGTGGCGGTCGCCTCCCCTAGATCCATCCTTGATCCTAGCAAAATTAGTATGGATCAGTTTGGGGATGTTACTGAGAAAGCTTTAGAAGCTAGGGCTGCTCTTGATGAATGCCAGAGAAGACTTACTAGAGATCCAACCAATCTTAATATCCGAAATGAAAAGGAGATATGGGCCAAGTATAAGAAGTGCAAGGGAAGAAGAATTCTATAATCAAAAGTTTGTGAATTGGATTACAATTTTCATGACTACTCTGTAAGTCTATAATTGATAAAGTAATCATACTATCATGCGGAAAATTAATGGATCTTGAATCTAATACATCTCAAGAACTCACACATAAGTTTACATACCGTTGCTTGCCATGTCAATTGATAGAAACGGTGATTGGAAAACCTCTTCATTGATCAAACATTGATGTAAGGCTTCTCCTTCTTCTCTCTGTCTCTCAATCTTCATAAAACTTTTCTGTAACTGATGGATCTTATTTGAAAGGGGAAGTTTTATATTTTATAGAGGAGAGAAGAGGGCCCTAAAAATTAACTGCTTTAGAAACTGTACCATCGTTAGTTTTTTTATGTAACCTCCAAAGCAGTTATATCTGTCGCGCCCGCCCCGAAGGTGGGGGGCGGTCCCCTCGAGGGTCGCGACCGGTTTTAAAAGGAAATGAAATAAAATAAAGGTAAAAGGCTCAAAGCAGCGAACCAAGGCGGGAAAGGAAATGTGTGAAAGTATGTACATGTGAGAGTAGGGCCAGTAAAAGTTTCAGAGTCGCCACCTAACATTTATCAGGAGTTAGGATCCCTGCAAAGATGATTAGAATAATCATCTTTGACTTTTGAGAAAATGATTTGAGAAGAGTAGGGCCCTTTTAACAGTGTGACTCTTGATAGTCGTGCGAAACCAAAGTTCTTGAAGTGGGTTCGGGGACTCGATTATGTCGAGGGAAGGTATTAGGCACCCTCGAACATCCGTGACACACGGTTGCCGATTTAGTGGTTTTCATAGTAACGGGGCGTAAGTAAAAAGTAGTAAAATATATATAAGACATTAAAAACGCGAGCATCTGTGACTCGCGGTTGCCGATTTATGTATCTCGACACGAGATAATTTTGAAAGTATGTATACCTATCTCGCCACGAGATAGTTTGAAATTATGTATACGTATCTCAATACGAGATAGTTTGAAAGTGAAGTTATGGCCGCACCCAAGTATAGGTTGCATACGTATCTCGACACGAGAATCAGGCCGTACGTAGTTCTGTGCTGTGTATGTGTGTAAATATTTTGGTCGATCTAGACCGTGAGTGTGTAAAATAGTGTTTTGAGTAAAGTCGGCGTAGCTAGGAACTTTAACCTGTACGGTGTAGTCCTAGACTTCAACCTTGTGAAAGTAGTGAGTTTTGAGAAAGTGTTTTTGAATAAAAAGTTGGGGTAGATCGACCGTGCGATGAGTTTTTGTATTTTTTTTTTGTTTTATGTGCCGGAAGTAAGGGTCGGTGCCCATTAAGGGTGTGAAGACTTACCTGTGCTGTTTGCAGATTCCAAGCAAAATACCGGAAGTACGGGTCGGTGCCCAGTAGTTTTTGGGAAATGTGAACCGGAAGTATGGGTCGGTGTCCAGTAGTTTTGAAAGAAGTTATACCGGAAGTACGGGTCGGTGCCCAGTGGTGTAAAGAGTGTACCGGAAGTAAGGGTCGGTGCCCAATGATGTAAAAAAGGTGATGTGAAAGTTTTACCGGAAGTACGGGTCGGTGCCCTGTGATTTGAAAAAGTATGCCGGAAGTACGGGTCGGTGCCCTGTGATTTGAAAAAGTATGCCGGAAGTACGGGTCGGTGCCCAGTGCTTTGAAAAAGTGCCGGAAGTACGGGTCGGTGCCCTATGGTTTAGAAAAGTTCTACCGGAAGTACGGGTCGGTGCCCAGTGAAAGTGATTTGAAAGTAGTCGTGAAGTAATTGATAAGTTCATAGATTTGTTATATATAATAAGTATGTACAACAGTAAGTAAATAAAGCAGTAAAGGCGGAATATCCAACCAGTGGATTTAGGGAGGCCGCACTACTAAGAGTATGAGTTTTAGTATGTTACCTGTGCAGAGGCGACTATTGAAGTTCAGTCGATGTTTGTTGAGAAAGGATGAAAGAAATCCGAGAAGCGTTGCAGAAATAATCCGAGGAGGCCTAAGTCGTATTTCGACACAAAATCAACTTAAATAGACGTCATGGTTGGGTCCGGAAGGGCCGGAAGAGTCAATTTCCGTACATATACTGTATGTATGAATAGTATCTGTATGTATGAATAGTACCGTATATATGAATAGTATCCATATGTATACTGTATGTATGAATAGTATCCGTATGTATACCGTATATATGAATAGTATCCGTACATATACTGTATGTATGAGATTAGAGGTGCTTATGATGGAGTTTGGATTTTATTTGGCTAATGTAGCCAAACAGGGCTTAGGAGAGAAAAAGGGTTAAGGATTCCCAAACAAAGCCTAAGGGGGAGAGTGAATTGGTGAAAATTTTTGAAGGGGTGGCCTCCTATTTATAGGAAAAAAATTTAATTTAAAAAATAATTAAATAAAAAAAATAATAATAATAAAGTAATAAAATATCTAGATATTGTGTGTGTGCACCGCGTTCTTTGGGATTTTCGGAAAGCTACGCGATTGAAAAACTGGACCGGTGGGTACTCTCGACTAACATAGAATTTTGAAGTCGGAATCGGATTTTTAAAACGTTGTATGACCCACATTCGGCACCAGTTATGGCAGAACGCGACAATCGAGGTGAACTGTCCAAAATCCGGTGTCGGAATGAGACAAAATTACATGGATCCCTTTATTTTAATGTGAGGAGTATTTTTCTCCAGTCAGAAAGTGACTCCTATGGCGCGATTGGCTCAAATCTGGATTACTTAGTCGCTAAGCAAAGAAAATATCTAGATATCTGTACAAGCGCCGCGCTTTCGATTTTTCTGGAAGGCAGTGCGACGAAAAATTGGACTTCCGTGGTCCTCTCGACTAACATAGAATTTTGAAGTCGGAATCGGATTTTTAAAACATTGTGTGACCCACATTCGGCACCAGTTATGCCAGAACGCGACAATCGAGGTGAACTGTCCAGAATCCGGTGTCGGAATGAGACAAAATTACATGGATCCCTTTATTTTAATGCGAGGAGTATTTTTCTCCAGTCAGAAAGTGACTCCTATGGCGCGATTGGCTCAAATCTGGATTACTTAGTCGCTAAGCAAAGAAAATATCTAGATATCTGTACACGCGTCGCGATTCCGATTTTTCTGGAAGGCAGTGCGACGAAAAATTGGACTTCCGTGGTCCTCTCGACAAACGCAAAATATTAGTGCAAAAATGAAATTCTTGAAACACTATATGACTCGTATTAAGCATCTGTCTTGACAAATCCGTTAATTAAAATGCACTTTTTCGGAATCCGGTATCAGATTGAGATGAAATTTTAGGGATTTCTCCGTCTCGATGTGAAAAGTATTTTTCTCAAATCAGAAAGTGACTCCTATGGCGTGATTGGCCCATATCTGGATTACTTAGTCGTTAAGCAAAGAAAATATCTAAATATCTGTACAAGCGTCGCGCTTCCGAATTTTCTGGAAGGCAGTGCGACGAAAACTTGGACTTCCGTGGTCATCTCGACAAACGCGAAATATTAGTGCAAAAATGGAATTCTTAAAACGCTATCTGACTCGTATTACGCATCTGTCTTGACAAATTCGTTAATAAAAATGTACTTTTTCCGGAATCTGGTATCGGATTGAGACGAAGTTTACATGGATTTCTCCGTCTCGAAGTAAAAGGTGTTTTAATCCAGACCGAAAATGTCACACCCGATTTGATCTCGAAGACCAAGGCTTTCTGATGATTTATCAGTATAAATTGACGCGCCTGTGAGCGATCTTATCGCAGTTTTGCAACTTTCTTCGTTTGATGGCAACGAAATTTCCGAAGGCTCTTCATCTTGACAAATATGATTTTTTGGCATCAATTTTAAACCTTCTGGAGTTCTCTGGCGATGAAAATAGAATTTTTCCGTTTGATTTCTACGCCTGATAAAGTACTTTTTCCAGATCCGGTGTTCAATTGAGATGAAATTTTAGGAAGTCCTCGGTAATGTCACGCACTTCCATTCTGTCATGAAAAATGCTTGTTATGATATCCTAAAAGCTAAAAAAGTAATCCCGATCCCTCTCTGGCAAATAGCAGATTTGTCCAAACTTTAAACAATGAGTACTTCTTCGCCCGTGGTTCGATTTTGACGATTCGACGTCTAGGGACCTTGTACTTATAAGCTCTTCCTACCCATCGGATTCGATGTACCTTATCTGTCCACCTCTTTGTAGGTGGGCAAAAAAACGGGTGTCTACGGCTGACCCGACATGCTTTTGAAACCATGCTGGTGGGTATTCATATTGACAATAACTTGATTTGACATTTGATTTGACCTTTAGATATTCTGATCAGGACTCTTCCTTTTTCTTCCTCGATTTACGTGCCTAGTGGGCCCCCCATGACAGTTATTTCTTTTTTTGGCTGGTCAAAATGGGGTGTCTACAATATCTTTAATATTATATATTTATTAATTAGGCATTATATTCTATTGGCTAATATAAGGGTAGTGGAGTCCAACAAAATTAGGAGACTAGTGGACCACTTTAATGTGACTTAAAGTCACGTGAATAACATACTCCCCAGTTCTCTATATGTTTGAATGGTGAGCTAGTAGGGTACTTTGCTGCTGCTAGAGGTCTGAGACTGGGAGACCCAATTTCTCCTTACTTGTTTGTTCTTTCTATGGAGGTGCTAACTCGGTTGGTGCATCGAAATATTCAGGAGTATTCTGAATTTAAATATCATTGGAGGTGAGATAGGGTGAAGATTTCTCAAGTGTGTGTGTTTTGCAGATGATTTGATTATGGTTTTCCACGAGGATGTGAGATCTGCTACTACTCTAAAAAAAAAAAAAATTCCTTAGGAAGAATTTTATTTGATGTCTGGTTCGAAAACAAGTCGAAGCAAGAGTAACATTTATACTACAAGGATTGATGAACGAGTTAAAACTACAATTGATTGATCTGTTTGGGTATAAGGAGGGTAAGTTGCCTTTTTAAGTACGTGGGAGTTCCTTTGATTTCCACAAAACTGCAGATTATAGACTGCTATCAATTGTTGGATATACTCAAAATTAAAGCAAAATCTTGGGCAAACAGAGCTCTTTCTTATGTTGCAAAGTATTGTTATGTATTGGGCTAATAATTTTGTCCTCCCTAAGAAAGTTCTCTTGAAAGCTGAGTAAATTTTGAGAAGGTTTCTTTGGTCTGGGGCTGATCTAAAGGGGTATTCGTCGAAAGTGACCTGGGACATTGTTTGTAGACCTGAGAATGAATGGGGATTGGTATTAAAAAAAAAACTGGTGGTTTGGAATAAAACCCTTATGATGAAGCATATTTGGTTTGTGTTTGTTGAAAATGATAAGTCTCTCTGGGCAAGGTGGGTCCAAAACCAATATTTGAAGGGTCATAGTTTTTGGGAAGTCAAGCCACCTCAAAATTGTTCTTGGACTTGGAGAAAATTGCTCAACCTTACAGGAAAAAGCTAGGCCTTTCTTAGGCCACTCTATTGGTGGTAGTAAAGATACCCATTTGTGGTATGATAATTGGCACCCCCATGATCCTTTGGTCCAGTAATGGGGTACCAGGTTTATGTATGATGCTGGTCTTCCCAAAGATTCTAAAGTTAGTGCTGTTTTTCTGAATAATCAGTGGAACTGGAGTATCGAAGTTTCTGATGCTTTGACTGAAGTTAAAAGTAATATGCCTATTCAAGCTCCTCAGACTCATAGGAGGAATGATGTTATTTGGTTGCCTTCCCCCCCGGCCAAAAAAGTTCCAAACTAGATGTACTTGGGATGCTTTGAGACCTAAATGGCCAGTGGTGAATTGGCTTCAAGTTATATGGTATTCAAGTCAAGTTCCCAGATATAGTTTTGTGCTCTGGTTAGCTATCCATGAAAAGCTGATGACAAAAGATAAAGGTGGTAAAATTTAGTCCTCATTACAGGGCCGGCCCTGAGATTTTGAGGGCCCTACTCGAACTTCTAAATGGGGGCCCTCTGTATAATA
This sequence comes from Hydrangea macrophylla, assembly GCA_033977485.1. Classification (NCBI taxonomy): domain Eukaryota; kingdom Viridiplantae; phylum Streptophyta; class Magnoliopsida; order Cornales; family Hydrangeaceae; genus Hydrangea; species Hydrangea macrophylla. Next base: position 12,295,245 of record CM066989.1, read on the forward strand.
GCATAAATATTACAAATATTACTTATTAATTACTTAAATAATAAATTTGGGTTAGTATTTTTTTAGAGTGGGCCCTGCCTAAAGGGGGGCCATACGCGACTGCGTGTGCCGCTTCCCCTCAGGGCCGGCTGGCCCTGGTCCTCAAGTGGACCCTAAGTGCTGCCTGTGTAATCAGAGCCCTGAGGATCAAAAACACTTGTTTTTCTTATGTCCTTACTCCCAGAAAGTCTGGAATTTTGTGGTGACAAAGTTAGATAGCAGAAAGCCAGGGTTGGATTGGAGGGAGATTTTAAATTAGGCTACAAAGTATTTGAAGGGGAATAGAACCAATAAGCAAATTGAGAAGCTTTGCTTTGCTGCTGCTCTATACGACACTTGAAGAAAGAGAAACAATCGAAGCTTCAAACAGGAAGTGTGGATGTGTTTATAGTACAAAGACTGATTTACTCCCACATTCGATCTAAAATTCTGGAATCAAAAAGGGTGGATAAATGGATATGTATTAGATGGAATTTACCTAAGGGTTGATTGTGTGGGTAGTTTTTTGTTGGCTGGCTCTATTTGTTGGGGTTGCTAGCTAGAAAGCACCGACACTTCTAAGAAAGTAACGTGTCGAGTGTCGTATCGTGTTGGACACACGGACACGACACTTCATGGACACTTTTCCTGCAGTGTCAAAGTGCAAATTTTTAAGATTTTGTTGTGTCGATGTATTCGTGTCGTGTCGGTATGTCTGTGTCCGTCCTTCATAGATTGCTAGTTGATTGGTTGGGCTCTGCGTAGTGGCTTTTTTCATATGAGATTTGCTCTGGTCTTGTAATGATGGTTTGGTGGTGTTGAGTTTTGCAGCTTTTGCTCCGAATAATTCTTCATTTTTTGAGAAAATAAAAAATAAAAAAGTTGAACCAATGAAAAAAATTTTAACCACTGAAAAAAAAATTGTAAGAAATGTGATTTTGTAACTACCATGAGAAAAAAATGTGACCATCGCGAAAAAAAATTATAATCTAAGACAAAAAATTATGATTCGAAGACAAAAAATTGTACTTAACTAACAAAACCTCCCTACAAAATCAATATGGTTTTTTAAACAAAAAAGTCTCTCCCTACTTTCCGCATGGTGCCCACAAACCACCCTGTTGGCCTGCTCGGGCGGATCTAGAAAATTAATACGGGAGGCTCGACAGAGATTTGTACGGCCCCGAAAAAAAAAATGGACCTATTTATAAATATTTTGTGTAGATGATATAACATATGCTAAAAAAATTATTCCAAAAATATAAAAGAGAGGAGGGCTTTTATAATTTATACAAAAATATAAGAGAAATAGAAACTTAGCATGACAATTTTATAATACCAAAGAGGCTAATTGTAATTTTTAGAGGGACTCACTGTAATTTTTTTTTTAGTACAAATATATATATTTTTTAAAACCTAAGGGACATTGTCCTTTTATGCCGCCGCCCCTGCGAATAGAAGAAGTTTCCCTCTCTCCTCATCACTCTGATGTTACCCCCCTGCGTCTTATTCCAACCCTTTTTCCCTTTGCCTTTTCTTCCTTAATTGGTATAAAGTGTGTACAAAATTAACAATGTGGGGTCTCCCATCTATTATCTATGATTCTAAACATACCCAATTGCGGCCTCTCTCTCTCTCTCTCTCTCTCTCTCCCCTATTAGTTCGCTATCATCTCTTCTCCCTAACTAGATTTCCTCCACCCATCTCTCTAGTCCAAATTACATATACATATACATACACAAATATACATATATATCCACAGACTCCACCCCTTTTGAACAATTCATCATCACTGTGAGCACAATTCAATCAATTTGAAGTTTTCTTTACTCAAGTTCTTAGCTCATTCAACACTCAAATCACTTCAAAATTAGCAAACAGAGACACTCTGGAGATGGGTTGGATCACTCTGATTTTGCTCTCTCTCCTTGCTTCTCTCTCTAGTAAGTACTTCCCCAAAAATACCCATATGAGTCATCTCACACTTACCTTATACACACAAATACATATACATACATATATATATATATATATATAATATACGAACCCTTTTTACGATAACAACTTATTAAATTGTGAATTTCTGTTTTAAACTGTTGGATCAAATTTTTATTAAGTGTATTGTAGTAATTTAATAGGAGTGACTGAAAATAGAAGGTCACAAGTTATAGACTAAATCATAAGAAGGGATTGTAGTATAAATTGGTATAGGCAAAAAGTTTTAACATATATAAATCCCTCCTGTGCAAAGTTTCAGAACTCGAACCCCATCTTCTTCCCATATAATTTTTTTTTTTTTTTAAATAAGATGGAGACTGTACATATATATATATATATACGAACATATAACACTTTTAATTTGTGGGTTTTGATGGACAGAAGCAAAGATCTCAGCAAAGGTAGGAGTGAACTACGGCCAGCTGGGAAACAATCTACCAAACCCATCAAAATCAGTGGAGCTAATCGAAATCCTGAAAGCCAAACGGGTCAAGCTCTACTACGATTCAAACCCGAAAATCCTCGAAGTCCTCAAAGGCAAAGACATTCAAGTCTCAATCATGGTCCCAAACGATCTCATCGTCAACATTTCCACAAACCAAACACTCGCAGACAAATGGGTCAAAACCAATGTGCTACCCTTTTACCCGGAAACCAAGATCCGATACCTCCTCGTCGGTAACGAAATCCTCAGCACCTCCGAACCCGACAAATGGTTCTCACTCGTTCCGGCCATGCGCCGAATCAGGAGCTCGATCAAAGCCTTTGGGCTCAACAAAATCAAGGTCGGATCAGCATCGACCATGAATGTTTTAGAATCGTCGTTCCCACCTTCGAACGGGTCGTTTCGGTCCGATGTGTCGGATCGGGTCGTGAAACCCATGTTACGGTTCTTGAACAGGACCAAATCTTTCTTCTTCCTCGATGTTTACACTTACTTTCCATGGTCTTCGGACCCTATTAACATAAAGCTCGACTATTCATTGTTGGGCCAGACCAATATAACATATACGGACCCGGGTACGGGCTTAACCTATACCAACCTGTTGGATCAAATGCTTGACTCGGTTATTTTTGCCATGAAACGCCTTGGGTACCCGAATATCCGGTTGTTTATCTCCGAAACAGGTTGGCCCAACGACGGTGATTTTGACCAGATTGGCTGCAATATTTACAATGCTGCCACTTATAATCGGAATCTGATTAAGAAGGTGACGGCTAAACCGCCGTTGGGGACGCCGGCTCGACCGGGGGTAGTTTTGCCGACTTTTATATTTAGTTTGTACAATGAGAACCAAAAGGCTGGGCCGGGTACGGAGCGGCATTGGGGGTTGTTGTATCCGAATGGGTCAAATATTTACCAGATTGACTTATTGGGGAAGACGCCTGCATCGGGGTTTAAGCCGTTGCCGAAGCCGACAAACAATGAGCCGTATAAGGGGAACGTATGGTGTGTGGCAGTGCGTGGTGCAAATAAGACAGCATTGGCGGGGGCACTATCGTATGCGTGTGGGCAGGGTAATGGGACTTGTGACCCGATCCAACCCGGTGGGAAGTGTTTCAAACCGGATTCGCTAATCGGGCATGCAAGTTTTGCATTTAGTTCTTATTGGGCCCAGTTTAAGAAGGTTGGTGGGACTTGTTCTTTCAATGGGCTCGCTGTTCGGACTCCCAAAGACCCAAGTAAGTACCAAACTATACCTGCTCACTCTTCTCGGAAGTATCAAATTTGCTTTTGGTCATAGTGTGATAAGAGAAATGCATTGCTTTAAATGCATTTATCTTGTGCTGTTTAAATTTTTCACACTATTTTGATTTGAGATGTTTGCCTAGCATTTCTCGTGTGATAATTACCATGATATTAGGCTAAAGGTTTAGTCATGTTCTACTTTTGTGGGACCTAAATGGATCCCATAATTGCTTAATTTGCTAATTGTGGGTGGAAGACATTTGGGTATATATATAGGGTACATTTGTTGCTGTTTTGACATAATTTGGTTACGTATGAAAATTTTATGTATGTGACATGTAAATAATATTTTAAAATAATACGAAATGTACGTAAAAAGTTACAAAACTGTTGTCTATTGTGTGAGTATTGAATATATAAAAACGTACCACTCACTATTCAGTACTCATTGGGTATAAATGCTAAATTGGCCACCACCGAAAAAAAAAAAAGAAAAAAAAAGAAAGACAAAACCATGGAAGCTTGTAACAACTCTTTTATCTTAGGTGGCTCTTTGGTCGCCAATAATTTGAGCCTTGTATTTAGAATTACATAAATCTAGAGAAAAATAAATTTCAAATTAATAGTAATTTATGTCTAAAGTTGTATAGTTTCAATTCCAAATATCCTTTGACCCAAAAAATAAAATAAAAAATTCAAACCTCCATATCTAAATTCTCAAGCACATCACATGTATATTTGGCCACTGTGATGATAATTTTGTTGCGTTTCATGGTATGTCTTGTAGGTTATGGATCTTGCAAGTTCCCAAGCGTCACTCTCTGAAGATGGTAAAATGTTAAAGCGCATTGGATATTAATAAAATGTTAATGCCCATTATACTATTATAGGATTTTGGTAATAATGAGTATGTATTGTCCTTTTCATATCTCAATCTCTGTCTTTTAGGTATAAATATTGAATGCAACTCTTATATAATTTTACATAGTATCACAAATTAATAAAGTGTCTGCATTAATCCATTTGATTCCTATTTAGCTACATGTAACGGCTCTATTTTTTTGGTACCCATAAAGTTGTTGCTAATTAATGTTTTTTGGGCATCTCTCAACGACTATTTGTCTGAGGGTTTTGGTATGATGTTAAATGAAGTTGGCAGGTACTTTTGTGGCCTGTATAAAAAACTTAATATGAAGTTTAATAATGGTCCACAATAATCAATTGTTTTAAATAATTGCTTCTGTTAGTACTTTTTTGGTCGTTGAAATTGTAATTAAGACTGATTCTCCTGAATGTCCGTATTGGGATTAACTGAACATGATGTCCCCAGTTGGAAACTTGTGAGCCTGTCACGCCACATCCGTGTAATGACGTAGTGTGACCTTTCCAATAAAAAAGTGTCATGTGATCACTAACACTACGAGGTTATGACATGTGATGGATAGTTTTTTTTTTTTTTTTAACCACATGGCATGATCTCCTAGAAGTAGGGGGTATATTTGTGGTTAAGATTGAGAGGTCACACCATACATCATGCTGATGTGGCGTGACGAGCTCATTAAATAATTTCTCGTGTGGACGTGTCCACGTATGAAAATTTCAAACTTTTGATATTAGGGATAATTATATTTCAATCAGTTTTTTTTGTACAAAATTTAAAAGTCAAATCTATTTTTTTTAAAAATTTTTAAAAAATCAACAATCATTAAAAAATAAAAAAAATAAAAATTAAAAAGTCATCTACAAAATTAAAAAATATCAACTTTTGAGTTTTGAATTTTCATTTTGTGTTTTAGTCTATTTTATATTTTCAAAGGTGTGAACTTGCACCCTAAACGTTGTGATGATTGCTCCCAACGTTTGAAAGGTTTGCTCCTAACGTTGTGAAGAGTTGCACTCAACTTTGAATCGAATTGCTCCCTACGTTTTGAAGAGTTGCTCCCAGCGTTTGAAAGAGTTGCTCCACAATGTTATGTAAAATTTGATGATTTTGTTTTATTATTTAATTTTACAAAAAAAGTTGATATTTTTAAAATTTGGAAAAAACAATAAATTGACTTTAAATTCTATACAAAAAAAATTTGACTGAAAGTTAATTATCTCTTAATATTAAAACTGTTAAATTTAAAATTTTTTTTTCCCATGATTTGATAAGGTGTTACCAAAATAGCAAACAAGCTTGTTACTTCATGACTGTTCTAATGAACTTGCTGCCACAAGAAAACCAATGGCAATTTATCCTAGCAAAATTGGGATGAAAAAGATAACAGAAATAAAATTAAAAATTTTGAATTTAGAAAAAAGTGGGTGTGCTCAGTATTTCTAAAGAATTCAGGATGTGGTAAATTTTATAGACTTGCCCCTAAGTTAAGTTTGAATAATGTTATGTTTCACAAATGGAGTATAGTTTGTTTGGCGTTAAGAGTTGGGTCTTAGCTCCCTCCATTACATAGGTCAAATATTTGACTCCCATGCACCCCTTCCCCTTATAATGAGAAAAGAAAAAAAAAATAGAACAATGTTGTGTTTCTAAATTTAAATCACAAATTTAGTTTTCAAATACATGTTTTGATAATTTTAACTTGTACTACCTAAAACAATTGACAATAAGAATTCAAAGAGCCCACCATAGTTAAACCTGAGAATAATGCCAGGGTTTCAAAATTTAATTCTCCACATGCTATAACAGTTTTATTACATAATGGTTGTGATCGATGATACCACATATCATTACATGTGATATAACCGACAAAACATACCAAAGTTTGGATTCAAATTTAAAAAGCGTAACATTAATAAAACCTAGTACAACTGTCAAACCATTTGAGAACAGTAGTATTAGTCTTAGTGCAACTTCAACCATGTTCTCTATAATGACTTATTTTAGAAAACCATAGTACCATTTAGAGCTCTAATGGATTCTCAAATGGTTCTTCATTTTAGAGAAGCCCCTTTTGATTCTCCAAATGCATGGGTGGACCCAGGTTATCTTCGGGGGTGGCACAAGCCCCCCTGAGTTTTTGAAAATTACAAAACTACATGTAATAATTTGTAGATTTTGGAAATGAGCCCTCTTAAATTTCACAAAGGCCCCCCCCGGACTTCTAAAAATTTTAGATTTACATGTACTATTTTACAAGTTTGAGACAAAGGCCCCGCACTTTTGAAAATTCTAGACTTACATATAATATTTTACAAGTTTTACACATAGGCCCCCTAAAATTACATGATTTACCCCAAATTAAGGGTGTTAAACCAATTTTACATACAATTATATCATTTTACACATAATTACACATAGTTAGACCCAAAAAAATTTGCCTCGGGGGCACCCGTATAGTATAGACCCCCGACCCAAAATCCTGAATCCGCCCCTGTCCAAATGTAAGGGGAGAGAAAGAGAGTAAATTTCGTAGTTAATTAAATAAAACTAAAAGGGTAAATTACACTAACACCACCCAAGGACCCGAGGTTTGACGCTTCGTCACTCACACTCCCTGAAATTTTTAGATTACACGGATCTCTCTTCAAGTTTATGGCTTGATAACACTGACACCCTCAGCCATTAACTATTGTTAAAAAATGGCTAACATTAACAAGTTAATTTTTAAAATGTCCAAAAATACCTTTATCTTCTTCTTTCACGCACACATCTCTCAATATTTTTCTCTCTTTCGCACCATAATCTATGGAAAATGGGTTAGGCTTGTGTTTACCCTTTTTATGCTCTGAGTGAACATGTGGTGTCGCACAACAATTCCCCATTAATCAGAGCTTGAATTTCTCAATTTTTTTTTTATTTTTTATTTTTTATTTTTATTTTTAATATTCAACCAAATGGGTATCGAGATCTAATCACAAAAAAATGGGTCTATGAGAAATCAAGAGAACAAAGCTTCAATTTTTCTAGCTAATCAAAGCTTTAATTCTCAGGATCAAATTGATCTTTTGAACGATATGGGTCTCTAAGATTGAGCAAAATAGAACTGAAGATGGATCCAAATATGAGCTCTTTAATCTAATCACAAAAATGGGTCTCTGAGAAATCAAGAGAACAAAAAGCTTCAATTTTCTAACTAATCAAAAGCTTATATTCTCATGATCTTTTCAACGACATGGGTCTCTAAAATTAAGGAAGATACAACCAAAGGAGAGATTTTTTTTTATCCGAAACAAGAATAAAAACAAGAGAACAAACCTGGGTTTCTTCAAAAATAGAATGAGAGAGAAAATTTTCCCGAGAAAATTTTTGAGATGGGAAATTTTAGAGAGGAAATTGGATGTACCTAGAAGAGGTAGAAGGGAGGAAGGGAAGGGGTTTGAGGTGGAGAAGAGGATGAGGGGAATTTTAACGTGTGAACCCATCATGGACGGTAGCGGGGAGAGGAGACAGAAGGTCAAAAGCCCTATTGTAGACACCTTCCCCCTTCCCATCTATTTCATTTGAAAGGTTGCAGAGACTCGTGGTGGTGGTGGTGGAGTCGGTGGCCCGGATTGGTGGTGGTGGTGGCAGCGTGGAGGGTTAGGGTTTGGGAGAGAAGGAACTAGAGAGAGAGAGGAGGGGTTTCTGTTCGAGAGAGAGAAATGGGAATTGGAGAGAGAGCACATATTGGCTTTGAGTAAGGGTAATATGGTCTTTTTACAAATGAAATTAACAGTGTTAGGCATTTAATTCTGACAGGAGTTGTCAGTGTTATGTTACAAACCTCGTGGAAGGTTTGTGATAAAATTGCAAACCTCAAGGAGTGTCAGTGTGATTTATCCAAACTAAAATAATAAGAAATACTCCGTAGTACATATGATATTCATTCGAGGTAAGTACATTGGAATTCCCAACTTCGATTTTAAAAAAATAGGGTTAATTATATTTTACCCCTTTGTGGTTGAGTCCATTTTTACTTACCCTCCTGTGGTTCAGAAGTGGATACTTAATCTTCTGCGAGTTTTGGACTACAGTTAAACTATTAAGGTTTCTATTAAGATGTCTCTCGAAATAGTCTCACATGTGCATTATGTGTTAAAATTAGTCCCACATAGGAGTGTTTTAATGTCAAAATTCCCCCCACACAGGCAGTTAACTTCAAAATTAATACCCACAAAGGGTTACATGTTAAAAAATTGGTAACTTGGGACACACCCAAAGACACAACTTTTGGAACACAACCCAAAAGTTGTGTCCCAAAAGTCTGTCTTATAATACTTATAATACCTGCAGTCTAGACGAACCACGGGCCAAACAGATCCAAGTCCAAGCCCGTTCTATTCCTTCCACTCGGGCACGAAAACCTTTGGCGGTTTTTGGGTGCAAACAATTGCTCCCGCTGCCCAAAATGTCATATCAAATGTCCTGCATTGATTTGATGTGACGTTTTGAATTTTTTTTTTTAAAATGCCATGTGTCTATCATGCAGAGATTGGCGGTCCTTGAAAATCCCACCAGTCACTCCATAATTAATGCGCAATGTATATAATGATGGGATTGAATCAAAATCCCTTCACTTTCCCAATCTACATATCCTCAAAGTGAATTGGTGAAGGATGGTACCTTCTTGACCGCCTACATTAGCAAGGAGGGGATAGCCGTGTCTGATACTGAGCATACTGTTTTTCTGATATACTAGCTGAATAGGTATCTTTTCTGCTCGGCCAGCCAGACCATTACAAATGAATATACTACTATAGCCTTGGCCTTGGCTGTTGGTCAGCCATTAGCCTTAGTTACTCTTGCCTGGGCACACCTAGTCCCATGTGTGACAAACTTTATCCATTCGGGCACACCTAGTCTAAGGTGTTACAATTAAAAATGCAAGGGGTCAATCCAAACTCTAACCTAAGTTGAGAGAGTGAAAGTGTAATTTACCAAAAAAAAAAAAAGGAATTTGTAATGACTATTGAGGTATATCAGTTTCAACTTGTGTCGAGCAACAACTTAGCCTAGTTGGTAAAAAGGCTCCTGCATGTCACGCTCATACTAGAGTTCGAACCTCGCTCCCTCCCTCGGGCCTTGGCAGTTATGTTTTGTCATCAGACCACTACACTAAATGATCAAAAATGAAAGTTTCAATTTATGTCTTTGGAGTAGCTAAAGAAGTATTTATGGCTGATGGGCTGGACTGGGCTAAAGGAGTATTCATGGTTGATGGGCTGGACTAGAAGATAAAGTAAAAGAAAATTTGGAAATTTTGCCCTGGGCTGCATACGTCCTTTTTACAATATAAAATAAAAGTACTAAGAACAAAGCCTTTGTTGATGACAACTTTTAAGGGCATGTCTTTAATAACATTTTATTGCTCAACTATTTTCTCCCTTGATTTAGGCTTTTAAACCAAAAGAACACGCAAAACAAAAATAAAAAATAAAAATATTCCCCATGCTACACTATATATATGTTTAAATTTATTTTAAAATTTTGAAAACAATGCTAAACTTTAAAAAAAAAAAAAAACTACATGTTGGTATTGTATTGAGAAGTCTTAAAGTGTTGAAAGCTCCAAGAGGTTTGGGAAGGCAGAAAACCGATTTTAAAATTTTAGCATTTGATAGATGTATTTTTCTTGTAAAGGGGTCTCTCACTAATTCAAAAATAATGTTAAAATTATCCCTGTCCAAACAGATGTGACCATGGTTTTCTCACAAAAATCACATTACAAATGAGACTGGGAGTGAGTCAGACTGTGCCTTATGCATTTGCAAACATGTCTTAGGATAAACATAATGAAATTTGGAGTTGAATGCATGGTAGAGATTGATCACACACAAAAAAGTCCTATCTTTTCATATTTTGACGACTAAAAAAAAATACTTTAGTACCCTGTACTTATAGCAAAGTTTCACTTTGGGTGCTACATTTTCGATTGCAATACTTTGGGCCCTCAATTTATAAACTTGTTTCAATCAAGGACAATCGTTAATAGCTTTAAAAAAGTATGACAGACTGGACAATCGTTAACCTTTTTATTTTGCTTTTTGTTGTTGATATGCTTATTGTTGGGCAAGATGTTAATATGATTGGCAGACTTAAAGAAGAGTTGTTCGAGTCCTTTGATATGAAAGACTTATGTCCAGCATGATATTTTTTGGATATGAAGATTGTTCGTGATAGGAAAGCCAAGAAGATATGGTTGTCACAGGAGAAGTATGTTGAACGTGTGCTTTAGAAGTTCAATATGAAAGATGCTAAGCCAGTTAACACTCCTCTTGCGGGTCATTTTAAGCTAAGCAAAAGCTTGTGTTGCTTTACCCAAGAAGGAAGAGAAGAGATGACATCAGTTTCCCACTTCTCTGCAGTAGGGAGTCTTATGTATGCGATGGTTTGTACACAACCAGATTTTGCTCATGCAGTGGGTGTTGTGAGCAAATTTCTTTCCAATCTTGGAAGAGAGTATTGGGAAGCCGTCAAGGGGATTCTTTGGTACTTGAAGGGCACTTCAAGTTTGTGTTTATGTTTTGTGGGTTCAAAATCAGTCTTGGAAGGGTTTACAGATTCAGATATGGCAGGGGACATTGATGACCGAAAGTCTATTTCGGATTTCTTGTTTACTTTTGCAGGGATAGCTGTCTTATGGCAGTCTAAGCTGCAAAAATGTGTTGTCTTGTCTATGACTGAAGCTAAGTATATTGTTGTTACTGAACTAGGGAAAGAGCTGTTATGGATGAAACGATTTCTCCAAGAGTTGAATTTAAAGCAAGATGAGTACGTAGTTCATTGTGACAGTCAGAGTGGTATGGACTTGAGCAAGAATGCCACATACCATTTCCGTACGAAACATATTGATGTTCGTTACCACTGGATTTGTGATGTTCGTTACCACTGGATTCATGAGGTAATGGAAAAACAAGAGATGAAGTTGAAAAAAATTATACAGAGAAGAATCCAACGGACATGATGACAAAGGTTGTTCCAAGAGAAAGGCTTGAGTTCTGTTGAGAGCTAGCCGGTATAGACTCCAAGTGAGGGGTCAAGGTTGGGTAATCCCTCATCTCATGTGTATGGAGGGGGAGATTTGTTAGTATACCATGTGTACTTGGGTTTCATACACATGATATATTATTGGGTGGAGTATTAAGCTTAGTGGGCTATGTGGAGCCTAGGGCATTAAATGGCCCATGCTAATTGTGTTAGCATCATTAATCAAAAGGCAGTATGCCTTTTCAATCAAATGGCATCATTAACCTAACCACGCTCCTGCAACATTTCTTCAATCCCCTGTGTCTTTTGGCACCTTCAACCGGTTCTCCTTCCTCTTTATTTATTGATTTCCCCTTCCCCTCTACTCTCCCTCAGCTACCTCTGGTTCCATCCTCTATTGACTTTCATCCTTTGTCTCCTTTTGCCTATCCTTTCCTTCCTTTATTTTGTCCAAACTTAAACTTTTGACCCCTCTGTGCTTGTGGTCCCCTCCTCTCTGATTCTTGGTCTGCTCTATATTTTATTATGGATGAAAGTAAGACCTTTGATTTATCACAACTCATCTTTAAAACCTCCAACTTATCTTACTTTGAAGATACGCCAACTCTTGAACTCGAAAGTATATTTTACCCTTGGTCGGAAAGGTGAGAGCGGAAAAAAGGTCTGAACTTCAGAGCTATCAAAGCCACATTCATCAAAGCATGGAACCTAATTTGAACCTTGTCCATCACAGAGGTAGACACAAGTATACTACTCCTAGCTTTCGAAGACGTGCGAGACTTCAGGATAATCACTCAGCAAACCCCTTGGTCGGTAATAGGTCACCACATAATCCTCAAAATCTAGTCCCCAGGCATAGTCTTGGAGGAACTCTGACTAACCCACTCACATTTTTGGGTTCAAGTCCATGGCTTACTCCCAAATTAGGTCTCGGAGAAAAATGCAAGGCTGATCGGTGCTACTATTGGGAATATTGAAATTATAGATCTGGCAAAGAATTCCCTCCCAATCTGGGCCAAAGCCCTACATATGAAGGTTGAGATTGATACATCTCAACCACTTAAAAATGCTTTCCTCCTGAAGAGAAGAAAGCTACCAGAGGTTTGGATCCAGTTCAAATAGGAATGCCTCTCTGAGTTTTGCTACAATTATAGTTGAGTCAACCACACCATGGTTAAGAGTTGAAAATCATGGGAGGCAAGATAATTTTCAATGGAACATTGCTTATCGAACATTTGGTCATAGAAAGATGAATGAAGATCCAAAAAACTACCATAACTCTGGCTTGCATATCTCACCAGTGAATACTATAATCAAGAATTCACCGGAGCAAAAGCAAGACATGTTGTTTGAGGAACAACTGTCTCGTCGAGTTTAAACTGATCACGGAACTGTCTGGCAAGGTCAGTACATTACGCAAGGCCCATAGGCTAACTTGAATAGCACGACTAGTCACATAATCAACCCTGGAATCAAACCAAACCAAAGGGACCCTTCCTCTCTGATGGTGTAGACACCCTATTTTGGTTCGTCCGTTTAACACAAGGAACCCCGCCTTAAGAACAACCTAGGGGTGTGTTACGGCCGGAACGGATCGGAAACACCCCTTTCGGAAAAAATTCCAAAATTTTTGGAAGCCAAAAATTCATTCCGAATTCGTTCCGAAATTTCGGAAATTCCAAAATTATTTCCGATTCCGAAATTTCGGAATTTTCGGAATTTTTGGAATTTCATCAGATTCGGAATTAATCGGAATATTCGGAATATTCGGAATATTTTTGGAATTTTTCGGAATATTCAGAATTCAAGCTTAATGGGATTTCACTTGAGACTTGAAGGCCTTTTATAGAAGCACATTACATCCCATTTTTTTTTTTTTTTTTTTTTTTTTTTGTGTTTTTTCGATGTGGGATGAACACAATTTTTGGAATATTTCAGAATATTTTCAGAAAAGTTTCGGAAAATACAATTTCGGAATATATTCGAAATTTTTTTGGAATATTTTCGGAAAAGTTTCGGAAAATACAATTTCGGAATATTTTCGGGAATTTTTCAGAATTTTCGGAATTCTAAAAACAATTCCGATTCCGATCCGATTTTTTCAGAATTTTTGGAATTCGGAAATTCGGAATTCGGAATGCATAATTAGTTGCCAAAATTGGAATTTTTCGGATCGGAATCGGTCGGAATCGGAATTTCCGTTCCAAATGACACCCATAGAACAACCCGATGACTGGAATTGGGAATTATCGGTTATGAAGTGGAACTCTCTGAAGCACCATGGTTTCTTAGGTATGTTAAAATAACCTCTAGGAAAACTTAGGTATGTTAGAAACTCATTATAGAGACAAGAACCCAAGTTAGGATAGCCGTTTCACATGAAATGATAAAAATTGGCTTTTACCGAGCAAAATCTATACCTCGGGGTGGAATCCTGAGAACTCCATTTATAAAATATTCCTAAATAGCTTAAATTGATGCCCCAACCCCTCATGTTGGCCAAAAACCGCTTAGGAGACTTTTAAGCATTTTTACACCTCACAGGTTTGTTCCTTCTTGGAGCCAACCTCACCTTTTCGACCGTAACTCAAAATCCACAAACGTTTTTTGAATGAGACCAAAATCATCTTAAAATAGACTTCCATACCTTTTCAATGGTATATCAAAGCCTAAAAGGATAACCGAGGTGAAAGAACGAAGTCTGGAAAATCAAAGGAGAAAACACAACTTTCTGGGCTGAGTGCCATAGTGGCACTCAGCTGAGTGCTTCATGGCACTCTCGGAGTGCCGCCTAAGGTCTATGAGTGCCACATTGGTACTAAGATACTTTAGATGCATTCTGAACCCTTGATTTGACCATAATTTGTGTGAAAATGCCCCAAAATGTCAAAAAGTATGTTTTTTCTGTCCTACATCGCTTAGCTATGAACTATCCAACCCATTTCTCAAACTATAAAAGGTGGTTCTCCCTTCCCCATCCAACACACCTAAAAATCCTAAGGTCTAGAGAGCCCAAGGAAACCCACATTGGAGGATTCCTAAGCACTCCTAGAAAGTTCTTAGGAATAGTAAAGTTTTAGAGTTAGGAATCGAGTCTTGGAGTCCTCGGTTCTAGCGGAGTTATGTAAGAGCATTCTAAGGGAAGTTCTTGGGGGTAAGTTCTTCTTCCTTCCTTTTTATTTTGTGCTTTATTTTCTATTTTGGTCTTTTTATTCATAGTTCTAGGTTTAATTTCTTGTTTATTCATACTATTCTTCATTATTTATTAGTTTTAAACTTTATAGTTCTAGGATAATTTAATTCCTTGTTTGTAGCATCCTTATTAAAGTTGAATTATCCTTAGCAAACTCTACCCAAATGTTGAGATAGTCGGAGCCTGTGGGGTTGATATCCAATCCATAGATATTTGACCCCTGGGAGTAGTGAAGCCATAATTTGGATCTACGAGTCTAGTGTTAGGGTACTCGTGTAGAAATTATGTTGTAATGCACATTATGTAGAATAGTAGGCTATCCACGTTTATTCATATCCATGCATAATAGTCTAATTCATGTTCTGATCCATGAATTAGGTTATTCATAGTAGTTTATCATTGCATATACTTTATCCATGAATTTAATTTATTCATATCCATATATCCATGCACATGCATACACATGTACACTATCCTTACATAGAATTGTAGGTTTTCCATACTAGGGGTAACACTTAATTAGGCTTACACATGCAAACTACTACACATAGTAGTCATGTTTGGTTATACATACATTCTATCCATGCCTAGAATAGTAGAATACACTCCATGTTTATCCTCTATATAGTATTACATTATTGTCCCAACCATAGTTAATTAGGATAATTGGTAATGCTATGCTATTCCAGGTAAGTCTTCTACATTCCCTCTTATTTACTACTTTCTTAGGATCATCTAGAAGTATGTATAGGTGGATAAAATACGATTTCAAATCCACTACATGATTACTTGAGCATAGATATCATGTTTTTCCTAGGGTTTTTGAGTGCGATTTTCACGCTTATTTCATTTTTATTTCATTTCACATGTATAGGGGAGCGTAGTAATACGTTTAGTCCTTGAATTACTATACATATACAGTTTCTTGTATGCTTTTATTTCTTTAGTTGTTTATAACTTGAATTAGGATTGCAATAGTGTAAATGAAATGGTCCAAATAATGTCTAGTCAAACACCTTGAAAGCTGAGTAGAGGCTCATCTCACGATGGGGGTGAGAGGGGGTGTTTTAGCATGATCTATCTCCTTTCTCTCTCGCACCTTAACTCCCGAACTGAGTTCGTTGGTGACGACAGAGCGGTGCTCTCTATCCATTGGACATGATAGATTTAATTTTCTTGGTTTCCTTTATCAAACCAAGTGGCTATTCTATTAGTTAGGATCTCTCCGGATTTAGCTTTGTGGGATATACATGGTGACACGACTAAATAGTTGTGCACTCTTGTGCAACACCCAAGTGTAGGTGATCGTGCAAGTAATACTGGATAAGTCCAGGTCGATCCCACAGGGAAGGTGTTAAGCTAATTACTTAGATTATTCTCAAAAAAATAAAATAAAATTCAATATTTTAAGGGAAAGCAAACTAATTTAACAACTACTACAAGTAAAGCAATTAAACTAGATTACCTAATTACTGACTAATTAACTAAAGCTATAATTTAAAATGGGTTTGTTTCTTAATTAAAAAGAATGTTGGGATTACACGAATCCACCGCAACCTAGCCATCTACCATGCAATTACATTGAAGCTCGATGGAGCACACTTTCTACAGTATTCCGTATTCCTCTTAAGATAAAGAATCTATAATCCTTTCATGGCCGAGACTATATCATCACATTTACGTTTGAAATACATAAAAGCGGTTTAAATCAATAGTTTAGACTCTCACCTATAATGGTATTAGCATTGAGGGTAGTTTGCAAAATATATTGAAGAAAAATGCCTTAAGACTTTAGGTTTAAAGACTGTTTTGACAAACTGAGCATTTGGGGACAGTTTGATAACGAATCAGTAAAGCAGAAAGTCCAGGAATACTGCATAGAATGTTCTCAAGAATCAGAATGTTTGATCGATTGATGCGCTTTCGATCGATCGAATATCTTCATCTCTCGATCGATCGAACTGACTTTGATCGCTCGACAATGTCTCTGTTTCGATCGATCGAATATGTTCGATCGATCGAACACAGAAATTAATCTGCTGCATGGCAGAGGCCTGAGATCACGGTTTCATCGTGATCTCCCAACCCGGGGACTACTCAGACATCGTCTGGAGTGTCACAGATTTGTTCTTAACATAAATATTCATTAAGGTTGCATTTGGTTGAGATTTAAGCATTAAAACTATGAAAAACTATGATTTATCCACTACCAACAAGTAAAACTATGATCTATTCAGATTTAAACTATGTAAGCTACTAACAGAATGTAAACAAAACTGATATAACAAAACCTGGAACGAACGAGCTATTAATAACCTTTAAACTTCACTTGAATTCAATGTTCAATCAAAACCTACAAGAATCAAAGTAGAACACTCTCTCTCTATGTAAAAACTGATAAAATGTAAAGTAGGCCTCCTTCTGGACGTACGCAATACGAGTTTTTATAGTAACAACCTAATGCTAGGGTTCAACATGCCTTCTGCTGCGTGCGCGTAAAAATATGATAAAAGGCATGTTCGATCGATCGAACAATTCTCGATCGATTGAACTCTTGGGGACTTCGATCACTTGAACTTATCTCGATCGATCGAAACTTCGATCGATCGAATTGTCACGCCCCGACGTAGCATAAATAAGGAAAGCGTTTAATTTTCTTTATGGACCCGTAGGTCGCGACAGTTTGAAGGATCGATTCCGTCCCAAACGTCGAACAACAATAAACAATAATCAGAGCAGAGCAATCAAGGCTTATAAAATTTTTCTAACTTATTACATATTACAGCACGGGTCATCTAAAGGCACAGACCGCCTGGAAACAAAACAATAACTTAATGTCTATTACAGTCATCCTTATTACAAAACAGTTTAAAACTTAAACATATAACTTAAAATATGCAATGACAATAACAGATTCTCTTCCAGAAGCAGCCGTTCTCAATTAGCATAGTCATAAGGCTCAGCATAGTTGTAACCTGAAAAGCCTGAACACGAATGTCCAGGACGCATCAACGTCGTCAGCTTCAAGAAGCTGGTGAGTATTAAAAACATGACTTTGAATGTAAAACATACCCATTCACAAATTTTCTCTTTTTTAAGTTTGTAAAATCAATGGTTTAATCATGGAAGGAATTCAATTATTAAAATAACAGGGAATATATTTAAAAGTCGTTCATTCATTTAAAACAAATGATCGTGTATGAGACAATGCACCACACTCATCTTACCGACTCTTTTCTCTCGACAAAACACAACAACCCACTATCTCACTCCAGTATCTTTGAAACACTAAGGTAGCCACACTTTAGCAACGGGGTGCCAGGGAATGTCCAGTTTGCCTCACACTTTGGTTCGGGGTACCAGGGAGTGTCCAATGCCTCACACTTTGAATACCTAAACCGCCATGCAAATACCGGAGGAACCCTCACGCAGTATCCAGACTCGGGTATCAGGGAGTGTCCGTAGGCCACACTTTAGCACTACCATGGGTGCCAGGGAATGTCCAAGTTCGGCGTCACACACTTTAACGCTACCATGGGCGCCAGGGAGTGTCCAATTTTGCCACCGTCGTATTACAAAGATACTCTCACCGCAATCTCAACACGTCACACTTTGGTACACCATAACCAGGGAGTGTCCACCATACAATCTCAATCTCAATCTCAATCTCATACTCATACTCTTCCCACACTGACCAGTACTCTTTTCCACACTGTCTGACACCCACATGCATGTACCACTGACTCCACATGTATGTCATGAATTTAAACATAAAAGAATTCGCTGAATTAAAAGAACAACGTACGCAGGGGGATTGATAAGTCATAACACATTGTTTTAATCTTTCCAACATAACCAATGGTATTCTGTTTTAATGAAATTCCTAAACAGAACCTTAACAGTGCTTTAAAATTTATCCAAACAGTCCCTTATACGAAAACACACAAAAACTAGAAACTGCCAGAAGTCACGCGCGCGGGTCGCTCGCGCGATATTTCGCTCGCGCGACCTGCCCAATTTTCGTTTTATTATAAAAATCTTTTCTTTATGCCTGAAATCAGACACCTCGCGCGCGCGGGTCGCTCGCGCGACCTGCCTATTTTCATTTTATTTTATAAAACCTTTCTGTCTGCCTGAAACCACGCGGATCGCGCGCGCGTCTCGCTCGCGCGATCTTCACTCGCGCGATCGTGGCGCGAGATGAAGCAGAGGCTTCATCTTCTTCGTCAGAACTGCTCTGTTTCATATTTTCAGGGGCCTTTTGATCCATTTTCAATTCCGGAAGTAAACGGGGCAAGTAGTATATGATTCTCTTCGATTTTTCACAAGGATTAAGAATCTATAACTAATTTAACATGATTCCATCTATAACTCATGAATTTTATGAAAAACTAAAAATTTGACAAAACTTAAATTATATTATACTTACTCATATGACCAAATTGAGTCCCAATATTTCAAACATGGCATATATGATATGTAATCTATCATATTTCATTTTAAAAACAGATTTTGGTTAACTTTGAAAAATTTTGATTTTCAAAAGCAAGCTCCCATGGAGGAATTAACAATGGTGGTTTCCAAATCAAGCTATATAAACAAAATTAAGACATGATTTACATTGGGAGTGAGTTAATAATACTCACAGATGATTAGAGATGAAGTGTGTGTTGAGAAAGATAAGCAAACTAAGAATTTCAAACCCAAGCTTTGGCTATGGGGATTGGGTAGCTTTATCTCTCCAGAAAAAAATTCAGCAATATAACTCTCCAGCTCTCTCTCTTTTCTCTCTGAGATGTGTGTGCAGAATGTGAAGTGCCCAAGGTGTATACATATAGGAGAAGGAATTGTTCAACTTGGAGCCCAAGTAGTGTCCTCCTTACTCAACAAATGGGTTACTATTCTAATTAACTAAAACTTCCAAATACACATACGTACACACACAGATTATATCCACACAACTTGCTGTAGGATGGTTTAGATGAACTTTAAGTTGATATAGAGGTTCATATAGGTTCCTAGGGGGCAAGTGTAAGGTGTTTGGGTAATACCACTTATGGCACTAACAATGAGCATCCACAATTGCATTTCCAAACAAAGCCTCAACAATGATTAGTTTGCCATAATTGGAAAGTAATGCATGGTCACATCTAACTTTACGTCAAATTCGAAAACTGTGCAAGTTAAACGCGACGCGGACTGTTTTAAACACAAACTGGTATTTTCGTGGCGCGGTGTTCGTCACAAAAATACAAAAAATTCATTTTAACGTAAGTAGTGATTTTTCGGTTTCATAAAAATACTGTTTGAGTTTAAGAGACATAATTCCACCGTTTGGAAATACAGATTTTGAAATCCACACAGGTATCACCAACTTTATAAAAATTGCATTTTGGCCCCAACAAGAGTTTTAATTATGACTTTAGATAAGAAATAAAATTCCAAATATGATAATCGAAATTAATAACAACAGACAATACATATTGATTTAAATATGAAAATGCAAATACAGATTAATCATGGAAATTCAAATTGGAATTAATTAATGAAATGCAGGTTGTTACACGAATGGTCTTCAATCGCTCGAACTCTATATTTCAGCTTTGACATGTCTTCTTTAGAATTCAGCATTTCCCTTCATCGTTATCTTTCAATTCTTCACACAACAACTGCAGTCTGCACAAATTATAGCTAAAACACACAACTTATCATAGTTTAATCAATATGTGCATAAACTAGCATTGTAATTCAAATTTCAGATAAATGGAGGAATTGTAAACTAAATCTATACTTTTTCTTCTTTTAGCGCGGTTGTATTTTACAAATACTCCCGCTTGTCACATGGATTACTCATTCGTGTAGCCTCAGATATGGATCATGGGCATCGATATAGCCTTGGGTATGGATAAAAGCCCTATGGAATCCAAATACAAGTAATGCAAATCGATCAGATCAGATAAAGGCTAATGAAGGGTGATAAACCTCACTCATTGTTGTAGACATAAGATTTGTAATGGGATCAATCAAGTGGGCTTGGTCTTTCTAGGTCCTATGCTTGGTTTGGGTACCCATAATTGGCAACTTTTCTAGGGGCTAAACTAAGAGGGTTAGACTCCAAAACTTTCAAGGTTGTTTGAATTTATATTGAGGATCTCATGTGCATTAGTTTTAGGAAGCTTGGGCGGACCAAGGTTCTTTGACTTTATATTGAGGATCCATGTACCACACCAAACCCTATAATGGGGGGATGGGGTGTATATAAGGCATCTTGCTGGGGAACCCTTGCCTCTATCCACCTTATTACATATAGCCATAGATCCCAAGCCTTTAGGGCTTGACCTGTTGTGACAATGTGTACACACACACATGCTTTATTTACCTTCGAGATTTCTTGAAATGATAAGGAAGCCTATACGACATGTTATACATAGTCCTGTCTAACACTCAAGGCATTCTATCCATATGAAATGCTCGCAACATCACATAAGGATGGTATGCTTAGGTGTTATACTGGGAATATGTGTCACGAGTCTGTAGGACGATGAGTCATAACCTTGTTTGTGTCTTATTCGCTAGAGGTAGCCCTAATCAGACCTAGGTAATCATAAACCCTGACACATGTGAATTTCTAAAGCATAGAATGACTAATGTAACATTGATTATGGTGGCCATGGGATGAGAAGAAATACTCGATGATACGACTAGGGCTTATATGGCTATATGTTAATAAAGTGGTTTCTAAGTCTGATTTCCTCACATAAACATACATAGCATTGAGAGAACATAAAATAAAAAAAGATAAAAAAATGGTTTCCTAAATTAGGTATATGTGGGTATGCAAATTGTCTAGAGATAGCTCCAAAGAAGATCGCAAGCACACCATCTTGGGTCCGTCCCACTAGTTCAGGAAGATTAGTCTAGGCTACTAGTACTGGTATACCTATGGCTGAAGAACAAGAAAGGATGGAATAGTTAGAAGATGTCTTGGCCGTCAGGGACAACAACTATAACTTATCATAGACCGTTTGGGGGGCAAACCACTGTTAACCCACATGGCCTACTTGTTGATCCACCCATACCACCTCCTCTGCCTATTGCACCCAAGAATCCTATTGAAATCTTGTCATGGATGAGGATTGGTTCAATGATGGTGTACGCGGAGATTCCAGAAAGATAATGAAAGACAAGTTGGGCCGCCTAGAGAGCGTAGTGAGGAGTCTGGTGGTGTTGATGACTACATATTAGACCTTGAAGGTTTTTTGAGCCTTCAAAGATCAAGATGACTGACCCAGAGAAGTTTGATGGAACTAGAAATCCCAAAAGCCATTTGAAGATGTATGTCACTGCCCTGAGACCTATGGGATTAGGGAATAAGCACTTGGCCCAGTTGTTCTCCCGTTATTTGTCTAGAGGAGCCTTGCAATGGTTCCTAGCTCTTGAATCCTCCAAGACTAGTCTATGGGAGGATACTATGACTGAATTTGTAAAATAGTGTGCCTACAACACCGAGTTAGATGTCACCGTCCGAGACCTTGAGATTACTAGGCAAGACAACTAGGAGTCTTTCGCTACATGTTTGACCTGTTGGAGGAAGAAGGTTGCTGAAATGGAAAATAGGCCAACCGAGAAGGAGCAGGTTCATATGATCATAAAGAATCTACAACCCACCTACAATGAGCGCATGTGTTTCATGCCGAATACTACCTTTGAGCAACTATTCAATGTGGGGACCAAAATAGAAGATGCATTGAGGGATGGAAAGACTAGGAAAGAAGAGAGTAATCCAAGAAGAAGAAACACTGGGGGCAACTACTTAAATAACCATACCGCGCCCGATTTCAATGTCCTGAGTGATAATCTAGACCAAAACACCAACTGATCTTACCCCAGAAACAACCACCGATCTGAACCAAGAAAATTCAACACCCTTAGCCTGCCACTATCCTCCATAGGAATTTAGAATTTCATATGGTTTCGGCATGATTTATTAGGCGAGGGGTTAAGAACAACACATATTCAGAGATGTCAATATAGGTAAATGGAAAGGTAGGGAGTAAACAACGATGGCTTAAATCATTTTCTGAACTTCTTAATTTTTAACACTTAAATGTTCATTGAGTCTAATTGGTAAATCCTGAACGTTGTCCTCTAATAAGCAGCCAAAATGAAGAAATAAAGACTAGTCAATGAATTTTAATCAGCATTTTCAATGAAAACAATTCGAACTTGACGTGATAATTCCCTCAGAATTGAAGATTGGATTCAAAAACTCACTAAGGGTAATTAGTTTTCACTACTTCATTCTTTAAAGCACAAAAGTCGTATTAACTCTTGTTTAAAGTTTTCTGCATAGCTATTAATAAGTGCAACTGATTCGGATACAGGAATGGTCAACATATGCATTCTTCCTAGAGAACTTAGAAAAACGCATGAACTTAATTCATAAAAGGATGAGAATAAAATGGTTGTGTCATTGCTTGACAACAACTAAATAGAAGTGAAAATTCAAAATTATTCTACCCATTTAATTCAAAGACTTGGTTAATAGTTTGAAAATTTTGAAATTTTGTATTTTAAATTTGTTTTGAAATCGAAATTTTAATAATAATGGAGATTATATGATGTTTGCCAATAGATAAAGTGGTCCAGATTGCTACGTAGAAAATATGCACAGGTGATTATCTATCTATATCCCACCCCCAACTGAAAATCGCAATGACCTCAGCAAGTGATTGTAGACACCCCATTTTGTCGGCTATCAGATTTAGGAGACCCATAGCTTGGTGGTTCACAATGATCGAAAAAGACTCAAAAAGGACTCCTGGAAGTTAGCTCTATTTCTCAAAATGCTTAGAATGACCAAAACGTCCCTGAAAGCCCAAAAACTCCCAGATTTGGACCAAAAGTTCTGGAAACATGCTACGTCATAAGCAAAGTGATAAAATGAGTTTTTAAGTAAAATTCGGATAAAATCGTCAGCTCCCAGGGACCCCCCGGAAGTCCCGGAAGTTCCCGGAAAGTCCCTGTTGACCGGTTTGATCAAGGTTTGACCAAGATTTGACAAAGATTTGACCAAGTTTGACCAAGTTTGACCGAAATCGTCCAAATTCACCGGAATCATTCTAGGTCATGTGGGAAATATTAAAATGAGTTTTAAAAGAAAATCGAGCGAAAACGTCAGCTCTTGGGAGCACCCAGAGGTTCCCAGAACTTCCCGGGAATCCCAGGTTTGACCAGCTTGACCAGAATTTGACTTTAGAACCGGGGCACCAAAACAATTTTCAAATATTTTTCATAAATACTAGAGGTCAATAGCTTTCCAACGGTATATCGCACATAATTTTTGGATTTAAAACAAGTTTATTATGAATTTTTGAAGGCGAAAAAGGCGGTCAAATCGGCTTTTATCGCAAATACTGTAACAATTTTAAAATTGACCTATTCCCGAATTATTTTTTATGTAAAGTAGACTCCATTACCTTTCCAACGGTATATCACAACCTCAATTTGGAGGTCGTATGCATTTTCTGTGAATTTCGGACAAAATAGGGCCTTTTCGTGAATACCGGAATCTCTGGGGGCCTAAACGTAAATTTCTGGGCGTCTGAGGCCCACTGCCGCCGCGGCACAGGTCTAGTGCCGCCGCGCCACTCAACCCTCGCAGAGTCCATTTTTGTAATTTTTTTGGGGGTCCAATTTGATTAATTGAAAACCAAAACGACGTAGTTTTATGTTCACAGATGTTTGGGACCAATGGGAACACTTCTAAAATCCCAAAACCACCCCAAATTGGCCTATATAAACCCCCTATTGCTCTTCATTTTTTTTTTTGGGGGGGGGAGGGGGGGCAAGTGCAAAGCTTGAAAAGTTATAGAGAAGAAGAGAGATAGAGATAGCTTTAGAAGAGAGAAAGGGAGCTTCTCCCATTGATTTTCCATAAGAAAGTGAGTCTTAATCTTGTTTTCTTCCATTATCCTTCTATATACTTCACATTCAAAGTCCACTCCAACCACCATTTTAGTGAGCATTTAAGTGAGTGGAAGCTTCTTCCATGTCCAAATGTCAAAATCTATGAGTGAAACACCAAGCTACAAGTTCAATACATCATGAATATCATCTATTGATTGCTATCTATTTGCTTGCTTGTTTATATAATGTTCATCTCTTCTCACCTCATTTCTTTTTGATTTTCTTTATTTACTTACTAGTTCATCATCATCTAAGTGATGACATGAAGTTTGAGGTGAGTGAATCCTTATGGATAGTAGCTCTTGACCTCAAAAACATGTTTGATAGATGATGATTATAACTTCAATACCTCCAAGGTATTCTTGAAGTTATGTTCAAATAAAAATGAATCTCTCCAATAATATTGGGGGTTCTTGATGATGAGTTTGATGTTGATATTCTAAGTGGTTATAATCTTTATTTGATGTTGAAAATATACTTTCAAAACTTCTATTTCAAAACCCCTCTCAATCCCTTTCATTTTGATTTCAAGAAAGAAAACTCAAGTTTTTCCCAAAATATTCAAAACAGTGAGTCAAAACAGTGAGTGATCTGAGTTCAAAGATTTCTCTAGAACTCAATACTCAATGTATGGATGCAAGACCACTTGTAAAGTCTTCCTAACTCATTAGAGAACACCCATGAGTTTTGGTTTGACTTGGAAGTACTTGGAAATGGTCCATTTGGACCCAAACATTCCTTCCAGACATTCTGCCTCTGCTGTCACAGCAGCTTGGTTAAATTCCTACTTCTTTTTCAGAAAATGTTTCTAAAAGAGGTGGTCCTAACTTATTTATCCCTTAAACTTCGATGTCTTAGGGAACTTTCTGTATAAAATGGGCCTCTATATCATTCGTTTTCATTTTCTAAGATTTTTCAACATTTCAGTCGACAGTACGGACTCTGTTTCTGAGTGACCTTCATTGTTTATGTGGTTTCTCTCAATATATGATAGTTATTGAAGATTGGCTTTTTGGGTTGTGTTCTAGACATAATAAGGAGGATCTCCATAAAACATCATGCATTGAAAACATTCCTAATCCCTCTTTTCCATTTTCACAAGATCATGTTACTGTTCTGTCCACTATTCACAGCAAGCACATTTTAACTTTCATCCTTTGATTTGATACTTATATTCATTCCAAATTAGCTCATGTCTTAGGAAATAGTTCATACTACATTTGTAAATTTGTCATAATGATTTCATTCATTTATTCATACACATTCTAGACTTCTAAGTCATTCTAGGAATCCATGAACACAAAGCACACTACAACCTTGGCACATTTTAGATACATACATTGCATCCATGCAAAGATTTGGGGCCTTTGTGACTCCTAATCTAAGAAGATTATAAGGAATGATCATGATCACATGTTCATGCTTCCCCCGATCTAATCATCCTTTCTCATCCATCCCGAGGGTTGAGAGGTCTTCTTTTCTCAAAGAATAACATGCATCATACTAGCTTGCTGAGCATATTTTGATTTCTTTGATTATTTTGTTTCAAAAACAATTCATGTCCCCCTTTAGATTAGGAAAACTTAATTACTTGATACATGATTAGACGATTTTTCCTAGGTTTATTTGTGTGATCTTTCACTTTACATTGCATGATATTTGACTTAGATCTTATGAATGATATTTTATCTTTAGATATTCCATTTCAAGTTTCTTATGTGATGTAATATACTATCATAGTATTAATTGCCGAACCATACATAGTATAAGATGATTATTTGGATGCTAATTGAGGCCCGTCGAAAGACAGGGCGAGTTGAGGGTGTTTTAGTCACGACAAAGGCTCCTTCCTCTCTCGTACCAAAACCCCGAACCAAGTTCTTTGGTTATGAAGGGCCGGTGCCCTTTATCCGTTTGGGTGAGTCAAAATTAGGTTTCTTGGTTCCTTAAAGACCAAGTGGCGACTCTGTATCTGGTTTCGAAAGACCTTCTTTTCTTCGAAATCGACCTCTTGTTTTCTTTCAAATCAATTTCAAAACAAAGGAAAATCAATTCCGAAACCCCGGAAACAAACAGGAAAAAAACCGGTAGTGGACGACGGACTCCGCGTGTCCACAATCTGGCGACTCTGCTGGGGATTTTATTTTCAAAACAAAATAATACAGAGGTTTGACTCATAAGAAGCATCCTTAAAATCATCTTTTTACTGTGTATGGTTCACCGCATTGCACTCTGCATTTTACCCTCTCGACTGTGTCTGAAATGCGGCGCTGACATTGTTCAGGTCTTGCTGTGCCAGGGCACAAGTCACCGTTGATATTGTACCTTCTAAGGTATATCAAAAAGAGTAAAAACCTCCGTACTGTCTCCCTGACGGTATATTGGAACTCTCGTCAACGGACCCTCTTTGACTAAACCCAGCCTTTATAGATTCCTGTAGAACCTTTCATAGGCCTGTTGATTTATCTTTTCAGATAGGACAATGTGATATAACTACTGTATGCCCTGACGGGATTACCTGCGTGGTATAGACGCTTATGTGACATGAGGCAGAACCTCTTTCTTATGATCCCCAAGGCAATCACTTACATGTGATCACATTGAGTTGACCTGCCTAGGCACCATGACAAAGATGTCTGCCCCACGTTCACAAAGATATACACCGCAAACCTTGTTTGTTGGTCCTAAGACATAGGAGTATGAAAACTTGCTAGACAGTATGATCACCGTCATCCAAATCTCCCAGATTTCCCAGATATAACAATTTCTCTCAGAAACTCTGTCCAATTTAACCAGATATTCCTATTTTCCATAACCTCTACCAGAATCCATCTAAACTTCCTAGAA
The DNA here is from genome assembly GCA_033977485.1 of Hydrangea macrophylla. Taxonomy (NCBI): domain Eukaryota; kingdom Viridiplantae; phylum Streptophyta; class Magnoliopsida; order Cornales; family Hydrangeaceae; genus Hydrangea; species Hydrangea macrophylla. The sequence continues at coordinate 12,322,869 of CM066989.1, forward strand.
ATTCCCGTTTCCCAAAAACTCTACTAGAACTCTCTGCTCCCCGAAAACTCTGCCAAAATCCACCAGATTTCCCAGAAACCCCTTTTTCCAAACCCTACCAAGATCTCCCAGACTTTCCCAAAAATGCTTGTCCGAATCACCCAGATATTCCCGCTTCTCCCAGAAGTCCTATGAACTCCCTAGGTATCTTTATCTCACCTAAAATTCCAGAAAATCCATATTTCTCTGGAACCTCTACCCAAGCTTCCCAGAAATTCCAATTTCTCAGAAACTCACCATTTTAACCAGTTTCTTCCAGAAACTCTGTCTAAATCTCCCTAATTTCCCAGATATACCAGTTTCTCCCAGAAACTCTATCCAAATTTCCTAGAAATATCCAAACCCATGTTTCTCCCAGAAACTCTATCCAAAATTCCCAAAGTATTCCGGAAATCCCTGTTATCCCTTGGTGATCATACTGGAAAGTAAGGTTAGCACACTCTGTATAGCTAGTACCTTATTTGTTTAACTGCTATCTGTTAGAAGTAGGGGCATCATATAGATTAGGGCTTGCATCCGCATGCTTGTCTCATGTGCATGCACCATTCTCATCAGTCTGCACACACTATCTCAGTCTGTCTGTACATAAGTTAGTCCATCTTCCTTAACCTCACTGTCATTGTCTCTCTAGCCATCACTATCAGAATCTGATACACTTCTCTCGAATCTGTAGGTCATTATAGATTCCCAAAGTCAGCTACTGAGATCCCCATCCCGGGTCAGAAGTTCGAACAGTCATTTGGTTAGAATCAATCCGCCGAGAAAATTCAACATGAATCAGGAAACTTTGGAAGCCAAGGTCACTGAATTAATCAATCAACAGTCAGATCGGCTGACTCAAGTTCTGAAATTTATGGAAGAGTTTCGACAACAGCAGCCACAGCACTTACCTGGGTTCCCACCACCACTAGGGTTCATGCCACCACCACCGCCTAGATTTGGACCGCCTCCTGAAAATAATGGAGAAGAAGAATGGTTTCAAGGGGTCCCACTGCCTGCATATGAGAAAAAGCTCCAAGAGAAAATGGACAAGGTCGACAAGCTTGAGAACATACTAAGGAAGAGTAAGGGAGTCAATGATTACATGTTAGACCTGGAAGGCCTCTTTGAGCCCATCAAGCTAAGGCTGCCCGAGAACTTCAAAATGCCTGAAATTGACCGTTTTGATGGAACAGGGAATCCAAAAAGTCACATCAAGTTGTGCCTGAGCATCTTCCAATCGATGGGCTGCACTCATGAGCACATTGCAATGTTGTTCCCGCAAACCCTTAAGAATGCCGCACTATCCTGGTTCCTAACCCTTGAAGCCTCCAAGACCCGAGTCTGGGAAGACGTTGCTAGAACTTTTATTGATCACTACTCTTACAACCAAGAGTTTGATATCACCATCCGGGATCTAGAGACTACCAGGAAGAACTTCAATGAGTCCTTCACTGCGTTCTTGAGCAGATGGAGGAATAAAGTGGCTCAAATGATCCACAGACCTGTTGAGAAAGAGCAAGTACGTATGCTGGTCAAGAACATGCAACCAGTATATCATGACAAGCTATTCTACCAATCCATCTCCACATTCGAAGAGCTATTTGAAATAGGCACCAGAATAGAGGATGCCATCAGAGAAGGAAAGTTAAAAAAGGATGTACCCCAACACCAGTCCAAGAGACCTAACTACTCCCTGGACTCCCCGGATATCAATGCACTTAGCGACCAATCAATGGCCTGCGCTCTCCGTCCATACCAGTCCATTCCGCCAAATCGTCCAAAAGGCCCTCGCGAATTCTCCAAACTTGATGTTCCTCTTTCCACAGCCTTGGACCACCTACTCAAAAAGGGCCACCTGCAGCTCCTCCCTCATAAGCCGCTACCAGATCCTATACCCTCCCACTACAATATGAGCCTACGATGTGCTTATCACCAAAATCTAGGCCATACCACCGATCAGTGCCTCCGCCTCCGCCATGACTTTCAGAACCTTATAGAAGATGTCCCCTATCCTAATCCCATCCACTATCTTGGCTTGGACCAACTGATCGAATGATCCCTTCCGTCGATGCTAATGAATGTTGAAGCTACGCAGTAAAGTGATGGTATTTGGAACTTCTGCTAAAAAATAGAATAAGAATAATAAATGGGTCGCAAAGACACTCCATTTGAGACCAGGTCGAGTCAAGTTGAGTCTGTTCTATGTTCCGAGTCCATTTCAATTCTAGTCTTGTGATCGAGTCTGTCTATCATCGAGTTATTAATAAGTTTGTAAACCTTCTCTATTGATGGAATGAAATCTCATTTTGCTTAATCTGATGTGCCTAGTCATAAATGCATGAATCACTAAACTGAAGTGTCACTTTTCAAATTACCATGGATATTACTCTGCTAATAATTTTTCTACAACAAAACAAAAAAAAATCCTGAATGGTTAAAGTCGATTTTACGCTGACACTGATGAAGAGCTGAGAATTGAATAGTCTTACTTTAAGAATTTGAAGATGCTTTTGCCTCAATCTTGAAAAGACATACTTGAAACTGACTTGGGGCTTGCCCAACACCCTTTTTCCACCATTTCGAAGCCTTAAGCCCAATCCAATTGGGAGCCACGCAATCTGTCCGATTAAAAGCAATGCAAAGTTAGCCCTTGATGGTAGCCAAACATTTCAGTGAGTTTCATCTCCACTTTAAAAAAAAAACAAAAAAAAAAAGAAAGAAAAAGGAAAGAAAAGAAAAGAAAAAGCTCGCTAGGTTGAAAACCCGAAAGGGCACCTAGGCAAAAGTTAGAGCTGAAAAAGGTGTTGATTTCCAAAATCTGACCCTAGCCAGTCAAAATGTTGGAGAAAATTTTGATGAAACAAATGAGAGAATCATACGCTTCAAGATACATCTTAAGAACGTGCCAAGATCACATTTCAAAAGGCACGGAATGACCACAAATAAAGTCCAAGAGCTGACATGCACATTCTGGAATTCTGAGATTGCGATTGAAAGATCTCACAAGAATCGACTACATTAAAAAGCAAAATTGACTGGCTAGGTGAAAGTGAAAAGGATCAATCCTCAAAACAAAACAAAAAGAAACAGAAAAAGAAAAGAAAGGGAGATTGAAACTGAATCCTTTTATTCAAAGCTACCACAAGTGGTTCAAGTTTGAACTTCTTTGACGATTGGTTTGAAAAACCCTCATACCTCAAACCCTTTATTTCAGACCTTGCCTTGAACTATGCTCGACCTGATTCCCACTCGGGGATACGTAGGCAACCACATCGGTTCGGTTGTTCCACCAACAAAAATAACCATTTTCTTTCAAGCTTTGGCTTGAACTACGCTCGACCTGATTTCCACTCGGGGATACGTAGGCAACCACATCGGTTCGGTCGACACCATCTACCTAAAAATCAACCCGCTTCTTTCTGACCATGGCCCGACCTACGTTGGACCTGATCCCTACTCGGGGGTACGTAGGCAGACTTTCAAAAAGAAAAGAAGGATGGCTCGCTAGGTCGAAAATCTGAAAGGACGCCTAGGTAAAATTAGAGCTAAATCCAAGGTGAGCAATAACAAAAAAGAGAAAAGAGCTCGTTAGGTCACCTCATTGGTGCCTAGGCAAAAGTTATGAGCATTTGAGAGATTAAAGTCACGGTCCTTGCCTCAAGCCAGAATCACCTTCCACACTAGGGGCAAACTTTGGCTACCCGCCTCGTTTGCCTTACTTTTACTATCTACCCTTCATACAAGGGGAAAACTTCGGTCACCTACCTCGTTTGCCCAAAACCTCCAATGAACCTTCCTCCAAACTAGGGGCAAACTTCGGTCATTTACCTCGTTTGCCTATCGATCCCACTTCATGCCCTTCAAACTAGGGGCAAACTTCGTTTGTCGCCCAATCCCTATAAGCCTTCAAGTCACAAGCATTGTCTTGAACAGATTGGAAATGGAGCATCTTTTATTCCATAAGCTAAGGCACTAATTCAAAGCACATCTTGGGAGAAGCAAAGAAATTGATTAGATCAGTAGGGAGGAATTTTCAAAAATAAGATTCACCATCAAAGTGATGCCACGTTAAGGTGAGAAGTGAACACAAAAGAGAAATGGTACATCATTTATGACAAGAACACATCAAGTTTTGGCAAGTCGAGCTTGTTTCATTTTGGTGTCAAATGTGTCACCCTCGCGTGTCGGTATCTGTCAGTTTTGAGTCTGTCATAGTCTTTTTCAGGAAAAGAGTCGGTCGTAGTCTCAAATAAGTGAGTTAACAGTGACTAATAATGAATTTTTCAAATAAAGTTATAAATTTTTAAGGAGCATTCCAATGACAATACAAGCAGGAGTACCAAATATCATTACTGCACCAGACAAGGCATCAGCATGAGAAGTGTCCAAACTTAGAAAAAATGCAAATTTCATCCCTTTTCAAACTGCCAAAAGTTAACCATCATCTTCTAGCTTTCCAACGGTATATTGCACATAATTTTCGGATTTAAAACAAGTTTATTATGAATTTCGAAGGCGAAAAAGACGGTCAAATCGGCTTTTATCGCAAATACCGTAAAACTTTTCAAAGTGACCTATTCACGACTTATTTATTATGTAAAGTAGACTCCACTACCTCTCAACGGTATATCACAACCTCAATTTAGAGTTCGTATGCATTTTCTGTGAATTTCGGACAAAATAGGGCCTTTTCGCGAATACCGGAATCTCTGGGGGCCTAAACGTAAATTTCTGGGCGTCTGAGGAGCAGTGCCGCCGCGGCACTGGCCCACTGCCGCCGCGGCACAGGTCCAGTGCCGCCGCGCCACTCAACCCTCGCAGAGTCCATTTTTGTAATTTTTTTGGGGGTCCAATTTGATTAATTGAAAACCAAAACGACGTAGTTTTATGTTCACAGATGTTTGGGACCAATGGGAACACTTCTAAAATCCCAAAACCACCCCAAGTTGGCCTATATAAACCCCCCATTGCTCTTCATTTTTTTTGGGGGGGGGGGCAAGTGCAAAGCTTGAAAAGTTATAGAGAAGAAGAGAGATAGAGATAGCTTTAGAAGAGAGAAAGGGAGCTTCTCCCATTGATTTTCCATAAGAAAGTGAGTCTTAATCTTGTTTTCTTCCATTATCCTTCTATATACTTCACATTCAAAGTCCACTCCAACCACCATTTTAGTGAGCATTTAAGTGAGTGGAAGCTTCTTCCATGTCCAAATGTCAAAATCTATGAGTGAAACACCAAGCTACAAGTTCAATACATCATGAATATCATCTATTGATTGCTATCTATTTGCTTGCTTGTTTATATAATGTTCATCTCTTCTCACCTCATTTCTTTTTGATTTTCTTTATTTACTTACTAGTTCATCATCATCTAAGTGATGACATGAAGTTTGAGGTGAGTGAATCCTTATGGATAGTAGCTCTTGACCTCAAAAACATGTTTGATAGATGATGATTATAACTTCAATACCTCCAAGGTATTCTTGAAGTTATGTTCAAATAAAAATGAATCTCTCCAATAATATTGGGGGTTCTTGATGATGAGTTTGATGTTGATATTCCAAGTGGTTATAATCTTTATTTGATGTTGAAAATATACTTTCAAAACTTCTATTTCAAAACCCCTCTCAATCCCTTTCATTTTGATTTCAAGAAAGAAAACTCAAGTTTTTCCCAAAATATTCAAAACAGTGAGTCAAAACAGTGAGTGATCTGAGTTCAAAGATTTCTCTAGAACTCAATACTCAATGTATGGATGCAAGACCACTTGTAAAGTATTCCTAACTCATTAGAGAACACCCATGATTTTTGGTTTGACTTGAAAGTACTTGGAAATGGTCCATTTGGACCCAAACATTCCTTCCAGACATTCTGCCTCTGCTGTCACAGCAGCTTGGTTAACTTCCTACTTCTTTTTCAGAAACATTTTCCAAAAGTGGTGGTCCTAACTTATTTTTCCCTTAAACTTCAATGTCTTAGGGAACCTTCTGTATAATATGGGCTTCTAGATCATTCGTTTTCATTTTCTAAAATTTTTCAACATTTCAGTCGGCAGTACGGACTCTGTTTCTGAGTGACCTTCATTGTTTATGTGATTTCTCTCAATATGTGATAGTTATTAAAGATTGGATTTTTGAGTTGTGTTCTAGACATAATAAGGAGGATCTCCATAAAACATCATGCATTGAAAACATTCCTAATCCCTCTTTTCCATTTTCACAATATCATGTTACTGTTTTGTCCACTATTCACAACAAGCACATTTTAACTTTCATCCTTTGATTTGATACTTATATGCATTTCAAATTAGCTCATGTCTTAGGAAATAGTTCATACTACATTTGTAAATTTGTCATAATGATTTCATTCATTCATTCATACACATTCTAGACTTCTAAGTCATTCTAGGAATCCATGAACACAAAGCACACTACAACCTTGGCACATTTTAGATGCATACATTGCATCCATGCAAAGATTTGGGGCTTTTGTGACTCCTAATCTAAGAAGATTATAAGGAATGATCATGATCACACGTTCATGCTTCCCCCGATCTAATCATCCTTTCTCATCCATCCCGGGGATTGAGAGGTCTTCTTTTCTCAAAGAATAACATGCATCATACTAGCTTGCTAAGCATATTTTGATTTCTTTGATTATTTTGTTTCAAAAACAATTCATGTCCCCCTTTAGATTAGGAAAACTTAATTACTTGATACATGATTAGACGATTTTTCCTAGGTTTATTTGTGTGATCTTTCACTTTACATTGCATGATATTTGACTTAGATCTTATGAATGATATTTTATCTTTAGATCTTCCATTTCAAGTTTCTTATGTGATGTAATATACTATCATAGTATTAATTGCCGAACCATACATAGTATAAGATGATTATTTGGATGCTAATTGAGGCCCGTCGAAAGACGGGGCGAGTTGAGGGTGTTTTAGTCGTGACAAAGTCTCCTTCCTCTCTCGTACCAAAATCCCGAACCAAGTTCTTTGGTTATGAAGGGCCGGTGCCTTTTATCCATTTGGGTGAGTCAAAATTAGGTTTCTTGGTTCCTTAAAGACCAAGTGGCGACTCTGTATCTATTTTCGAAAGACCTTCTTTTCTTCAAAATCGACCTCTTGTTTTCTTTCAAATCAATTTCAAAACAAAGGTAAATCAATTCCGAAACCCCAAAAATAAACAGGAAAAAACCGGGAGTTGACGACGGATTCCGCGTGTCCACAGTGATTTTTAAAATAGATAGAGAGAGATAGCACTTGAAATATCATCATAAGCATCGTAACAGTAACAACCTGTACAGAAAGCATACATACTCCAAGCAGCCAAGATCAAATAGATAGGAAATATATTGCATCAGATCCAAACATAAAATAGAATACATCACTGAAAATATAGGAAAGTGAACGAACAGAACAACGATAATAATATATCTCTATATGCCATACAAACAAAAATCCAAACCAACCAACAACATAAACAATAACCCAACAGTGTCCAAAAATGCCCAACAAACCACCCAGAATATACTAAACCAACCAAAAATACATAAAATGAAACCAACAGACTACCCATCATCGGGAACATTAGATAAAATGTCAATCAATAGATTTGGAGCATCCATAACTCCACCCTCGACACCCGTAGTAGCGGTAGCCGGAGCACTCGTAATCGTGGCAACTGGAGTAGAAACTGATGTGTCGGCCACGACAGGAGGAGGTGGAAATGGTAGCTTTGAAGTAGGTGGTCTTGCTGATGATGATGGTGCAGTAGGTGGTACAGCAGATGTAGAAGGAGCGAAAAGATCAACCAGGGGATCGGAGGATGAAGGACCTGTAGGGGCAGAGGAGGATGGGGCAGTGGTGGGTGGTAGAGGTGCAGATGGAGGGGAAGATGGGGGCACGATCGGATCGAACCCTAGCTGTACTAATAGGGTCATCAGGATAGTGGATATGTGATCTATCTTGCCCTCGAGTCTAATCCGGGCCTCTCTCTCCTCTAATAGAAACTCAGGAATAGTAGGGAGAGGCGGAAGAAGACTCTCCCTGGGCGGGAGCCTAAGACCGCTGTCTCAACTCAAAACGAGCAACCTCCTCCACCGGGTCACCCTCCTCATCAGAATCCTGCTCCTCAGCCTCTGTGGGCATCCCAAAAGCAGATCCCTCAGTATCAGTCCCGCCTCCATGTCTCCTCTTCTCTCCCATCTTCGCCTTGCCTTTTCCTTTTCGCTTCCTCTTCTGCGCATTGGACCGGCGGGAAGCTGTCTCTCCAAACCGACTGCGAGACTGGGCAGTCGTGTCCCCTGCCAAAGGAATGATACCCGCATGCTCGATCACCCTATGAATAGCCCAAGCACCCTTCAGGTGTTTTTTAGCCTGAATGTAGCGTGTAGGGTGTCGCATGAAGTCGATGTAAATGTGGGGTAAACAGACTGGCTGTCGTGTCCCGATCGCGTATAAGACACGAGCATACCACGCCGCGATCTTCTCCCTGTACGAGTTCACTAATAGGCAATTGCTCAGGGAAAGGTGGAGCATATGGTAATTATCTGTGAGGTGGAGGTCGGGAATGAGAGCCTCGCCATCCCATATCGGAAGAGCTCCCCCGGTGATCTCTCGGATAATGATGGTCGGTGATAGCTGAGGTGTGTCAGGACGATGGGGACATACACAATCAGGTACCTCCAGTACCCCAAGAGTAGCAGCGACGGTGGCCGGGCTGAAAATGATCTCTCGTCCACGAAAAAATGAGCGAAGGGTGAACGGAGCAACCGGATCCCGGATCATCGTCGCACACGCCTCCCGTATCCAAGATAGATTTACATGCTTAGGCTGGGAGAATAGTGTGTACCACTGGGGCATGGCACGTATCCGTGCAAGGTACCATGGAGTAGCCAGTCAGGCAGTCTCAAGGGGATGCTCGATCATGACCTTCCGTGACTAGAAGTAACGGGTGAACCAAACGCGGTCTTCCTCGTTTCTAAACCCGTGATCTGGAACTGGATCGGGTATAGCGAGGTCGAATGGCTTAGATTTGTGGTAGCCAGTAATCGGATTCATGATAAAGCCCTGAAATGGAAGAAGCAAGGAGAGAAAACATTAATACTGGGCAAGTAATGAAGAGAAAGAAACTACCACACTTCGATCGATCGAATCCCGTTCGATCGATCGAGACAATCTTTGGTTCGATCGCTCAAAAATGTTTGATCGATCGAACGGATGCTGGGTTCGATCGATCGAACCCAGTTTGATCGATCGAACCCAGTTCGATCGATCGAACCCAGTTCGATCGATCGAGCACAACAAAATGGCAGTAGCAACGCTCGAGAACGGGAATAGCCTGAAACAACAAATACATGTATAAAACTAATAAAAGGAGTTAAAGAATCGATGGGGGGCACCCCCATATGAATTTGAAGGGAAAAGAAATACGAGGGATGACTCGGGGGCTCACCTCGACAGACGCACTGGGTAGAGGATGCCGGCGATGCCACTGATGATCCGGGGGACCCAGAGCTCCTTAATGATGTGGTTTGAAGTGGGGGAGGCCAAAATTGTAGGAGTCGCCCTCTGTGTTTGATCGCTCGAGTAAGGGAGAGAGACGGAGAGACTGATTGAAAATTATGAAAGACGCCTCGTATAAAAACAGGTTTCGATCGATCGAGCAGACTCGATCGATCGAACCTCCGATCGATTGAGCCTTCCTCAATCGCTCGAGGTGATGACGCTTTCGATCGACCGAGAAGAGAAATTCCACAATATCCTTGAATTGAGAAATTCCACACCCTCAACTAACCAATTTTAATCTGGACATACAGAATAGGGATAAAACAGTGCATTGCCAGAACATGTAAGCCAAAAATGGCAACCTCATAGTAGAACATTGCAAATTTATATAAATAAGTCCTTAAAATAGCAATATGCAATATTAGTGCCCCCAAAGATGGCATTTAAAACCTTATTGAAAAAAAAAAAAAAGAAAACTAAAAATAAAACTGAAATTAATAACACTTCGTCCAAGAATACACTCCAATTTATTAAAGAAGATATGAAATGACATAAAACAATTGGAGTGAAACACTATTCTTCAAGCAGAAAGATATCTTCCTCCACAGCTTCTTTCGCCGCCAGAACTTCAAATGTAGAGTCTAAACTTGATGATTCCCTTTCCCAGAACAGTCGAAAAGCAGCAAGGACATCATCAAGCAAGTCTGAACTTTGTAAGGACTTGATATCACAGGCAAGAGGTGACCCGCATGGAGACAAGGATAAAGGAGTGTGATTGCGCAACAGATTTTCCTCTTGCGGCGGAGTATTCAGGGACCGTATGTATGGCCCAAACCCATAAAAGAGTTGATGTGGAAGGTATAGCGATGGGAATGGTAGATTCATAGTGATATTCCTGACAAAGGGAAACAAAAACAAAACGAAACGGAGAAATAAAGTTAACAAGAGCAACAGAAAAACAAAAAGGAAGAGATAAATAAAGCAAAACAAAAAGAAAATGAAAGGAATGTGACCCCAAAGTTAACCTCACTATTGGCCAGATATCCCCAGATGCACTAGCTGGTAGAGGGCATTGAAGCCTGAATAGCAAGTAACTGACATACTCATAGATGTAGGGAATCACATGGAAGATCATGAAGTCATCAACATATATGAAAACAGCATTGTGGCGTTCGGGCACCACATCTTGTAAATCCTCTTCTTACCATGGCTCCCATATTGAGTCATTTTCCCATTGTTCCAACAGTACGTCATCCACTTCTTCAACAGCATACCCTTCAGGTTCCCCTTCCTCTCTAGAAAGGTCCATATGCTCGAATGGGTTGATTTGGAGGAGAGCAGGATCATAAGGGATGTACCCATAGGTCAGGTCCACTACATCATCCGCCCCTGGTCCTTGATAGGGAGACAAGCAGAATGCTGTCTCGTCGGCAGTCCAAGGTGGGTTCTGATATTCTGAATCAGCCCAAGACCCTATAGAATGAACATCGTCGTCCCTCATTTTGATGTCCTGTAAGGGAAAAATAGTACGGAATAGTAGATTAAGAATCGAAGTCACATTAAAAAAGACAGACAAAAGATAAAACAAAACGAAATGCAGAAAAAGAAACAATACAACAACATTGGGAGAACGCACTTGGGCGTTTTAGTTTGAAGTATAGTCGGGCTCATCCAGTTGGATGTGCTCGACCTCGGGTTGGAAATCTTCTAAGAACGGTTTCAACCTTTGGCCATTGACCTTGAAACTTCCGTCGTTCTTAGGATTAAATAGCTCAACTTCCCCGTGTGGAAAAATAGATTTGACTGTGAAAGGACCTGTCCACCGTGATCGGAGTTTGCCTGGGAAGAGATGAAGGTGTGAATCATATAATAAGACTCTCTGCCCTGGCTCGAAAGATTTACGAATAAGCGTTCGATCGTGGCGCGCCTTCAACCGTTCCTTGTGGAGTTTAGAATTGTTATATGCATCTCGTCGGATTTCCTCCAGTTCTGCCAATTGCAGTTTCCGGAGATGTCCTCCCTTTTTAATGTCAAAATTTAATGAGCGTGTTGCCCAATAAGCTTTGTGTTCTATTTCTACAGGAAGGTGACACGCCTTACCATACACTAGCCTATATGGAGACATTCCCAGATTTGTCTTAAAGGCCGTGCGGTATGTCCATAAAGCATCAATCAGTTTGTAAGCCCAATCTTTTCTATTGAAACTAACCGTTTTTTCAAGTATATGTTTGATTTCACGGTTAGCCAACTCCGCCTACCTGTTTGTTTGTGGGTGGTACGCTAGAGCGATTTTATGGTGTACCCTATATTCCTTGAGTAGTGCTTCCAAAGGCCTGTTGCAGAAATGCTTGCCTTGGTCACTTAATAATGCTTTTGGGGTTCTGAAACGCGATAAAATGTTTTTCTTAAGAAAAGACATGACTGTTTTGTGGTCATTGCGTCTCGTCGGTATTGCTTCCACCCATTTTGATACGTACTCCACAGCTAGGAGTTTGTATTCACAGTTGTTTGATTTAGGGAACAGGCCCATAAAGTCTATGCCCCAACAATCAAATATTTCAATTGTGATAATAGGGGTTAAGGGCATAGAATTTCTTTTTGAAATAGTACCTAGCTTTTGACAGTGTTGGCACGATTTGTAGAAAGAAAGCGTCCTTAAATATGGTGGGCCAATAAAATCCGCTGTGTAGGACTTTTTGTGCGATCTTTTGGGAAGAAAAATGGCCACCACACGCTTCAGAGTGGCATGAGGCTAGAATTACGGTTATATCCTCATTAGGGACGCAACGCCTGATGACCTGATCAGCACACTACTTGTAAATAAGGGTCATCGAAAAAGAAATGGCGTGCAAACGAGAGGAACCGCTTCCTGTCTTGATTCGACCAGTGTCTAGGAGTTTCTCCTGCGGCTAGGTAGTTTACTATGTCTGCATACCAGGGTAAACCCGAGACTGCCATAATTTTCTCGTCTGGGAATTCATCCTTGATTGGTATGGGTTCAGTATTGTCCGTGAATGTTAACCGAGATAAGTGGTCAGCAACCACATTCTCTACTCCCTTTTTATCCTTGATAGTGATATCAAATTCCTGGAGTAGAAGTATCTAACGGATAAGCCTCTGTTTCGCGTCTTTCTTAGATAACAGGTACTTGAGGGCCGAGTGGTCTGTAAAACAGACTATTGGGGACCCTATCAGATAAGACCTAAATTTGTCCAACGCGAAGACTATTGCCAGAAACTCTTTTTCAGTAGTTGTATAGTTCATTTGGGCTTCGTTGAGTGTTCGGCTCGCATAGTATATAACATAAGGCTTGTCATCCTTCCTCTGTCCTAGGACTGCACCAATGGCGTAGTCACTAGTATCGCACATTAGTTTGAATGGAAAACCCCAGTTGGGTGCCTGTATTATCGGTGCGGAGGTAAGGTGTTCCTTTAGTGCGTCAAAAGATGTTTGACAGTTATCTGACCACACAAAAGGTGTATCTTTGACTAGGAGTTGGCACAGTGGTCTAGAGATCGCACTAAAGTTTTGGATAAAGCGTCGAAAAAATCCAGCATGTCCCAGAAAAGAACGGATGTCTCGGACTGTTCGAGGCACAGGTAAATTCGAAATTATATCGATTTTTGCTTTATCAACTTGGATACCTTTGTCAGAGATAATGTGGCTGAGGACAATTCCTTTGGTCACCATGAAGTGGCATTTTTCCCAGTTTAGTACTAGGTGTTTGTCCTCGCATCTCGCTAACACTTTTTCAAGGTTTTCTAGGCAGTTATCAAAACTATGGCCAAACACCGAGAAGTCGTCCATGAAAACCTCGAGTGTCTGTTCAACCATATCACTGAAAATGCTTAACATGTACCGCTGAAAAGTAGCAGGTGCATTGCATAATCCAAAAGGCATGCGGCGGTAAGCGAACGTACCGAACGGACATGTGAATGTTGTTTTCTCCTGATCTTCAGGAGCAATTTCAATTTGGTTGTACCCACTGTATCCGTCCAAGAAACAATAATACTTATGACCCGCCACTCATTCTAGCATCTGATCCATGAATGGCAGTGGGAAGTGATCTTTCCGGGTCACAGTATTCAACTTTCGATAGTCAATACACATCCGCCATCCAGTGGGGACGCGTGTTGGTACTAACTCGCCGTCTTTATTTGGGATTACTGTTATACTGGCCTTTTTGGGCACCACTTGGGTTGGACTAACCCAAGGGCTGTCAAAGATAGGGTATATTATCCCAATGTCTAGAAGTTTTAAGACTTCTTTCTTCACTACTTCTTGCATATTTGGATTCAGACGCCTCTGCATTTGTCGCGAAGGTTTAGCGTCGTCCTCCAGATATATCTTATGGGTGAAAATAGATGGGCTTATACCTTTTAGGCCGGCAATAGTCCATCCCAATGCTCCCTTATACAGTTTGAGCATTTGAATCAACTTATCCTCTTGTTCTGGATTTAACGTAGATGAGATTATGACAGGATAAGTCTTTTCAGTTCCCAGAAAAGCGTATTTGAGCTCTTTTGGAAGCTCTTTTAATTCCAAATCAGGAAACTGAAAATTCGAAGGCATAGTTAACTTGGTTTTTGGAGGTAAGGGTTCATATGGTGTGACCCACATGCACTCATCTCTATCTTCCTCCTTTATTTCCATCATGAGGCAGACATGATTTAGGGCAGCATCCAATGGGGTAGAATCATTAGGTTGATAGGTAGTGTCGAATTGTGACACAACTACCTCCAAGGGATCTTTGTACTCTACAAGATCAGCCTCATCTTCGATGACCGTTTCGATGCAGTTAACTTCCTCGTCATCCTCGTATTCTTCAGGTCGGGGATTTGAGAATATCTTGACATTTAAAGTCATGTTTCCTAATACGATAGTCATGATACCACTTCTTATTTTGATTGTGGCATCTATGGTGTTGAGGAATGGACGTCCAAAAATTATCGGGATTTGTGCACATGGGTTAGACACAGGTTCTGTGTCCAGAATCACAAAATCTACCAGGAAGACAAAAGTGTCTATTTGCACCAGAACGTCCTCCAATATTCCTCTAGGATATTTGACTGACCTGTCTGCCAATTATAATGCAACTCGGGTGGGTTTGAGTTCACCCAACCCTAATTATTTATAGACTGAGTATGGCAATAGGTTTACGCTTGCTCCTAAATCAAGGAGTGCGTTGTCTATCCTTTGATTCCCAATTCTGCACGAGACAGTTGGGGTGCCAGGATCCTTAAGCTTTGGAGGCAACTCATTTTGAATGATTGCACTTGCTTGGCAAGCGACATAAGCGTGTTTCTTTACACTTTGCCTTCTCTTGACCGTGCATAAGTCCTTTAGATACTTAGCGTAGGCTGGCACTTGTTTGATGGCATCAAGGAGTGGGAGATTAATTTTAACTTGTTTGAACAACTCCAAGAACTCCTGATTCTTTGCCTCGTTTTGGGGTTTCTTGAGCCTTTGAGGGTACGGTGCAGGGAAAGGGCATTTAGGTAATTCGTCAATGACAGGCTCCTTTCCAGGCCTTCTCTCAACTTCTTCTACTTCTTTATGAGCGTCCTCATTTGGTTCTAATGGTTTGTCATTAGTAGACGACTCCTCTACTAGAGTAGATGGTTTGCCCTTAGTTACCACTTCCTCCTCTTCATACTCCTTGGGAATAGAATGAGGCCTGTTTTGCCCTATGACTTTGTCGCTTCTTAGTGTAGTCACGGCTTTAGCTTGTTCGTGGTTAGGGAGACCAGTGTTGTATCCCTTAGGGTTTGGAAGTGGTTGAGCGGGAAATGTGCCACTCGAACCCTCTTGACGTGCATCCATCCTCTCTAATGTTGCGGACATTTTTCTCATCATTTGAATTAATTGTTACGTTAAATTTACGTTGGAGAGTGGATCTTCCTCTTGCACCTTCTTGTGAGGTGGCACATAGACATTTGCTTGTTGATTATGTGAGGGTTGAGCGTTGTTGTAGTTGTTTGTTCTATTCTGATTGAATGGCTGGGACTGCCTGTTATATTGCCCTTGATATTGATTATTGTTATTGTAGGGCTGTTGTTGTTGAAATTGGTTTTGGGTCCCAGCATTGTTTTTCCAGTCGAACCCGGGGTGATTCCATCTATTGTTATTATTTTGTGAATTATAGTTGTTGTAGGAATTCCCCACCCCCCTATACCCTTGCATGGCATTCATTTCCATGGGAGGTTGTTCTTGAAAATATGGCACATTGGGACAGTATTGAGTAGTGTGTCCCGGCATGTTGCATGTGCCACACGGTTCTTCAGGCAAAAACTGCCTAGAATTCTCTCCTCTCATCCCCAATTCTTCCACTTTCTTTGCTAGTTCTTCATACTTGTTCATAAGATGATCCTCACTTTTTAGTTGATATAAACTTTTCTCTTCTACACAGGAGATCTATGACCGTGGGACATCATCTGAATTTGACCATTCATGGGCGCGTTCAGTTAGCCACTCAAAATGGGCTTCAGCTTCCTCTGTGTTTTTGCGAAGAAATGGCCCTGAACTCATGGTCTCGACCAATTTCTTAGTTTCACCGTTTAATCCTTCGTAAAAGTAGCTAATTGTTCGCCATTTCTCGTACCCGTGATGTGGGCATGAAAGCAGCAAATCCTTGAAACGTTCCCAAGTTTGGGTGAATGTTTCATTACTCTTTTGTTTATAGGAGTTTATTTGTCGTTTCAGCTCAGTGGTCATGCGAGATGGGAAGAATTTCTTCAGGAAAGCAGTGTTCATCGCATGCCAGGTATAGATAGAGTTTGGCTTCAAGGTGAGTAACCACGCTTTTGCTTTATCCTTCAGAGTGAAAGGAAATAGCATCAGACGTGTTACATCTACAGGACAATTCTGTGAGAAAGTTTTACAAACGTCCTCAAAGTCCTTGACATCTAGATACGCCTTCTCGCTCTCCATTCCATGAAAGGTAGGAAGGAGTTGAATCATTCCATTGCGAAATTGGAATTCGCCTGCATGAGGTGGAATGAGAATGCAAGATGGCGTAGGCGCGTGTTCGGGTGTCATGAGGTCGCACAAAGGACGCAATGAATCGTCAATTGGTACGACCACATTATCACCGTTTTCACTTTGATTATCAGCCATTGAATCGATCGGTGTAACTATGGGGTTAATCGAACTAGATGAATTGGATAAATAGAATGGGTTTCCGTAAATTCCTTCGATGGAATTATCGGACATAAAGGGAAAGTTCCTAAGAAATTTTTAATCTAAAGAACAAAAGAAAAAGAAAAACAGAAAAAGATAAGGAAAGATTGAGGTAATCGAAGTGTTAGCTTGTCGCCTTCCCCGGCAACGGCGCCAAAAACTTGACACGACTAAATAGTTGTGCGCTCTTGTGCAACACCCAAGTGTAGGTGATCATTCAAGTAATACTGGATAAGTCCAGGTCGATACCACAGGTAAGGTGTTAAACTAATTACTTAGATTATTATCAAAAAAATAAAATAAAATTCAATATTTTAAGGGAAAGCAAACTAATTTAACAACTACTACAAGTAAAGCAATTAAACTAGATTACCTAATTACTGACTAATTAACTAAAGCTATAATTTAAAATGGGTTTGTTTCTTAATTAAAAGGAATGTTGGGATTACACGAATCCACCGCAACCTAGCCATCTACTATGCAATTACATTGAAGCTCGATGGAGCACACTTTCTACAGTATTCCGTATTCCTCTTAAGATAAAGAATCTATAATCCTTTCATGGCCGGGACTATATCATCACATTTACGTTTGAAATACATAAAAGCGGTTTAAATCAATAGTTTAGACTCTCACCTACAATGGTATTAGCATTGAGGGTGGTTTGCAAAATATATTGAAGAAAAATGCCTCAAGACTTTAGGTTTAAAGACTGTTTTGACAAACTAAGCATTTGGGGATAGTTTGATAACGAATCAGTAAAGCAGAAAGTCCAGGAATACTGCATAGAATGTTCTCAAGAATTAGAATGTTCGATTGATCGACGCGCTTTCGATCGATCGAATATCTTCATCTCTCGATCGATTGAACTGACTTCGATCGCTCGACAATGTCTCTGTTTCGATCGATCGAACATATTCGATCGATCAAACACAGAAATCAATCTGCTGTATGGCAGAGGCCTGAGATCACGGTTTCATCGTGATCTCCCAACCCGGGGACTACTCAGACATCGTCTGGAGTGTCACAGATTTGTTCTTAACATAAATATTCATTAAGGTTGCGTTTGGTTGAGATTTAAGCATTAAAACTATGAAAAACTATGATTTATCCACTACCAACAAGTAAAACTATGATCTCTTCAGATTTAAACTATGTAAGCTACTAACAGAATGTAAACAAAACTGATATAACAAAACCTGGAATGAACGAGCTATTAATAACCTTTAAACTTCACTTGAATTCAATGTTCAATCACCAAAACTTACAAGAATCAAAGTAGAACACTCTCTCTCTATGTAAAACTGATAAAATGTAAAGTAGGCCTCCTTCTGGACGTACACAATACGAGTTTTTATAGTAACAACCTAATGCTAGGGTTCAACATGCCTTCTGCTGCGTGCGCGTAAAAATCTGATAAAAGGCATGTTCGATCGATCGAACAATTCTCGATCGATTGAACTCTTGGGGACTTCGATCGCTTGAACTTATCTCGATCGATCGAAACTTCGATCGATCGAATGGTCTTCAATCGCTCGAACTCTATATTTCAGCTTTGGCATGTCTTCTTTAGAATTCAACATTTTCCTTCATCGTTATCTTTCAATTCTTCACACAGCAACTGCAGTCTGCACAAATTATAGCTAAAACACACAATTTATCATAGTTTAATCAATATGTGCATAAACTAGCATTGTAATTCAAATTGCAGATAAATGGAGGAATTGTAAACTAAATCTATACTTTTTCTTCTTTTAGCGCGGTTGTATTTTACAAATACTCCCGCTTGTCACATGGATTACTCATTCGTGTAGCCTCAGATATGGATCATAGGCATCGATATAACCTTGGGTATGGATAAAAGCCCTATGGAATCCAAATACAAGTAATGCAAATCGATCAGATCAGATAAAGGCTAATGAAGGGTGATAAACCTCATTCATTGTTGTAGACATAAGATTTGTAATGGGATCAATCGAGTGGGCTTGGTCTTTCTAGGTCCTATGCTTGGTTTGGGTACCCACAATTGGCAACTCTTCTAGGGGCTAAACTAAGAGGGTTAGACTCCAAAACTTTCAAGGTTGTTTGAATTTATATTGAGGATCTCATGTGCATTAGTTTTAGGAAGCTTGGGCGGACCAAGGTTCTTTGACTTTATATTGAGGATCCATGTACTACACCAAACCCTATAATGGGGGGAGGAGGTGTATATAAGGCATCTTGCTGGGGGACCCTTGCCTCTATCCACCTTATTACATATAGCCATAGATCCCAAGCCTTTAGGGCTTGACCTGTTGTGACAATGTGTACACACACACATGCTTTATTTACCTTCGAGATTTCTTGAAATGATAAGGAAGCCTATACGACATGTTATACATAGTCCTGTCTAACACTCAAGGCATTCTATCCATATGAAATGCTCGCAACATCACATAAGGATGGTATGCTTAGGTGTTATACTGGGAATATGTGTCACGAGTCTGTAGGACGATGAGTCATAACCTTGTTTGTGTCTTATTCGCTAGAGGTAGCCCTAATTAGACCTAGGTAATCATAAACCCTGTCACATGTGAATTTCTAAAGCATAGAAGGACTAATGTAACATTGATTATGGTGGCCATGGGATGAAAAGGAATACTCGATGATACGACTAGGACTTATATGGCTATATGTTAATAAAGTGGTTTCTAAGTTTGATTTCCTCACATAAACATACATAGCATTGAGAGAACATAAAATAAAAAAAGATAAAAAATGGTTTCCTAAATTAGGTATATGTGGGTATGCAAATTGTCTAGAGATAGCTCCAAAGAAGATCGTAAGCACACCATCTTGGGTCCGTCCCACTAGTTCAGGAAGATTAGTCTAGGCTACTAGTACTGGTATACCTATGGCTGAAGAACAAGAAAGGATGGAATAGTTAGAAGATGTCTTGGCCATCAGGAGCAACAACTATAACTTATCATAGACCGTTTGGGGGGCAAACCACTGTTAACCCACATGGCCTACTTGCTGTTGATCCACCCATACCACCTCCTCTGCCTATTGCACCCAAGAATCCTATTAAAATCTTGTCATGAAGGAGGATTGGTTCAATGATGGTGTACGCGGAGATTCCAGAAAGATAATGAAAGACAAGTTGGGCCGCCTAGAGAACGTAGTGAGGAGTCTGGTGGTGTTGACGACTACCTATTAGACCTTGAAGGTTTTTTGAGCCTTCAAAGATCAAGATGACTGACCCAGAGAAGTTTGATGGAACTAAAAATCCCAAAAGCCATTTGAAGATGTATGTCACTGCCCTGAGACCTATGGGATTAGGGAATGAGCACTTGGCCCAGTTGTTCTCCCATTATTTGTCTAGAGCAGCCTTGCAATGGTTCCTAGCTCTTGAATCCTCCAAGACTAGTCTCTGGGAGGATACTATGGCTGAATTTGTAAAATAGTGTGCCTAAAACACCGAGTTAGATGTCATCGTCCGAGACCTTGAGATTACTAGGCAAGACAACCAGGAGTCTTTCGCTACATGTTTAACCTGTTGGAGGAAGAAGGTTGCTGAAATGGAAAATAGGCCAACCGAGAAGGAGCAGGTTCATATGATCATAAAGTATCTACAACCCACCTATAATGAGCGCATGTGTTTCATGTCGAATACTACCTTTGAGCAACTATTCAATGTGGGGACCAAAACAGAAGATGCATTGAGGGATGGAAAGACTAGGAAAGAAGAGAGTAATCCAAGAAGAAGAAACACTGGGGGCAACTACTTAAATAACCATACCGCGCCCGATTTCAATGTCCTGAGTGATAATCTAGACCAAAACACCAACTGATCTTACCCCAAAAACAACCACCGATCTGAACCAAGAAAATTCACCACCCTTAGCCTGCCACTATCCTCCATATTGACCCGCCTCACCCAAAAAGGCCATCTCAAACTTGAACCCAAGACCGACACCTGACCCTTTCCTGCCAAACCATGACACCTCTAAATACTGTGCCTTCCTCCAAGAGCATGGCCATGATACCAACCATTGCATATAACTTTGCCATGAGATCCAAGACCTACTCGATAACGTGGCCGTACACTTCCACCTCCACCTAATATTACCCGTAACTCGTTGCCAAATCATCATGCTGTTCCTCCACCACAAAATATCAATCTCCTTAGCCTCACCCCACTTTCCTATAACCCGACTATATATATCACCTCAAACCTGTGGTTGTCCTCCCAGTGGAATTTGATATTTTTTTGAGTAATGATGAGGAGTACTGGGTAGATGAAGACCTAGAAGTTGAGGACCTTTTCTACTTGGAGAAGTTAGACTTGGCTTAGGAGAAGTGAAATGGTGGGATGGGTAGCCTTCTGATGATTCTATATGGGATGGTATTGAGATCAATGAAGGAGTCCTAGAGTGCATATAGGGAGAAGGAGATGTCCAATGCTTAACTAAGACAGACATGCACTTCAAAACACCACAGCTAGAGGGAGATCATTCAGGAAGAGAAGTAGATAATGAAAAGGGAAAGGCAATGAGTATACTTCAAGAAGAAGATGAAGTACTCAAGCATCTTAAGAAGACACAGGCCAACATATCCATTTGTAGCTTGCTTATGGCTTCCACAAACCACAAGCAAGCAGTCCTTGAAGCCTTGAACCGTCGTGATGTGCCCATTAACACTACTCCTTAGTAGTTGGTAGCCTTGATTAAGCCTATGGTGGAGACCCTGATCATATCCTTCACTAATGAAGACCTTCCTCCCGAGGGGCCATGTCACAATAGGCTGCTCCACTTTACTATCCAAACTTTGGGGATGGGGTTTCCAGTGGTTTTGGTTGATAATGGTTCTGCGCTCAATGTGTGGCCTTTGCAAACCCTACAAGCTTTGGGTATTTTGATGAACAAGCTACAAGGTTCAGGCCAGTCTGTCCGTGTTTACGATAATACTTAGAGAAATGTGGTTAGGGTATTGAATCAGTAAATTGTTGCTGGTCCTGTGAGTGGGAATGTGGAGTTCCAAGTTATTGATATAGGCGCATCCTTTAATCTGCTGTTAGGAAGGTCGTGGTTACATGATTTGTGGACTGTGCCTTCAACTCTACACCAAAAGATCAAAATAGTGGTAAAGAATCATATAGTAGTTGTATATATCACAATTTTCCGACCCACAACTTTTCTTTTAAAACCTTTTTCAATTTCAAAATACAAAACACGAGTCGCCACTTAATTTTTAAAAGGGAAAAATTAAGAAAGCACTTTTTAAAACAAACTGATCTTTTGCGAAACCAAAGATTAACTAGGTCCGGGGATTATGGAATGAGAAGGGAAGGAGCCCATCGGACGAAAATACCCCTTCTCATCCTATCTCGCGATAGGCCTCTACTCAACATCCCTTTAATCGAATTATTAATTTAAATGCACCCTCAACTAAAAAAAAAGTATATACATACATCACAAAAAGCATGTCCAAAGGGTGTAAGATTGCTAAGGGCAAAATAACATTCAAAAGCCACATAATCCATTTAGCAAGCGACATGATATGCAATAGGGGACAATGGAACTTACCCGGGATCCAACCGCGAATATTAAACGTGCAATGCATGCGAAATAAAGAAAATCCTAGAAAAAGTGTCTCTAATTCAAGTATACAAGTAAAACAAGACCTATTTCCAAGGTGTCGTACATTGAGTCGAAAATCAATAAAAATCAAAGAAGCAAATTAAACTAAAGAAGGGTTGGGAAATTGTACCTCAAATACGCTACAAAACAAAGATTAGTACACACATTTTAAACAAAGCACATTATTGGATCCTAAGTAATAATTCCTAACAAGAGGCAAATTCTTTTTTCAAGTATCAATCTACATGAATGAATGAACATGAATACATGGATATGAACAATATAAAGACCATGAACTAATCATTGATTTGGAATATTTAGCCTTTGGTTCTAAGCTTGAATGATCTTTATTAGAGTATGGTGTAAGCCTTAGGTTGAGAAAAGGTCATTTGAACCATTATTTACAAAGTTGGTAAAAACTGTGACAGGATTCTGAAAATTTCAGAGAGCAGACCCGAACTTCAAAGAAATAAAAGGGATGGTTCCCGTGATTTGATCTTGATGATTTTTAGACACAAATTGCCTCTATGAGTATAGGTTTTAACCCAAAAAGAAAATTAAGGTTCCAACGATTAGATCTCTCGGAATCGAGTAGAAACTAGACGTCACTCAGAGACTTACAACTCTCTGTCCAGAGATTTTGTTTGATTTTTTAAAAATAGTAAAAAAAATTAGAATTGATCTACTCTTTTTAGGGGATCTTATTAACACATCAAACTACATGAAAAAATTTATTTGAAGTCAAAAATGCTTGATTAATGCTCTGATTTATTGATTTCAAAAGAGTGTTAATGTTCTGGAATTCTGGTCAGATTGTTGTTGTTTCACAAAACTCATTACCAAACAACTTTAACCATGAAATCTCATTGAAGCAAATATTACAGTGGTAAAACTTTGTGTTATAAACACTTTCCAGTTGGTTTCATTCGATTCCAATGGTCCATTATTTAACTAAAAATCCTTGATCAAAAACAGTTTGTGAATCCACTATTTTTATTTGTCAAGTTCAACTTTATTTGTTAACCCCAACTATTAAATCATGAAGTTGGGCTTAAACCAAACCATTTCTCCTACCATTTGATGGCCATTGAAGACTAATGACATTTAACTTGTGGATCTTAAATGAAGTATGAAGAAACTTTATAAATCCCTAAGACAATAAACCTAAACCATGGAGATAAGTTTAGACTCAAATTATTCCTCCTACCATTTGATGGCCATAGGAGACTAACAACCCTTAAACTTGTGGATTAAAAATGAAGTATGAAGAAACTTCATAAAATCCCAAGGTAATGAATTCAAACTATGGTAAAAGTTTGAACTTATTGACTCAATATACTAAAATCAACCTCAATCCTCTTCATAAATCATAAGTTCATAAGAATATCGAGGGACTCTAAACACAAGGATTCAAGCAAGACATTGAAAGTCTTATGAATCTCAAGAATAGACATAGTCAAAAGAAAAAGGAATCAAAGTTCAAACAACATCAAACTTCAAGATTTATTTAAACTTTAATCCCAAGGCTATTTGATCCAAACTAATGAAATGAGAGTTCAATCACAATATATGTGGTGTGTGATGAAATGGGGTAGGAAGAGAGGTTTTGAAAGTGTGTAAAAGATCCTAAGTATCTATATATTGTGATTGAACTTGAATGTTGAGACTAAGTAGTTTAGAGCTTACCTCTAATTATCCTCAACTTTTGGTTGCTTTAAGACTCTTCAAGGAGTAATCAAGCTCTTCTTCTTGCTCTTTCTTGCCAATTCTCTTTACTACTCTTCTTAATTTAGAAAGTTTTTGGAGGAGAATTAATATTAGGATCCTAACATTCTAATTTTTCATGTCCCTATTAATGGGATACACATCCTCTCTATATAGGCAATCCTTAGAGGGTTATTTTGGAAAATTGGCAGCCAAAACCCTAATTTCAGTCGCCTTTTGAAGGTATAAACTGACCTATTTTAGGACAGGCTGTCACAAAAATGCGGCAGTCGGGAGATATCTGCGGCACTCAATGAATGCCGTTGCGGCACTCACTGTTTGCCAGAACGACATTCAAAGAATGCCGCATCTGCACTCACGGAGTGCCGTAGACAACTCCTTGGACTGCCGTTTTTTCGTGAATGTTCAATTTTTTTGCGGCACTTAGTGAAATTCGCGGCATTCACAGAGTGCCGTTCCGGCACTTCGCAGATTGCCGCACGGTATCCCGTGACTGTTGCAAAAATTACCATATGCTGTTTTTCCTCTGTTTTCTCTTTTCCTCTCTTTTTCTTTTTGTTTGAATTGAAAGAGCCTTCGGAAGAGCTTGAATCACCTTTGGAAATCTTGGATTAGTCGGACGCTTGTCATCATTGGAACTTAGAGCTAATACTCTCCTTAATTCGACGTGTTGTCAAAATTGGGGTGTCTACGGTTTTCCCCTCTTCGACAGAGCTTGTGGAGCAACGCGTGTCACAAGTGAATGTCGAAGCCTGTGTGAAGACAAGCCTTTGACCAGATCGTCAAATTCAGGTAAAAATAAAATGCATTGCAAAAAAAAAAAATGGCCGCGCAAACTGTTCATGTCAGTCGTGCTCAATGGTGAGCTGCCTACGTATTCTTTTGGGAATCAGACCAAGACGTAGTTCGGGCAAGGGTCAAACACACATAAGCACAAATAATCATACGGATGAATGCACCTATCCTATCGTGATGCACATGCTCATACAATGACGGCTGTCAATGTAAATTCATGCTCTATAAATGATGTGATTTGAAACCGTGCTATCCTGACGTTTCTTGATGCAATCCATGCCTTACTTAATGCTTGTGTTTACTCGAACTTAAAGATGAGTTATTCTTTAGAATTCGGAGTTTCTATAATCCACAGGTTGATTCTTCTTCAAGATACTTAGCCGTCTCGGCCAAAAGGACGAATGCAATTGACCGGGTGGCGCTCCGCGACTTAGGCCCCGGTGTCAACGCAGGTTTGCTCACTTCTACGCAATCGATTGGGCGGCGCTTTGCGACTTAGGCCACGGTGTCAACGCGGGTTTGCTCTCTCAACGCATTGGATTGGGCGGCGCTTCGCGACTTAGGCCCCGGTGTCTTCCAAGAATCATCTGATCGACTAAAATGCGCTTTGTGCCTCATACTCCAGTGTTGAATCAGGAACCACGCTTTTTGAAAAGACTGAGATATGCTTCGAGCCTTATACTCTGGTGTCGAATCAAGAACCACGCTTTTTGAAAGACTGAGATGCGCTTCGCGCCTTATACTCTGGTGTCTTTCAAAAATCATCTGATCGACTGAGATGCGCTTCGCGCCTTATACTCCGGTGTTGAAGTGAGTTTGCTCTGAAAAATCCGCAGCCCTTCGGCCCTGTTGGATATAAAAAATAATTCACAGCCCTTCGGCCCCGTCGAATATGTTTTCTCAAAATGATCTGCAGCCCTTCAGTCTCGTTGGATATTTTTTTTCACAATGATCCGCAGCCCTTCAGCCCTTCAGCCCCGTCGGATATGTTTTCTTTTGAAAAATCCGCGGCCTTTCGGCCTCGTCGGATATGTTTGCTCTGAAAAATCCGCGGCCCTTCGGCCTTGTCGGATATGTTTGCTCTAAAAAAATCCACGGCCCTTCGACCTCGTCAGATATGTTTGCTTAGAATTTAGGGTCAAGCAGACTCAAATTTATTTCAGTTTTCAAAACCGAGAGTCAATCAGGCTCAAATTCTTTTCAATTTTCAAAATTTGGAGTCAAATTGACTCAAATTCTTTTCAATTTTCAATTCTTGGAGTCGAACATACTCAAATTCATTTTATTTTTCAAAACCTAGAGTCGAACAGACTCAAATTTATTTTATTTTTCAAAACCTGGAGTCGGATAGACTCAAATTCATTTTATTTTTCAAAATTGGGAGTCAACTAGACTTAACTCAATTTAATTAGAAATTTGGAGTCAGTCAGACTCAAATCAGTTCAATTCTAAAAATCCGGAGTCCTTCAGACTTAGTTCGATTTTCTAAAATCGAGAGTCCATTAGACTCAACAAATTCCCTTCTTAGTCAAACAAATTTTATTCCATTTACTTTCAAAAATTCGGAGTCTAGTACATCAGACTCAAATTATTTCAAATTTCTAAATTGGGAGTCCAATGGACTTAAATTATTTCAAATATCTAAAACTGGGGATCCAATGGACTCAAATCCACTTCAATTTCCAAAATCGAGAATCAGTTAGACTCAATTTAATTCAATTTTCCAAAATTGGTAGTCAATCGAGCATAATTTTTTCAAATTTTGATCAGGAGTCAGCCAGACTCAAATAAACTCAATTTCACCAAGTCCGGAGTCGATTTGACTCAATTTGAGTTCAAATTCTAATACTAAATTAGGAGTCGCCTAGACTCGACTTAATTCATTTTCTGAAATCACGAGTCAGTCAGACTCAAACAAATTCAATTTCACCAAGTCCGGAGTCAATTTGACTCGAATCAAACTCAAATTCAAATCCTAAATAATGAGTCAATCAGACTTGATTCAATTCCTATTTCGCAAAATCGGACAAAACCAGGAGTCAATCGGACTCAAAGAAATTCAAATTCACAAAATTGGACTTAAAGAATTTCTATTTCACAAAAGAATTTTTACAAAATTGGGAGTCAATCGAACTCAATGAATTTTTATTTCACAAGATTAAGAGTCAACTAGACTCAAAAGAATTCTAATTTCCAACAACATGAGCCAATCAGACTCAAAAGAATTTATAATTTCCAAAAACATGAGCCAATTAGACTCAAAAGAAATTCTAATTTCCAAAATGATGAGCCAATCAGACTCAAAAGAATTTCTAATTTCCAATAGCATGAGCCAATCAGACTCAAAAGAATTTCTAATTCCAAATCATGAGTCAATCATTCTCAAAAGAATTTATAATTTCAAAAGATTGGGAGTCAACCAAACTCAAAAGAGTTTCTAATTTCCAAAAACATGAGCCAATCAGACTTAAAAGAATTCCCAATTCCAAATCACGAGTCAATCATACTCAAAAGAATTTCTAATTTCAAAATTGGAGTCAACCAGACTCAAAAGAATTTCTAATTTCCAAAAACATGAGTCAATAATACTCAAAAGAATTTCTAATTTCAAAATCGGAGTCAACCAGACTTAAAAGAATTTCTAATTTCCAAAAACGTGAGCCAATCATACTCAAAAGAATTTCTAATTTCAAAATCAGAGTCAAACAGACTCAAAATAATTTCAAATTTCTAGAACATGAGTCAATTGGACTCGAATCAGATTCTATTTCACAACACCGAGAGTCAATCAGACTCAAATCTAAAATTGGGAGTCGATTAGACTCAAAGAATTTCAAATTAAAAAAACAGAGTCAATCAGACTCAATTCGATTCAAAAATTTTAAAATCTGGAGTCAATTAGACTCAAATGATTTTTTTTAGAATTAGGAGTCAATTAGACTCAATTCAATTCAATTTCTAAGCTCGGGTGCTAAGTTAGACTTTCATGAATCGGGAGTCAATCAGATTCAACTTAATTTAACATTAAAATTTGGCAATAGTTAGATCCATTTTAGCCCAAACTTTCAAAAGTTCAGAGTCGGTTAGACTCGAAGAATTCAATTCCAACAAAATTCGGAGTTAAATAGACTCACATAATTTCAAATTTCTAAAACTAGGAGTCAAATTAAATCAAGATTTCAATTTCACTAAAATCGGAGTCAAATCGCCTCATCAAAAATTCTAATTTTCAAAACCAGGAGTCAATCAGACTCAAAGAATTTATGTTTCACAAAATTGGGAGTCGATCAGACCCAAAAGAATTTCTTCTTCACAAAACTGGGAGTCAATCAGACTCAATTTATTTCAAACTCATGAATCAGGAGTTAATTAGACCCAAACAAATTCAAATTCTCAAAATTCAGAGTCTGGAGTCGGTTCAACTCAACTCAATTCCCATTTCCAACTTAGGAGTCGATTCGACTTGAAGCAATTCCTATTTCCAAAGGCAAGTCGCACTGACTCAAATAATTCACATTTTACAAAAGGAGAGTCATATGATCTTGAAAATTCACATTTCCCAAACACGAAGTCACATGGACTCAAAAATTCATCTTTTACTAACATGGAGTCATGCAAACTCAAAGACCCATTTTTTACAAATACGGAGTCACGCAGACTCGAAACATTCTTATTTTACAAACACGGAGTCACGCAGACTCAAGAGCTCAATATTTTATACTCATGGAGTCATGCGGACTCAAGAACTCAATATTTTACACAAACAGATTGACGCGGACAAAAAAAAATTATATCTTACATATATGAAGTCACGCAGGCTCAAAAACTTATTCTTTTATATTAACGGAGTCACACGGACTCAAGAATTCATTAACGGAGTCACGCGGGCTCATGAAATCATATTCTATGCAAACGGAGTCACGCAGACTCAAGAATTTCATATTTTACATTAACGGAGTCACACGAACTCAAAGAATTGATTTTAAAAAGATCAAGAGTCCTCAGACTCAAAGAAATGGTTTTTTACAAAAATGGAGAGTCCTTGAACCCAAAGAATTGATTTTTTTACAAAAATGGAGAGTCCTTGAACTCAAAGAATTGTTTTTTTTTTTTACAAAAATGGAGAGTCCTTGAACTCAAAGAATTGATTTCACAAAATTGGGGAGTCCTCAAACTCAAAGAATATGAACGGAGCTGATGGGGTCAGAAAGGGAGTTGTGCTACCCACAGTCTTGGACCATTATCATATTTCTACTTTTAGTATTGTGTTGTGATAGTGTTTAAAAATCCTGCTTGCAATGCTCGTGGGATGCTTATGGAGGCTTTTCAAATCTTTATTCATCATCTTAAACCCACACGTTTGAGACCATTATTGACTCATCGAAGGAGGACAATTGATCGGGAGAGAACATATCCTAATTATATGCCTTAATTCACGTTTGTTAGTACCTTTTTATCCTGTTTTTGTATATTTTTACTTCGTTTTCTATTTTCTGACAAGTTTTGGAAGAAAACAAGGAGATCTGGTTAAATAAGGTGAAAAAGCAGGAAGAAAGAAGCAAGAAAAATCGCATTGCGCGTGCAACCCGCTCGCGCGAAAACCAAGAAATCGCTCGCGCGAACCGCTCGCACGAGATCCCAGAATTCGCTCGCGCAATCCGCGCGCGCGACCTTCCCAATTACGCGCTCGTGCGATCCGTACAAAAATCAAAGTTGCGTATTTCAGTATACTGATGATTCCTACGCGAACGAAACTGCCTAATTGCGTCCAGATTGTAAAATACAACTGTTTTAGTGCGTTTCGGGTTAGGAAAGCTTCCAAAAACTTGGTGTAAATCTATATATACCCTATTTTACTTCAATTTAGGGGTTGGCAATTATTATACACACAATATACAACCATACTTTCAGCCATTGAAGAGGGGAAAGCAAGGAGAAGAAGAAGAAGACCAAGGATTTCCATGGCCTCCTCCATCAACTACTTGCCATCTACCGCTTCTATGGACAACTAGACTCTAGATCTAGGGTTTCAATGAAACCCTAGCCAAGTAATAGGGTTTTATTTATGTTTCTATTTTAGTTTTATTATGTATGGATGACAGTTACATGTTCCGAGGATTTTTATAAATAAATCGTGCTTCTATTGATTAAAATCATTACTTTCAAAGTTTATTCTTGTCTTAGATCTATTTTGACTGTAGTGTGTTCAATGATCTATGCTTGCTGTGCTTGTTTAGATTATTTACATGTAATGGTGCTTAAATTGAATTGTGCTATCAAGTATCCGAATAGTCCATGCCTAGATTAGACGGATTATACCACAACCCTAGTTTAGTGTGGGATAATTCGTGCTAACCAAAGATGGATTATGTTGGTGCTTGAACCATAGTTATTTTCTTGACAGAGGAATTGGGCTTGTAGCTACAATTCCCCATTATCATCCAACTTAATAGGCTAAAGTAGTTCATAAATACCCTTATTATGAAGCTAGTGGTGGATTTGCAATCCTAGGTTCACTTTAAATATCATTAAAAACAACTACTTTAATTGCTTTCATAATTTAGATCTATTTTATTGTTCTTAGTTTAATTAAATTCAAAATCAAAATCTCATTTTTATAATTAATTAGATTTAGGTTTTAAAATTAAGAGTTGTAGTAATTCAATCTCTGTGGGTTCGACCTTTACTTTCGCTACTACAAATCCTTAGAAAAGTAAAGTACACTTTTTATATCTTGATATTGACAACATCAACAATTTTAACAAAGCAATTACAAAACACGGCTGACTCAAACTCTGTATTATTATGAATCAATGTGCTTTCATCGTGAATAATGTATCATCTCACCTTTCATTTATTCATCATCTTACAGAAAAAGCTCAAAAGTGTTTCAGTAGTAAACAGGTAGTACTTCACCGAAAAATCTAAACTTTGAAGATTCTTCCTTTTCGAGTTAGCTGGTTTTTTTTTCCTAACCAGAGTTTGCTTCAAATTAGTGCTTTAGCTTAGAGAATAAAAGACATTCTATTTCAATCCATTCAAAACAAACTTGATTACTTGAGAACTTTTCTCTGACATAGAGGGATTTTGGCAAACGAAGTTTGCCCCTAGTTTAAATAGGACTTGGAGGCATTGCTTCTGGGATTAAATAAGGTGTTCAGCAAACGAAGTTTGCCCCTGGTTAGTCTGAAGGAAGAAAACCAAAGGCTCAAAGGGTGATGCTTACGGTTTAGGGATGGTTATGGATCGAGAACCTTGCAAGGTTTGCCTACTTATCCCTGAACGAGAATCAAGTCCAGAGTAGTTCGGCCAAAGCTTGAAGAAAGTGCCAGATCATTGGTGGCAACCGAACCGAACAGGTTGCCTACGTATCCCCGAGTGGAAATCAGGTCGAGCGTAGTTCAAGTACTCTGGAGGTCTTGAAAAAAAAAGGCTTCAAGAATAGGCGGGCTCTTCGAGCCACGCTTTCAGATGGGTCCAATGAGTGT
Organism: Hydrangea macrophylla; assembly: GCA_033977485.1. Lineage (NCBI taxonomy): Eukaryota > Viridiplantae > Streptophyta > Magnoliopsida > Cornales > Hydrangeaceae > Hydrangea > Hydrangea macrophylla. The sequence continues at coordinate 12,354,211 of CM066989.1, forward strand.
CCTTTCAGAAATGGGTGGCTTGTGGTAGCCTTTGAACAGGATGATGAGAACATGAACTATATCTCCCTTTTATTTTCTTCTTTCTTTTCTTCTCTTCTCTTTTTTTTGTGGCGATTGATTCTTTTCACCTTTTTACTAGCCAGTCTTTCTTTACAACTCTCATAACACATCATGTTTTAATCATACTCTATCATACTCACAAAGCAGTATCAACCCTCCAAATCACTCTTTATCTTTCTCAAAGATATCTCTGCATTGTTTTAGGCTTACTTAGCCATTGAGCCTTCCACAAAATTTTGAGACTAATTGATACTTTCAAATCTCTCTTTTCATTTCCAATTCATGTACCAATGATGTACTTTGAAGTGCTTAAGAATTCTCAATCCCATTTATTCTTTACTTTTTCTTTTCTCTTTCCTTTCTTTTCTCTATCTCACTATCTCTGATTTTCTTCATGATTTTGACTGGCTAGGATTGGGTGTTTTGAGATCAACACGCATCTTATTTTTGCTCTAAGTTTTGCCTAGGCGCCTTTTCAGGTTTTCATCCTAGCGAGCTCCTTTTTCTTTTTTTCTTTTTTTATTCCCCCTTTTTTTTGGAAGAAGAAGTTCATTTAAATTGTCTGGCTACCATCAAAGACCAAGTTTATGTCTTTAGACTGGTTGGGCTCATCTTTTAGGCTTGGTATTTGAGAAAAGGGGATGGTGAGCAAGCTTCAAGTTCCAAGTTCATCTTTTCAAGATTGAGCAAGAGCATCTTTAATTTCTTAAAGCAAAGCTAATCAATTCTCTACTCCTCCTTGGTTTTGACACAAACTTTCCTTTGATCACTTGGGGATCCTTTTCAATGCAAAGATTTATTAACAAAGTATTTTTCATGATCGTTTGAGAAAAAAGTTATTTTTTTTTACCTTAATGATCCATACATTCACGACTTGGCACACTGAATCAAGCAGAATGCAATTTTATTCAACTAGTAGCGGATTACACCACCTAACTCGATTGACTCGATGAAGACTTGACAATAAACTCGATAATAGACTAACTAGAAGACTCGACTGGACTCAACATTTGACTCCAACTTAGACATGAGTCGATTACAATGGACTAGACTCGACTTTGGCCTCGATTGGAGTGTCATAGATGATCTTCAATTTATTATATTTCCAAGAGCATCCATATTTGCTTCAGTAGCAGTATTCCCAAACAATATCACCTCACTAGCATCATTTGAACCTTCGGGTTTGCCACCCGTGTTTGCAGTAACATTATCCATCCCTATGGCCAATTTCTCAGTTAAGTGGCCCTTCTTCGAATCATTAGGCTCCACAAGCTAATCAACCTCAACATAATCCTTTTCATTATCTTCTCTCTTCTAACTATTCTCACGCCTGAATTGCTAACCCAAATTGTTTTGGGTTTGATGCTATCTCGCCTACAGTCATGTTTCATTCTTAATCAATTTTGATTGATTTCAAAAGAATTCTCATTTTGTTATTATTTTTCACAATTTCTTTTGCAAATGCTTAGTGAAATGTTCATGAATGGTTCATATGTCTCACGGATGCAATGCATGTATGTGTGTGTGTGCCTATTCTATATGCCAAAGAAAATAAAATCCTAATCCTAACACATAAACACATAAGCACATAAGATCCTCACCCATGTCAAGTGCGCCAACTTCTCCTTTCATTGTGATCTTCACTACCCCCTCAAAGGTTGAATATTCAAAGTTTTTCGAAATTCATTTGAAAAGCATTTCTTTAAATGATGAGATCTTTCAAAAATGATTCTCAAGGATTTTGAATCTTTTATTTAAAAATGAGGATGTAAAAATATTTCTCAATAAAGATGATTGGAATGAAATTTTGCTTTGAAATTCATTTGAAGAGCATTTCTTCCAAAACAATTCCCAAAATTTTTGGATTTTTCCTTAGAAGATGATCATGTGAAAATATACCTTAGCAGAGGTTAGTTTGGAGCTTTAATCAAAAAGTGAACTCCAAAGATTTTTGAAAAAGCGATTGAAAGCTTTGGAATAAAGATGGCAAAAATCCGTTTACTTTCAAAGATGGATTTAAAATTCTTCGGGTAGAAGGATCACATGATCGGATTATCACCGTACTTTCCATGAATTCGGATACATACAAGGTCAATGATGCTTAGCTAAACATGATATAAGAGATGTAATCTTATAATCAAAATCTAACATATTCCCAAATTTCATGGGACATGAAGAGGAATTGCTCGAAAGCAATTAAGAGTTTACATGTCTCGTATTAAGTGAGCATCGTCATCATCTCAAGTAATCCCTTTCGGGCATACAACACTCCCTAGCACATAACCCTAATCAAGGATTAATTCCCTAAGGTTCTATAAAAGCTACCATGCAAAGGCTGGGTTTTGGTCAAATAAGGGACCCTTGACACACATCCGATAGGATGCTTTATATACCAAATCATGGTACGAGATCAAGGGTAATCACACAGTCCCATGATAACTTGACCGACTGGGTTGCCCCGAGTCTCCAAGGTCATAGTTTCGTGCAATCGACTGGCGAGACATGGAAGTGCAATGCAACGAGCACACAAAAATTAATTAATTCGATTAAAAGGATGCTTTCACGTCTAATCCTCGAGTGAACCCAAAATTAAAAACCTGGTCTGCGAAACCAGAGATTCTGGGTTTGATCCCCAGCAGAGTCTCCATATTATGGATATCGTAATTTTCCTACCCACTGCTTTTCTTTTAAAACCTTTTTCAATTTCAAAATACAAAACACGAGTCGCCACTTAATTTTTAAAAAGGAAAAAAAATTAAGAAACCACTTTTTAAATTAAACTGATCTTTTGCGAAACCAAAGATTAACTAGGTCTGGGGATTATGGAATGAGAAGGGAAGGAGCCCATCGGACTAAAACACCCATTCTTATCCTATCTTGCGATAGACCTCTACTCAACATCCTTTTAATTGAATTATTAATCTAAATGCGCCCTCAACTAATATATATGTATATACATACATCACAAAAAGTATGTCCAAAGGGTGTAAGATTGCTAAGGGCAAAATAAAATTCAAAAGCCACGTAATCCATTTAGCAAGCGACATGATATGAAATAGGGGACAAGGGAACTTACTCGGGATCCAGCCGCGAATATTAAACGTGCAATGCATGCGAAATAAAGAAAATCCTAAAAAAAGTGTCTCTAATTCAAGTATACAAGTAAAACAAGACCTATTTCTAAGGTGTCATACATGGAGTCAAAAATCAATAAAAATCAAAGAAGTAAATTAAACTAGAGTAGGGTTGGAAAATTGTACCTCAAATGTGCTACAAAACAAAGATTAGTACACACATTTTGAACAAAGCACATTATTGGATCCTAAGTAATAATTCCTAACAAGAGGCAAATTCTATTTTCAAGTATCAATCTACATGAATGAATGCATATGGATACATGGATATGAACAATATAAAGACCATGAACTAATCATTGATTTGGATTATTTAGCCTTTGGTTCTAAGCTTGAATAATCTTTATTAGAGTATGGTGTAAGCCTTAGGTTGAGAAAAGATCATTTGAACCATTATTTACAAAGTTGGTAAATACTGTGACAGGATTCTGAAAATTCCAGAGAGCAGACCCGAACTTCAAAGAAATGAAAGGGATGGTTCCCATGGTTTGATCTTGATGATTTTTAGACACAAATTGCCTCTGTGAGTCTAGTTTTTAACCTAAAAGAAAATCAAGGTTCCAAAGGTTAGATCTCTGGGAATTGAGTAGAAGCTAGACATCACTCAGAGACTTACAACTCTCTGTCCAGAGATTTTGTTTGATTTTTTAAAAATAGCAACAAAATCAGAATTAATCTAATCGTTTTAGGGGATCTTATTAACAATTCAAACTACATGGAAAAATTTATTTGAAGTCAAAGATGCTTGATTAATGCTCTAATTTATTGATTTCAAAAGAGTTTTACTGTTCTGAAATTCTGGACAGATTGTTGTTTCACAAAACTCATTACCAAACAACTTTAACCATGAAATCTCATTGAAACAAAAGTTACAGTGGTAAAACTGTGTTATTAACACTTTTTAGTTGGTTTCATTCGATTCCAACGGTCCATTATTTAACTAAAAATCCTTGATAAAAAATAGTTTGTGAATCCACTGTTTTTATTTGTCAAGTTCAACTTTATTTGTTAACCCCAACTATTAAATCATGAAGTTGGGCTTAAACCAAACCATTCCTCCTACCATTTGATGGTCATTGGAGACTAATGAGATTTAACTTGTGGATCTTAAATGAATTATGAAGAAACTTCATAAAGCCCCAAGACAATAAACCTAAACCATGGAGATAAGTTTAGACTCAAATTATTCCTCCTACCATTTGATGGTCATAGGAGACTAACAACACTTAAACTTGTGGATTTTAATGAAGTATGAAGAAACTGCAAAAAGTCCCAAGGTAATGAATTTAAACTATGATAAAAGTTTGAACTTATTGACTCAATATACTAAAATCAACCTCAATCCTCTTCATAAATCATAAGTTCATAAGAATATTAAGGGACTCTAAACACAAGGATTCAATCAAGACATTGTAAGTCTTATGAATCTCAAGAATAGACATAGTCAAAAGAAAAAGGAATCAAAGTTCAAACAACATCAAACTCCAAGATTTATTTAAACTTTAATCCCAAGGCTATTTGATCCAAACTAATGAAATGAGAGTTCAATCACAATATATGTGGTGTGTGATGAAATGGGGTAGGAAGAGAGGTTTTGAAAATGTGTAAAAGATCCTAAGTATCTATATATTGTGATTGAACTTGAATGTTAAAACTAAGTAGTTTAGAGCTTACCTCTAATTATCCTCAACTTTTGGTTGCTTTAAGACTCTTCAAGGAGTAATCAAGCTCTTCTTTTTGCTCTTTCTTGCCAATTCTCTTTACTACTCTTCTTAATTTAGAAAGTTCTTGGAGGAGAATCAATATTGGGATCCTAACAGTCTAATTTTTTAAGTCCTTATTAATGGGATACACATCCTCTAAATATAGGCAATCTTTGGAGGGTTATTTTGGAAAATTCGCAGCCAAAACCCTAATTCCGGCCGCCTTTTGAAGGAATAAACCGACCTATTTTAGGACAGGCTTTCACAAAAATGTGGCACTCGGGAGATATCCACGGCACTTAATAAATGCTGTTGCGGCACTCACTGTTTGCCGTAACGACATTCAAAGAATGATGCATCGGCATTCACGGAGTGCCGCAGACAACTCCTCGGACTGCCATTTTTTCATGAATGTTCAATTTTTTTACGGCACTTAGTGAAATTCGCGGCATTAACAGAGGGCCGTTCTGGAACTTTGCAGAGTGCCGCACGGCATCCCGTAACTGCCGCAGAATTTACCATATGCTGTTTTTCCTCTATTTTCTCTTTTACTCTCTTTTTCTTTTTGTTTTGAATTGAAAGAGTCTTCAGAAGAGCTTGAATCACCTTTGGAAGTCTTGGATTAGTCGGATGCTTGTCATCATTGGAACTTAGAGGTAATACTCTCCTTAATTCGATGTGTGGTCAAAATTGGGGTGTCTATAGTAGTTCTGTTTAGGGATTCTGGGATCTATACTTCTCAAGATGGAGTCGCATTGGAGATACAATTGCCTGAGCAAGATCCTACTCTGAGTGAACTTGATAAAATCAATGCCTTGGGAATGGATCATGTACCTATGAAGCTGCTATTGGGGGATGGACCTAGGGATGAGGAAGACATGGACCAAAAGGTAATGGCACTACAAGGAGAGAAGATGGATGCCTCCAAATTCATTATGGAAGCCAAGGTGGAGTTCAAGAATCGGAAGTATGAGGAAGCATCACTCCCTAAAGGGGAATTTTCTAAGTTTTTTGAGTCTGTAATCGGATCCATACCTATTCGTAGACTGGTGGTTGTTTTCGTTCAGTATTTGAGTCAGCTATTAGGGTGAGAAGTCTGATGAGTCTAGTGTCAAGTTTTCTATCGACTTTGTAAAAAATTTCCCAGTTATTAATAAAATGAACTCCGATTCCGCTTACTTTGATGTGTCTAATTCTGAATGCGTAGATCCTAATGAAAATGATGAAATTTCCACTGATTTTAAAAGATTGGGAATGCTTACTCTTTGCTAGAGGGTAGATTCTATCTTGACAACATATGTTCACAACCCTATGAACATGGCTTATCCAAGATACCCAGGTATTGATCTTGAAGACCTCCTGATTGGTAAGTCAAAGCAGTCAAATCCATAGTCTGTGTCCATAATCATCTCAAGATTAAGAACACGTACCTTATACAAGTTATGAGTTCCTATCAACCATTGACAGTTTTATATGTTAATACGAATCTCATGGTCGATCTGTCAATGCATTATAAGCACTAGCATATTAACTAAGTGTCGTACTCTAGTGATTGAGATTCATCACTCCATCTAATGATAGTTAATCATACTACAGTGTATACCTAATGAGATATCCACTCTCATCATCCACTATGACAATTCTAAATATCAAAGACTAGTAATTCGTACCTCATGCGGATGTATCTCATACATACACAAATTACTTACTATGATATTTAAGGATTACAAACATTCATCTTATGAAACATACACAATTAAATGTATAAATGATAACTATATATAAAATGCCAAATGTCGTATACATAAAGGCCGGGTTTGAGGGTACAATCCCTACATACACCGCTAGAGAAAACCTATTGGGCCTTAGTTTGGGCTTCTCGTTGGCTCTACATGTTATCTTTTTCGGTGTTGATCATAGCCCGCTAAAATACCTATTTGAAAAGCCCGCATTGATAGGAAGGATGCCTTGATGGACTTTGACACAAAAATAATTTGTGTGCTCTTATGTGCAATACCCACGTGTAGGTAAACGTGCAAGTAATATTCTGGTAAGACCAGGTCAATCCCACAGAGAAGGTGATAAGCTACTAATTAGACTAAACTCGAAAAAGAGAATTAAAAACTCAATTTAAGGTGAAGTATGAAACACAAAGTTCCACAGATTACTAACTAATAAAAGGAAGCAATTAACTTAACTAATAATTAACTAACTAACTAAAGCAATATTAAACTGATTTAACTTTATAAAAGAAAAGCGTTGGGATCACACGAATCCACAGTGGCCTAACCATCTACCATGCACTTTCATGAATGCTCAATGGAGTACATCCCTTTTCGGTATTCTGTATTTTCCTAAAAATAAAGAATCAATAGCCCGTTCATGACCGGGACTATATCATCACAGTTAATTGAAAATACATGGAACGTGGTTTAAAACAATAGTTAAGACTTGCACTATGAATGGTGTGAGCATTTAAAGTGGTTTGCAAAAGTTATTGAAGAAAAATGCCTTAAGGCTTAAAGTTAAGAAACTGCTTTGACAAACTGAGCTTATAGGGACAGGTTGATAACATATTTCAAAAATAAAAAGTATAGGAATACCAAAAGGGATCATCTCAAGATTCTGCATGTTCGATCGATCGACGGGCCTTCGATCGCTCGAACATCATCATCTCTTAATCGATCGAAATGTCTTCGATCGCTTGACGGTTCCCACTTTCGATCGATCAAAATATCTTCGATCAATTGAATGCAGGTTTTCTGCAGTGTGCATGGCAGAGGCTGGAGATCACTATTTCATCATGATCTCCTAACTTTGAGACTACTCAGATATAGTCTGGAGTGGAACATATTGGTTTTTAATGTGAGAAAGCATTAATGATTTGTTTGGTTGAATTTTAAACATTTAAACTATAAAAAACTATGGATTTTATCTAAGAGCATGCAAACCTACGATTCCAGCAAGTTAACACTACCAAAAACTACAAGCAGAATGTAAATACGCAATATTAAAGAACCTGTGATAAAAGAAAACTTGTATTAACTTCAAACTCCAAAACCAAATCAAACTTCAAGCTTTAAACCTACAGAATGAGCAAAACTCTCTATCTCTCCCTCTAAAACTGAAGAAAAAAGTATGGGCGTCCTGTCGGACGAGTTTATAACTACTATTTATACATAAACCTAAGCTAGGGTTATTCATACTATGTCTCTGTTGCGTGGGCATAAAATTCTGATATTCGATCGATCGACCTATGTTCGATTGCTTGAACTTTCTATTTGGTCGAGCACTTAAGAAGACTTTAATCGCTTGAAACCTCGATCGCTTGAACCCTTTTCGATCGCTTGAGATATTCATTTCACTTTTGAAATGTCTTGCTTGACTTGGGCTTTACTCTTTTCCTGTTATTCATTCCTGCACATGACAACACAGCATATTTGCACAAAATAATAGCTAAAACAACCCAACTCATCATAGATTTGTCGCATTGTATATAAACTGACATTGTAACACAAATTGTAGATACAATAGGAAATTGTGAACTAAATCAGTGTATTTTCTTATTATAGCACGATTGTATTTTACAAATACCCCTGCTTGTCACAACCCCCAACTAGCTTATTGCTAGTGCCTAGGGATAAAGCGATATAAAAACAAGCTACACTAAACTACAACGACTAAGAAAAGAAACTAAACTAAACTAAGCTAACCTAAATAGAAAGAGATCTTCTAACACACTTTCGCAAGAATTGCGGTTGCATTTAGTGAATGTAACAAGCCGTTATACCCCTAGGTTCCCCCTAGTAGGCGAGTGTTGTCTCGTGAGGGTTTACAATGAATGTACCCACAAAATTTTTAAATTTAAATTCAAAAAGGTAAAGAAAAACGTCTAAACACTCTCTCCTAGTCAACTGCAAACTCAGCTCTACAAAGACATATTAATCTCAATCAAACCATGAAAGAAATTCACATGCCCCTCATGCCACCAAGATAGATATAACATATGTATCGCATTCATGCATCCTTATATATGTGTGGAGTTTAACAACTATGCATTAAACCTTGTTTAGAGTTGTTTGGACTATTGTGACTCTAGAACTTGTAGTTTCAACTCAATTCTCACATTGGTTTGCACTCATAAAAGAACGTCTCACAGAAACTTGCTTAAGAATGATTGCACATTGCATGAAAGCTTTGATAAGACTGACTTTTTGGATACTAATGCTTTCATATTTGACTTTATGAAAAACAGACGTTTAGAGTGTGTAGTCTCACGAATAGAATACTACTTTCTAGAGGAGCGAAATACCGTGGATAACTCGATCGATTCACATGTTCATGCTCAAACTAATTTGTTAAGAATCATTAAGACTTTGAATTTTTGGTTTTTTTTTTAAATAGCAGAAGAAGGTGAAAGGAGAGAGAATGCGCGCCTTAGCATGTGATGGAGCCTATCTTTTCATTTCATTTTTTTCACATCTCCAACTTACTTCCATTCTTGCATATTCTCTTTTTTTTTTCTTCTTTTCGTTTTCTTCTATTTAAAAAAAAATCATATACTCCTCTTTCACATTCAGCTGTTTCTTTGTATAATTCTTTTTATAAGGTAACTCCCACAACTACTCCCTTCCAATCACATACTTTGACAGTTTTCATATTGGATGCGCAATGGGGTCCATTGGGGTCAAAGTATAAGATTAAGAGTTCGTATTTTCATAATAGAAACGGCCATATTTAATCGGTATGGGGTTGGAAACGAAATGGTTTCTTGAATGTAGGTAAAGATATGTGTATAGGTTAAGGAATGGATATCGATGGCTTAAATCATTTTTTCAATTTCTTAGTTTTAGCACTTCGGTGTTTATCGAGCTTAGTTGGTAGATCCTGAACGTTCTCCTCTAATAAGCAGCCAAAAATGAAGAATTAGTTGAGACTATTTCAATGAATCTTATACGCATAATCAATAAAAACAATTCGAGTTTGTGTGACAATTCCCTCAGAACTGACAAATGGATCAAAAGCTCACTAAGGGTAATTAGTTTTCACTACACATTCTTTGAACACAATAGTCATATTAACTCATTGTTAGATCTGCTACATAGCTATCAACAAGTGCTTATGGATGTTGGATACATGAGGGTCAACATATGCACCTGTCCGAGTGATGCTAGAAAAACGTGTGAATGTAATTCATAAAAGGATGAGACTAATGTGAATGCGTCATTGCATAATAAGCAACTAATCGGGAGTAAAAGTTTAAAGTTATTCTATCATTGAGTTTTCGATTTTTTATTTTTTCAAAAATTTTCAAAATTGTACTGAAATTGTTGTATGGTATTGCAATGAAATTTTTCAGAGTGCTAAGCGTGAACTACAGGTAAATACCTATCTACACCCCACCCCCCAACTGAAAACAACAATGTCCTCAGAAGTTAATTTTTAAAATAAACTGGATGGGTATCACCTGGTAGAAGCAAACCAATAATAGCAAACATAGCAACCTGTAATAAGAACATACAATCTCCAAACAACCATGAGCAATATATATAGAATTACAAAACAGGATCCATAGATAGCTTCAGAATCAATCACTGGAGTAATAATACAATAACATAACAGAGCAGTGAACTGAGTCTAATAATATCCACAAAAGAACTATAGAGAGAGGGGAGAAGACAAAAGAAAAATAAATACAACCAGAAACTCTCACTCACTCAACTACTATAACCTAATCAACCTCTATAGTGTCAACATCAGCAATATCAGAAACGTCGATCGGAGCATTAGCAATAGTGGTCCCACTCCACCCTCAGCAACTACAGGAGCTGTTGTCGGGTCACTTACGATCGGGTCAGAAGGTATAGTAGATGAAGGAATAGTCACGATCGGAGGTGGTGGAGGTGGAGTCTCAGAGACAATAGGTGGTGCCGACAAGGAAGATGGAGCAGATGGATCAGAAGGCAGTGGTGGAGCTGTAGATGACGAAGGAACTAAGGTGGCTGGTGTAGCTGGGGGATGTAAATCTATGTGCAATGACTAGGCGACTCCCAACTGAACTAAAAGTGTATCAAACTGTGTAGTCAAGTGATCAATCTTGCCCTCGAGTCTGATCCGGGCCTCTCTCTCCTCCAAGAATAATGTATGAATGGTCTGGAGAGACACATATGATGACTCTTTCTGGGCTGGAGCTTGAGTGCGCTGCCTCAGCTCGAATTGCTACACTACAGCAATTGGATCGTCCTTCTCATCAGTATCATGCTCCTCGGCCTCTGATGGCGTCCAAGCAGCTCCCTTTCTATCTATACCCCCTCCTCACCTCTTTTTTACTCTGACTTTCTCTTTTCCTTTCCCTTTGTGCCTTCATTTCTATGTGTCAGATCGATGAGTCATCGTCTTACCAAATCGATTGGAGGCATTTTTAACCTCATTTGTAGCCAATGGAAGCAAGCCTGCCTGAGCAATAACCTAATGAATAGGCCAAGCGCCCTTCAGATGGCGCTTGGCGGCAATATAGCGCGTCGGCTGGATCATGAAGTCGATGTACAGGTGAGGTAGACAAACTCGCTGTCCGGTCCCGACGGCATAGAGAACGTGGCCATACCATGGTGCTAATTTCTCATGATAGGACGTCATGAGGATGCAGTTGCATAAGGCGAGGTGGGAGATGATAGTCCTCAGTAAGGTGCCTATCCTCAATAAATGAGATGCTGTTCTACCAGGGAATGACTCTGCTTGTAATGACCTGAGATATCAGCGATGGTGAGGCCTCTAGGGCTCCTGGTAACCGAGGATAAAAGCAGTCAGGCACCACTGGCATCCCCAAGGTAGCTGCGATAGTGGCCGGGCTAAGAATAATATCTCGCCCACAAAAGAACGAGCAATACATGAAAGGAGTAGTCGGGTCCTTTATCATTGTTGCGCACGCCTCCTGAACCCACGAAATATTTATTCTTTTTGCTTGGGTAACATCTCAAACCATTGTGGCATACCCTTTAGCCGAGCTAAGAACCATGGGGCGGATAACCAAATAGACTCGAGTGGTCTCTTGAGCATCACCTTCCGTGTCTGGAAATAACGGTTGAACCAGACTTGATCCTCAGTGTTCCAAAACCCGTGGGTGGGTACTGGATTGGGAATGGTGAGGTCGAGAGGTTTGGATTTATGGTATCCTATGATAGAGTTCATTGTAAGGATCTTGAGAGAAATAAACAGAAAGAAAGAATCAAAATAGAGAAAATAGAATCAAAAAAATTTCAGCAAGTGTTTGATCGATTGAACATTTTTAACCGATCGAAACAGGGCCAACCTCGAGCGCTTGAGCCCATCTCAATCGATCGAGAATAGAGATTTGCGAAAACGTTCGGAAAACACAGAGAAACAAGAAAAAGAAAAGAAATCTATAACCAAGAGACACTTTAGTTGGTCTTAGGACCAATGGGGGGCACCCCCTCTCGTTTTTAAACAAAAAAAGTAGAGAAAGGTTCAAGGGAACCTTATATATGGAAAATTGTGCTGAGGGAAGTGAGATGATGATGGTAAGGACTTGGTAATGATCAGGAGGGGAAATGAACGTGGAGGGAGGGCTCCTATAAGAAAATCGCCTTTGAGTCCCTCTCCGTCTTTGATCGCTTGGGAGTGTGTAAGAGAAGGAGAGACTAAAGAAGTGTATTGAGGACGCCTCATTTAAATAGAAGTCTCGAGCGATCGAAACAGTTCGATCGATCGAACTTTCGATCGCTTGAGACTCAACCAAGCGCTTGAGGGTTCAGAGATCTCGATCGATCGAAAAGGGTCGATCGATCGAACATGAAATTATTAAGAACCCTGTATACAGAATATCTGTGTACCCCCAACTGACAAATTTATCGGGACAAGTAGGAATATTATAATAACAATTTAATGCAGAGCATGTAAGCCAGAAATAGTCATCATTTTTATATAAAATTGCAAAGTCCATGAATATAATTTGTAAAGCATTCGATTGAAAAATTATTCCCCCAATGATACTTAGACCTTCTTACAATTTAAAACTAAAACTAAAAAACAAAATAGTTTTATCTAGGATTACACTTCAACTCTCTAAACAATTGATCAAATGAAGAATGATAAGTCGAAGTGAACCACTATTCCTCGAATATGAAAACTTCGTCTTCCACATTTGTCTCATAAAAGCTCTGTGCTGAATCTTCTATGTTGGAGTCCGAACTTCCAAATTCACGTTCCCAGAATAATCTAAAAGCTTCTAGTATTTCATCAAGCGTGTCTGGAATCTCCACAGAATTGGTTGCGCTCATGAGAGGTGATCGAGGTGATCCCAATGGAGACATGGACAATGGAGTATAGCTCCTCAGTTGTTCTTCCTCTCATGTTGGAGTGCCAGGGGACCTTACAGGAGGCCCATGAAACAGCAAATGTGGATGGAATACCTGTGGCAGATTAAGATTCATAGTGATATTCCTACACAAAGACACAAAGACAATCACAAAGTTACAAAACTAAATTAGAAAAAAACAAGGAATGACAAAGCAAAAAGAAATCAAATGGAGTAAAAGAATCAAAGAAAACTAAAATAAAATGGAATGTGATATGAATTCAACCTCACTATTGGCATGACTGAACCACGTGCACTTGCTAGCAGGGGACACTAAAGCCTGAACAACAAATAGCTCAAGTGCACATAGAGGTAGGGAACCAGCTCGATAGTGATGAAGTCATCAACAAACGTGAAGACAACATTGTGGTTTTCAGGCACAACATCGTGCAAATCTTTTTCATCCCATGGCTCCCACATCTCATCATTTTCCCATTACTGCATGAATTCATTATATACCTCTCCAACAAAATATCCTTCCCCCTCTTCCTCATTGTCCGAAGGAACTCCATATGTTCGAAAGGATTGATTTCAAGTAGGGCTGGTGGATATGGAACATACCCATAGGAGAGATCAACGGGATCATCCACCTCGGGCCCTTGATGAGGTGACATGCAGAAAGTAATTTTGTCTGCGGTCCAGGGGGGTTTGGTATTCAGAATCAGCATAGGAGCCTATCGAATAAACATATCTTGTATCATCATTTCTCATTTTTAAAGCCTGCAGATGAGTATAAAATGGAACAGTGAAGTTAAATTGAAGTCATAACTACAAAGAGAAAGTAAAACCAAATAGATGAAAATAAACAAAAACATGAAACGAAAAGATTACAACAACAGGTTGAGGACACTCTTTGGTGTTTTAGGTAGATGAGTAGTTGGGTTCATCCAGTTGGATGTGCTCAACTTCCAGTTGAAAATTTTCTAAGAATGGCTTTAACCACTTGCCATTAACCTTGAAGCTCTCTTCGTTCTTTAGATTTATCAGTTCAACGGGCCTATGTGGAAAGACAGATTTAACGATGAATGGACCTGTCCACCGGAATCGGAGCTTTCCTGGGAAGCGATGAAGACGAGAGTCATATAGCAAGACTTTTTGCCCCAGCTCGAATGTTTTACGAAAGATAGTTTGATCGCGGCGAGCCTTCAACCTCTCCTTATGCAACTTTGCAGAGTCATATGCATTTCTACGGATTTGCTTAAGCTCTGCAAGTTGAAGTTTCATAATTGACCTCCCTCTTTAATATCGAAATTCAGTGAGGGTGTTGCTAAATAAGCCTTATGCTCGATTTCAACAGGGAGGTGACATGCTTTTCCATACACTAGTCTGTACGGGGACATTCCTAGATTTGTTTTAAATGCAGTACGGTATACCCATAAAGCATCGGTTAACTTGTACGCGCATTCCTTCCTATTTAAGCTAAACGTTTTCTCGAGAATATGCTTTATTTCTCAATTTTCCAACTCTGCTTGCCCATTAGTCTGTGGGTGGTAGGCTAAGGCAATTTTGTGATTGACCCCACACTTCTTAAGGAGTGACTCCAAGGATCTGCTGCAAAAGTGCTTACCTTGTTCATCGATGAAAGTGATAAAGTACTCAAAGCCCCCTCTTACTTGGATAGTCATAGGAATACACAAATCAGAGTGAACCAGTTCTAATGGTTCTTTTACTCTATACCCTTAGCCGAGACTGGCCTCTTGGTCATTTTACCTTCCAAGCAGGATTCATAGACTAGAAGTACCTCCACTTCTAATGTGCCTAATGACCCATTTTGAACTAGTCTTTGAAACCTTTTTAGATTAATATGACCAAGGCGTAAGTTCCAAAGATGTGTTTGGTTCAACTTTGAAGATTCTTTTCTCTTAAATGGCAAACTCTTTATGTTATTCATTCATTTAGTTGTAGTGTAGGAGGGGCATGATTTATAACATAAAGATCATCCACCAATAGACTAGAACAAATAAAATGTTTCTTTTCTTTAATAAGTACTATTTTATTAAAATGAACTGAATATCCATTCCTTACTAAACTAGAAACTGAAACTAAATTCCTTCTAATAGAAGGTACAAAAAGGTAATTTCTTAATATTAAAATCCTATCTCTACCAAAACTAAGATGTAGATCTCCTACTGCAACTGCTGCTACTCCCATATCATTTCCCATATATAGGTAAATCTCTCCATCACTGAGCTACCTGGTTCCCTGGAACCTCTGCAACGAATTGCATACATGATCAGTGGCTCCTGTATTTACACACCAGGTACCAGTAGATCGGACTACTAAACACGATTCAATAACTAGTAAATTAGATTTATCTTGATTGTATTGTTTGGCGAGATAAACTGAACATTGCTTCTTCTAGTGTCTTGGTTGCTTGCAAACAAAACAATTGCCTTTAGGCTTTCCCGATTATCCTCGTGGCCTTTGGAGTGGCAGAGGACCCGCGACCTTCTTTTGTGCCTTTTTCATTTTCTTCTTGCCTTTCGGCTTTGAAGCAGAACCTTTCTCAAACACAAGAGCACTCCATGACTTTCTGTTGAGACCCTCAACTGCCTGGAGTTCTTTAATCAGCTTCGCCAAAGTATATTTAAATTTATTCATGTTGTAATTGAGGTGGAATTGCTTAAAAGACTTTGGTAGTGACTGGAGTACGATATCGACCTGGGTTTCCCCATTGATTTCAGCTCCAAGGATCGCTAATTCATTAAGCAGAGATATCATCTTAAGAATAGGATCCCTTGCATCCCCTCAGCCATGGTTGTGTTCATCAAGTCTTTTATGGCAACCTGCCTAGTAGCACGACTTTGATCCTCGAACATCTCTCGAAGGCTCTCCATCATGTCATAGGCACTGGCCATTGACTGATGTTGATGTTGCAGAACATTCGACATGGATGCCAAAATGTAACATCGTGCCATCTCATCAACCTTTACCCATTTCTTGTGAGCCTGGGTTTCCTCAGCAGTTGTCCCCTCACCAGTTTGCTCAGGAATGACTTGAGTAAGCACAAACTTGTACTCTTCAGCAGTTACTACAATATCCAAATTCCTTTTCCAGTCTATATAGTTTGGTCCAGTAAATTTATTTTCTTTAAGTATAACAACGAGTGGATTGAAAGAACCCATTTAAAAGCCTGAGAATCACATAATATAAATAATTACATTTGGGCAAATGGATTACTATGGATTCGAGTTGAGAATATTGGTTCCCTCTACCATATTTGAATGGAATCTGCCAGCAACCTGATACACCGCGAATAGTATGACTCGATGGGAAGCCATATACTATCCATCATTTGTTCAGATATGCAATTGCCTTTTAATTTTACTAACCAGGCAATGTACCTTGTCTAGTAAAATTGAACTGCTGACTTGTTTTGGTCCTATAAATAACAATAGTGACTCAGATGGAGAGGATATTATTATTTTTAGCTAAGTGTATACCATCACTTAATTCTAGGTTAAGAGTTCCGTGAGGAACACCTCTGATGGAGAGCTGACCCACACTAACAATCACCCAAAAGATTCTATTAAAGAAGTTTGTACCGATGACTCCATGATCAACTTCATCCGATGGGGAGAATGGCACTAGAGCCGTCACACAAAATTAATCATATCATCTACAAACCAGTGATGGAGACCATGAGATTTATACTTGATAAATTCCCTCTCCCACTTAGAATTTTTAAAAACAATTTGAGGGTTATAATTTTTAGAAAAACTTTAATTTAATTAATAAAAAATAATGGAATAATTGACAAGGAATAATTCATCCTTATTTGTCAAACCCACATGTGTAGATAATTAAATTATTCTATTCTCATAATTTTAGAAAATAAGTACTTATGTTTTTAAAAAACGGAATTAGTTTTATTTCTAAGTACACATGTAGTTGTCCATCTTTTTAAATTAATATAAATTAAACATGCAGCTAGACATCTGAAAAGGGTCTAGGAACAATTATCCATGTTGTCCTATACATTAAACATGAAACAATAATAATCATTCAATCACACATGAATAAGAAAATCACAATAAAATAGGAATCCCACTATTATGGTCAAGCTGCAACTCTTGTGAAGAAATCTCCATTGAACCCGATTAGCTCTATGTCACCACTACGCATGGGGTCGAGTTGGCAGCGCCCCCCGTGAGGTTTCCGGGGTAGCGCCCTGAAAGCTAAATGTAATACCCTGTATTTTTGTAATATATTATGTGAATAAGACCCTGTATGTTTCTTTTAATACTTGTTTGAGCTTGGCCTTACCCTTGGTATAATTTGGATACCAATCGATTGATTGTATCAATCGATTGACACTTATGCCAATCGATTGGAGGCAGCTGGGCAGATTCTTTTGCTCTGGCTGGGGAGAGGCCACGTGAACACTCCCTCTCTATATATACCAGCCCATTTTGGGCGTATTTTTGTTTACAGAAATTAGAGAGAGTGAGAGGGAGGGTTTTGTGTGTGTTTATATATATATACACTCATATATATATACTCACATATATACATATATTTATACACACACACACACAGATGGACTGAGAGAAAGAAGAAGAAAGAAGAAGAAGATCAGAAAGAAGAAGAAAGAAGGAGAAGGAGAAGAGAGAAGACAGAGAACTAGAGAGAGAGGGAGGAGCCACCATTGAAGCTCCAAGCTTCAATACACGTTCCCAAACACGCCCTTAACGCCTAAGGTGAGTTCTAAACTCACTTGGTAGCCTTACATTGATGTTATGACATGTTTGAATGAAGAAATGGAAGAGAAACCATGTATTCCCGTTTATATGTTGCTGGGCAGTCTTCTCTGTGAAGAAGACGAAGTGTCAATCGATTGACATTTATACCAATCGATTGACATCTTTCATGTTCCAATCGATTGACATCTTTTATGTTCCAATCGATTGACATCTTTCATGTTCCAATCGATTGACACTTTATGCAATCGATTGACATGGATTATGATCCAATCGATTGAACTTTTTACCAATCGATTGACACTACTTTTATACCAATCGATTGACCTCTATGCCAATCGATTGGAAGTTTCAGAATACTGTTTTTCTTATAATAACTGTTTAGTTGTTTATTTACTGTTCAGTATTTCCCAGCATGCTTTATTATTGTAATACAGATGTGATGATGAGTTAATTCAACGTAGGATCATAGTAACGACAAGATTAACGGATAATGTTTATAATGTTAGATAACAGAATAGTCGTGAATCCTTTGGAGTTAACGTTCATTTCATTCAGAGTAGTCGGGCCACATTTGGGATTGTCATGTATCGGTAATAGAGTTGAACTTAAGTAGGTTTGCTAAGATTCGGGAAATTTGCGTGGGCGGGCTTTGGTCGATCATATGTTCTTAAAAGCGGTAGACAGACGAAGGTGTCTATGACTTGCGGTGAACCGGACCATTTGCCCTAAGATAGCCAGATGATCTAATCATATGTTCTTAAAAGCGGTAGACAGACGAAGGTGTCTATGACATGCGGTGGACCGTGATCACTGGTAGACGTCGCTAAGTCGTGGCATAGAATGATGTACTGTTGCTTAAAGTGTTATATCCCTGACATGCGGTGGACTATGCATATGTTCTTAAAAGCGGGGGATGGACTAACGTGGTATCCATGACATGCGGTGAACTGTGCATATGTTCTTAAAAGCGGTGGACAGAGCAATGGTGTGTTATAGAGTTGAACTACTGTCGAGTCTGTTCCCCTATCTAGACGTGTTATCGGTCTTAAAATGAGTAAGACGTTAGTAATCGGATGATCGGTTTGACGTAAAGAAGTTACCCTCACAGAACTCTAACTTGTTACGGTTTATAACTTGTAATAACTTCAATAGTTGATACCCTGTTAGTATCTAACTCACTCAGCTTTCATTTAGCTGACGGCGTTTATGCCGCTGGACATTTCTACGTTCCAGCGCACCCTGGTTATGACTATACAGATGAAGGGCCCGCAGGAGAAGACTACCATGCTAGTGACGACGTCCCCGTGGAGGATTTCCCCGACGAAGGTCAGGACGAAGAAGACTACTACGCCGAGGACTACCTTTATGCCAACTGAAGACTAGACTAGAATTCTAGCTAATTGTCTTTTCCGTTTTAGAACCCTTTTGTAGTCAGGCATATGTTGCCTTGGAATTTGTACTTCCGCTGTCTTATATTTGATTCGAGACTCTGATGTGTAATAGTTAGTAACTTCTGTTGACTTTATGTTACATTGTGATTAAAACCTAGACTTCATTCTTGTTACACTATTACTTCTTGTTGCTTAGTACTGCGTGGTGTGGACAATCATGTGACTTCACCCATCGCGTCCTTTGGATCCAAAAAGGAAATTTATTTTTCTCTATTTTTGCCGTTCTGGGGCGTGACAGGATTTTTGGTATCAGAGCCTAGGTTGTATACCTTTTCGCTCACAGATTGTCCCAAACCATCTGGTCCTAGAACCTTGAGATTCTATAGATGAGTACTAAGATTAGTTCTGACTTAAGATAATCTCTTTTCAGGTAGCATGGCACCGCCGCTGTTCGTTCCAGACGAGTTCGGAGGACACTATGTGTATGAGAGTAGAATTGCGCCAGCATATCCAGAGTACTATGCCTGGAAGGTTAGACATAGAGCTATTGCAGAGACAGAGCGAGACATGCAGATCGAGCAGCAGAGATTTGGGACCCAGGACCCAGAAGTGATACGTCGGGAGATGATCTACCGCAAGGAGACCTTCAAACGCATCGAGGAGGATTCTCTACTGATGTTACGAGACCGTTCTTCGTACCAGGTTCTACTTGCACAGGTTAGAGTAGCACCTCCACCCCCACCGGAGGAAGACATGGCTGATGCACCCCCAGCAGATGAGGATCCGGAGGATGATGATGAGAGCGATGATGACGATGAGCCAGAGGATGCAGATGAGGAGATGGAGGATGAAGAGGACGAGGACACCGATGACGAGGAGCCGGAGTATGATCCGGAGGAGGAGGACCCCGTGGACCCAGCCGGTATGGACGTGCCAGTTGGCGTAGATATTGTGGTTGCAGAGGGTTATCCGATAGAGGAAGAGGAGGTAGCCGCAGACGATGATGCAGTAGTACCAGTCTTACCAGGAGGAGTTATAGCACAGCTAGCAGCTGAGTGGGCCGCAGAGATGGATGCACATCCCCATGGATTTGAGATCGGAGCACCGGAGTTGGCACAGGCTATGGTACACGCTGAGGCACTTGTAGCCGCATTTGATGCAGCCCAGGCTGACATGGCCGCTGATGCAGGGGATTTGGGAGCTGTTGTGGAGCATGATGAACCCGAGCTGATCAAGGATGTTGTGATAGAGGATGAGGACATGATGGATGACGATGACATGGATGAGGATGATGTTTTGTCTGAGGTTGCCCCAGAGGACGAGGCTTCCATCTATGGATCCGATGTGGACAACTTTTGAGTCCAGTACCTTTAGGACTTAGAATTTTTACGCTTGACTTTAGGACATGTTGTCCACTTACTTTGACGCTTACATAGACAGCTATGGATCGTAGCCTTTTTGTATAGGTAGCCACCAGTAGTGGTTTTGTATATATCTTTCTTTTGTTTAGATCTTGTATAGGATCTGATGTTGTCAATATCAAGATATAAAAAGTATGCTTTTATTTATGCTTTACTTTTCTAAAGATTTGTAGTGTGAAAGTAAAGGTCGAACCCACAGAGATTGATTTACTACAGCGACTTAATTTTAAAACCTAAATTTAGTTAATTAAGAAAACGGATTTGATTTTAATTTGAATTAAACTAAGAACATAAAAATAAATCTAAACTATGAAAGCAATTTAAATAGTTGTTTTTAAATAATGTTTAAGGGAACCTAGGATTACAAATCCACCACTAGCTTCATAATAGGAATATTTATGAATTACTTTAGCCTATTACGTTGGATGAATATGGGGAATTGTAGCTACAAGCCCAATTCCTCCGTCAAGAAGATAATCATGGTTCAAGCACCAACATAATACATCTGCAGTTAGCATGAATTATCCCACACTAAACTAGGGTTGTGATCTAATCCATCTAACTTAGGCATGGACTATTCGGATACTTGATAGCACAAATCAATAAAGCACCATCACATGTAAACAATCTAAACAAGCACAGCAAGAATAGATCGTTGAGCACATCACAGTCAAAATAGATCTAAGACAAGAATAAACTTTGAAAGCAATGATTTAATCAATAGAAGTACGATTTATTTATAAAAATCCTCTAAACATGTGACTGTCATCCATACATAATAAAACTAAAATAAAAACATAAATAACACCCTATTACTCGTCTAGGGCTTCATTGAAACCCTAGATCTAAGATCTAGCCGTCCATGGAAGTGATAAATCGCAAGAGGTTGATGGAGGAGGCCATGGGAATCCTTGGTCTTCTTCTTCTTCTCCTTGCTTCCCTCCCTTCAATGGCTGAAAGTATGTATGTATATTATTTGTCTAATGATGTGTAACCCTTAATTTGAAGTAAAATAGGGTATATATAGATTACAACAAGTTTTTGGAAGTCTTTCTAACTCGAGACGAACTGAAACTGATATAATTTACAATCTGGACGCAGTTAGGACATCTCGTTTGCACCGGAGTCTTTAGAATACTGAAATACGCAACTTTGCTTTTTACACATATCGCGCGAGCGGGTCGCGCGAGCGCGACAATTGGACTTCCGCGCGCGCGGATCGCGCGAGCGATTCTGGGGATCTCGCGCGAGCGATTTCTGGTTTTCGCGGGCGCGGGTCGCGCGCGCGACTTGGCTTTCTCAGCTTCCTTTCTTCTGCTTTTTCACCCTGTTTAGCCTGATATACTTGATTTCTTCCAAAACCTGTCAGAAAATAGAAAACGAAGTAAAAATATACAAAAACAGGATAAAAAGGTACTAACAAATGCTCGTTAAGGCGTATAAATAGGATTTGTTCTCTCCCGATCAGGATCATGTACTACGCGGTACACAGATGATCTATTGTGTACTCCGCTGTACATCTTTTGGGTGTATATATATATGGCAGATCGTTTCTCTTGGTTATTTCTGTTATCATCTCATTGTTATGTTATGGTTGTGATTTTGATTCATGTTATGCTTTCTGTTATTTAAGTATGATCATTTCCCCGAGAAGATTGTCAGCTAATCGTTAGATCCTTCATAGGTACACCTCACACGGATCACTATGGTGGGACCCACAAGGAACCAAGCACGACTGGGAGCATCCATTCCCGAGGGTATGGACCCAACTGGAGTCTTCGAAGCTTTCATGCAACGGATGGAACACATCGGCGATACCTACAATCATGCCACCAACGACAATGGTAACAACCACTTTGTCCCTCTAAGGCAGACAGGCGATAAACTGTTGGAACGATTTCGTGGCCTGCGACCTGAAAAGTTCGACGGCATGGCAGAGTCCTGGAAAGCAGAGCAATGGATACGAGAGTTGGAGCTAATCTTTGAAGCCCTGGAGTGCAGTGAGCTTGACAAGAGACGTCTAGCCGCATTTCAACTGACTTACTCTGCCGCGGACTGGTGGGAGGCCGAGAGAGCCACGATTGGGATTGACGCTGCAAGGAGAATGCCTTGGGAAGCATTCAAGACTCGATTTCTCGAGAAGTATTTCCCTGAGGACGAAAGAGACCAACAAGAGAGGAATTTCCTGAGTCTAACCCAAGGAAACTGGACAGTCAGGGAGTATACTACACAATTCGAGCGACTTTCCCGCTTCGCTCCGCATATGATAGACACCTCCGTCAAGAAGGTCAAGCGATTCCACCAAGGACTCAACCCCCACCTCCGGCACATGATGATAGGCCATCTGGGCCAGTCGTTTAAAGGGATTGTCCGTCTTGCTTCAAGTTTGGAAAAGGATGCTTACCCTATGCAAGGACCACAAGTGAATCGACCTCCACCCAGGACCTTCCAACCAAGGAACTTTCCCGCGCAATCATCAAGGAACAATCAGGGATGGAAACCCCAGACCAACAACTATCAGGGAACCAAGCGCACATGGGATGGGACAAGGATGCCCCAAGCTAATTTTCCTCGACAACAGAATCAACAGCGAGGACCACCTCAGGCACAGCCCGTCGCCCAGCGACAGAACACTGATGGATGTTTCAACTGTGGAGTGCCCGGACATATTGCAAGGTATTACACAGCCCCCAAGACCAACCGCCGTAATGACCTCGTCTGCCGCAACTGTAACAAGCCTGGTCACATAAGCAAGGATTGTCGAGCACCACGTGGAGGCTACTATGGAGCGCCTGCTCAAGGACAGCAAGGACATGTTAGGATGAATGCCATCATCCCTGACAATGCAGGGTATAATGCGGAGGAACAGCAAAACTTGGAAGGTACACTCATTTTTTTTCACTGTCAAGTTAGAGCTTTGTTTGATACCGATGCCGCCCGTTCTTTCATAGCTATTAAGATGGTACGTGATTTGGGATTGCTACCCCTAGTACTTGAGCCGACCCTTAATGCCATTTCGCCCTTGGGAGTATCCGTTAAGTTAGGTAAGGTGTGCAAGGATTGTCCCTTGACACTAGAGGATAGAAATCTTCCGGCAGACTTGATAGTCTTATCAATGTCTGAGTTCGACATGATCCTAGGAATGGATTGGCTTACTAAGTATGGCGCTAACCTGGATTGTGTTAGTCGGACCATTGTCTTTTCGACGCCTGGTTGCCCGCAGATCAGATTTCAGTGCCAACCATTGAGCGACATGTTTATCACGAGCTGCCTAGCCACGATTAAGACTTCAAGCACGGAGCTTACTATCAAGCAGATCCCCGTTATTCAAGACTTTGAAGATGTGTTCCGAAGTATCTCAGGACTTCCGCCAAAGAGAGAGATAGACTTCTGCATTGAGTTAGCACCCGGAACGTTGCCGATTTCCAAGACCCCGTATCGGATGGCGCCAATAGAAATGCTAGAATTGAAGAAGCAAGTTCAGGAACTCGAAGATTTAGGTTTTGTTCGCCCGAGTACATCACCTTGAGGAGCACTAGTTTTATTTGTGAAAAAGAAGGACGGAGAGCTACGACTCTGTATCGACTACAGGGAGCTGAATAAGGTCACGATCAAGAATAGGTATCCACTTCCCCGGATAGACGACCTGTTCGATCAACTACAAGGATCAAGGATATTCTCGAAAATCAATTTGCGTTCAGGATACCATCAATTACTAGTTCGGCCGAAAGATATACCGAAAACTGCCTTCAGGACGAGATATGGACACTACGAGTTTCTAGTGATGTCTTTTGGATTGACTAATGCCCCGGCAGTATTCATGGACCTAATGAATAGAGTATTCAGACCCTATCTGGATCAATTCATTATAGTATTCATCAACGACATTCTAATTTATTCAAGGACGGAAGAGGAACATAAGAAGCATCTACAAATTGCTCTACAGACTCTCAGAGACAATAGTCTGTATGCGAAACTCAGCAAATGTGAATTCTGGCTTCAGGAAGTTAAATTCTTGGGACATGTGATATCACAGGATGGGATTTCCGTAGACTCATCTAAGATCGATGCAGTCTTGAGCTGGAACAGACCAACCAACGCGACCGAAGTTAGGAGTTTCCTTGGATTGGCTGGGTATTACCGGAGATTTGTGGAGGGATTCTCTAGAATCGCAGGACCGTTGACAAGCCTGACTAGGAAGGAGACGAAGTACGAATGGACTGATAAACACGAGGATGCATTTCGGGAATTGAAAGAGAGACTAACATCAGCACCCGTACTTGCAATACCTAAGAGTGGTGAACAATTCATAATCTATAGTGATGCATCACACCAAGGACTTGGTTGTGTACTAATGCAAGAGGGGAATGTCATCGCATGCGGATCAAGACAATTGAAGCCACATGAGAAGAACTATCCGACGCACGACTTAGAACTAGCCGCAATCGTGTTCGCCCTGAAGATTTGGAGACACTATTTGTATGGAGAAAAGTTTGACTTGTTCTCAGATCATAAGAGTTTAAGGTACCTGTTCTCTCAAAAGGAGTTGAACATGCGACAACGGAGATGGATGGAACTACTCAAGGACTACGACTTCTCTTTGCAATACCACCCGGGTAAAGCAAATGTTGTAGCCGACGCTCTAAGCCGGAGGCCACGCCTTTTGGTTTCTTCGATTTTGATTAGGGAATGGCGAGCATTGGAGACGTTAGTCAAATTCGACCTTCAACCAGTGGAATCAGGAGAAGGACAACACTTTGGATGTCTTGTCGTGCAACCAACCCTCATCAGCCGCATCTTGGAAGCTCAACAGTCGAACGAGGATTTCAAGTTATGGTTTGCCAAGATGTCCGCAAAGGAACCAGATATATGGAGTATTAGTACGGACGGAGCACTAAGATGCAAAGGTAGACTCTGTGTGCCAAATGACGATGGACTCAGGAAGAACATTCTGGACGAAGCACACAAGTCAAGGATGACTATCCACCCAGGAGGAAACAAGATGTATAAGGACTTGAAGAGAAACTTCTGGTGGCAAGGAATGAAGCGAGAAGTGGCCGAGTATGTATCGCAATGTCTTATTTGCAAACAAGTAAAGGCAGAGCATCAGAAACCACCTGGACTCCTACAACCGCTACCGATTCCCCAATGGAAATGGGAGCACATCACCATGGATTTTGTGGTTGGATTGCCGAGATCTTAACAAAACCACGACGCTATTTGGGTAATAGTGGATCGACTCACCAAGTCAGCACATTTTATCGCCTATAGCATGACGCACCCTGTTGAAAGATTGAGCCGAATGTATCTACAGCAAGTTGTGCGACTGCACGGTGTACCTGTCTCAATAGTTTCAGATCGAGATTCACGCTTTACCGCAGAATTCTGGAAGAGCCTTCAGACAGCAATGGGAACTTCATTGAATTTGAGTTCAGCCTTTCATCCACAGACAGACGGTCAGATAGAACGAGTCAATTAAGTGATGGAAGATATGTTGCGAGCCTGTGTCATTGAATTCGAGAGTTCATGGGAGATGCATCTACCTTTGATCGAGTTTGCCTACAACAACAGCTACCACACGAGCATAGGGATGGCACCGTTTGAAGTTTTGTATGGAAGACCTTGCCGATCGCCGCTATGTTGGGCCGAAGTCGGAGATACTCAACTACTTGGGCCTGAGATGATTCGAGAAACCAGCGAGAAGATCCAGATTGTACGAGAAAAGATGAAGACAGCACAATCCAGACACAAGAACTATGCTGACAAACGACGGAAAGATCTAGAGTTTGCAGTTGGAGATCACGTGCTACTCAAAGTCTCGCCAGTTCGAGGTATCGTCAGATTCGGACAGAAGAAAGGAAAGCTATCGCCGCGATTCATTGGACCGTTTGAGATCCTAGAACGTGTTGGGAAGGTTGCTTATCGACTTGCGTTGCCGCCAAAGATGTCAGGAGTGCACAACGTTTTCCACATCAGCATGTTGAGGAAATGTGCCCACAACCCAACGTACGAGATCAGTTTTGAAGATATCGAGATGAACGAGAACGTGACATACAACGAAGGACCAGTGCGTATTCTAGACCAAGGAGTGAAGAAGCTCAGAAATAAGGAGATCCCGCTAGTGAAGGTTCAGTGGAAGCACCACGACGAAGGAGAAGCTTCATGGGAGCTGGAGTTAGAAATGCGAGAGAAGTTTCCATTTTTGTTTTGATCCCTGCTTATTTCGGATTTCGGGGACGAAATCTTTAATGAGTGGTGGATGATGTAATACCCTGTATTTTTGTAATATATTATGTGAATAAGACCCTGTATGTTTCTTTTAATACTTGTTTGAGCTTGGCCTTACCCTTGGTATAATTTGTATACCAATCGATTGAACTTTATACCAATTGATTGATTGTATCAATCGATTGACACTTATGCCAATCAATTGGAGGCAGCTGGGCAGATTCTTTTGCTCTGGCTGGGGAGAGGCCACGTGAACACTCCCTCTCTATATATACCATCCCATTTTGGGCGTATTTCTATTTACAGAAATTAGAGAGAGTGAGAGGGAGGGTTTTGTGTGTGTTTATATATATACACTCATATATATATATACTCACATATATACATATATTTATACACACACACACAGATGGACTGAGAGAAAGAAGAAGAAAGAAGAAGAAGACCAGAAAGAAGAAGAAAGAAGGAGAAGGAGAAGAGAGAAGACAGAGAACTAGAGAGAGAGGGAGGAGCCACCATTGAAGCTCCAAGCTTCAATACACGTTCCCAAACACGCCCTTAACGCCTAAGGTGAGTTCTAAACTCACTTGGTAGCCTTACATTGATGTTATGACATGTTTGAATGAAGAAATGGAAGAGAAACCATGTATTCCCGTTTATATGTTGCTGGGCAGTCTTCTCTGTGAAGAAGACGAAGTGTCAATCGATTGACATTTATACCAATCGATTGGCATCTTTCATGTTCCAATCGATTGACATCTTTCATGTTCCAATCGATTGACACTTTATGCAATCGATTGACATGGATTGTGATCCAATCGATTGAACTTTTTACCAATCGATTGACACTACTTTTATACCAATCGATTGACCTCTATGCCAATCGATTGGAAGTTTCAGAATACTATTTTTCTTATAATAACTGTTTAGTTGTTTATTTACTGTTCAGTATTTCCCAGCATGCTTTATTATTGTAATACAGATGTGATGATGAGTTAATGCAACGTAGGATCATAGTAACGACAAGATTAACGGATAATGTTTATAATGTTAGATAACAGAATAGTCGTGAATCCTTTGGAGTTAACGTTCATTTCATTCAGAGTAGTCGGGCCACATTTGGGATTGTCATGTATCGGTAATAGAGTTGAACTTAAGTAGGTTTGCTAAGATTCCGGAAATTTGCGTGGGCGGGCTTTGGTCGATCATATGTTCTTAAAAGCGGTAGACAGACGAAGGTGTCTATGACTTGCGGTGAACCGGACCATTTGCCCTAAGATAGCCAGATGATCTAATCATATGTTCTTAAAAGCGGTAGACAGACGAAGGTGTCTATGACTTGCGGTGAACCGGACCATTTGCCCTAAGATAGCCAAATGATCTAATCATATGTTCTTAAAAGCGGTAGACAGACGAAGGTGTCTATGACATGCGGTGGACCGTGATCACTGGTAGACGTCGCTAAGTCGTGGCATAGAATGATGTACTATTACTTAAAGCGTTATATCCCTGACATGCGGTGGACTGTGCATATGTTCTTAAAAGCGGGGGATGGACTAACGTGGTATCCATGACATGCGGTGAACTGTGCATATGTTCTTAAAAGCGGTGGACAGAGCAATGGTGTGTTATAGAGTTGAACTACTGTCGAGTCTGTTCCCCTATCTAGACGTGTTATCGGTCTTAAAATGAGTAAGACGTTAGTAATCGGATGATCGGTTTGACGTAAAGAAGTTACCCTCACAGAACTCTAACTTGTTACGGTTTATAACTTGTAATAACTTCAATAGTTGATACCCTGTTAGTATCTAACTCACTCAGCTTTCATTTAGCTGACGGCGTTTATGCCGCTGGACATTTCTACGTTCCAGCGCACCCTGGTTATGACTATACAGGTGAAGGGCCCGCAGGAGAAGACTACCATGCTAGTGACGACGTCCCCGTGGAGGATTTCCCCAACGGAGGTCAGGACGAAGAAGACTACTGCGCCAAGGACTACCTTTATGCCAACTGAAGACTAGACTAGAATTGTAGCTAATTGTCTTTATCGCTTTAGAACCCTTTTGTAGTCAGGCATATGTTGCCTTGGCATTTGTACTTCCGCTGTCTTATATTTGATTCGAGACTCTGATGGTTAATAGTTAGTAACTTATGTTGACTTTATGTTACATTGTGATTAAAACCTAGACTTCATTCTTGTTACACTATTACTTCTTGTTGCTTAGTACTGCGTGGTGTGGACAATCATGTGACTTCACCCGTCGCTGCCTTTGGACCCAAAAAGGAAATTTATTTTTCTCTATTTTTGCCGTTCCGGGGCGTGACACTAAATATGATCTACCATCAACAACTGCCTTTCAAAACTGTTTTCTACAATAGCCTTCTGAAACAGCCTTCTGAAACTGCTTCCAGATCAATTTAAGAAACTACTTGTAAAACTGCTCTCACGAACCATCTTCACGGATTTACTTGAGATATATTATATAAACCCTATGCCTCCATGAAGGAGTTCACATGCTATTTATTTGTAGTAAATTAACCACGCATCAATCAAGCGTGGGATCCAATATATACAATTCCTATGCCTCCATAAAGGAGTTCATATGCTATATCAGAACAGCAATATTAACCACGAATAAACCCATCGTGGGATACAATCACACAAAACCTGTGACCATAATAGTGGAATAAGAACGCTGCAAAACAAGGGTTAGCACAGATCTACGTTCTATCCATCCATCAATGCACGCATAAGATATGTATTATTGGACAACATGTTTGCATCCAACCTATACGCAAAATCAATGTTGTTCTGATACCACTGTTAGGAAAATGCGTTCCCAGAATCCGTTGACAGCGCGTATACGTTGGTACTGCAATTTTTTTTTTGTGAAAGCTATAATAACCTTACAAGGGCGGAGCTAGGTTTACCTTGAATTGTAGAGCGGATTGCTGTAGTAGACGAATCGAGAACACAGGCTCAATAATAGCTCACGATCTTCTACCGTATTCCTCTGCTGCCAGAATATCGAACTGAGTGTGGGTTCTTTCGAAATCCTTTCTATTTTCTACTCTCCCTTTTTACACTCTCTTTTCTATTCTAAGTTATAATACTCTTGATGAAAAAACGCAAACTGAGAAGAGATCTACAACAGCATATATATATAGGTTACGATAGGGACCATAAGAAGTCAATAAGGAATAGGCTTCCTTATGGAATTAGGAAACCTTAATTCGAACTGAATCAGATTCCTATTTCCATAAATAATAATTCATACCACTAAAGAATTATAATTGCACTCCTACCCTTATCTCAAAAATATATTTCGAGCTCCATGTTGTTAAATGCTTATTATCTCCCCACGTTAAGATTACAGATATCCATTAATTAAATATAATTACTGACAATCATATTTTAATTAATCTCTTAAAATTCCTTGAGATCCTCTGCTTAACTTATCTAATATGTCGGATACAAAATCCACCTGCAGGGTTTGACATAATCAAAACTTATAAGCTTTCTCAAGGGGATATCATCAATCCCAAAATTGAGACATGGATTCCGTCATTAATTAATATCCACCACACAATTAATATTGTCACCCAATCCAATGAGATATTGACCCATTCAAGGATCTCACCCTTTTAGGGATCAAAGCGTAAATATCAAATGTACGTGTCTATAAATTAACTTAGGATTTAGAGCATAAGTACTCATAATAGCTATGAGATACTAATTATCTTATAAGTCGGTACAAAGATAATTACCCCAACTCGGTCCTGTTTAATATACAAAGTGTACCAGCATAGTGAGTTGAAACTATACCGTTTCCCGCAATAAAGATAAACCTACTACATCACCATGCTGACAGTCTTACCGATAGTGTGTCCAATCCCATATAAGACTGTAAACCAAAATCTTACATTCTACAAGATTTGATGGTCTGATCTTCCATGTGTAAGCCAAACTCTACACACCAAACCACCTACTATGTAGAATAAGAGATACACATGCACAATAAACAATATAATGCAAACATTATCCACACAGATTCTCATACAAATGGAATAACTGTTTTTATTAAATAAATAATAAATCAACTACATTAAGCGTGGCTTTTAGTATATATCCCTAACAACCATAGCCCTTCTCAGCATACTCCTCCTTTAGATAGTCCACCTTTGTAAGAGCTGGACATTTGATTGTCCAGGACTTAGAAGTTGTCAGCTCAAAAAATATTTTGTTAATCAGTTAGAAAGGGTGCAACGTACCTTTTTCCCTTTTTGTAAACATTCTAGCAAAGTATTGCATATCCTCACTCTCAACGTATTACGTTCGTTAGGAATTGTTCATTGACAAACTCATAGTACTTTGAATACGACTGACTCATCTAACTGATTTTGACATCACTTTTGGACTGCATGTCCAATCATCACCAACTCGACTTTACTTAGGACCATAGGTCCAATACCGATTGACACTTCTCTTTGGACCACAGGTCCAATATTCCAGGTCCAATCTTTATCAATCAACAATTTACATGTAATCCGGAATATATACTGTTGTCCTAGAATATTGTCACCTTACGGCCGTTAGGTTACCTTTCTTGTCATCATTGCCTAAATGGCCTTCTCATGACATCGTCGCCCCATTGGCCTTATGGTAGCCCCATCTTATTTGTTCAGCCTTGGTTAATTTGTCATCATTGCCCAAATGGCCTTCTCTTGACCTCGTCGCCCCATTGGCCTATTAACCATCTATACAACTCATCATGATAGTACCAACAAGATAATTACTCTTGTCGTCATTGCCCGTGTGGCTATGGTGATATCTTAACAACACTTCAGAATTCATTACTCTTTATCGAACTAATCACACGAACAAAACATAAGAATTGGACTGACGAATACGATCCTTTTGTTATCACCGTTATCGCAACTTTCTTGTAACCAACCGACGCACGCGGTATAAGTCATTAAAGCACATTATTATTGGATTATTATTCTTATACTTATCACATTATTGTTTTTAGAGTTCATGTTTCTCAACATATAAAACTTATAGGTCCGTCACATCTTATACTAAAGAAAATATGTTCTTTCTTGAAATAGTAGGCTCGAGAGCTCAGCAGAGCTCAAGCGCTCGGCTTAAAAAATTTCAGGATCCTTCTTCTTTTTCATTATAAAAGTTGTTCATTGCAAGCTACTACTATTTTAACACATATTATAACTTTGAGAAGCACAAAATTAGCATGCATATACATATATGTCATGTACAACTTCTCTAATAGTATTGCCAAACATAGCATAGATCATCATCTAATCAACATGCAACTAGATTGATTTCTTCATACTGCATGACTTGAGCGCTTAGGCCTCTCGAGTGCTCAGGCCTGTTCCTTGGGCTCGAGCGCTCGGGTTTGACATTTTCTACCAGTTTTGTAAGTTTACAACATAATTTTGTTTTGGTTTGTCTTACATGTTACATGCATGGACTTAGATCATAATTAAACTTAAGAAAACATAAATTTAAAGTAAATAAGAGTACCCACTATGATTTGGATAACAAAATGATGCTAGATGATGAAGAATGGATGAGTGTGTGCTTGATCAAGCTCCAATGTTACTTCAATCCAAGCTTCAAGGGTCTTGATCCTCCCCTAAGCTTCTTCTATACTATGATCTTCTGACTCTCTAGCTCTAGAAATCCATGTGGTGATTGTGTATGTAAAAATGAGTAATAAAAGTGGTGGATGATGAATTGGAGGACATGCAAGCATGAATGTATGTATGTTTGTGTATAAGGCTCAAGAACTCTCCCTCTCTTAATGCTCTCTATTAACAGAGTTTCAAAATGAAGTAAATGCGTAGAATGTACGGGTATTTATAGACTTTGAAGGCCTATGGGCAGAATAGTCATTTCATATGAAATTTAACTTAAACACTCGCAGTTGGCTCGAGTGCTCACGTTCTCGAGCGCTCCAATGGTTTGAGTGCTCTGGGCTCCTGTTTCTCTAATCTTTCTAAGGCTCAAGGGTTCCAAAGGTTCAAGTATATAAACATCCATATGACATATAACCAAAGTTTATATATATACGATCGTAGACTTACATACACAGATACAAAGATACTGAAATATATTAATAACTAGGTAATTACTGATCAAAGGATCGGTGTTACACAGCCAATGAAGATCCTTAGTTGGAACTACCATGGATTGGCCCGAGCCACAGTAGTCAGAATTCTTAGGGAGCTGATGAAAGAACACTGTCCTAAGTGTCTCTTCTTATCTGAAACAAAGATCCAATCTAATAAAATGGCCTCTCTCATGCACCACGTTGGTTTCTATAATTTTTCCATTGTCCCTAATACCAAAAAGGCGGGGAGTCTTCGCCTTACATGGAAAAATGGTGTTAATCTTGTCACATCCTCCGCGAATGATAACATGATTTCTGCAACCATTTTCTCTAACCCTTCCAAGAACCCTTGGGCTCTTTCTATAGTGTATGGTCCTCTTTCTGGAGCAACTTTGATTCTATGGTTGAGGATGCTAATGGCCCCTGGGGATTTCAACTATATCACCAAGCAATCTAAAAAAAAGGTGGTAAGCTTTTCTTCTGTTCCTCTATAGGAGGTCTTTTAGGTCTGATGGACTCTAAAGGTTTAATTGATCTCGGGTCGTGTGGTAATATCCATCAAATACTTGATAGAGGAATTGCCAATTTGCCTTGGCGGGAACTCTTCCCTAGAGCAATTGTTCAGAATTTAGCCATCATTGGCTCTGATCAGTTTCCAATTATTCTCAACACTTTGGGGGAACATTTTGATAAACCAAGAAATTTTAGATTTGAGATGATGTGGATCCATGATAATAGTTGCGGTTTGATTTTTGAACATGTGTGGAACTCAACCCCAACCAATGGCTCTCCGACTTTCAGATTGTGTCAAAAATTAAAAGCTGTTAGAATTGCTCTTCTGAATTGGAATAAAAATCACTTTGGTAGGTCCAAAACAACATCCCAAGCTCTTGGAAATCCATTGAATCTTTGCAAGCTTTGGATCCAACTTGGGATAACATTACCAGAATTAAAGCTTTGAAAGTAGATTTGGAGGAAAACTTAAGGAAAGAAGAGGTTATGTGGAAGCAAAAGTCTAGAGTAAGTTGGCTCGCAGATGTTGCTAGAAGCACTCGATTTTTTCATGTGTCCACCATTATTAGACGCTGAAGAAATGCGATAGATCTTGTCAGACTTGATAGCGAAACTTGGACTAATGATCAAGAGAAGATAGGTTAGGCTTTCATTGGAAACTTTCAATCAGTTTCTCATTCGTCCAATCCATACTTTTCTAGGGATTTGGAACGCCTCTCCCAGAAGCTCATCACTTAAGAAGACAACATGATCCTTTGCTACATCCCTATCGAGGAAGAGATCAGAAGTGTGATGTTCCAGATTTGCTCCTTTAAGGCCCCCGAGCCGGATGGCATGTCCTCTGTCTTTTACAAGACCTATTGGAATATAGTTAAAATTGATGTAATTAACTCTATCCGCAGTTTCTTTTGTCGTGGGTTCTTCCTTAAAAACATCAATCACACCAATATTGATTTTATTCCAAAAGTGGATAGCCCTTTTTGTACCACCCACTTTAGACCTATAGCCTATGTAATGTTATCTACAAGGTCATATCCAAATTTCTTTAAAAAAAGACTTAAGCCTTTTCTTGAAAAAATTATTTCCCTAATGAAATCAGCCTTTGTACCTAGGAGACTCATCCATGACAATAGCATTGTGGCCCATGAAATTATTCATTCCATGAAAAACAAGAAAGGAAAAGGAGGTTTGATGGCTATAAAATTTGAGATGGAGAAAGCCTTTGATAGAATCGAGTGGTCATTCCTATTACATGTTCTTAAATGCTTTAGATTTTTTGAAACTTTGTGCGATTGGATCAGACAATGTATCACTACTGTGTCTTACTCTGTTCTTCTTAATGGTCAGTGGAAAGATTTTTTGAAATCGGAGAGGGGTCTTAGGTAAGGGGATCCCCTCTCCCCTTTCCTTTTTATTCTATGTTCTAAAATTTTATCCAGATTAATCTGGAGGGAGGCTGATCATGGTTCTATTAAAGCCATCAAAGCTACCAGAAATAGTACATCTTTCAACCGTCCCCTCTTCGCGGATGATCTCATGGTCTTTAGCCGTGCTACACCAGATGAAGCCATTAATATTTTGGAATGTATCAAGAAGTACAGCAAGTGGTCAGGACAAAAATTAACCTTGGTAAATCCAAGTTGTTGTTCAGCAAAAATGTCTGTCCAGACATGGCCCGAGTCATCAAGAGGGAAACAGGGCTCAAGAAAGTTCAAAGTAACGCAAAATATCTTGATTTGCCTAATATTCCAAATAGATCCAAATTTTAATATTTTTGGGATATTTTGGAAAAAGCTTCATAAAAGACTTCAAGGGTAGAAGTCTTCCCTCCTATCCCAAGCTTTGAGAAGTACTCTAATTAGAAGTGTGGTTTCAGCAATCCCCATTTATTCGATACTTCTCTATGCAACAAGTTGGATCAACAATTTTGATCCCTTTGGTGGGGTCACTCCAACATAGAAAGGAAAGGTCTATGTCCTAAGGTTGGGACTCCATATGCCTCCTCAAAAGCCACGGCGGTTTGGGCTTTAGATGAATGAAAGACTACAACCGAGCCGTTATTCCCAAATTGGGTTGGCAATTGGTAACTCAAGAGGAAAACCCATGGGTTCAACTGATCAAAAGTAGATACATCCATTCAGGTCATCTTCTCTAGGACTTCAAAAAGCCAAATTCTTTGTGGATTTGGCAAGGTATCATTAATTCTAATCCAATCATCAGAAAGGGTCTCAACAAACTCATTAGCACAGGAAATGACACTAATATTTGGGAAGATCCTTGGATTCCCAATCTCCTAAATTTTAAGTCTGTTGGTCAAAGATTTCAAGTCCCTAATATAGCAAAAGTTAGAGGCCTTATGGAGGCCAATTGAAACTCTTGGAACCACAGCTTCCTTAATCACATGTTTGATCAGACCACAGTCAATGCTATCCTTACCATTGTCTTGCTGATTCAAAGAGAAGAAGATAGACTATTTTGGGCTCCAGATAAAAAAGGTTGGTTCTTGGTGAGATCTCTATGAAATCTGCTTATCTCAAAAACCTAGAATGTCCCAGACAAATGGTTTCAATCCTACTACTTGGAATAGTTTATGGAAAGCCAAAATTCATGACCGCCATAAATTATTTCTTTGGAAGGTACTGTCAAACTCCATTCCAACTAAAGCAACTCTGGCTTCTTGTTTTGCCTTAGAAGACTCCTCCTGCACCCTTCGTGGTAATTTTCCAAAATCCTCAGAGCACCTTTTCATGGAATATCCCTTGTCCAAAATTTTATGGAGGTCTTCCAAATGGTCACTAGACCTTCTGTCCTTTTCAGGCATTGGTGTTCGTTCTTGGGTTTCTCTCATCTTAAATCCATCTCTTTTTCTGGGTGTTAACCCAGATGATTGTAGGCATTTTACCATTTTTGCTACCCTCTTGATGGAATAACTTTGACTTTTTCAAAATAAAGCTCTATACCATGATAACCTAATTGACATTCCCAGGTGGAAAGTTCATATTGATTCCTTGGATTTGGATCATTGAAATGCTTAGAGGAATTTAGCTCAATCCCTTAAAAACCTTAAAGAAGGGTGGACCCCTCCCCATCCTGATTGGATCAAGGTAAACTTTGATGTTGTGATTTGCAATAATTCCTCCACCATTGTTGCTATTTTCAGAGATGATTTGGGGTACACATTTCATGCGTGTTCTGTCTTTGGGGAGGTCCATGAGCCGCTAGTGGTTGAGGCATGGGCAATTGTTTTTGCAATCTCTACGCCAACCACCTTGGGTCTTAAACATTTGATTTTTTAGGGTGATTCCCTTCTTGTTTTCCAACCCCTCTGTGATTGGGCATCTACTCCAGACTGGATCATCGATACTCCTATTTTGGAAGATAGAAATCTTCTCTCTTGCTCTTTTGATGTTTGGAATGTTTCTAAAATCCCTAGATCCGTAAACTTTGTTGCTCATAACTTTGCTAAATGGGCATCTTCTTGTTCTTTTTTTGGGCCCATCCTTGTTGGTTCCATTCCTCTCTGTGTTTTTTAGGAAGGGATTCAAGGGGGTTGTGTGGCTCTTTTTTTTTTTTTTGCATTTGTTGTTTGTCTTCAATGAATGTGTTTTTAGCCCAGAGAGAGAGAGAGAGAGAGAGAGAGAGAGAGTTTGCCTTAGTTGGTGATTCACAGAATCACGGCTATAGGCTTCGCGCATAATAAGAAAAAGAAACTGTGTGCGGCGGCATAGGTGGAGAAGAAGAGTGAGGGGATCAGTTAGGGATTGTTTGGCCATACAATTCCATTGAGATATTGAAGGTTTGCTTGCATTTCTTTGGGTGTTGTGAACCCTAAGAGATAAGTCTTTTACTCACTCTCATAGATTGGGTACCTCAAGTTTTGGACAAAAACTTGAGAGAACATTTGTATTCCTTATTTGATATAGTAGAGTTATTTGGAGTTGTCCAATGGTTTTTCCCCTCTCATTGGAAGGTTTTTCCACATAAATTCTTGGTGTCTCTTTATTATGGCTTTTATGGCTTGGGTGCAATATTAATTGTTTTTGTGGTTGATCATGGTGGAACGAAAATTATTGTTGCTTGGATATTTGGTTTTTATTTAATTCACACTTTACTGGAATGGGAAGTGCTACTCCCAATAATTGGGATCTTTGGTTTTACCCCAACAAATACATGTTGCCAACCCATAAGCAATACATGTTATCACAAATTAATATGCAAATTGTAATATGAACATAAACATAAAACGATAAAATTTTACAAATGTATATTAGTATGAAACATTGTACAAATTCTAGAACATTATTTATTTACCTTAACCCATATAATATCAGGCGGCAACCTTTATGGCAAAGAAGAGATCCACTCTATCCATTAACTTAGACACTTTGGACCATCCAATTTTTTGAATTTTGAAATTTTCATCTCCCCCGAGGAACTCTCTCCCATATGTTTCTCTCACTCTGGCTCATATCGTCTCTCTCTCTCTCATCTTAGCCCCTCCCTCTCTTCGCCGTCGACCACCATGACTGGTATCCTACCTCAGTCACACACACGACTCTCTCCATCTTACGAGTCTCGGTCCTTTCTCTGTCCCTCTAGCAGCTCCTATTCTTCTTCTCTCTCTCTCTGATCCTTTTTTTCCATAGTAGATCCACAAAGTCTCAAGTACATGATCAGTCGAGTGGTAGAGGGTGAGTCTTCTTCTCGCTGAGGTTCCTTTCTATGCCCATGGACTTCACCGATGTCACCACCGCCAACAATACAAACAAATCTCTCAGGTAACCCCTCAATTTTACAAATTTCTGTTTGGATTTTAAGGCTAAATTTTAGTTTGGAATTCTCAGTTTTATTTTTTTGGGTGACCTTTTAATATTTTGTGTGTGCAGAGTTGCCTCATTTTCATGACCACACTTTCTTTTTGCAAGGTGTGTGCAGACACACACACAATCTCTCTCTCTCTCTCTCTCTCTCTCTCTCTCTCTCTCTCTCTCTCTCTCTCTCTCTAGTTCACATTATTTTTTCTCTGTCCCACCCATTAGAGTTTTTGACTCTTCAGTCAATGGCTATACATACCCATATGCTATTTTTTGGGGCAGCTGGCATAGGTCCCTATTAGAGACTTAAATAGGCCAACAATCCACGTATTTTATTTTTGGTGCCAAAAGTCCCTATAATTTTTTCAGACAAAATTACCCATTTGACGTGTCTGACGTGCGTGTCAAGTTTTTTTTTCTTCTAAAACTTTAAAATGCAATATCTCACAAACGACAACTCCGATTTTCATAAAATTTATATATTTGGAATCGCCAAATTGAGATATTTAAAACAAGGCTCATAGTGCATATTAAAATCTGGATTTTTTTTTTAAATTTTATAGCTCGTAACACAGTATCATGATATTATATTTGAAGAATAATATTGCCTTTAACATGATACTGTCTTTAATTTTTCAATTTAAAGCCATGATACTGCCTCAATTAACATGATACTGCCTTAAACCACATTGGGCAGTGACATACTGCCTTAAGCCATAATAGGCATTGCCATAAAAGCAATGCCATAAGCCTTAAAAGGCAGTGACATACTCTCTTTCTTTGATAAAAAAAAGGCAGTGACATACTGCCTTAAGCCGCAAAGACAGTGACATACTTGCTCAGATAGAATCAAATTAAAAATAAAAAGACAGTGACATACCTTTTTTTAATGAAAAAGGTAGTGACATACTGCCTTAAGCCACAAAGACAGTGACATATATAATTCCTCAGATGGAATCAAATTACACATAAAAAAGACAACAACATACTTTTTTTTTAAAATGAAAAGGGCAGTGACATCCTACATTAAGCCATAAAATAGTAAATTGTGCATATCAATCGAATTAGTAACATGATATTACACAAAAGAGAAAGTTGCATATCTCACTGTCTTTTAAAAATATCATTTTGCGTATGTCACTGTCATTTAAATTAGAATGACAGTAACATCACTGCTATTAAACTACAATGGCAGTGATGATGATACCATTAAATTATAAAACTACAAAATTTTGACATTTTTAGCCAATGGTAGTGACATTAGAGTTATTAACTATTCAAGTTAC
Source organism: Hydrangea macrophylla (assembly GCA_033977485.1). Classification (NCBI taxonomy): domain Eukaryota; kingdom Viridiplantae; phylum Streptophyta; class Magnoliopsida; order Cornales; family Hydrangeaceae; genus Hydrangea; species Hydrangea macrophylla. The sequence goes on from CM066989.1 coordinate 12,393,975, forward strand.
TATCTAAAATTGCAAAAAAGAAGGAGAAGAAGAAGAAGAAGAAATCGTCTAAGAGGACTAGGGGCAAGAGCCCACTGTTGATAACCACTCAATTTATTAGGCTGAGGTGTAATCTGATGTTATCACTTGGTGTGGTCCACGTATTCACTAAAAATGCAACAAACACATTTTGTAGTTGGGAATCCCACCGCTTGAGCAAGAAATCACTGAGATCTAGACCATGGTCTTCACATCGTCGTCCCCTCGTCACCACCACCCACCATCCACTTCGTTCTGTCCAAGGATACAGACTGATTCCATTTTCCAGCTCTCGCTCATCATCCATGCCTTCCACTACATTCTTATTTCCATATCTATACATTTGTTGCTCTGTCTGTCTCTCTCTCTCTCTCTCTCTCTCTCTCTCTCTCTCTCTCTTAGCATGGAGGTTGGCAACAGTCGATGGAGGCGCAGAGGTTGGTGACGGAGGAGAATCAGAGAAGATGTGGCAGCTATGGTGGTGGAAATGTTGGAGGAGGGGGAGGGGACGACCAAGAGAGAGGAGAGGAAAGGGGAATGTGGTTAATTGGTACCCTAGATTAGCCAATTAAGGAGGGTAATTCTGTCAATAAGTTTTTTAAAAATTTAAAAATGGACTTATCATATGTATTTTTTTAAATCTCTGTGTCCTTAACTAAAAATAGACGAGCTGAACTTATCCCTATATATGATCCTAATCAGGGTCTTCTAATTAATTTTTCCTATTTTTTTCCCTTTTTTTTTTCTTTTTTTCTTTCTCTAATGTTATAATGTGAAAATCAACTGAAGTATAGTGGGCTAATTTTTATTGATAGATCAATTTGGATCTACATATTTTTGATTCTTAGGTTAAGTGTTAGCCTTAGTTTTAGGAATCTGTAAATTTTTTTTTTTTTTTAAAGTTTAAGTTTTGTGGGTAAGTCTATTGTGAGAAGCTTCTCATATGAGAATGCAGGTTTTAACCATTGAATGAGCATCTAGCAATAAATGCATCTCCAGATTTCTGGGAATCTTATGGCTAGATGCTCATCCAACCGTTAAAACCCGCCTTCTCATATGAGAAGCTGCTCACTATAGCATTGCCCAAGTTTTATTAGATGAATTTGTAATTTTTGCAGGATAAGTCCGGTGGTCTCGTGACTCGCGCTGCCAAATAGGGTCTCTCTCGATATGCTCTCTCTGTGCATATGTATGCATATTTACATACACACTTATACAAGTTATGTATACAAATGTATGTTCTTATTGTGTGATTTAGAAAAATTGGTTGTCTTTTGATCTTTTCTTTTGAATTTACTGTGGTTGTTGAACTATAGTGTCAATTGGGTTTATCTTTCGTTTTCATGGGCTTGAACAATTTAGGGGCTTGAGGCTTGAATAATTTATTTCCTTTTAATTTTGAGCTTCGCGGAAGTTCTTGGGATAAATATAACAATAATGCTACAGGTATCGAAAAAGGGCACCGAAATGATGCACCGAATGATCGGTGCCCTCATTTTGGTGAGTCTCACGCGTACAGGACGTGGATCCCACCGAAATGGAGGGTACCGATCATTCGGTGCACCATTTTGGTGCACTTTTTTGGTGCCCCAAGACTTATTCTAAATATAATTGCTTGATCAGTAATTCATTACATTGAGGTTCATGGGATTTTTGTATTGTTTTAAAAGAAATTCTTTCTGGGTGTCATTAGATAGTTTTAAAAGATCATTTGGTACTAACATTTTTAAGGTGCCATTTGGTTATTCACCTCAAAAAGCCACAAAAATAAATTCACCATTTTTAAGGTGCCATTTGGTGATTCAATGGTTATGCATTTTGTGAATCTAGAAAAATCAATTCTTCATTTACACTTATTTGCGCCGTGTCCACGCGCACGGACAATTACTAGTCATGCTATATTGCGCCACCGTTGAAAGATTGGTCTTATTCTTTATTATCATATTAATTAGAACAATGCTATTTATATATCAATACAAATTTTTCCCAACCCTAAACAACCAATAACATTAATGTTATATGATCCACCCAATGCTATCCTCCACGGCAACGATGAATCAACGAGCAACCACGGTTATAGGGATTGGCTGGCTTGCGTTCGCCTTTTGGGTCATATTTTGGGTGACAGTCGGGGCGTAAACCACCGTGCCCGTCTTTACATGGATTGAGATTTATATACTTAGGCGGTGGCTTCGCGTCGACGTGGTGGACCACCATCATGCCGATAAGGACGAAACACAAGATCCATAACTTCATGTTTGGGAGTCCCAAAAATGGTTTTTTCTATTCTTTTTCTAATACATTTGTGCGCAATGGCATGTGGTTGAAGATTTATATAGGTTTAAAAATTGGATTGGTCTAAAAATAGGGTTCATGGCTTAAAATAAATGATGTTGATAGCCATATGTGTGTTGAGGTGTTTGTTTGAAAAAGTGAGTTTGTTAGCATAATCACTGGTTGGGAAAAAAATTTGACATGTAGGGGACGAATTTTAGCAATGATTTTGGACCATTAATTATTATTTATTTTATTTCATTTTACAATTATTTAGTAGAGTGGTCTCTTACGAGGACAAGTGCCAGGGTCTGGGGGAAGGGGGGACAAGGTTCGTACCCTAGTATGAACTTGGCATAAAATTGAGTCCATGGCTTAAAATAGAGGATGTTGATAGCCATATGTGCCGTTGCTCGAATTTGGACCATTTTAAGGCTAAGGTTTAAGGTCAGAGTTTAAATATTTTTCTTTCTTACCATCTGGAGCTTATTTCCTATATTGTCTATTAAAATATGCCCAATCAAAAATTTGTATTCTCAAAAAAAAAAACAAAAAATTCAAATATTTGTATTAGAGTAATGCTAGGTATACATAAACATATATCTAAAAGAAACAAAAGTTGATGTGGATCTCCTAAAATACTCCATGTGTTCATATATTTGGCAACTAAAATTTATTTTATGAGATCCACGTCAACTTGCGTTATTTTTAGGTATATTTTTAGGTATACACAGTATTACTTTTGGGTGTACAGTTTTCTTTAATACCATCTTAACCTTATTCCTAAGCTGTCCTAAAATTTTATTCAGTCAAATATTTAGTACACAATTATATATACATATATATACCATAATCATTGAGGTCGAACAATTGGATTACAACCCAAAAACATTTGCCTTTTAGTTCACTCAGATGCATTTTCTAAGTTCACAATAAGAAAGACAAATCAAATGGGAGAATATTCTACAATGCAATCTGCAGTGCCAGACCATGTTTTATGCCTTTCCAAACATGCCCTTAAAACAACAATTATGATATTGGTAATTGAATTCATGGTAGCTAGAGAGATCGATGTATCTCACAAAAAATCATCCTCCCTCTTCATATTTTAACATTAAAACATGTCGCATGTAGTTTTGAAACATATCCGTTAAGGTAGAGAAGAAAATGTGTGTGATGTGAAAAAAGTGTGATTTAAAAGGAATGGGTTATAATGTTAAAGCTTTGGTTGTTAGATATGATCGATAAGTAAATTAGGTTGTGAGAAAGTGTGGTTCGTAAAATAGAATACATTTGCTAACCCCAAAATTGTTCACTCATTGCTCACCCAGCTCTCTCATTTGGTTAATATAGTGGGACTCAAGATTAAATAAGGATTAATTAGTGGTAAATAGTCATGGATCTCACTGTATTAGCCAATGAGAGAATTACGTGAGCAATGTGTGAGTAATTTTGGGGAGAGCGCACTCCATAAAATATGGTATAAAATTTTGGTTGGGGCTATAAAAATCTCGCTACGCAAAGCCATTGGTGGAAGAAGAGATGTGATTACACAATAACGCTTAATATTATCCTAGGAAAAGGACACATTGTTACTACAATTTGAAACCAAGAAGTTAAATGTAGCACACTTGGTTGTATAGTAGAGTTATTCGAAATGTAAATACTAATAAAATATGGCATTTTTGAATTATTTTTTGGATAAAGGGGGCTTAAGTGTAAAATTAAATTTTTTGTAAAGTATATGTGAATTTTTTTAAAATGAAAGACTTGTCACTCACTCAATCTGCCCCTGAACAATTGTATGAACTTGCCAACCCACTAGTGATACAATATATGAACTCGATCCTTTGCCATTGGAAAGCAATATATATATATATATATATATTACAAATACTGGAATAATCAGATTTTACGCTGCAAATTTAAACAAGGCTTGAGGAGATTCGAGCAGACGAACATTATCGTAAAATTAAACTAATTCAAAGTCACTTTAAAATTTTGAAATATTGCATTCCAATTCATAACTAGACCAATAATGGAGACAACTATACAGAAAGTGTGTAGCGCGGGATCTTTATAGATAGTCGATCAATCTTTACTTAACTCAGCCAAGCAAGTACAAATTAATATGCAAATTTAATTAACTTGTGGTGCTGCAATGGATCTGGAAATGTCTTTGCAACAAGATAAACACACACACACATATATACGTGTATTTATATATATATGAGTAATGATTGGTGCACATAAAGTGTGTACATTTTATGTGCACATAACATTATCCTATATATATACCAACAAAGAATCGCCTTACAACACTACAAGAAAATAGGGGGTTTTGTGATAGAAAAAATCCGTCACAAAAAAGGTGCAATTCTTTCACAAATACTTTTTGTGACAGAAATGCACTTTTTGTGACGGATTTGTGCTCGAAACAAGTTAAAGGCGTCACAAAAAGTCTGTGTCGGTCAAATTCCATCACAAAAGAGTTTTAGTGACGGATTTTGTGTCGGATTTTCGTGTGACACAAAAAATAGTGTCACATATACTTATTATTTGTGACAGTTTATTTGTGTCAACCCGAACCGTCACAAATACTATTTGTGACGGATTTGTGTGCGATACAAATAGTGGTGTCACATTTAATTTGAAGCACTTTATTTGTGTCGACCCGAAACCGTCACAAATACTATTTGTGACGGATTTGTGTGCGACACAAATAGTGGTGTCGCATTTAATTTGAAGCACTTTATTTGTGTCGATCCCAAACCGTCACAAATACTATTTTTAACGGATTTGGACAAATAATATTTGTGACGGAATAAATAGTATTTGTGACGAAATTTTAATATTGTGACAACAATTATTACCAAAACCGTCACAAAAATTATATGTGATGAAATTTATATATTGTCACCCAAAATCATTAATTCTACATCACAATAAATTATGCTATACTTATTTTTAACGACAAGAACCACATAAAATTTAAAAGCATATTAATTAAAGATAAAATAAGAGACAATAAAGTATATGTTCATACATAATTGTTTCATAGCTGACATTAGTAGAAATAAAAATAAAATGATAATCTAAATAAAGTCTTTACGCTCAAAAGATTCAATTAAAAACAACAAATCATGTTCTAATCCTCTAATCCCTAGCCACAGCCTGAAACAGAAAATGAAACTTGAATTAAAATATATAATGCAACCACCTAGCAACCCAAAGAGCAAAACAAGACTAACTATACAAATAAAAAACAAGAACAAAAAAAAATGGCAAAGATTCCTAAAAAAATCGACAGAGTTTCCTCTGTTTCTACAACATCCAAAAATTTTCATTAATCTGTGTAAATAAATTTATCACAATCTAAAATCAACATACAACTTTTTGGCACTTTTATGTTGCCTCATGCTAAACAATTGAATATCACTAACCCTAATTGTGAATGCACAACTCACAATTCTGCTCATTAATACAAGATAATCAACTATATTGTTTCACTACATAAAAACAATGAGGAAAGCATCTTTCTTTATTTGGTTATAAGAAAAAAAGAAAAAAGAATGCAAAAAAAAAAATATTCATCTCTTGAATTTTGTGAGATACTTCACTTACTTTTTTCCTGGAGTTCCTACAAATATACCACTTACTATGCTTAAAATTCCTTGGGAAATACATTGGATGGAAGAGATATTAGTATAACATTAAACTTCTCAGTTCGATCTATTCATGTCATTAAACTAAGTCCTACTTAATAGTTATTATTCTCGGGTTTAAGCTGGACTTAATTCTTATAGTATTATGCTTGCTCTAGTTTAACCTAATTTCTTCACCTGCCCTAAATAATTAAGTCTCAGTCTGAGTTTTCAGATTCAGAGAAGGAAAAGGATAAGGAAAGCAAAACAAGAAGGAAAATATATTGGTGAAGACATTTAAAAGAAAGTAAAGGACTCATTAAACACCCAATTTCATTTCTCACACTTTCAAAAGAAAGTAGAGGACTCATTAAACAGAGACCATTGTCTAAACTTGAAAGCTTTGTGAAGACATTTAACTACTCCTATTCTTCCACAAAACAATTCAATATATTGGTAACCATTTGACTACTAGTCCTGTCCAAAGTCATCTTGTCTGAACTTGACTTGTGTAGGCTCTGTGATGAAACAGAAATTATCTCGTTGGCACCTAAAATTAATTTCATTATAATAAGTTTGAGTATTAATTAAATTTTACAATAATAGCTAGAAATTAATCACAATGGCAGTCCTATGGAAGAATTCTCTCATATTGCTAATTTGAAAAATCTTCAAATACATGATGGATTTGACTTGAAAAATCTTCAATACATGATGGATTTGCTTGATACCATAACTAAGAATTTCTAGTAAGTTACATTACAGCAACAACGGATGACTTAGCTGATAAACAACCTCTTCTCCAAAACCCAATCTTATAATGGATGACTTTTAAAAGGAAAAAAGAAAATTTCTGAAAATGACCAAGTAGTTCATAAGCAATATGATGTCCAATGACCAATCAATAATTTATTCTCACTATTAGTCCACTAAGCCAGATTTACAAATTATTTGAAGCAATTTCACAAAATAAAAACAGTATGGATATACATATACATATAGCTATAGATATAGATATTTTCTTTAGCCTACATACATTTTCTTTAGCCTACACTTGAAGTTCATATATATATGAGCAAAGATTGGGACACACTCAAAGGCACAACTTTTGGGACACAAGCCAAGATTGACCTTAATGGTTTTTGGGTGTGCCTCAAGTATTACCCCATATATATATATATATTTGAAGTTCATATATATATATATACTTAGCACTTAAAGTTCATATATATATATATATACTTAGCACTTAAAGTTTATATATATGAGCAAAGACACAACATCTCTTGACTTGTGTCCCAAAAGTTGTGTCTTTGGGTGTGCCCCAAGTATTACCCCATATATATATATATATATATGTATTAACTTTTCAACCTTTCAATAACTATTTTTTTTTAAATTGAACTCTTATACTTATTGGTCCAAGTACCACTACCAACAAGTCCAAGATTGACCTTAATGGTTCCACACATGTGATGACCAAATTAACCTGCGGAATACCCAAATTCCTTAACTACCTCAATTATTCTTTAATTAATGATATTGTTCAGATCTATAAGCAACCCTATGCAAAGTCAATAATATTAAATGATGTAACCTCAAAACAAAATAACCAACTTGGACCCAATTAACTAATGGTATTTGCTCATTAATGGTTGTGATGACAAACAAGTTGTTTATGCCACTCTTTCCATCAACTCTTCTGTATCTACCAAAGGTCAATGGGCAGGTGCTAAAGGCTAACTCTAGTAGCATGGGTGCTGCCACCTTTTCCCAAAATTCAGGGACTATGTGGTGGCTTTGGTTGACAATTGCATGAACAAAATTGATTATATAACCCAAGGATCTTAAATAGAAGGAATGTCTAAAATTTGGGCATGATTGCTCTATATTAAATGAGCCTACTTCTTATGCTCACTCAGCTACTGAAAATCAGGCTCAGCATGTCAATTCCACAACTGAAGGCAACTGGTTTTCGAAGAAGAAAGGAAAGATGGTTTTAAGGAAAGATAGTTCCAGTGCAAGCCCCCTCTAATTAATGTCCCTTCTTCTTCCAATGACCAAATGTCTGACCATATCCCAAACTTTACCCCCCCCTCCTGAATTACTAAATGCTACCAAACCTATTCAACCCTCACCTTTGGTGGAAGCTGAAATGGTTCCAGATTATTGTTTATGAAAGAGCCAGCCCAATAAATAATGTCCTTGCAGTTGGGGACCTCAACAACCCCTTAGCAGTGTTGAATGAAGCCAATTCAGAATCAGTCAATATTACTAATCCAAGTAAAGAGCTTAAAAGTGAGAATGCTGAAACCAAATCAAAATCAGTCAACATTACTGATCCAATTGAAGATCCTGAAAGTGAGAATGCTTCTACAATTACTGAGGTGGCCACTGAGGGGAGTACTGTGCAAGAAAACATGGGAGCTAACTAACATAAATTTGTTAAATGGTCTCTAAGAGCTAACTTCCAAATCCTGAGAGCTAACTACCAAATCCTTGAGGCTTAGGACTATGAAAGGCTTTGGTTGAATCAATTTCTTCAGATTTTTTCATTGTGAATTTGAGGAACTTAGAGATTTTTTTCATTCCCACACTCTCTAAAAAAATTTTGTGTCAGATAGGTACATTTTCGTCACAAATAAATTTTTTTTTTTTTGTGTCGGATAAGTACATTTCCGTCACAAATAAATTTTTTTTTTTGTGTCGGATAAGTACATTTCCGTCACAAATAAATTTTAATCGTGACAGAAACATTTCCGTCACAAAATCCGTCACAAAAAAAGTATTTGTGACGGATTTTGATCCGTCACAAACAAAATCCATCACAAAAGGCCCCTTTTTTTGTAGTGCAAATTCTTTTATTTTTTATTTGGATTGCAATCACTGTACAAATTCAAACGCGTTATTTACCTTAATCATGCTATACTGCACTACCATTGAAAGGGTGCTCTTATTTGTTATTATCATATTAACTAGAACAATGCTATATTTATCTATGCTAATTTTTCCAAACCCTAAACACCCAATATATATATATATATATAACATAGTTATATCATCAACCCAATGTTATCCTACACTCTTTTCAATGGTAATCTTCGCGGCAACGATCCTCCTTGCACTCATATCGTGGAATGGGTGAAGCCATGGGTGCGTCTTTTGGACGACAACCGGGGATTAAATTACCGTACTTGAGATTGATATGGTTACCAGGTGAGTCTGCCTCGCCTCGGTGTGGTGAACCACTTTTATGCCAATGAGTACGAAACACAAGATCCATAATTAACTTCATGTTTGTGAGTCTCATAAATGTGGTTTTTTTTTTTTTTTTTCGTTCTTCAACTGTTGTTGGTGGTTGATTTTTTGTGTGCGCTATGGTACAAGGCCGACGATTAATTTATATAGGTAGTAGATTTTTCAACATAAATGTCTGGGTTTTTTTTTTCCGGAAATTAACATAAATGACTGGGTTTTTTCGCACGTAATCATAGCAATGAATTTGGACCATTTAAGGTTAAAGTTCATAACTCCAAGCTTTGAGGATAACTAAAAAACTCGAAAGTTAAATTGTGTGACTAAAACTAGAATTGCAATATATGTACCTAGAAAATAACTGAAGTTTCTACATAAGATGGATACTTGTAAACTCTACTTTGACCGCAAATGAAAACAAAACAAAAAATATATATACTGTATTTAGTTTTAACATTAGCGATGACAAATTAAACAAACTTAAGTAGTAAATTAAGGGTAATTAACATTTTTCCTCGATTAAACTTTTAAATTTGGTAAATTTGCGTAGAAAAAAATTAGCATAGTTTTTCGAGACTCTATGTTGTTCATGGATTTGATTATGGAAAAAATAGGAAACAAATTACAGAAAATATTACGCTGTTTGGTTCATGGATTTAATGAGCGAGAACAAACAAAAAACATTAAGAAAAAAAATTTCTCAAATTTTATAACTTATAATCTCTAGTTCTCAATCCTAATTAAAGTGTTGCAACCCTTGGATCTCAAGTCTCAACCCTGTTTACATGCACAGAGTGACCACCGTATCACATCCCCAATCCCCACATCTCTCACATTTCATTCCGTATATGATATATCATGATCGAACTTTTATCATTATTACATTTCACTCTATATCATGAACTTTTTTTTTTTTTTTATTACATGGGGAGGGAGAAGGTTCGAACATAGAACCTGGATACACAGGAGGTGCCAGCCCTTTGCCACTTGGACTATGAATCCTAGTGTGTTTGTTTGTTTGTTTGTTTGTTTGTTTTTTTTTAAATTTAGTGTAGTGGTCAATATATCATGGACTTAAATTATCTAATATTCATTATCTAATTATTATTATTACATTTGACTCCATATATCATGGCCTTAAATAATATAAATATCATTATTACAATTACATTCATCAATCCAAACAACATGAAAATGGCGAAAATCACTCCATAGTATTAACTTCAGTTTTTTTCTCTGACGGAAATCACTCCATATAATATATACACTCCAATTATCTCCATCAAGACGCCTCTCTCTCACTCGAAAATACTCATTGTAACAACTCTCTCTCTCTCTCTCTCTCTCTCTCTCTCTCTCTCTCTCTCTCTCTCTCAAACTCGAACTCGAAAATATTCATTGTAACAACTCTCTCTCTCTCTCTCACTCTCTCTCTCTCTTGTATCTACATAATGTTTTCTGTGTTATCACTTGACACCATCTCTGTCTCTCTCCTCCTTCTTTCACAGTCCGCTTGCTTTGATTTTGAGTTAGAATGAAGTAGAACAGAAATAGAAGCAAATAGAGTTGTATTGATTTGTAATTCTCATTCTCTTGTTTTGTTTGAGATAGAAATGAATTTTAATTCTAGATTGATTTCTTATAATATTCCCGTTGTATTAAATGTCACACTAAATAAAGGAGTAATTTAGTAAATTTAAGCAAATGAAATTAAAGCTAGACAAATTCGACCACTTTTTGATCGGCATTGTAAACCCCGGCCCTAAAACAAGAAATGGGTGGAATTGGAAATGAAATTAATTTTAGTTTTAAATCAAATCAAGCACAAGTGTTGTCGTAAACAAGAAATAAAAATGAAATCATTTCTTATTTCTCGGTTTACTTTCAACAGTTTTTTTGGTTATTGTTTGTGGTTTTTAGCCTTTTCGTTAAATATATATATATATATATATGTATTTGTATATTTTTTGCTTTCACTACACCAAAAAGCCCTAACTGGCACGTTTCGCGTGTTTTTATATGGCACTGCTTAAAACCGTGCCAATGTCTGGAACGGTTTTTGGGTAAATTGGCACGATTTGTAGCCGAGCCAAATTTGGCACGGTTTTTAGCAGTGCCAATTGTGCCTTTTAAAATGAAAAGCGTGCCAAATTAAAATAAAAAATGTTGACCAAAACAGTAAATTGACTTAAACCCTAAAAAGCCCACCGCCTCCCATATCTCCCATTTCCCAAACAAAAAAAAATGGGCTGAAGAAGGATGAGAGGCTGCGAGAGACCGAGTGACTGAAGACGAGTCCGCCGCTCCCCCACGCCACCGCCTGGTCCGCCGCTCCTCCACGCCACCACCTGGTCCACCGCCTCCTCCACCCCACCGCCTAGTCCGCCGCCTCCTCCACCACTTCCTCCACGCCGCCGTGACCACCTCTTCCCGTTCAGGTTCGTGAAAGCTTCTCCTCTCTCTCTCTCTCTCTCTCTCTCTCTCTCTCTCTCTCTCTCTCTCTCTCTCTCTCTCTCAATCTATACATGCATTGACATACATTAATTGATTGGTCTTGAAATCTTTTAATTTTCCCCCAAAATCCTAAAAACCCTAGAATCTCAAAACCATTTCTAGGGATTGATATGTAAAGATTGTGGACATGAGTACCATCTAGACTGCATAAAAAAATGGTTACCATCTAGACCACTGAAAGGAAGGATTTATAGGGAGAGGAGTAATATTTGGAAAATGAAATCAAAATCATTACTCTTTCTTACCTTCCAGTTCTATTTATAAGTTCAAAAGTTATGTAAATGTATATATATGACCATTTATTTGTTGGCCATTGTGTATCTCTCAAACTTGTACAAAGTTTTTTTTTTTTGCTAAGAAAACTTGTACAGACCTCTTGGATCTATTGTCATACTACATCCAATGTTGATTACAATCTCTTTCAATGTGGAATTCACTTATTCTTTTGTTTATTAATCTCTATTTTGTGGTTCAATTCACCAAAAGTTGGTTCTATGGTTTGATTATTTGTGTAAGGTTGTATTTCTTAATTACATGTTATTGAACTTTAAGAGTATGTAATCTTGATCTTTCATGAAATCATATGTTATTATATATTGTGTTGATTGGGCTATATGTCCTAAAGATACATATAGGGGGAGATGTCTCACGTAGCTGATACTTCAAATCTGGCATCAAAAGATGTGACTCCTAACCCTGGATCAACCTCTCGATCGAGGGTTGCTACAGGTTCTTCAGTGGTAGGTGGATCTTCTATGAAGAAATTAAAATTTAATGAGCATGGACTTCCAACAGGGGGGGGGGGGGGGGGGGGGGGGGGAAGATTCGGTGAAATCCTCTTCTTGGCTTGGACACCTTACGAGAACACACGTCCCAATTTGCTTCATTTCGTGGAACAAGGTTCCAGTACTATATAAAAATCAATTATGGAGAGCGTATAAGGTTGTGGTTAGATATTGTTTCTTTATATTGTTTCAGTTTTTGGTTTATACTCTGATAATTTCATCTTCGACTATAGACTATGTTAGTATTTTTTTTATGTCAAAATCTTACTCTTATAACCATTGGTAGGGTGAATTTCCTGATGTATTTGAAAGTCAAAAGGGCATGTTCTTGAAAAAAGCCAACAATGCTTGGAAGAAGTTTAAAGTAAAGCTACGAGCAAACTTGGTAGGTAATGATGTTGCTAAGTGGAAGGAGCAAGTCCCACTAAATACTAAAAGTGAGGACTGGGAGCAATTTTGGAATAATGAGGCTACAGAATCCCAAAAAGATCTAAGAAAGCGGAACAAAGCTATAAAAGTAAGTTGTCCGACAAAGACCACTCATAATACGGGTCGTGATGGTTATGCCCGACGTGCAGAAAAGTGGAAAGCGGAGCAAGGACGTTACCCGAATCGTGCTGAATTGTGGTTGGATACCCATAAACAGAAAGATGGGAGTTATGCGCCTCATGACAAAGAATTTGCGGTAAGCTCAATTTTCAACGTATTTGTTTTTCCTTTAACCCCAAAACATGATAGAATGATCATTAAAATCTCTTTATATGTAGGATAAGGTTGAAATGCTTCTGAAGTTGTTTCAAGAGAGCAGTGAGGAGGAGACATTGGACAGTGGTCCCATCTTTGAGACATTTGGGAAAGAAACGAGAGGGCGAGTGCGTTGTGTTGGGTCTACAATTTCGAGGAAGGCTATGATGGCTTCGGCATTTGCTCGAGATATGCTTCTAGAAGTCAACACAGATCACAATGATTGGAGGGAGAAGGTAGAGAGCCTCAAAGAAGAGATGGAGGAGGTGAAGTCCACGGTCAAAGAATTTGTTAAAGATTTCAAGAGCGGAAAATTTATGCGTGATAGCCACGAAATTCACACAACTTGTACAACAACTGTTGCAAGTCCCACAAGTGCCACGCCTACTTCTACACCTCAATTTTCTAGTCTTAATGAGTTGATTTTATGCAAAATATTATCTTATTCGGGTAAGATTTCTGGTTATGGTAGGAAAACGCAGCTCAACGTTGTCCCTTTAGTTCATGGCCATCGCTTGAAACCGAGAGAAGTGCGTGTTATTCTTGACAAAATCATAGTGCACGATTGTCCGCTTTGGGGTGGTGAACAAGCCTCTTGTAGCACATTGGGAGATGTAGGTATTGGTGGATTTTTGTATTGGCACGACGACTTACTCCCCCCCCCCCCCCCCCCCCCCCCCCACGATGACACAGATGAAGAATGAAGATTTGGGTATTGGTGGTTATATGCTAGATTTTTGTATTACCCCAAACATTGATGTGGGTATTGGTGGTTACATGCTAGTTTTGCATGTTTTTTTGGGTTGATAACTTTATTTTGGATGATATGATTTGTATGATTATGTTGCATGTATACACTATCAAGGATTGTTATGGTTTTTTTTTTTTTTTTGCTAGGTGTTATTTGTGATACAGGTGCTTTTGGTATTTTTTTTATTGGCGGCGTGATGCTACCAAAATTTTATTTTTTTTGCCTTGCAAAATATCTGGCACGGTTCAAAACCGTTCCAAAGTAGTGCCAAAACCGTGCCAAAAGCATACCAAATTGAATATTTTTTTTCAATTTAACACCAATCTGGCATGGTTTTTAGCAGTGCCAAGAGCATGTCAGATTAGCGTGCCAAAATTGGGACACGTGCCGTGCACAGAATTGGCCATGTGTCACCAACACTTTTTAGAATTTGGCTCGGTTTTAAACAATGCCAGAAAAACGTGCCAGATTACCCATTTTGGCACCCTTTGACCAAAAACTGGCACGGTTTTAAACCGTGCCAGAAAATTTGGCTCCCCGATATTTTGGCACGGATTAAAACCGTTCCATATTAGATCTGGCACTGTTTTAGACAGTGCCAGTTTGCAGTTTTTGGTGTAGTGTTTATGGATTTTGATCATCTCCTTTTTCAGAATGTGGGTTTTGATCACAAGTTCTGGGATATCAAGGGCCTATTTGGGGCAGCTTGTGCTTTGCGATTACGATAACTTTTGTCATAATAGATTATAATTAAAATATATAGATTTTAATAGTTTTAGTGTTTGGATAATTTGTTAAGCGTCTTGTATATAGTTCTAATCCACGTATGCAAGTGTGTCAATATGGCACATATGCGGCATATAGATGGAAATTCTTCTATAAAATAATAAATAGTATATCTTTCAAACAAAATTAAAAAACTACTTTTAAAAAAGCATATGTTGTACGAAAATAAGAAGGGGTAAATATGGTTGAGTCCAGTTTAGAATTTAAGCATAAATTTCAATAGTGAAATTTTTTTAGTGAAAAGTTCCTCACATGCAAAATTGGACAAAAAATCGTTAAAGTTTTGTAAAATTTCACAAAATCATCGGGAAAGGTTAGTGAAATTTCACTAAATGGTCAGAATTTTTGTTTAATTATAACATAAGATTTGGGTTGACGGACTTTTCACTAAAAAAAAAGTTTTGATTGTATTCTTTAACCAGTAGCTTTTCTTAAGTGGAGACTTAACACTACATTTCTAAAATAAAAACTGCATTTTTTTTAAATATACAAAAATAAATAAATACACATATAGTATGATATAAATAGTAGGTTGTAACACCTGTACCCGAAAAAATATTTAATACTCATTTTAGTATGCACTAATTATTATAATTAGTGTGTAAAAATGGATTAAGGGGAGGCTTGGACTCGCCGGCGAAAAAGGTGTCAGTAAATGATACAATTAGAAAAGTCCCTAGTGAGGTGGGATAAGTAATGAAGTGGGACCCAGTGAGTGGCCGAGTAATAAAATTGCATTTTATATATTAAATGCATTTATATGATTACATGAATACTTGTTTTAAAATGCTTCCATATTATGATGTTATATGTTAGCATTTGGTATTAATTCAGATACCTAAATAAGGGTATAAATGAAAAAAAAAATTCATAATTAGTAGGTGCGATAACAACTTCATAAAATATTTGGGACCACATGTGGGACCCATACGGGACTTAGACAA
This sequence comes from Hydrangea macrophylla, assembly GCA_033977485.1. Lineage (NCBI taxonomy): Eukaryota > Viridiplantae > Streptophyta > Magnoliopsida > Cornales > Hydrangeaceae > Hydrangea > Hydrangea macrophylla. The sequence continues at coordinate 12,409,690 of CM066989.1, forward strand.
ATACTCATTTAGTAATTGGGTAGTTAATGGAATGTTTGGAGATTTAATAATAAGAACTTAAGAAATTTCGGGGGTGTAAACAGAAATAGGGGAAAATCTTGACAACTCATTTTCCATATATGAGTGTAGGTGTCAAGTGAGGGTGTAGCAATCTCAACATTTAGGGTACGTTTGGTACGTAGGAATGAACCTTAGAATGGAATGATCATTCCTGAATTCTTTTTTATTCCTATGTTTGGTATGACCAAATATAGTGGAATGGTTATTCCATTTGGATTACTTATTCCCACTTGTATAGAAATACACATTCATTATCAAAACCCAAGGAATACTCATTCTATTCCTAAAGGGAATGGACTCTTCCCTTTTAAAAAAAAAAAAACACGATCATCCCACTTGAAACTTTTGACCAAAAAATGAAATATATAGTGAGTGGTTTAGTATAAATAATTCCCTTAAAAATAAATAAATAATTAATTAATAGAGGTATATTGGGATATTTGACTGCATTTAATTCAATTCCATTCCATTAGGTTGACGACTTAAACTAAACACTGGAATGTAATTGTGCGTTCCATTCCTGGACATTTAGCCAAACAGATGAATGGAATGCCCATTCTCATTCCATTCCAGCTTCATTTTATTCCTGGATCCATTCCATTCTTGCCTTATTCCATTCCTGCGTACCAAATGTACCCTTACAGAAATTCAAAAGAAAAGAGAGAAAGACGAAGAAGAATACGCCTCCGACGTTGTAGAATTGTCGTTCTGTCGTCGTCCGGTGTCCAATTCGCAAACCGAAGCCGTATTCGGACTCATGGAGGTGAGACGATCGTTTCTATACCTTTTATTTACGTTTTAATTGTCGGATTTTGGTAGCTCATTCTAATCGGTGACATGCGGTTGCTGAAAACTTGTAGGATTTACTTCGGAATAGGATTTGAGCAAGGATTGTTAAGGAAATTATGCATTTCTAGCTTAATCGGGGTAAAATCTGTAGGAAGTTAGTTTTATACTTGAAGTATGATTGTGCCTAAATGTGTTAAATGCTCCAATGATGATTAGAGATGATAATTTATACTTAGGAGCCATGAGAATGCATTATTGTGAATTTGCATGTCAACTATATGAGAATTGCTATGTTTATATGCTTATATGCATATGTGGTAATCAATGAGCACTGCAGAGATGATTCATTATTGAGAGTAATAAGTGAGGAGAAGAGGAAGAATCCGATAAATATAGAAGTCCAAGGAATAGAAGTGACCACGGGACCAAGGGAGGGTCTTCAGGTTTGACTGAATCATTGAACCGGTGATTCGGCGATTACAGATATGATTTATATGTTAAATTATAGCATTGCACATATTACGCATTCAATCATGTTTAGATTGCTCACAAAGCATAATGCTTAAGAAAACCGTTTTCCTTTTCTGTTGCGGTAAATAGCAACCACCGCAGGTTCAGAGTAATACCCAGAGAAGAAATGTCGTGCGTTGGGGAAGTGGGAGAGATTTAGGATTTGTTTTTATGTTCTTCTCCTAAACTTGTAATATGATGTAAAAAGTAGTTCCTATAATGGAGGGTTGATACTTTGGTTGTAATCAAGAGGTTTAGTTCCTTCAAATTATCATTTGGCAGTTTTGGAGATGAATTTGGAAAACTTATATAAATTTCTATGTTAATTAGTAGTGGAGTTCTTTCAAGAATTCTATGCATTTCCTTGTGCTAACTATGGGCTTGAGCATGTTAGATGAGTTTTTAGCCATTCTGGCAAGTTTAGACATGTGCCGTCACCACTTTGGTTGAGTTTCATGTATGACCATCCTAAATGCAAAGCCTTGAAATGATTTTCGATAAATTCATTGTGGTTATGTTGTTTTGAGCAAGAAGTGGGTTCTTATGGTTGCTTAACTAAATAGAGGGTTGATATACATGATTTACATGCTTGATGAAGCCTACAAATGTTTAGAACTGTATTTTGAATGTTTTCTTGAAGTCCCATGAGGTTTGACTTTGTTTTGGTATGTTTTGGATATGTTAAAACAGAGTTTTTAGTAGCAGGATTACATTCTGCAGAACTCGGATTTATCTGGATGTTCTGGGGAACATTCTGCCAAAGAAATGCTAAGATGGATTGATACGGGCTAAAGGGCGGATCGATCCTGCCCATTTTCAGGGACTTTTGTTGGTTTTTAACAAGATGGATCGATCCGGATTTATAGAGCAGATCGATCCGCGTACAAATTTCACAGCACACCGACTTTTACGGAAACGTTGCATAACTGTTTTTAGAAAACTCGGATTCGTGCGCCGTTTTTTGTGTTAAGACCGGGACTCAAAGATCTATCTTTTGGTATAAAATTTAACCATCTTTTATAAATAAACATTTTGCCCTTGGGGCTTGTCACGACCCAAGTCTCGCTCAGTAAGATATTGTCCGCTTTGGGCCCAAACCCGCACGGATTTGTTCTTGGGTCACTACCCAAAAGGCCTCTTACTAGGGAGACTTGGAACCACACATATATAGCACATTACTTTTCCACACCCAGGCGATGTGGGACGAACTTCCCATAGTGTGTAGCCTGCCAGCACTTACTGCAGCCACAAAGGCACCTACAGCAGCCCGCCCACAGCACCAGGGTCGTTACAGGGCTGTTTTGTCATAGTAAGACATTTTATGTTATTCAAATAATGGTTTTTCCTAGTCATTAACATGTTTTCTTGCTTATTAGTATATTTTGGGCGCTTGTAGCATTGTTACTCGTGTCCTAATCTGCCGGGGCGGGTTGGGGTGTGGCATAGACTCAAATAATAAGCTAAAAAAAAAAAGAGAAAAAAAATAGTAGGCTCAAATACAAAATATACTCTTAAAGTTTGGTCCCTGTCTCTTTTTAGTCATTGAGTTTCAATTGCATCAATTTAGTCCCTGAAGTTTTTAAAATAGAAGCAACATGGTCTAAATGTCCCTTTCAGCGGAATTCACCTACTGGCTAGTGGCTACTACTATGCACTGTCACGCTTTTTAGGTAAAAAAAAAATAGAATGCTACCAATCTCCCCACCCGCTTTTATCAGCATAATTGTGCATAGCATGTGAGTAAATTCCGTCAACTTTTCTTACAGAATTGGACATTTGGACCACATTACTTCTATTTAACAAATTCGGTGACCAAATTGATGCATTGAAACCATAGGGACAACCAACCTGCCTTTGCCGAGTTGGCCATGGCCCACGCCTCCTAAATGGGAGGTTGTGGGTTCGAGTCCAACTCCAAGATGAGTGGCCGAGTGAGAGCGACTTGGGGCAGATGTGAGTAATCCTCATTTGGTCCCAGGTTTGAAACCTCACTTGGGTGCTACAATTTTAGCCTATGGGTGGATGTTATAAGACCATGGGGTGCTGTTGCCCCGCCCATAAGGAGGGGATTAGTCGAGGTGCGCGCAAGCTAGCTTGGACACCTCTCCTAGCTAAAAAAAAGAAAAAGAAAAGAAAAAAAAAAACCATACAGGGACTAAAATGAGAGAAGTAGTAAGTTTCTTGGGTGTACCATCCACGAGGGTTTAATGTTTAAGTCATGGGTAGCGTAGTCATTGGAAAATTTACCTGGCGACTCTAAGACCTAGGGAGATTAGTCGAGATGCGCACAAACTAGTTCGGACACTCCCATTACAATACCAAAAAAAAAAAAGGGACAAAGATTCACAAGAACCAAACTTCAAAGGTACATGTTGCAATAGAACATTTTTGCTCACCCTAAAAATGGTTGGTGAATGCCCACCCAAATATCTCATTGATTAATACAGTGGGACTCAGTATTAAACACCTAAGTATCCTATTGGCCAATACAGTGGGACCAGCATTCTGGTCACACTGCATTAGCCAATAGAATACTTGAGTGAGCATTCACCAACCATTTTTTGAATAAGCAAAAGTATTTTCATGTTGTAATTAAGCCTAATTACATATATGTTGAAGCGAGTGGTGATACACCTTATCTCTGTATATCATCACACTCTCTAAAGCAGACACAACTCTCTCTCTCTCTCTCTCTCCCTTCCAATCTTGGGCTTCTACAAACTGTTGATGGACAATTGTCTCTCCAACAACAAACCCACCCTTCTCCAGTCGTCGTTGCTATCGATTGACAGACCTGCAATTCATTCTCTCAATTTCACTCTAAACTTCTCCGGCGATCGGCGTTTTCGCCGACCGATTCGAACCGTTGGTCATAGCGGTCGGAGGTCGTCGTTGATTTCCGTCGTCGCGAGTCACCGTGAATTCAGTGGCTTGAACACGCCGCTCGAGCTGAAGTCAGTCGCCGGAAAGTTTCTTGGTCGTGTGTTGCAGGATGACCGGAAAAACTTTCCGATTGCCGTTGCTGAACAGTTGTTGCAGATGGCTGCTGATAGAGGCGAAGCGTTCGATCGCGTTAATTTGAGCTTAGATTCTTCTGAAGTGGGGCTTCATAGGTTTGTGCCTCCATACACTCATTTCTGCTTCTATTCGCGAATATATATATATATATATATGTATGTATATGTGTGTGTGTGTTGTATGATATTATAATGACATAAAGAAAGAAAATTCCAGTATACTTGGGGTTAATCGTTCATGATGTTTGTGAAAGCCATTATGAGGTTTTCGTTAATTAGTTCTGTTTGAAATAGGTATGTTTTCGCAGTTTTGTGTATAAATTCTATTAAATTGGTAGAAATTATTCTAACTGTTTGTAGTATGAGTTATGGCATGCTTCCCCACACACGGGGCAATTCACTTAAAATCAAAGTAAAAAATCATCAGAATAGTGTTTTTTTTTTTCGGGTGGTATAAGATCTAATTGTAGAAAGAATCAAAAGTTGTGGATAATTTTTTTTTTTTGAACCTATATTCCTGATTAGTAATCAGGGAGCTTTTAGTAACAAGATGAAAGAGTGAATTCCAACGTTTGTGAAATTCGTTTTATTTGACGAATTTCATCTTCCCTGTAGATTTTCATTGGAGAATGTTGACATAGTCCCACCATTATTGAAGCTGGTCTCACCAGCACATGTGTTGGGAACAACATTTGGATACAAAATTTGGGAAGCATAGCATTACTCTTAGGCCACCTTTTGGATAGCATGAATCAGGAGTGGGAATGGGTATTTCATTCCCATTTAGAGCATTACACTTAGGCCGCCTTTTCGATGGCGGGAATAAGGAGTGGGAATAGGTATTTCATTCCCATTTAGAGCATAACTATGTTTGGGGCACTACTCTGGGGGGATTTACAATTGGGCATTCAATACCCGTGGGACATGGAATCCATTGATGATTGGCATCCCATTCCCACCATCAATGGACTATGGTGGTATTTTGATTACCAATGAGATGACTATCTTAAAAAAGGAAAGAACTCTATGTTCGGTATGATAATATTACCATAATAAGTGGATATTTATTACATATTTGCATTAAATGAATAAGACTTAAATATTGTGATGAAATAAAGGATGAATTATTGGCCCAATTGTTGGCAATATCCAAACAAGACTAATTGAATTACTATGCTATTCAAAACTTGGGTAACTCAGTAATGGGGTACCCATTCCCACTCCCGATTCCCGCCATCCAAACGTGGCCTTAGTACTACTTGTTCACCTTCTTTTCTTACATTCACACAAGTAAAAGAAAATGAAAACAGGGATAAAAGTATAATTATGGAGGGATGCTATGGTGAACTTGTGATGCCATGTTCCTATGAGTATTTTATGAGAAATTAGCTGAGTGTAAACTCCGATTCAAAAAAAAAAAAGAAGTGTAAACTCCTCTATGTTGCCAGTGTCGGTCTTGGCATTTGGGGGGCCCTAAGCGAACTTCGAAGATGAGAGCCCTCAACAACTATTTGTAAAAAAACCTATTTGACATGTACCAACAAAGACTATATATATAGACACTATTATTTTGAGTTGGGGTCCAAAGCGGTTACTTGGGTGGCTTGTCAAGACCGGCCCTGTATGTTGCAAGCAACTCTTTCCACAAGTGCAGCGAAGTTATAACTATTTGTCGTTGAATTCACCAATTTGACAAATACATCAATAGACATTTGGGTGCAAATTACAGCATAAATTTACAAAATTGTTGGAACTTGTGGCACCCCAAATTGTGATGTGATTTACAATTCCTACAAGAACATAGGTTGACATAATAGCAAAAGTATACATTAAGAAAATAATGTCGGTATACCCAACACTATATGGTTTTTGAATCATGAGTGTCATCTCAATTAAAGTACACGAGAAACTCAAATGGTGTATTTATTGATGAAATTTGGTTTGGTGATTCCCCAAAATTGTTGTCTTCTTTTACGTACTCATAGCTTATCCATCTAAGTTAAACCTCTAATTGTTGCAACTATTTCCAGAAGTGTAGCAAAGTTAGGTGAGCAAGCTAGGGCAGTCCAGATTTAATATGGGTTGTAACTTGTAGTATGGGTAAATCAACTTGCAATTTTTTAGGTAATCATTGTCTGTATGCTATTTTCCTTGGTTAATGAGGTTGTAGAGATGCGAAAAAACACTTTTGCCTTGCCTTTTATAGACAAAATTCCTTGTCTTGTCTTGGAAAAACATTTAGTGCGTTTTAGAATAAATGCATCTTTTTTTAGAGAAACACAAAAATTAGTGTGCTGTTGAATATTTGATGTTGAATTCACCAAATGACTAATACATCAAGTGAATTTTGGGGTGAAATCGCAGCATAAATTTTACTTTCAAAAAAATAAAATAAAAAATTGTGGGTCTCAAATTATTGTTTGTCTTGTGAATTCCAACAAGATCGGATTTTCGAAACATAAACAGAAAAAAGTATACATACTAGTAAGAAAACTTTTGAGGTATGTGGCTCTCCTTCAGAATGCCATGTTTACGCAACACAATGTAGTCTTTGTTTCACGGGTGGTTGTCTCTAGTTAGGTGATATTGAGGATTTGAGAGGCATACTAGGCATGTTGTTTCCAGTTCTAATGTTACAAACTGTGGGATCTCTTAGGCTTTGTTTGGTTCTTGGATTTAGCAAGGGAAAAGAAAAGAAAACGTAGTGGAAAGGATTTTCCTTTGGTTAACAAGGAAAATGGTGACGAAAATAGGAAAGAAAAGAGAATAATTTGAGAAAAAAATTAAACATTTTGATTGTTGTGAATCATTTCCATTCCTTTATTCACATACTACAATTAGATTGTAGATTTTTTTAATTTTTAATGTTATTTAAGCTTGAAGGAAAACACAAGGGAAAACACGGGAGACCTAGTTTTCCTTCTTGTTTTCCTTCCCCTTTTCTTTTCCCCCGCAAAATCCATGTACCAAACATAGCCTTAATGTTTACTTGCTGGAAGGATGTATCTGTCATTTCGGTATGTTTTCTCATTTAAAGATAATCTGAATGTAGGAGGATTGCTGAACTAAAAGAGCAGGAGTACCAAACTGCAGTTGAAGATGTCATATATATGTTCATCTTCTACAACTTCTTGAAAATCAAAATCCATTTGGTTCCAAGGCTTTCCAAATACATCTATAATGGCAGACTAGAGATATGGTCTTCAAGGGACTACGAGCTTGAGTCGATTCACAGCCCTGAAGCCTTGGATATGATAAGGGAACATCTAACCACTGTCATTGGTTGGAAGGTAAAATCAAATGTCACAGACAATTGGGCCACAACCAAGATCCAAAGACTCCAGCTCTGCCGCATTTATACCACGTCTGTATTATATGGGTACTTTTTGAAGTCCGCCTCCTTGAGACACAACTTGGAGTTGACTTTATCGCGGATCAACTATGAGCTTGGTATTCACAACGAAAATCCCATTCCATTTTCAGAATCATGGTCACGTGGGTTAAAAAATATCGTCTTTAGTGGCGTTAGTAGTGTAAAATCCACCTCTGTGGGTCTAGAATCGTGTGATCGGGGAAAGAAAAGCGAGAAATTGAGGAGTTACGTGATGGGTTTCGACTCTGAGTCATTGCAGATGTGTGCAAAGCCAAAGTCTAAGGAGGCTGTGAATTTGATTGAGAGGCATAGCTCTGCACTGTTTGGGGATGAGAAGACGGGTTTGCTCGAGAACGATGAGTTGATCTTGACATCAGTTTCGAGCCTGAAAAGGTTGGTTTTGGAGGCTGTTGCCTTCGGTTCGTTCCTTTGGGACACAGAAGAGTACGTGGATTCTGTATATAAGCTTAAAGAAAACTGATTAGTTGATGGGGTAAGCGTGAGAACTCATTGATGGTTTTCAGTAGTCTTTGTATATAGATAGAAGTTTTCCGCCCCGAGTCTGGCTGCTACTCAGCAACTTTTCAAGATGTGTGTGTATGTTTATATATAGTTATTTATAAATGGGAGAGTTAAAACTTGGTGGTTTGGGTTCTATCATATTCCAAATTTTTTGTCCCAAACATGCTGCAAGTTTGAAAACCACTTTGATTTTGTATAAAATGTTGTAGTCGTATTAACTTGAATTTATCTTGGTTACTAAAAATTTGACAATAAAATATTGTTTTGTCGACAACAGTGAGTACTAAACCATAAGCGAATACTATTATATGCCGTATTGACACACTTCAATTACATCATTTTGTCTTTGTGGCAGATTTTAGAATAACTAATAAGCTTTGAGAACAACCGGTTGGAGTCTTGGCTCAGTACGTAGTGCTAAGTTTTAGCCTTTCAGGAAAATGACCCAGATGGCCAAACTGACCCAAAAAAAAAAGTGGCTACAAAAAAAAAAAAGAAATTTAAGAAAATGACCCAAAAAAAAAGTGGCTACAAAAAAAAAAAAAGAAATTTCAGAAAATGACTAAGTGAAAGTGCACTAATTGATAAAAGTGTAAAATATTCAAGGATATGAGTGCACTCGTGTTGGGTCATGAACATCTATACGATTAGGACACATATATTAATGTAATTCATATAATTAAAGCATTCTAAATAGTCAATTTGGCTTTCTATGCAGATAAAGGTTTATGGCAGAACCCATTATAAAATCATAAAGTTCTTAGAAATTGAAGCAGTGTTTTAGAAATCGTATTCATCTATGTTAGTATAAAATTTATTGGTGTAGAATTGTCAAAACAAACTTGAGAGCGAAAAATAAGAAAATTTGTAGAATAGTTGTGAAAATTTTACAAAAAAAATATTTTAAATTTGTTTACTTTCGGTTTAATTAAGAGTCCATTAAATCGAAGAATTTATGCTAGTTAAGAGTCCTATGATATTAGGAGTATTGCTTATCCTTGGAACGCAAATAACAAAGAAAAGAAAACGTTTCATTTGGTTTATCTTGGAGTCCACCAAAGACTCCACCAATAAGGAAAAACCTACATAAAAAAAAAAAGCAATAGAACTTTTATTATGATTCTTATAGGATTAATTTTAAATAAAGTCGGACTTGCTTTCACCCAAATAGAACAAAGGTCTTCTTAAGGGCACAAACAAATTTCACTAACGCTTAGGGTGTGTTTGATAACCCAATTAAGTATTGAAAATGAAAACTTTCAGAACTTATTTCTTTTCAGTGCATTTAATAATGTATCACTTAATTGAAAATTTTAGGTGAAAATTTTCTACTGAAAACAATCACTGAATGCAGTCTATTTCAGTACTTGAAACACTGATTTCACTATTATAAATGCAATCACTTAATGTATTCAGTACTTAAAATTCAGCACTTAATTTTCAGTACTTAATTTTCAGTTTTATCAAACGACCCCTTACTAACACACTCTATCTCTCTCTTAATGGTATTGTGAGGTCCACTGCAGACCCGACAGTGCCACTAGGAGAGAGATAGAGTGTGTTAATAAGTGTTATGTGTTAGTGCCCCTATTACTCTATAACAAAATAGGAATCGTTTTATATCCAAAAACAAAAACAAAGAGTATGACTCTTAGAGCATCTCCAGTAGTAAAATGGTTTATAACTAGCTACTGTTGAAGCTTAATATATATTGTTGGGCCCATTCTCTAACAGCTTAAGTTTTTGGAGTAGTTGGTAACTTAACATGATATCAGAGCCAGATTATTGTAGGGCCCAATTTGTCCACGTGTGCTCCACGTCACCCTATCTCAGTATTCCACGTGTTTGGATCTCAGTCATGCCACATGTGCGGGGGCGTGTTGAGATTGTCTGTCTCACATCGGGGACTTATAACCTAGCTACTCAATATAAAAGTTCAAGGGACTACTCCACTCATTGCCAATTGGTTTTGGGTTGGATGCTCCAATTTAACATGGTATCAAAGCCAGGTTTGTGGGAGGTCCTGGGTTCGATTCTCCATCTCCGCTTTGTTGTGCATATTTGCACTTTGTTATTTGTCTCCAGTATGATGGAGTTTGATTTGTTTGCTCTCCACGTGCAAGTCGGGGTTGCACGTGAGGGAGGGTGTTGAAGCTTGATATACATTGTTGGGCTCATTCTCTAACGGCTTAAGTTTTTGGAGTAGTTTGTAACTTAACAGCTACTTTAATTGAAAACTATTTTAGCAATCCATTATTTAACATTCTGTTCCAGCAGTGCTCTTTATTTTATGTAGTTAACTTATTTTATTACATTTTCTATAGTTGAGATTTTGTATCAATTAAATTATAAAAGATCCAAAGGTTCAGGTTTTCAAAGAGAATGTAGAGAGTCATTCTTGGCTAGACAAATATGTCTAGTCAAAAAGGCAAATTTTAAAATAACTAGCCATGTAGCTAGTCTGCTGGAGTACATAAAACTCCCTTTGACTAGCTATTTTGTCTTAAAAATTAAAATAGCTAGTCTGGTGGAGATGCTCTTATGAATGTACGTGCCAAAAAAAAAAGTGGCATACTAAAGTTCTTAAAACTCTAAGAAAATCATTTTAAGTGAGTGCACTGATTGATAAAAGTGTAAAACACTAATAGGCATCGGTGTACTTATATAGATATAGATATAGATATAGATGGATAGATAGATATAGATTATAGATACATAGATTATAGATTTAGACTCACAATTATTCGATTTTCACATTCTTATGGTGAGTTTAGTTTTTCGTTGCACGATTGTATGGTCTTTATATAAGTGCTTTCTTTCCTTCTTTTCTCTTATGTAAGTGATGATTTTATAATTTTTGAAAGCCATCTATTTTTTTTTTCGTAAGAAAACAAGGCAAAAAGTAGTTACTCATTGTGCGACATGGCATTTTCTATTATTACCCCACCCCCATTCTACCTACCAAAAACATGAAAATTGCTTAAGGATCAGTAGCAAAAGCCTCAAATAAAGAAGGCATAGGAATAGTGTTTAGAATCTGGGAACACAGGGTCTCAAACTCAGGTTTTAGGCCCATAAAAAATTGGTAGGTATGCCGACGATTAAGACGTTTGACTTCAACATCAACATCATTAGGGAAAATCACGTATGGGTTCATATTGGGCTAACTCTTCCCATCGGGTCTGCAAATAGCTAAAAAATTCGGAGACAGAATGACCTAGACCAGCCTGAGAGACATGGGAGATGTCCTGGTAAAACTCAAAAACTCATGAATTAGAGTGGGCATGGGCATACATCTTCTTCAAAGCCGTCCAATGCCCATGAACATGTTAGGAAACTGCTTTCCCAGAATCCGTTGACAGTGCATATAAGTTGGTTCTGCAAAAAATTTCATGAAATCTATAATAACCCTACAAGGGCGGAACTAGGGTTACCTTGAACTGCAAAATTGGATTGCTGTAGTAGACGAATCGAGAACACGGGCTCGATAACAGCTCACGATCTTCTACCGTATTCCTTTGCTGCCAGAATATCGAACTGAGTGTGGGCTCTTTCGAAATCCTTTTAGTTTTCTGCTCTTCCCTCTTTACGTTCTATTTTCTATTCCCAGTTATAACACTCTCTTTGATTGCTATGACGATTCAATCCTGATCACATTGATCCGACAAAGATGTGTTCGTCAGGAGGATCAAACGATCTCCGATTTACTTGAATTTTTAACAGCAGCTCCGTCTCGACGTCAGGAACGTTGTGTAAAAAATTCAGCAACTTTCGATCAGTATCGAGCAGTCCAAAGCTCTTTTAGTGAGCGTTGTCCGACGCTAGCGATCTACACTCCTATGTCTCTTGAATGCTCACAGAGACGAGGGTTTGGTGGAAACCCTTCTAGAAGAAAGCTAGGAGGTCAAGGGAAGCTTAGAATATGAAATCATGCAACCTGAGAGAAGAGCCAATGCAACATATATATAGGCTACGATAGGGACCATAAGAAGTCAATAAGGAATAGACTTCCTTATGGAATTAGGAAACCCTAATACGAACTGAATCAGATTCCTATTTCCATAAATTATAATTCATACCACTAAAGAATTATAATTGCACTCCTACCCTTATCTCAAAAATATATTTCGAGCTCCATGTTATTAAATGCTTATTATCTCCCCATGTTAAGATTACAGATATCCATTAATTAAATGTAATTACTGACAATCATATTTAATTAATTTCTTAAAATTCCTTGAGATCCTCTGCTTAACTTATCTGATATGTCGGATACAAAATCCACCTGCAGGGTTTGACATAATCAAAACTTATAAGCTTTCTCAAGGGGATATCATCAATCCCAAAATTGAGACATGGATTCCATCATTAATTAATATCCACCACACAATTAATATTGCCACCCAATCCAATGAGATATTGACCCATTTAAGGATCTCACCCTTTTAGGGATCAAAGTATAAATATCAAATGTACGTGTCTATAAATTAAATTAGGATTTAGAGCATAAGCACTCATAATAGCCATGAGGTATTAATTATCTTATAAGTCAGTATAAAGATAATCACCCCAAGTCGGTCCTGTTTAATACACAAAATGTACCAGCATGGTGAGTTGAAACTATACCGTTTTCTCCGCAGTCAAGACAAACCTACTACAACACCATGCTGCAGTCCTACCGATGGTGTGTCCAATCCCATCTAAGACTGTAAACCAAAATCTTACATTCTATAATATCTGATGGCCTGATCTTCCGTGTGTAAGCCGAACTCTACACACCAAACCACCTACTATATAGAATGAGAGACACACATGCATGATATTAAATAAATAATATAATACAAACATTGCCCACACAGATTCTCATAAAAATGGAATAACTGATTTTATTAAATGAATAATAAATCAACTACATAAAGCATGGCTTTTAGTATATATCCCTAACAGAACAGTGGTCTGATCATAAACATGTGATATATGGACTCCTCCATCGAATTAAATATCCACCCCAAAATAATACATTTGTCGGAAAACCATTCTTCGTACTTAGCATCAGTTTTTGCCAGTTGAGGCTCCTTGCCAAGTAACAAACCAATCTTCTGTTTGCCACCAAGGTAAAGACGAAGGGAATTGGACCAAGCATGAAAATTCTTCCCGTTCAAGATGACGCTAGTAACCCATTAAGCGGGAGTTGGATGAGAGAGATCCAGACGAGCAGTAGTAGGAGCAGTGGTTGTAGCACTGGACTTAACAAGATCAGTCATGGCAACAGTGGGAGAGAACAACTCCAAAACAGATGAGACAAGAGGGGTGGACAGCCGGTTGATAGCGACAGACTTCGACGGGGGGTAACCAGAGACGTGGTTACTTGAAAAGATGACGAGTGAGCACAAAAGGCTCTTAGATCATCACAAGCATGCCCATGAAGGGCAGACGAAGCAGCCGAAGAGACTGCAGGACCAAGCCAACTGGCTTGGGTTGTGCCGCAGAGAGCTGCGGCTAAGTTGGGGGTTGCGGCTAGGCTGGAGGTTACCTGGGGGCTGCGGCTAGGCCAGGTGGCTGTCGCCGAGGGTGGAGATGGGTGGTAGTGTAGGCTGCGTAGGTGTGGAGTGTGGTGGTGGGTTGCAGCAAGAGTGATGGGGTTAGGGTTTGCGATTGTAAGGCTCTGATACCAAAAAAGAATTTGGTGAAAGCTTAATTCTTTCATTTTTCATTGTTCTAGTATATATATATATTTACAATGAGGAAAAGAAAAGGAAAGAAAATAGAGACAATTAATGAAAATAAACAAGAAAAGGAATGGTCAACATGACCAAAAATAGATAGAATAAAAATCCTCTAATTATTCCTTAATTCCAACAAAACAATCGACTAGTCACATATCTAACCTTATTACATCAAATAGTAATTATATTCAACACGTATTGCAAAACTAATTACCCCCCACACCAGTCATAACAGATCATTTTCACAGTCATATTTTCAATATCAAACAACTATGATTCTACAAGGCATTCGGTTAATTTGCCTCCCTAGATTACACACTCCCACACATATATCACATATGTACATAAATTGGTCTTTGCATTCCACTTCTCTTACCAGTCCAAAACATGGCTAATTCTTTGAGTTGTTTCAGACATGGCTGCTCTGCTGTGCCCGAGCTCCTTCTGCTTTGATTCCGGAGCTTCTTTTTCTACCACACAGTTGAAGGAAATTCACTATAGTTACAGTCCCAGGCCACTTTTTATTTTGGCCATAATTCCTAACCTCTGGGGAATTTCACTATCCACGTCTTTGATCAACTTGTATGGAAAGAAAAATAACAGGAATCCAAATGAAGCAGTTCTCAAACCAAACAAGAAAGATCCATCCTTAGTATTCATTTGCTTTATATGTAGATACAATGCATAACACTGAGTAATCATCTGGGCCAAAAATGCAACTACGAATAGTATAAGCATAAAGATCCCAATTCCTTTCGTTTTCTTGTGAGAAAAGTGATTTTCTATCAGAATCAAATTAGTTCCAAAAACACCCACTTCACAGCAAAGTGCAATGATCTCAACCAATTGATCCCGTCTCTTGATAAAAGGCTTCTTAAGAACTAGGAAGAATAGCTGAAATAAGCTCATGCACAGCAAGACAATTGTTGGAGTTTTAGTAGAGCACTTGTCTGGATAGGCACCAGCCGAGACTCCAAGAGACACCCGTCTCACCGATTCAAGCAACATGTAGTATATTCTGAGAATTCCAAATAGCTTTCGAATAAAAGGTGCGTCAACAAAGGTGTCACCACTGCCAAACTGCTTTGAGGGATTTCCCCCGGCATTCATTGTTTCATCAATAGAGGTAACATCACCGCCAAGCTGCTTCAGGGGATTTCCCCCGGCATTCATTGTTTTCATCAATAGAGGTGTTGTTGCCACCAAGGTGCTTTGGGGGATTTTCCCCGACATCCATTATTTCATCAACAGAGGTGTCATCACCACCAAGTTGCTTCAGGGGATTTTCCCTAGCATCCACTTTTTCATCAATAGAGGTGTCGTCATCGTCGCCAATCTGCTTCATGGGATTTCCCACAATATCCAATGTTTCATCAATAGAGTTATCATCCCCAGTGTCCACTATTTCATTAATAGAGATGTCATCGCAGCCAAGCTGCTTCCGGGGATGTTCTCCAGCATCCACTATTTCAACAATTAAGGTATCGCCACCGCCAAGATGTTTTGGGAGATTGCCCCCAGCATCCACTGTTTCATCAATAGAGGTGTCTCCGTCGCCAAGCTATTTTGGGGGAATTTCCCCAGCATCCACTGTTTCATCAATAGAGGTGTCACCACTAAGTTGCTTTAGGGGATTTCCACTGGCATCCACTGTTTCATCAATAGAGGTGTCACCGCCAAGCTGCTTTAGGGGATTTCCCCTGACATCCACTGTTTCATCAATAGAGGTGTCACCGCCAAGTTGCTTTGGGGAATTTTCTTCAACAACTTTTGTTTCATCAACAGATGTGTCCTCGCCGCTAAGATGCTTTGGGGGATTTCCCTCATCATTCTTTGTTTCATCAACACAGGTGTCGCAGCCGCTAAGTTCCTTAGGGGGATTTCCCCTGACATCCCTTTTTTCATCAACTGAGGTGTCGCCGCCTCCAAGCTGGTTTGGAGTAGCATCATTTGTTTTATCAATAGAGGTGTTGTCGCCGCTGCCACCGAGTTGCTTTGGTGGCCCCCTTAGATCTTCAAATATAGCGCCTAGAATTGTTAGGTGAACGGATTGGGATTGTTCCTTCCATTTCCATTGGCTTTCTTTACCGGGGCCCACAACTACCCGAATAATATCTTGATACCGACGAAATATCGAGCCATCGTCCTTTACTTTTTATTCGTATTGAAGTAGCTTTCTCTTTGTAACTCCAATTAAGAGGAACAAGAATAATGCCAACACTAGAAAGGATACTATACACAATAACAAAATGCCAATTGCAACCCCTGATGGTGATCTTCCTGGAATCATGAATACAAGTTAAAAATTAGTCAGCAACGTTTGACTCAAAATGAAGAATATGTACTTGACCATGCGATAACATATATATATATATAAATTTATATATAGGTAATTCAAATGTAGAAATATCCCTTGCTAATGGATGAGTATCTCACTATATAGTATTTGTTTTAAATATAGATGAGTATCCCTTGAGGGAGCTTTTACAACATGGATGAGTATCTCACTATATAGTATTTGTTGTCACTTAATGTTTGGTGGTAAAATGGGATTTGGGTAGATGATCCCACAATTTTTTTGGTGTAACAAGGGGTTCTCAACCCCCTTGGGTGTGTGTACATGCTCCTAAACACATGCACATGAAGGCCCCTTTTGGCTACGCTTCCAACCAATTAGAATTTTCTGTGATTGGCAATGAAACGCTCACATGTGATCGTAGATCTGAATGTGGAAAGACAACAAAGAAAACTCCATCATAACACAGAGTGCAAAATGACTGACACAAAATATGGGGGAACAGCCCAAAACCTCTGGAAATCAAACTGTTAAACACCATATTAGATAACCAGCTGCCACAGAACTCGTAATTAGAGAATGTTCTCAACAATGTGTATCAGCCTAGCAGCTATATCACAAGAAGCATAGAATAATGGTATAGTTCCCAAATTTTCATCCCAAATTTGGTTCCCAATTCATAAAAACCATGCTAACAAACCAAACCAATAGCAAATCAAGTCTTGTGTCCCAATCAATTGGAGTCAGCTGTATGAATCATTTTTCACCATTCTGCACGATCTAAAACTATATACTCATTTAAATTATTTGTATTCATATCCTAGTGCACTACATATTCCCAGGTCAGTCTTGGTCTGCCCCTTCCCCTAACAACTCCAAGCACTATAATCCTTATATCATTCTTTCACACCGGTGCATCTACAGGTCTTTGTTGCACATGGCCAAACCATCTAAGTATATTCTCCCTCAACTTATCCATAAAAACCATTCTATGGTTCCCAAATTTGTATCCCATATTTGGTCCGCTGTGACCACCTGATTTAATTAAATTGGAAGTTGCTTTAAGTGGTCCCACTGCCACATGTGTTTGAGAAGCAACTATGGAATACAAAAAATTGGGAAGCAAAGTATTACTCGTAAAATAAGGGGTGTAGAGATTACAATTTCAAATACCTCTAACTAGACCTGCCGAGGCTTCGCAAATGCACGGTAATGAAACAAGCATAACGAATATCCCAAATCTTGGAAATGTAATTACTCCGTAACTCTCTTGTTTATCGGAGTTTTTCTTATTCTTCCTCAACTTTAAAATGAGGAGGACTATAGCATGCAACAACATTGAGCTACCACCCATAATTGCTAACCAAAACATGCTTCTCTTGAAGTCCTTCCACCTAAAAGAAAAAATAACATAATAATCAGATAAAACAGTATTAATTGAGCAAATCTTTTCTTAGCACTTGATTGAGGGCGATGTTAAACATGGTCACAAAATCGATTGGTTTTGCCAACAATAATAGTTTACTAAGTAAGGAGTAACAATTTTTTATGGTGGGTGCATGAGACTTTGCACTCCCAAATTTATCCCACAGTTTCTGTAGAATTTTTCACATTCATAGAACTTGAATTACTTTCACGTCATTTCTCAAATAACCATACAAGAGATGGAAGAGTTCGTAACAAAATAGTGTATGTGAGTGTGTGTGTGTGTGTGAGGGGATGATACCTCCACCGACTTACCCCCGTTTTTCTTTTGTATCCGAACACTTCGCACTCCCATTTTGCTACAGTAAAATTGTGCATTTCTATCAGGGAAAATGCTTTCAGGAAAAAAAAGTTGGGGGGTGGGGGGTGAAGGTAATGTGCAAGTGACTAACCTTAGAAGTTTTCTCAGCTTCCTCTATTTGTACCCTCTTGAAAAATACCAAGTCAGAAATTTTGGAACCGTTAGAATGTGAATTGGGAGACTGAGTGTGCCTGGATTCCCATGGGAGACTGAAGTAGGGAATACTCCATTCTAAACCTCTTGCAAATTCATCATACTCAACTGGTAATGTGTCTGCAGATAACCATCTGGACAGTGCAAAAACCTGAATGTGGGATAGAGTTCTCTGTATCAAAGCAGAATAGAAAATGCTTCATTAGTACTATGATGATTATGCGGCAGCACATTATTTTGGTGGTTGTTTCATATATTGTAATTAATTAATAGTACTCCAATGAGGACATTTTCATTTACATATCTAGATGTCATAAAGTTCATCAACCAGAAAAATAAACAGTAACTAGATGCTCCAGCTGAGAATTCTTAGTATAAATAGAAGTAAACTGACAAAAATCTCTCAAGGTTTTGCCAACAATCATTATCAGTGTGTGTAAGAGAGAGAGAGAGAGAGAGAGAGAGAGAGAGAGAGAATCCCAATAGACTCTTGTTAAATTGGCTGTTGTCTCCAAATGTCAGAGTTAGAGATGCTAAGTTATATGCATATATGCTTCATCTAGCAATTTTTCTTATGCCTATGCCTCATCTAGTAAATTTGCAAGATATGGGTCATCAACTGCAAGATATATTGAGAGAGAGAGAGAGAGTGTGTGTGTGTTAGGGGTGTTGGGATTCTATCACATGTAAGACAATCCCACTAATTTAAGTATTGTTGATTTGTCTAGATTCCTATTGTGATTTGGTTTTCTTTTATGATAGACTCATATTACTTGTTGAACAAGTAATGGGTTGTAAGCTCTATAAAAGGAGATGAAGTATGTGAATTTAGGAAGCCTTTGGTATGCTAAGTTGAGGGGTCTCTTCTCATGGGTGTGCATGGTCTAGGGTGAGAGAGTGTGAGATCTTTGGGGAATTGAGAGTGGGTGTACAAAGGTATTGGGGTTGGGTTATATGATTTAATCCACAAGTGTCAATAGTGAAAGAACAGTTTTCTTGGGTGTGGACGTAGGTAATGTTTGGTCGAACCACATAGAAATTTGTGTTTTCTTTGGTGTGCATGATTATTTCTATTGATGCGTTTTCTATATATTTATTGGGGGAATTTGGTTCCGCGGTTTTTAAATTCCCAACAATGAGGTGGTTATCTAGATTGGAAGAGATTTGTTTAAAGTTAATCCAAAATTCCATAGAGAGGCCATGAGAAGTTTTGAACCATGAGTTCTTTTTTTCTTTAACTCAGAATTTCTAAAGTATAGGTTACTTATTTTAGCATCTCACATTCATTTGTTTGAATATACATGGTCCGGATCTTAAGCTGACCTTAAGAAACAGACCTAAAGACGGACTGTGTAAAAAGTGAAAATTTCTCACATTTTGAAATTTCTCACTTTTTACACAGTCCGTCTTTTAGGTCTGTTTCTTAAGGTCCGCTTAAGATCCGGACCGTGAATATATATATATATATATATAAATGTAAATCAGTTGAACCCAGCTCGAATTAGAAAGAAAACAAAAAAAAAAAGTGATTTAGTAACGCAGTAAGTCTGAGAGAGAGAGAGAGAGAGAGAGAGAGAGAGAGAGAGAGAGAGAGAGAGAGAGAGAGAGAGAGAGATGCACATTACAAATATATTTCCTGCATGATTAGATGTCGGGAAAGGTGGGTTTGAAAATGGCCCAATAGTTTGAAGGCTTGCAGTTGAAACTGTAAGAGCCCCTGCAGCTAAAGATGTCACTGCAAAAGCAGTAGTTGCAGTGGTGGATAGCACCTTAGATATTAAAGGTACAAGATCTGCAAATTAATTCACTGATCAGAGTCCGGACTAAAATAAATAAATAGTTGAAATCTTCTTAAAAGATTGCCGTTTCACAACGTTACAGTTTTCAGTTTCTTGTTTTCATAACGAAAACGTTACCAAATATGTTTTTGGTTTTTAGTTTTGTTACATATTAATCCTTAGTCCAATGCTTAAATAATATTATAAATTAAAATATCTCAATGAATAATAGGAACTCGAGAAACGATGAAGGAAAGTTACTCATAAAATTCAACAATTTTAATTCTATTTTCACCATAATTTCTTTTCATCCCTATCTCACGGTTTTCCTTATTAACTAAAGACAAATTTTTTTTTTCTCAAACCCCACTAATCCATGAACCAAAAAAATGCCTAGACATTGTCGACGATAAGCAGAAAAGACAAAAATCCTTACAGTGCTCCAATTTTAGAACTTCAGAAACTAGATTCTTCTTTCCAGCAATATCCTACGCTACATTCTCGGGAATAATGACTTCTATGACATGGTCAAGTACTTGTATCCTTACATCATATATTCTTCCATTGACGACCGTGGGTTCAGGGCTGGACAAGTTCATGACAAAGAAAAGAATCAATAAGTGGTAAACTTGTTCATGCTAGTTCTCTGCTTTTTTTTTTTAAATTTTATTTTCCTTTACTAAATTGAAGCTGGCAGAAAAGCATGACACATTTTCAATACTAGTATTTAGTTTTGTAGATTCCTTTGCAGCAAACATTATTTATGCAAATGATGCATATATGACATGTACATTTTTTATGGGTATATATTTATCTTAATGCATATGAGTACACAGAAGATATGTTTAGTGCATGCTTGGGCGCCCTTGGATTCATACTTCTACGTAGCATTTTTTAACTAAAAAGATGATATTGAATGGTTATGTTTAGAAAAATTGTACTCATTTGAAAAATGATGCTTATAGCCATGAATTCTTCTATTCCAGGAAAACAATAGAAATAGCCATATAAGATGAGATATGATGAAGTCTCCTGTTTTATCTAAATGGATTCATTCATGAGGATGGATTTTACTTTAAGATACTACATGAATTCTGAATGAGACTATTCGAATTTAACCAACAACCAAACATGCTATAAGAGAAAATTTTACCTCAGTAACTTTCCTCCA
Source organism: Hydrangea macrophylla (assembly GCA_033977485.1). NCBI lineage: Eukaryota > Viridiplantae > Streptophyta > Magnoliopsida > Cornales > Hydrangeaceae > Hydrangea > Hydrangea macrophylla. The sequence continues at coordinate 12,430,871 of CM066989.1, forward strand.
GAGATCAATATTGCAGAAGAGTTGAAGCGAAATAGAGGTTTCGTGAACTCTATCCTTATTCCGATACTAGTTTCTGTCCTCCTGGTAGTAGTTGCAGTTAACTTTACAGCAGGCCTCTGTGTATCTGAAGGTTAACCCCACCAAAATTATGTTAGAAGAAAACCAACTAAATATGGCGTACGCAATTTCAATGAAAAGGCTAAATCATTTGCAGTTTCTAATTATATTCCCTTCAAAATAATATGAGATTTCATTCTTCATAAAATTTCATTTTATTTAATAAGTACCATAAAGAAAAGTAATTGGTGCAATGGGAGAAACGGGGTTTCCTCGTCTGGTTATTATTAAGGTGGAATTAAGGCTGATTGTGACTATGGCCACGCTTGCTATATTTCCAACCTGCAAGGAGAGAATGCAAATAAGTTGGGGAAATTAAGGTTTTTAAATAAACTTCAAAAAAAAAAAAAAAACTTAAATACACTGAAGCAACAAACCAACTGACCTTAAATTCGAAATTGCGATTATCAAGGGTACTTCCATTTATAGGAATAAGTGAGCCTTAATTGAGTTGTGTGGAGAGAATTCAGAAGTTCAGCAGATGAGTTCAAAACAGCTTCAGAAAAGAGCAGGTGGTACTTTAAGTTTCTGTAATTATTCGTTGCTTGCACGGTTTGAGTTTTGCCGTTAAGTTGAATTAGGCGTCCAGGAACCCCAGTTATCACTTTAACAATACAACTTCTTCTATCTGCATAATCCAAACAACTTAAAAGTTAAAGATACGCTGAAATTGAGAGAAATCAAGATAGTCATACATTAATAATTTGTAGCAACAACAATCCAGTTGATAATAATTCTTTTTGTTTGGTTTGCGGATTCATTGAAGTATGTCAAGAGAGTTGGGGAATTAAATATGCTTTCTGTATATATTTTTTATTTACAAGACTCACACCGTATATATAAGGTGGAGATAGAGATAGGAACCATACCTCATAATTAAATGAGATTACAATTATATACCACAATATGTGGGATTACAATAAAATTTAATTAAATCATTTCAACCATCACCCAACCCGAAAAGCCCCACAAATCTGGAATTCTCTTCTTGTCATATCGGAAAACAATATCTAAAACTAGTTCCATTGTGTTTTCTTCCATGCTTAAATAGCATTAGAAATTAAAAAATTTCAAAAATGTAATTGTAACTTAAGAAAAAAAAGCGAAAAGTGACACACAAGATTCAATAATTCTTTTTTAAATTTATGTCTCACTATATTTTCTTTCTTTTCCTACTTGTCTCACTAATTTCGTTAGTAACCAGCAAAAGAAAACATTTTCCTCAGTATTTTCCTTTATTTTCCATCACTAAGTCCATGAACCAAACAAAGCCTAATATGAAGAACTAGAAGGAACTAAAGATAGAACGGACACGGGAATAGTTGAGATCATAATGAACAGTTAAAAGAACACAGAAAATAAAATAAATGTCACCCTTGTAGGAGATCTAGAATAAATGTATTCTTTAAAGTAATTAATACAACGCAACATGTGGAATAAATAATCCGACTCACCAAACTTTACATAGAAAGTCGAGTTTGGTGTTCTTGTAAATCTGTTGCCAGCTCTATCTGTACAGAATTCCTTGTCCATAACCAAAGCCACTTGACCATATTGAACATTTGAAGACAAGCTCACTGTAAGAGAATACGTGAGGTTTGGCTGAAGAATGCTGAGTGTAGTTGGTATAACTTGGCCATCACCATCAACGAGAAGCTGTAAAGACATAGACATTTACCAATTTGACATCAATTCTTTTTTTTCTATCTCACATCAATTATCAGATAACTTATAGAAAGTCGGGTTGTTTATATCATCATATGTGCCTAATTGCATTCGCAATGGTAGACTGATCGTTGCAGCAAAAATACAAATGATTATGGCATGTTTGCGCGTCCCGTGAATTTGAATGGGGCCTCTTCACAGTTTGTATAGCATTTCATTGTAGAAATCCATCATTCAAGTTTGATGGATTTCTACATTAATGCTATTCAAATTGTCAATGGTCCAATTCAAATAAATGGAATGTAAACAGACCATGAAGGCATGAAGGAGTTAATCAGTTTTATGAAATTAGTTCTGCCAGAAATTTCTCATAAATTAAGAAGAATGCAGGGAAAAAGAAAACCAAGAAGTGCACAACCTATTTGAAACAAGTAAATTCAATTAAGTATGATTTATTTATTTATTGCAAATTTTTTTTTTTTTTTTTGGACGTTCTCTAGAAAATTTTAGAAAGTTGGTCAGTGACACTTAAATTCAGTTGCCATCTACTCACATTGCAGGAATTTGCAGACGTGCATCTAAAATCAGTACAGGGTTCACTGAAAGAAATATTTACTGAAACATTTCGAGCACTCGTAAAAGATGTTACTGCTGTAACAGTGGCCGTAGGGGGGACCGTGTCTGCAAACAAAAGGTACAACTTGAGAATTAAGAAGATCTTGCAAACAAATTAAACACATCTGTGAGTGTAATTGAATTTTCAAATGATATTGACCTAAACGAGACGAGGAGAAAATGCATTAAATGAAACAAGACATTGTTCTTACTACAACTCAGGGGGATTGAAACAATGTCAAGATATTGTCCTACTTTGCATTTCCAAGAAATAAAAGGAATTTAAAGCGCACTGAAACTGTTAAATATACTTGACCCGAAAATTGTTGAGAAAACACATTAATAACAATTAGCAACAGATAAACTGAAAAAGGATAGGTTCTTAACCAATTGTCCAGTTATAGTGAGCGCAGCCAGCTCCTTCAGTCCCAGTGGTGCAGACCTCAAATGTATGATTTCCATCCGACAACCACCCCGGGCAAGAAAATACTTTTCCACTTTCACAAGGGCACATCATGTGATTCAGCTGCATGCAATGTGTATGCATAATGAGAATAATGCATCAGTTCACATTCAGAACAAGAGTACAAGAAAGTAACTGCCTGGAAAGTACTATCAATAGAAATTAATTACAAAGCAAAATTTGAATAATTACCAACTCTCAAGCCCCATCTTCAATTTTAGCCAATAGAATTAGAAAAATTGAGGGAGTCTTTAGAACTAGGAAAATTGTCAAGAAAGATATAAATAGTAAATGCAAGCATGTGGCAAATGTAGTTTCTCCATGAATGAGAAAAAAATTATAGTTTTGTTCCGTTGAGGTTTTCTTTTTGAGTTGGGAGGTTTATGTTCTTGTTGAATTGCTTACGTTGAATTCTCATCTTCCTCTCTCCAACCCCTTTGTAATTCCACCTCTGTGGTAATATCACCCTCGTATTTTACACTTGGTGTCACATTGCTCCCTATAATTTAAAAGTTAGACACATTAGTCCGGACATTTATAAATTGTGACAATTTGTACCCCTCTGCCAAAATCCGTCAGATTTATATCAACAATTATGCTTAAATACGTTATACGTCAACATTCTTCCACTAATTCTAACAAATTTTGACGGAAGGTGAAAATTGAAACAAATTAGAAATTGTAGGGACTTGTGTTTCAGGGCAAGGTGACATCGAGTTTGAATTATGAAGGTGAAAAATATAACTATCACAAATTATTAATTTAGACCTCTAGCCAGCCCCCTCTCTCCCCTACCCTCAGGCCGGGCCGACCATGACACACACATGTGGCAGTGGCGGACGCAGGTACAAGCCAGGGTAGCACAGGTCCTGAACTTTTTGGAAATTACAGAATCACATGTAATATTTTGTAAAATTTAGAAACATGCCTCTTAAAATTCACACAGAACCCCTGGACATTTAAAAATTCTAGGTTTGCATGAATATTTTATAGGTTTTAGGCACAGCCTCTCTGGAATATGTAATATTTTATAGGTTTTAGAAAGGGCAAATTACACTTTAGTCCATTAAACTATACACAAGTTTTCAATTAGGTCTATAAACTTCTTTTTTTTGCAATTGGATCTTTAAACTTCAAAAATTCATTCAATCAGACCCAAATTCTGACACTGTTAGCTTAAATTATTATAAATTATCACGTACGTTGCGCGTAATACATACCTGTCACGTGTTAGGTTAAGACAAACACGGGAGACTGTGAATGGCTAAAAAATGATGTGATTTTGGGTATGATTGAATGCAATTTTGGATCTAGTCAAATGTGTTTTCGAATTTGATTGAACGCGATTTCAGATTTGATTGAATGCGACTTTTCGCACTATTCACAATCTCCCATGTTTATCTTAACTTAACATGTGACAGGTAAGCATTACGCGCAATGTACATGACAATTTCTAATAGTTTAAGCTAACAGTGTTGAATTTGGGTCTTATTGAATGAATTTTTGAAGTTTATGGACCCAATTGCAAAAAAAAAAAAAAGGTTTATGGACCTAATTAAAAACAAGTTATAGTTTAATGGATTAAAGTGTAATTTGCCCTTTTAGAAATGAACCCCATAAAATTACATATTTACCCCAAATTAGGAGTGTTAAATCAATAAAACTCTACAGTTTTGTATGGGTAAAAAAAAAAAAAAAAACCGTCATGAGGGCGCTGCCCTCGAAACCCCTATAGTCTAGCCCCTAAACCAGGGCCAAACCAGAGAAGGGTAAAAGGGGCTCAAGTCCCCTAGATTTTTTGAAAATTATAGATTTGCACTAAATTTTTTTTTACAGATAAGTCCCCTGAAAATTATAAAAGCTCCTTTAACATTATAAAATTATCATACTAAGCTCCCTCTCTTATGTTTTTGTGTTAATTATAAAATACATATATAAAATGTGTATATATAGATTCAAAATATACGCAAAAAATTATATAAATATGTCTAAAATATATATAATAAGTACAAAATATATATAAATAGCTCCCAAAAAAATTTTCGGACGAACCCCATTCAAGCCCCAATTGATTAGATCCGGCCCCGCCCCTAACCAAAAATCCTACAAAAACGAAAGATCGTCCGTTACACATACACACACAGAGTGAGTTAGAACATGATAGACTGACCGTACACTTAGCGGTTTGGCAGGTGCTTCTGTTAAGTCTTTACCAAAACTTCAAAAGAAAATGTAGCTGAGTTCAGATTTGAGAATTCACGAGGGGTCTGCAAGAACTTCACATAGACCTGTGAACTAACACAGTGAGCTCTCAGACACAAAATTACAATTACAAACACCCAGAAGTGCAAAATCAACCATGAATATAATTTCAAACCCATTTTCAGAGAAACCAAGTTTTAATTTTAAACTTTTAACAATACAGCTCTACATTATGCGAGATACTAAGATATACTCCCTCCGTCCCATATTAAGAGTCTTTTTGGGAATTTCAATTTATTAAGGGGACAACCTTGATTTTGGTGAGATTTTTAACTTTCCAATATTACCTTTTTTGAAATTCAAAATTATAGTGTCATATTTAAAAAAAAAAAAGGGGGAAGAGTTGGATATAATAAAGGGCAAATTTAGAAAGTGTGAATTAAAGTACTTTGATTTTTCAAAGAGGACTATTAAAATAGAATATCAAAAAATAGCATTAAAGACTCTTAATATGGGACAGACAGAATATATAGCAATAGACCTGGCCTTGTTTGAATGACTAATGAGTTCAACTTTATAGCAAAAAGGTGCAGATTTTTTAATTTTTTTTTTGCTAGAAACCAAAAGGTGCAGATGGCGGGACATTCCGAAAAAAGTAGGGGTGGTAGTTGGGTCGTGTCGGGTCATAATTGTATCGTGTTATTATTGTGTCGGGTTATAATCGTGTCGAGTCATAATTGTGTCATTCTTAACGTGTCATAATCGTGTCGGGTTATAATCGTGCCGGGTCATACACGGGTCATCCATTTAACCCGTCTAACCCGTGTAGGGCATCATCGATTCGGTTCAGTTCGAATTTTTATTTTTTTATTTTCGATTTTTTTTCATGTTATGAAAAATCAACCGAAGTGGTCGATTCGGTCGATTTTTTCGACTTTTGGTCGATTTTTACCAATTTAGACAGTCAGATTGGTTTTTTAGTGTTAGGCAATTTTAAGAAAATCGATCGGTTAGCTCAGTTCAGTTATTCAAAAAAAGCTTACAGTCCTACTAAGAACACAAATAAGTCTTGCCATCAAATGTATCAATTATTAACACGTATTACATATCATCTTAAATACCAAAATACTACAAATATAACAATATCTAACTATTATAACTTATTAATTATTGCATTATTTATTATTATTATATATAGATTTACTTGTTTAGTAAGTTGGTAATTACTCTTTTTGTTCGGGGGAGCAAAAAAAAAAAAACAATTTTAGTTTATATATTATAAAAAAAAAATTATTTCTTATTTATATTATTTGTATTTTAGATTTCCAGATTATTAAAAATTATTTTTAGAACTAAAAAATGCCCCAACTACAATTAAATACTTAATCGGGTCAAACAGGTTAGACGGGTTGACCCGTTTAAACCCGTTTATTAATCGTGTCAGACGGGAATTCGTTTATGAGTCGTGCCCTTATACGGGTCACCCAAACCCTCTTTATTTTCGTGTCGGGTCGAAAATTGTCACCCCTAGAAAAAAATCTAGTATATATATAAACACTGGGGATCTCTAGCGGGTGTTAAAAAGCGGATCTCATGCGGGTGTGTTTTTTAGTCTAAAGTGTTTTACAGTTTTTACACTCCTCCCACATTCAATGTACAATAAAAAAAATAATGGACCCCACAAACAAACCCACATGAGAAGGCTGTGGAATATTTACCCCTAAAGTCACGGTCTCTCATCTCTTTTTCTCCCTTCCCTGGACTCTCTCTCTCGTCTTCATATTTAGGAATGCAAAAAATCTACTAATTAGGGCTTTTTTCTACAATTTTTGGTGCAAATATACCACTTGTGTATTGAATTTTCTTTTGATTGGCACTTTTTTTTTACTGGACTGATTGATATTTTGTTGGAGTAAACATAGGATTTTTTTTTCCTAAATGTTTCTGATGATGCCTAAAACTGGTAAGAAGGGTTTAGGGAGAACATAAGACAAGAATTTGTATGTGGTTCGGTCCCATTAACGAGGTGACCTACGTCCACGGTTGCGTCTGCGGGCTCTCACTAGCAGATCACCGGCGGGCCTGGTGAGCCAACAAAGATGGGCGGCACTACCAGTAATACCGACCGGGTATATGCGTATTGATGGTGAGTTCTCTGTGTATGCTTGTAAGTTTAGAGAATTATTTTCGGATCTTTATTGACAGGGTAGGTGGGCTCTTTTATAGGTGCAAGAGTCCACCCTTACATGGTAAGTCAATTCGATTAGGAAGCCTAATCTGATTACAATTTGATTGGCACAATTTGGGAAAAGTTTCCTAAGTGGTTTAGGAAACTTTCATATTCCATCCTACAGACTTGTAGCTGGACTAGGAAACTGCAGGACAGGTCGGGATGGCGGGACGCCGCGACCGTCATGCCCAGCCCTGTTGACACGAACCGCCCGGTCTGAGAGAATACCTCGGGAATGCTCGGCTATGGGCGCCCATACCGGAGTAACCGGCACCTCTTGATGACGTGGCAGACTGCCTTCATGGATGGATGATTTTGGGCATACCAACTGCCCCCCATTTTCGGAACTGACTGGATGCTTCATCGGGTGAGGATCGAAAATCAGTAATCTTGGTAACCGTCCGAATACCCTCCGGGAATGCTGCTCGGGATGGGGCCCACCTTCCAGATCACCCCGGTGGGGTAACCGGCCGGTACAGTGCCAAGCCTGGGTGTTGGTGTTGCCACGTGTCAGGGAGTAATTGGCCTGGTTAGGATCCAGCGACGTCAGTTCGGATGTAACCGAACAGTCGCCTGGTAACCGGACCGTCACGTCACGCATTTAATGCGCGCGTCTTTTGAGGCGACCCTTCACGTGTCCGAGGTGACAGCTGTCGGCGACTCTTGGCGGGAGAATTCCTGAGCCGTTGGATCTGGTTGATCTAGACCGTCCGCTACTTCTATATAAGAAACACTTGTTCGTTTCTTTAGTTCCTGCTGTCAACTGAGAGAATTTACTGAGTGGTTTAAGAGCAACTGAGATCCCGATCAGGATTCCCAAGTCCTTTTCCGCACAAATTTTTGTAAGTCCTTCCTTCCCGTCTTCAGTTCTTCATTCTCTTCTTCTTATCTGAACAAAGCTGGAGGGAGTGAACCCACTTGGGTTAGAGCGAGCCTGGGTTTCTTCTTTTTTGGTTTTGTCACTTGTTTCAGTCTGGGGGTACACTAGAGCAGATTGACCGAACGGGAGTTCCCGAGGGAGTCTTGAGAGAGTGTTGTCTTTCTTCTCAAATCTTATACAACCTGCCCCCTAGATTGTTAGATCTACCTCCCCTGTACATCAGATTAGGAATTCTTGACCCATTTTTAGGTCGTCCGCCCTTTAGATCCTCCACAGACGTAGTCATGTGTCATTCGGATTTCAACTCGTCGTCCCGGTCGGAAGACGAGCAATTGCGATCAGGGACTATGAGCACAAACCCAGACCCGCCTTCCTTGGCCCCCTCTGACCAGCATAGTGAGGGAACAATCCCCGCTCGGGCATTTCACACGGAAGCGCACCGGGATTCTCCCGTAGCCTCAACATCTCGGGGGTCAGGCGACGAGGGGTCCGTGCCGAATAGCCCCGGAGTAGTCTTCGCGTGTGAGTCCATTGTTAGTACCCTGTGTGGTCCTGACTTGGAACGGATCAGGAACAGGTACGAACTTCCCAGTCCCTTTTTCTCTTGCCATGCACAACGGCGGAGCTCACTTCCATGAGTCGGGATTCGTCACTCTGTACGAGGATGCTTTCATGGCGGGCCTTCGTCTGCCTATCCACCCAGTTGCCAGGGACGCGCTTATCTTCCTTGGGATCTCCCCTGGGCAGCTTGTCCCGAATGGTTGGCGATACCTGATGGGGTGCATCTCTTTATGGCCCCAAGTCCTCGGGTACGAGCTCACCTTGCAGGAATTCTTCTGGACCCACCGGCCTTTCCAAGTTCACGGGGAGGCCGGCTTCTTCTCGCTCTCGGCTAGGCAGGGGCGGAAGATAATTGTGAACTGCCAGAGCAACAACAAAGGGTGGAAGAAGAAATTCTTCCAAGTGTCCACCATGGGGCTGTGCGAGAAGGCGCCGGGTATCCAGCTGAGGACCTCTTGGGCGGGGAAGCTGAGGAGTAAGCCCGAGCACTTTTTCTTTCTTGCTTAGTCTCTCTGTCTTGCCTTAATTAACCCACTTGTGTGTTTGCTTTGCAGTGGGAGCGGTTGATCCGCCAAGTCTTCCTGACGAACTTCAAGCAAGGGTCTTGTCCTTGGTCGAGGATCCAACTGATATTAATAAGGTATTGACCCGGTCGGGGAGTCCGAAGATTTCGTACAAGTCCCAGCGCCTCAAAGCTCCCGCTCTCCCGGTGATCATTCCTGGTTAGTACCATTTCTAAACCGTCCGGTTTTTCTTTATCCTTTGCTGGATTCTGACACGCTTCTGGTTTTGCAGAAATGGCTCCCAAGAACGCGGTGGCGTTGAAGGAGAAAGAGGCGGCTCTGATGGCCCGGGCTGGCCAAAAGAGGAAGAAGCCGGCCCCCACCGAGGGCCAGCCCCTGAAGAGGATTTCTCGGGGGATATCCATCCGGGCTGAGCAGGAAGCTGCTGCCACTGCAACGCCCGTTGTTACAGTTGCTGCACCACCACCACCACCTCCTGGCGTAACCATTGCTATGCCTCCCCCACCCCCCAGTAGTCAGACCGTCCGGGGTCTCCTTCCCAACCCTGGAGGAAGCTCGCGCGGGCCCCTCCGCCAGGCCGGAGGTCGAGAAGGCAGACGAAGTCCATGGAAGGGTGCAGCCCGGGTTGCTGCAGAGCCAGATTGACAAGTGCGCCCTGCTCAACCCCGAGGCCATCATCGGTTGGCTGTACAGCATCAGCCACATGGTGAGTCTATTCGTGGCGTGAACACTAACTTTTTTTTTGCCTATACTGACGTCGTCTTGTTCTTGCAGGTTGGCTGTATTGCGGCCGGGGCCGAGACCACCCTTCCAGGCATTACTGAGAGGTTGGCCGCTGCAGAGGCCAACCTCTCCGTGGAGAGGGCCGCTCGGGAGTCCACGGAGTTTGCCCTCACCGTGGAGGAAGAAAGATCCCGGGCAATAGCCCTGGAGCTGGGGGAGGCCCGCGATTCCTTGTCAACCGAGCTGCTGCCCGGAAGGCTGCAGAGGCCAAGGCTGCGACCGCAGAGGCCGGGAGGATCACTGCAGAGAAGATCGCTGAGGCCAAGGTGGCAGGGAGTCCGTGAAGATCTCTATTGAGAAGGACCTGGCAGCTATGGCGGCCACGCTTTCAGAGCTTACTGGTGCTCGGGAGGTTGAAGCCAAGGAAGCTGAAGAAGAGTTTGAGGTAGGGTTCCTCAAGGGCTACGCTGACCTGGTGAAGCGGGCTGCTGCTGACCACCCTGACTGGGATCTATCCGGGTACTCTTGGGCCGAATCCAATTACTGGAAGGAGGGGCAAGCTGACTCCGAGGTAGTCGCTGAAGCTGCACCGGGCCAGGCTGACTCTAAGGTAGCCGCTGGGGAGGAGGAAGTGGTGGTTGTAGATTAGGTTTTTTTTATGTTTTATTGTAGTTTTTTTTTTGGGAAGGCTACTACAACTGCCCCCCAGGCTTTGTATAATTTCTTTTTGATTAATGAAAAGGCCCCTGAGGTCAAATTTCCTTTCCATTAACTGTGTTCTTTCTCTGCACTGTGCCTGTTTGTAATTGCTAGTATCCATTCAGTTTTTGGCCAACCTAACACCTGCCTTAGCAAATGTTTTAGGACCGTAACCAACAGAACACCTAGTCTTTCTGACCCGCTTAAAAGGTAATTGCCCGAAGTGCTGTAGGAACTGGTCCTGTTTAGCGTCCGGGATCGCCCGGTGTATTATAGGAATACCCTGTATTACCGTCCGGGATGTCCCGGTGTATCATAGGTGTATCCTGTTTTACTGTCCGGGATATATCTCTGATCACTGTAAGTACTTAGGAATATTTTCCAAGTTCTTGTAGTGACCGGTGTGATTCCCTGTTTTGGCCGAATATTCCCCTGTCCCCCAAGTATTTTGCTAAGGCAGGAGTGCAGGAGTGAGTGGCCGTAGGGAACCGACCTGGAACATGGAAGGTTGCAGGGTCATTTGAAAGCTTGCCATCGTCGGCCACCTAGGGGTTTGGCTCCGTCGTTGGTTGGACCTAAGCGAAGCTTTAAGTAATTTCCGGTTTAGGTCTAGTATCACCTTGCCCTTGAGCGTCCTGTGAAGGCGGGGGAGTGTTGAGGAGCGACCATAGGAAACCGACCTGGAACATGGGTGGTTGCAGGGTCCTTTTGTGCCTGGGTTCGGAGCCCGAGGTCTTTTTAGTGCCTTGGGGTTAGGCCCGGGGTTAGGCCCGAGGTCTTCTGTGCCTTGGGGTTAGGCCCAAGGTCTTTGGTGCCTCGGGGTTAGGCCCAAGGTCTTTTGAGCATTGTACGGTGTACTGACAGGAGTAAATTTTAAGTTAAACTTTGCAATTTTATTTAAAAAACAAAATTTGATAATGGTTGCTCAATCAAAGCTACAAAAAAGAAATTTCTCTACAATACTAAATTCCCGTTGGGAAATGCTACTGATAATACTTGCGGAGGTGTTGCACATTCCAAGGGTGAGAGAGGTCGTGCCCGTCCATGCTCTGTAGCCAGTAGGTTCCCGGTCGGTTGACCCGGATTACTTTATATGGGCCTTCCCAGTTTGGCCCCAATTTTTCCCATGGTTCGGGACTCGGGTAGACTGGTTCATTGCCTTGAGGACGATGTCTCCGACTTGAAAACTGCGGTGCTTCACCTTGATATTGTAATACCACGAGACCCTTTGCTTGTAGGCTGCTACCTCTAGGTAGGCTTGGTCTCTCCTTTCCTCCACCAGATCTAGTTCTGACCGGAGGGCTTCTTCGTTATCCGGTACACTGAAGTTGGCCACCCGATATGTAGGCAGCCCAAGATCTGTGGGGACCACCGCTTCAAATCTGTAGGTTAAAGAGAACGGCGTCTCGCCCGTTGCCGCTCGGGGTGTAGTGCGGTAGGCCTATAGGAGGGTTGGTAGCTCTTCAGCCCACAGCCCTTTGGTGCCTTCAAGCCTCGTTTTGATTGAGTGCAAGATTGTTCGGTTGGTTACCTCGGCTTGACCATTAGCTTGTGGTGCTCGGGAGAGGAGTAATGATTCAGTATCCCGTAGCCCGAGCAGAATTGCCTGAAAATAGGGGTGTCAAATTGTCTACCGTTGTCGTTGACTAGGACCCGGGGAATGCCGAACCGACTGAGAATATTCCTTTCCACAAAGCACTCCATTTTCCGTTCGATTATTGTCTCCAATGGCTCGTCATCTGCCTATTTAGTGAAGTAGTCAACAGCTATCACGGCAAATTTTACATGTCCCTTTCCCATTGGTAAGGGGCCAACAATGTCAATTCCCCACTAGGCGAATGGCCAGGGGCTGTGGATTGGTGTCTGGAGTTGACACGACTTGAAATGTGTTCTCCGAAGAGTACGTCCAAGTGTAGACGGTCGCGTCGCGTTAAGACCGGTAAGACCGGGTCGAATCCCAAAGGACGGATTGTAAAGGCGGGAGAATCTAGATTGAATCCTAAAAAAATTGAAATAAAAGATGATTGCTTGAAAGTGGGAGGGTTCTAACGGTCCTAATGAATTTAAATAAACAGATTAAAGTGAAGCAATACTTAACTAAGCAAAATTAAGAACTGTGATATAAAATTCAATATGAAAATGAGTTGGGAACATGTGAGTCCACAAAGTACCAGCCACTACCATGATTTTAACAAGAACGAGCAATTGGGGTTTTATCCTTAGAGTATTCTTTATTCCAAAAAGGATTAAGTTTAGCATTCTAGACACTAAGTATGTGAATTTTTGCATATATAGTGGTTCGTTTGCCTCACTTATTTATGAAGAACTGAAATAAAAAGTTAATTAAAGCCATAAACAATAACTAACAAATTGAGTATGAAATATTCGATATGTTTGTTATGAGAGTTCATTGATTTAACTAATCGAAAGAGCTTTTATTCCAAAATCAGATTGCAATTTGAACTTGAAAGATCAATTTGGACTTAGTTTCTGAAACAAAAGTTACTGGAATACAGAAAGGAGTAAACCCAAGTCATAATCATACCAATCGATTGACATTATTTCAATCGATTGATAAGAAATGACTTTCAATCGATTGACTAGTATATCAATCGATTGACTTGGAATCGATGTCAATCGATTGAATTCTGTACTCAATCGATTGACACTAACTCTTTTACATAATCATGGCAGTGGCTGGGAACAATGTTTCTTCACATCATTTCCAACCAGAACTCTAGGCTAGCATGTTTTGCACTTCATAAACATAAATAAATTGAGAAACGAAATTAAATGGAGACATGAGTTAAATTTTTTGAAGATTAGACTATCGAAATCCAACTAGAACTAAATGAGATTCACAATTAAGCAATTTCTAGAGCAGCAACAACGAAAAGAAAATTAACCTGAAATCAAACTGAATTTGAAAATAAGAATCCTCCTACTTGAGCTTTGCTTAAAACGAGAGAAACATGAAAATTCCTACAAGACAATACAAAAATGAGCTAACCCCTTTGCCCTCTACACCCTCCTGTATATATAACATCAGAAATACAAGCTAGAGGCGTCCAGGTTCATTCCATAACGGCTGGTCGTCGCCTGATTGCTGAAATCTTGCGCCATTAAAACAGACTGTTTCCAGTTTAAGTCAATCGATTGACAAAGATGTCAATCGATTGATAAAGATGTCAATCGATTGACAAATAGTTCAATCGATTGGTAAGGAAAACATGTCAATCGATTGATAATATGTCAATCGATTGGTATCAAGACTTCATCAATTTGTTTCTGGAGTTATTCCTTTCAACTTGTTATTCCTTTCAATTTCAGAACCTGCACTCAAAGAGCCAAACACAACAACATACCACGAAAAATACATCATTGTGTAAAGAAACAAATTAAACACAAGTGCAGGTAATACTAGAGAAATGAGGTTAAATCCAGTCAGTTTTTACTCCTTATCGAGCTAATATTAAGTTAATATCAGCTCTCATCACGACCCCCAACTAGCGCTTTGCTAGTCTCTAGCAACGAAGCGGAATTAACACAAATTAAGACGACCAACTATTAAAGTTACGGTTTTATTGAGCTAAAACAAAAAGGGAAATCCTAACTCACTGTCGCAGGAATCGCGGTTGCATTTAGCGTATGCAACAAGCCTTTGAACCCTTAGGTTTACCCTAATGGACGAGTTGTGTCTCGTGAGGGTTTTCAGAGAATTTGCCCACAAAATTCAGATGTCAAATTTCCAAACTTGTCAAAGCTTCAATTTCTCTTTTATGCTAAAAATTCTGCTTAACAAGGATATGAATTCCTTTACCATGCTATGGAAGTAAACAACATGTTACGAAGTAACTTATTCAAGTTAAGCTACATTCACAGCCTTTATATATCCTTGTGTGTGTGTGGGGAGTTAACAACTACGATATAAATCTTTATCTTAGAATTCTTTAGATTGACATGTTTAAGACTTCATAGTTTCAACTCAATTCTCACACAGTTTACGCTCAAAATAAAAATCACTCTGAAACTGGCGTAAAACTTATGCACTCATAGTATGAAGCTCAAATGAGTAAATGTAGAGGCAATCAAACATGCTTACATACTAGACACTGAAGAACGCTTATTTGAGGTGCATGAGTCTCATGGATGGAATACCAATTACAACAAGAGCGATTTACTGTGGAAAACTCATTTCATACTCGAGATTTGTTAAAATTAATCCAGAATCCTTAGGACTTATGACAGAAATATGAGGAGAGGTAAGAGATAATGGACTGTGAAAAATGAGTTCAAGCATGTGACATAGTAAAACCAACTCCACTTCACACCTTTTTTTTTTTTTATCAATTCTCCAATGTCTTTTATTTATTGCTTTCCACTTTTCTTCTTCCTCTTCTTCTTCTTCTCTTTTTTTTTTTTTTTTTAGATATAAAAATCTGCAATCACTTCTCCTTTTTCTCCTTTAACTATTTTCACAAAACCGTCACATGCTCGATTATACATATGTAATTTTAGGTAGAGGCCTTGATTTGTGATAGGTAAGTGAGGTTTTAGACTTCCTCGAGAGATGAGGTGAGGAAACGATGGCCTAAATCATCTTCTAAACATTATAACTTATCTCAAGTATTTCCTGAGTTTTAAAATTAGTAAATCCTGAACGTTCTCCTGATGCATCAGCCAAATAAAATAAGAATGAGACTCTCAACGAGATAAAAGTGTATTTCAAGAATTAACACGAGTTTTGTGATTAACCCTCAGAATAAAAGAATGGCTCGAAACTCACCAGGGTTTAAAGTTTTACTATTAATCCAATTACATGACAATCGTATTTCATTCTAATTTAAAAATTCTTTCGTGATTGTCAACTCGTGCAAAATGTTTTCAGGATATATTCGTGCTATGGACGTAAAACCAGATTAGTGACTAAGTAACATGTAATCGAAATCCATAATATAACAAGGAAAACATGAATGCATCATTGCACAATAATTTGACTAAGAGAAACGAGGTTTTTATAGTTAGAAATTTTGACAACAGTTTTTTTTTTTTTTTTTTTTTTAAATCAAAGCAAACTAAGAATGCTAGAAACTTGGAAATTCAAATATTAAACAGGTGTGCATTTTAAATTCAAGAGAGAAAACAGGTGGATATCTATTCCCTACCCCCAACTGAAATCGACATTGTCCACAATGGAAGTATTTCAAGAAAAAGAAGATATCACCTGATTAAAGCATTTCCATACACATCAGAGAATACACCTGGTTTAATATAACAATCTCCGCACACAACCAAGATCAAGAGTAAAAGAATAATAATAAAAAAAAATATCAACAATAGAAACACAATCCATGAACACACAGAACTATCTGTATAGTAAGATCAGCATCCAACTATAAACATCCAACCAAACCATAAAGTATCCACAATCACAGATCCAAAAATAGTCATCCAACCCAAAATATCCACAGAGACAAAATAAAGTGACAAAAGAGAGAGAAAGATATATGAACTAACAAAACACTCTCTCGCTCGCCACATCTCCCTCCTAAGGATCGGCAGTCTAGTCAACGGATGGCGTGATAACTACCTCACTGCCACCCTCAGCAGCTGTCCCAGTCTGGGCGACAACCGCCGGGTCACTCACAGCTGGCGGTGAAGCAGCAGCTGGAGGTGGTGGCTGTGAAGGTGTCTCTGAGATACTGCCCTCTGGTGGAGCTGACGTAGACGCCGGAGCTGTCGTCGATGCTGGAGCTGTCGGAGGAGGTGGCATAGATGAGCGTAAGGATTGCTCGATCTCAAGCAGCATCGAAATCTGCTCAATCTGACCACCTAGCTGCCCGAGTCTCCCCTGAACTACATCACGATCCAATGACATCTGGGCAGCTATCAACATCAACTCCGCAGAGAGTTCGCAAACCATTCCATGAAGCTGCACCCGTGCCTCCCTCTCCTCAACTAGTAAATCATAGATGGCCTGGAGAGATACTGGGGCAGATGTGGATGCTGCAGGGGGGTCACGTTTCTTCAAATCATACTGATCCTCCGCCGCTGGCGTCCCTGGATCCTCCTCGTCCTCCTCAATCACCACTGTATCCTGACCCTCCGCCTCAGGCGTCCCTGGGTCATCGTCTTCCTCCTCTGATGTCTCCTCTCCTCTCTTTCTCTTTTTCTTCTTACTACTCTCTCCAATTTTCCCTTTTCCTTTCGCCTTATTTTTGAACTGTGACAGCGATAGCCGAGCCACAGACTCTCCAAAAACTCCCAATTTTGACTTCTGCAGAACCTCACCTGCTGGTGCCTCTAAACCAGCCACCTCACAAACCCGATGAATCGCCCACGCACCCTTCAAGTGCTGAGATTTACTGGGATGACGTGTAGGCTCAATGAAAAACTCGATGAAGAGTCGGGCGAGGCAGATAGGCAATCCTGTCCCGATAGCATACAAAACTCTAGTGTACCACCCGCGCGAAGTCCAACTTATAAGTAGTGGGAAGAATGCAACTGCAGAGTGTCAGGTGCAACAGGTGGTAGTCCATCGTCAAGTCATGGTCGTCGAACACTGTGATCCCAGAATACTTCTTAACCTTCCCTCCTGAAATCTCCGTGGCCACAACATCGTAAGATGGAAATGGGCGGTCAGGATGAATAGGGTACATATGATCGGGAACCTCTGGGGTACCAAGCGCCTGAGCGACTGTGGCTGGGCTGAACTCGATCGCCCGTCCAGATACACACGAGAAATATGTGTAAGGGACGTTTGGCACCTTAATCATACTAGCACATGCCGCTCGAATCCACGAAGGCCGAACTTGCTTATCCGCTGTCAGAACCGGGAGCCAATCGGGAAAAACTCGAAGACGGGCCAAATGGAATGGAATCTTGTCGTCGCTCCATATATTCTCGAATTGCCTTTCCACCATAATTGCGCGAGTTCGGAAATATTTGGTGTACCACGTGTTTTCTTTAGCGTTTCTGAACCCGTGGGCAAGCGGTGGGTCCGGAATCTCGAGGGACGTGGATTTTTCTGGGTGGGGCCCACTGTCCTTGGGCTTTGGAGCCATGGGAGCTGCAATGGAAGCGTAACAGAGAGTTAAAATGAGAAAAGAGAGATTCTACTTCTCTGTTTATGTCAATCGATTGACATAAATTGTCAATCGATTGAAGTGAGGTATCAATCGATTGAGCCCTGATGTCAATCGATTGACATCAGTGATTCAAGAGGGCTTCCCACAACAAGGTCTCACGTCCCCCTTTTCATCATTTTAGTGGTCTTAAAACCATGAGGGGCTCCCTCTTTCGTTTTAAAACAGAAATGATGAAAATAGAAAGTGGGTTTTGGGAGTTACCTTGATTAAAAACGCGGCAAAAATTGCGCGCTTAAATTGTTGAGGACGAGATTTATGGTGAAAAAGTGATGGTGATGCTGTGATTTATAGCCCAAGTCACCCTCTTTCTTCTCCCCCCTATGATTACGCGAGAACAGTGACCGCGGCGGTGGTGATGAAGATGAAGATGATGAAGATGGAGATGATGAGGGATGATGATGAATGAAGATGATGATGTAAAAGGGATGGGGACCCCTGCCTTCCCAAAGTCGCCTAAATTCTCCCTCTCTCTCTGATTTTTGAAATGAAATGAGGAAGAGGGAGATGAACAGACGTTACGTCTGGGGAAGATGTCAATCGATTGACAATAGATGTCAATCGATTGACAAAGAACTCAACCCAATTGATTGATAAAAATATCAATCGATTGATATCCACATCATACCAATCGATTGACAATAATGTCAATCGATCGATATAAGAAATTCATGGGAACCCAAATGTTCATCATGTAACTACCCCGAACAATTTAAGAATGCTATTTCAAGACAGAGATAAGACTTTGAGCATTCAAACAGGAATCAAACCCATCAATCACACCAGTAGGAAGAATTTATTCCAAGCATCAACAATTCAAGGTTCAAGATAGATTATTATCATCCAAGGAATACAAGATCTTGATCGGGAAACAAACAAACACAAATAAAATAAGAAATAAAATTCTGTCTTATTCATCTGCCATAGGAATTATCAATTCTGCTCAGGTTCAGGGGAAGAAAAGTCTTCTCCCACAGCATAATCCACAGAGTACTCCACAACTTCCCCGTCCGAATTGATTTGAAGGTCTTCCAGAATTTCACGAACTGCGCAAAGCAAATCCCAGGTATTCATATTGGCGATTACCGCAATAGGGGAATCTGGGCATGAACTGGAAAGTGGAGTAAAAATTGGCCTTTCTTGCTCCCTCGATTCTGGGGTTCCTGGAGAACGGACCCCATGGTAGAGCAAATGTGGCAGGAAGTGCAATGGATTCATCCTATAGCCAATCAAAAAGACAGAATAAGAATAAAAGGAAACAGAAAATAAAGAAGCACACAAGAAAAGAAAACTACTCTACAACAACACACGGTTCTCAAGATTTTTCAAGAAGAATAATCAGGATCATCCAATTGGATGGTCTCTGATTCTGGCTCGAACTTCTCCAAAAATGGTTTTAAACGTTGTCCATTGACTTTAAAAACATTACCATTTTTGGAGTTAACGATCTCTACTGCTCCGTGTGGAAACACTTCTTTGACAACAAAGGGTCCTATCCACCTTGACCTCAGCTTCCCGGGAAAGAGATGAAGCTTTGAATCGTAAAGTAATACTTTCTGTCCCGGTTCAAACTTCTTTCTCAGTATCGATTGATCATGCTTAGCTTTTAACTTTGACTTATAAGTTCGAGCACGATCATATGCATCATTCCTGATCTCTTCCAATTCATTGAGTTGTAGTTTCCTCAATGTACCACTTTCATGGATATCAAAGTTTAGCAGCCTAGTGGCCCAATATGCCTTATGCTCCAATTCCACAGGCAAATGGCAAGCTTTTCCATATATCAGTCTGTAGGGAGACATCCCAAGGTTCGTCTTGTACGCCGTTCTGTATGCCATAGAGCATCAGTTAAACGTGACGACCAATCCTTTCTATTGATGTTAACGATTTTCTCCAGAATGTGTTTGATCTCCCTATTGGCTAGCTCTGCCTGGCCATTTGACTGTGGGTGATATGAAAGAGCAATCTTATGGTTAACCCCATATTTTTTCATCAATGCCGCAAAAGGCTTATTGCAGAAATGGGTTCCACGATCGCTAATCATGGCTTTCGGTGTTCCGAATCTTGACAAAATATTCTCTTTTAAGAATGAGATCACTGTTCTGTGATCATTTCTCCTTGTCGGAATGGCCTCAACCCATTTAGACACATATTCGACTGCCAAGAGGATATATTCATAATGAGATGATGGCGGAAATGGTCCCATGAAATCGATGCCCCAGCAATCGAAGATTTCAATAGTAATGATCGGGGTCATCGGCATTTCATTTCTCTTTGACAAGCTTCCTAGCATTTGGCATCTAGCACATGCTCTACAAAATGCATAACAGTCTTTGAAAACTGTCGGCCAGTAGAAACCACTACTAAACACTTTTTGAGCAGTTTTCTGGGCTGAGAAATGGCCACCACATGCCTCTGAGTGGCAGGAAGCTAAAATATGAGAGATATCTTCCTCGGGGACACATCGCCTAATTACTTGATCCGCACAGTACTTAAACAAGTACGGATCATCAAAGTAAAACCATCGGGCGATGGACAGAAACCTTTTTCTGTCAGGGGTGGACCAATGGGATGGGGTCTCCCCTGTTGCCAGGTAATTGACAATGTCAGCATACCAGGGCAAGCTAGTTGCTGCAAAAAGTTGCTCATCTGGGAAAGATTCACTGATCGGAATCGATTGTGAAGAATTGTCTTCAAATGTCAATCGTGAGAGGTGATCGGCTACAACATTCTCCACTCCCTTTTTATCTTTGATAACCAAATCAAATTCTTGGAGCAGAAGAATCCAGCGTATCAATCGCTGTTTTGTATCCTTTTTGGATAGCAGATACTTCAATGCAGCATGATCGGTGAAGCAAATGATCTGCGAGCCAATTAGATATTGCCTGAATTTCTCCAATGCAAATACAATTGCTAGCAACTCTTTTTCAGTAGTTGAATAATTACGTTGAGCTCCATCAAGGGTTCTGCTAGCGTAGTAGATCACAGTAGGCTTCTTGTCTTTCCTTTGCCCTAAAACAGCTCCAATCGCTGTGTCACTCGCATCACACATCAGCTCAAAAGGAAGACTCTAATCCGGAGATTGCATTATCGGAGCTGTTGTGAGGTGATGTTTGAGTTTATCAAAGGATTCCTGACACTTGTTGTTCCACTCAAATGGTTGGTCTTTAACAAGGAGTTGACATAGTGGTCTAGATACAGCACTAAAATCCTTAATAAACCTCCGGTAGAAACCGGCGTGACCTAGAAACGATCGTATTTCTTTCACTGTAGTGGGGACAGGAAGATTGGAAATTATATCGATCTTCGCCTTGTCTACTTGTATTCCCTCAGCAGACACGATATGTCCCAAGACAATCCCTTTTGTCACCATAAAGTGACATTTCTCCCAGTTGAGGACCAAATTCTTTTCCTCACATCTTTTCAAGACTTTCTGGAGGTTTTCCAAGCAATCATCAAAGCTGCTTCCAAATACAGAGAAATCGTCCATAAAAACCTCCATAATCTTCTCTACCATATCGCTGAAGATGCTCAGCATGCACCGCTGAAAAGTAGCAGGTGCGTTGCACAATCTGAATGGCATCCGGCGATATGCAAATGTTCCAAACGGACAGGTAAAAGTGGTTTTCTCTTGATCAGCAGGATCAATTTCTATTTGGTTATAACCACTATAACCATCCAGGAAACAATAGAATTGGTGACCCGCTACCCTTTCGAGCATTTGATCCATAAAGGGCAATGGAAAATGATCTTTCCGAGTTACTGCATTCAACCTTCGATAGTCAATACACATGCGCCAGCTCGTGGTTACATGTGTGGGTACCAATTCTCCTGCTTTATTTTCTACCACTGTAATGCCAACTTTCTTCGGCACTACTTGAGTCGGGCTTACCCAAGGACTATCTGAAATTGGATAAATAACCCCAACATCCAGCAACTTCAAAACTTCCTTCTTCACCACCTCTTGCATGTTTGGGTTAAGACGCCTTTGCATTTGACGACAGGGTTTGGCATCTTCCTCAAGGTAAATCCTGTGGGTGCATATAGATGGACTAATTCCTCTTAAATCAGCAACGGTCCATCCTAACGCACTCCTGTGTTGCTTAAGCAACTGTATCAGTTTGCCTTCCTGTTCGTGATTTAAAACAGATGAAATTATTACAGGAAAGGTCCTCTCTTCTCCCAGGAATACATATTTCAATTCTTTTGGGAGCTCTTTCAGTTCCAATTCTGGAAATTGCAAGTTTGACGGCACAGCCAACTTGGTCTTTGGCGGTAGCTGCTCATATTGAGCCGTCCACATTTATCATGCCCGTTCCAGAACTTTATAGTTTAATCATGCATGATATGAAATTTTATGAATTATCATGGATATATGATAATTGAGGATAAGTGGTTGACTGTGGTCAACGGTAAGGTGTCAGTAAGGACACGAGAACATGGAAGTTCAGATTTTGCATAATCATGAGTAAATGACATTTATATGATTTAAATGTTATTTGACTTTATCTGGTATTTCTGTGAATAGTAATTATACCTGTGTAGTATAATTCTGGTAAATTTTGATATTGTTATATCAGTTTGAGAACTGTGGTGAGAACGTGAGTGTCACGTTGATTAAAAAGGTAGGTTGGGTAGAGATTCCACAGAATAAAATTTTCGGACGTTATTTTGGACCCAAACGAGACTTAGTCGAAAACTTTTGAAATTTACAGTTTTCACTCGTAAAGTTATAAAATGGGCGTGTGCGACGTTTCAAGGGTTAATTAGAAGTTTTGAGAAACTTGCGGGGAGGTAAGCGTAATTCCCCGAAAACTTGCCTATATATAGATGAGATGAGAATTCATTCTCATCCAAACAACTCAAAATATCTAGAGAGAGGAGAGAGAAGGGAGATTTGGTGGCTACAAGCTTTGCGACGCCGATTGACGACCGTTCGTCTGTCAGATCTTCTCCAGATTTCAGATTTGAACTCGTGGAGGTAAGACCTACGTTTTGATGCTACTTAGGCCGTGTTTGGCCAAGTTTTATAAAAAAATGTTAATTCTAGACTTTTGGGAAAAATCAGGTAAAACTCGTAGGAATCGCGTATAATTCGAAATCCGGCGATTATTTAGTCCCCTAGACGATCCTTCAAAGTTTGAAGAAATTCGCACGAGGTATGAATTCTAGATCTATGAAATATATGGATTTTCATGTTTTGAAAATCATTTTTGATATTCTTGGATCCGGGCGAAATTCATGTATTAGTTAGGCCCGTTAACTATGCACGTGAAATTATGATAAAAGCACGTATAACTGTTTATGTGAGCATGTTATGTGTCTACTTGGGTCAAAGGGGAGTTTGGTGCAAATTCATCCGGGGTAAGCTCCTCGAACCTTGAGGATTGTGATTTGATTGTGATTGTAATGGACTTGGAATTGTGGTTGTGTCTGGATTGGAGGTGGGCCCAACCAGTACCCGGTACCTGGTATGGAGGAAGGCCCAACCAGTGTACGAGATGCGTGGGAGAGGTGGGCCTCCTACGGCATCGACCGGATGAATGCGTACCACTCACCCTAGAGACTATTTCTATGTGTTTTAGATGCTTAAACCATGAACTGTCATATAAGCATACATTTAGAATTGTACGCTCAGCATATAGCTGAGCAGTGGAGATGTACTCCATTGCAGGTAAAAAGAAAGACAAGAAGAAGTGTGTGGAGTGAGGCCGATGAACGCCGGGGGAAATCACCTTTGTAAATGTTTTGTTTTAAATCCCAAAACTTGTATAAGGGTTTGAATATTGTAGTATGTTGTAATAGAAATATGGATTAGCTTCTCAGTGTTGTAATATTGTAATCGAACGTCGGTAGTTATGTTTTAAATGTTGAAATTGGTGTTGGTTGTGTTATTGATGTTGGGTTTGAGAAGTTGGACTTGTGAATTTTCAACACAGGCTGCCCAGCAGGGGAGCAGTCGACTGGACCCTGGGTCAGTCGACTGGACCCCGTGGGATTGAGACACTGAAAGTGAATAGTAAGGGAAGCAGTCGACTGGACCCTTAGTCAGTCGACTGAACACTGTAGATTTTTGGCTACTGCTTTGATGAATGGAAAAGCAGTCGACTGGATCCTCAGATCAGTCGACTGGACCCCTTTGTAATATGTTGCATTTTTGGTTCTGCTTAACCCAGTCGACTGAGGGGGAGGGAGCAGTCGACTGAGCCCTTGATCAGTCGACTGGACTTCTACTGAGAATTTAGGGTTTGGGTTTCTGCTAGGCACAGTCGACTGGGCAGTCGACTGAGCCTCTGTTTTCAAAACTGTTTCCCTTTGGATGTGTTTCCGATTGGCCAAAACTTTTTTATAACTTTTAATTTTCAATGGATTCTACAACTCAGAGGGGAATGTTTCCTAAGTTTTAAATACCAGGGTTGTCTTAAAGTTTTGTTTTGTTTTTTTTTTTTTTTTTTTTTTCCGCTGCATAAATTATTGACGTTTGGATGAGCCTTGGTGGCGTGCCACGTGTCCTATTTCCACGCGTAGTGGGATGGGTCGTGACAACATTGTTCTTGCAACTTCCTCTTCAGCAACCTCCAAGATAGAACATATCTGACTCATTCTTTCATCTTGTGGAGTGTATCTTTCCAATTCATAACATGAGTTAGTCATAACGGACTCCACAGGATCAGAGTGAGCAGTTAAATCAAAGCAATCTTGAATTACTGCTTCTACCCAATTCACCTCCTCTTCCTCGTCATCAAAATCTTCAATTTTTGGATTTGAAAAGATCTTGATATTCAATGTCATGTTTCCAAAAACAACGGTCATAACTCCACTCCTTACTTTAATCGTCGCATCAATTGTCGCGAGGAAAGGACGTCCAAAGATCACTGGAATCTGAGATTTAGCATTGTAGACTGGTTCAGTGTCCAGAACAACGAAGTCAACAGGAAAGACAAAAGTGTCAATCTGGACTAAGACATGCTCTAGCACTCCTCGCGGGTATTTGATTGATCGATCTGCCAGTTGGAGAGTAATGCGAGTGGGCTTAAGTTCTCCTAACCCTAACTGTTGATAAACAGTGTAAGGTAAGAGATTAACACTCGATCCTAAATCGAGTAACGCATTGTTCACTTTCTTCTGACCGATTATACAAGAAACTGTTGGTGTGCCTGGATCCTTGTATTTAGGAGGCAAATCGTGTTTTAAAATTGCACTCGCCTGGCATGCCAAGTAAGCACTCTTCTTAACACTTTGCTTCCTTTTAACAGTGCACAAATCTTTTAGGAACTTGGCATAGGAAGGCACTTGTTTAATTGCGTCCAGGAGTGGGAGATTGATTTTCACCTGTTTGAATAACTCCAGAAACTCCTGACTTTTAGTTTCTTGTAGAGGTTTCTTCAACCTCTGAGGATATGGTGCCGGAAAAGGGCATTTGGGTGCCTCCTCAAGGAGAGGTTCTTTTACAGGTCTTCTCTTTATTTCATTATCCTCAGGAATTGTTATTTTGGGCTCAACTGTTTCGCCCTCTTTTCCTTCTTCCACCAATTCTTCTTCATTCTCTACCTCTTCTTCATCACTAACTACAGGTTGTGAGGGCAAAGAGACTTTCTCAATTTCTTTTCCACTTCTCAACACAGTTACAGCCTTGGCCTCCTCATGTGGTCCAGATCCTGAGGGTCCTGTACCCGAGTGTTGGCCTTTAGGATTTTGCTCTGGCTGTGCAGGGAACATAGTTCGTTCTCGATCCCCTTGTTGGGCAGCTAACCTCTCTACACTTGTATTGAGTTTACTCATTAGCTGCATCATCTGCTGCATCATGAGTGTATTAGGATCCTCTTGTGCCTTCTTATGGGGTGGCACATAAGTGTTTGATGAGGTTTGGTTGTGGCCCCCCTGATTGTAGTTGGATTGAGGTGAATGATTTTGATATTGGTTCTGGTGATACCCTTGATTTTGTTGATAAGTAGGAGGTTGGTAACTCTGGTGGTACCCTTGGTTCTGAGGTCGGTATTGGTTTCCTTTATTCGGCTGCCACTGTTGAGATGGGTTTGCTGCAGCAGCACTGTTTCTTTGATCGAAACCAGGATGACTCCACCTATCATTGGGGTTGAAACGACCAGGGGCATTTATAGCATGTACCTCCACTAGACTCTGTTCTTGG
Organism: Hydrangea macrophylla; assembly: GCA_033977485.1. Taxonomy (NCBI): domain Eukaryota; kingdom Viridiplantae; phylum Streptophyta; class Magnoliopsida; order Cornales; family Hydrangeaceae; genus Hydrangea; species Hydrangea macrophylla. Next base: position 12,456,844 of record CM066989.1, read on the forward strand.
TAAACAGGGTATATTTGGCAATGTTGAGAGGTATGCCCCATTTGTAGACAGCTTGAACATGATTCTTCAGATGCAAATTGTATTACCGGGTCCTTCTTTGCTTCCAAAATTTCCAATTTACGAGCCAGTTGCTCGTATTTCTCCAGTAAGCCATCTTCCGCCTTCAGCTGATAAATGCTCTTTTTACTTGAACTCAAACTGGGCTGAGTTCTCGTCACTTGAGTTTTCCATTCCGGTGCGTGTTCGGCTAACCATTCGAAATGAGCCTCTGCTTGGTCGGCATTCTTGCTCATAAATTCACCGTCACTCGTAGTTTCTACGAGCTTCTTTGACTTTGGACTTAGGCCATCAAAGAAGAAGCTTATCGTTCGCCACTTCTCAAAACCATGATGCGGGCAGAGCAGTAACAAATCCTTGAAACGCTCCCATGCCTCCGCAAAAGTTTCTTCCTCTTTTTGATTATACATCTTGATTTGTCTCAAGATGTCAGTTGTTAACCGGTTAGGGAAAAACTTTTTGAGAAAGGCTTCATGAATTGCTGGCCAAGTCGAAATCGAATTCGGTTTGAGCGACAATAACCATGACTTCGCTTTGTCCTTCAAGGTGAAGGGAAAAAGCTTTAGTCGGATTATATCACTTGGGCAAGTTTGATCTGTGAAAGTAACACAAACATCTTCGAAATCTCGAATGTGCAAGTACGCCTTCTCTTTATCCATCCCATGAAATGTGGGTAACAGTTGAATCATCCCATTACGAAAATGGAATGTACCTGTGTGTGGAGGGATGCGGATACAAGAAGGTGTGGCTGTTCGATCAGGGGCCAAGAGTTCTCGTAAAGGTCGCTGACCGTCATCGATGAGGTCATGCCTATTCTCTCCTTGTTGGCTCTCCGTATCAGACATTGAGTTAGAAGTAGATGGGGTGAAAATGGGATTATCAGCACTATGGATTGAATCTTCAAATAGATTTGTGATGAAGGCTTCAGTGGAATCAAAGGACATAGAAGGACACAACAATACGGCTTGTGTTCTGAAGAAATGAAAAGAAAAAGAAAAATAGAAATGGGATAAGAAAAGATTGGATCAAATCAAAATTCCTGGCCTTCGTTACCGTCCCAGGCAACGGCGCCAAAAACTTGACACGACTTGAAATGTGTTCTCCGAAGAGTACGTCCAAGTGTAGACGGTCGCGTCGCGTTAAGACCGGTAAGACCGGGTCGAATCCCAAAGGACGGATTGTAAAGGCGGGAGAATCTAGATTGAATCCTAAAAAAATTGAAATAAAAGATGATTGCTTGAAAGTGGGGGGGTTCTAACGGTCCTAATGAATTTAAATAAACAGATTAAAGTGAAGCAATACTTAACTAAGCAAAATTAAGAACTGTGATATAAAATTCAATATGAAAATGAGTTGGGAACATGTGAGTCCACAAAGTACCAGCCACTACCATGATTTTAACAAGAACGAGCAATTGGGGTTTTATCCTTAGAGTATTCTTTATTCCAAAAAGGATTAAGTTTAGCATTCTAGACACTAAGTATGTGAATTTTTGCATATATAGTGGTTCGTTTGCCTCACTTATTTATGAAGAACTGAAATAAAAAGTTAATTAAAGCCATGAACAATAACTAACAAATTGAGTATGAAATATTCGATATGTTTGTTATGAGAGTTCATTGATTTAACTAATCGAAAGAGCTTTTATTCCAAAATCAGATTGCAATTTGAACTTGAAAGATCAATTTGGACTTAGTTTCTGAAACAAAAGTTACTGGAATACAGAAAGGAGTAAACCCAAGTCATAATCATACCAATCGATTGACATTATTTCAATCGATTGATAAGAAATGACTTTCAATCGATTGACTAGTATATCAATCGATTGACTTGGAATCGATGTCAATCGATTGAATTCTGTACTCAATCGATTGACACTAACTCTTTTACAGAATCATGGCAGTGGCTGGGAACAATGTTTCTTCACATCATTCCCAACCAGAACTCTAGGCTAGCATGTTTTGCACTTCATAAACAGAAATAAATTGAGAAACGAAATTAAATGGAGACATGAGTTAAATTTTTTGAAGATTAGACTATCGAAATCCAACTAGAACTAAATGAGATTCACAATCAAGCAATTTCTAGAGCAGCAACAACGAAAAGAAAATTAACCTGAAATCAAACTGAATTTGAAAATAAGAATCCTCCTACCTGAGCTTTGCTTAAAACGAGAGAAACATGAAAATTCCTACAAGACAATACAAAAATGAGCTAACCCCTTTGCCCTCTACACCCTCCTGTATATATAACATCAGAAATACAAGCTAGAGGCGTCCAGGTTCATTCCATAACGGCTGGTCGTCGCCTAATTGCTGAAATCTTGCGCCATTAAAACAGACTGTTTCCAGTTTAAGTCAATCGATTGACAAAGATGTCAATCGATTGATAAAGATGTCAATCGATTGACAAATAGTTCAATCGATTGGTAAGGAAAACATGTCAATCGATTGATAATATGTCAATCGGTTGGTATCAAGACTTCATCAATTTGTTTCTGGAGTTATTCCTTTCAACTTGTTATTCCTTTCAATTTCAGAACCTGCACTCAAAGAGCCAAACACAACAACATACCACGAAAAATACATCATTGTGTAAAGAAACAAATTAAACACAAGTGCAGGTAATACTAGAGAAATGAGGTTAAATCCAGTCAGTTTTTACTCCTTATCGAGCTAATATTAAGTTAATATCAGCTCTCATCAGGAGTTCTCCCGGTCGGTTGATCATGGGAGAGTGTCTTTGGCACTTGTCACACCTCCGTACATACTCTTGGGAATCCCGGGCCATAGTTGGCCAGTAGTAACCTTGTAGTAGGGCCTTTCTGGAGAGTGCCTGGCCTCTGATGTGACTCCCACACACTCCCTCGTGGATTTCAAATAGTATTGCTGGGACCTGCGCGGGGTGAATACAGCGGAGGTACGGGACAGTGAATCCTCTCTTGTAGAGAACACCGTCAAGAAGATGGTAACGGGTTGCCCGGTATTTAACCCGGCGGGCTTCTTCTTTGTCGTTTGGTAGCATCCCTATTGTCAAGAATGTCACGAGCGGGTCCATCCAGCTGGGTCCCGGAGTGACCGGGTCTACCTCCATGCCTTCTGAGTTGATCACACTTGGCTCGGGTAGGTATTGTATCCTTATCCCGGGCAAGTCTGACTCCGAAGACGAGGCGAGGCGAGCTAACCGGTCGGCTCTGGTATTTTCTTCTCTGGGTATCTGCACGATGGAGAATCCTCGGAGCCGCTTGGAAACCGCTCGGACAAGGGCCAAGTAGGCTACCATGCTGTCTTCCCGCGCTTCGTACTCTTGGTTAACCTGATTGACCACGAGCTGGGAGTCACTGTAGCCCTGAACCTGTTGTGTACTCATAGAAATGGCCAACTGTAACCCGACCAAGAGAGCTTCGTATTCGGCCTCATTGTTGGAGGCACGGAATCTAAATCTTAATGCGTACTCGAGCTGGATACCGTCGGGGGTGGTCAGGATGATTCCTGCCCCGCTGCCTTGCTGGTTGGAGGAACCGTCCATATGCAGTACCCAAGTTGGGATGTCAGAGTGTAACCCAGGCGGTAAGGCCGGAGGCTCGGACTCTTCAATCTAGTCCTCGGGATACGTAAACTCGACCAAAAAGTCTGCTAAGGCTTGTCCCTTGATGGCTGTCCGGGGTCGGTAGGTCACTTCAAACTCTTCCAATTCTAAGGTCCACTTGACGAGCCTCCCGGACGCGTCTGGGCGGCTGAGGATTCTGCGAAGAGGTTGATCGGTGAGGACCACAATGGCATGGGCCTGAAAGTATGGGCGGAGCCTTCGGGCCGAGGTGATAAGGGCGAATGCCAGTTTCTCGATGCGGGAGTATATGCTCTCTATGCCCTATAACGCCCGGCTGGTGTAGTACACTGGGAACTGTATCCCGTGCTCTTCCTGAATAAGTGCCGAGCTAACTGCCGATGGTGACACTGCCAAGTATAAAAATAATTATTCCCCCTGCATGGGTGTTGAGAGGAGAGGAGGGGACGCCAGGTACTTCTTGAGTTCCTGGAATGCCTCTTCACACTCTTTCGATCACTGGAACGCTTTGCGGAGGATTTTGAAGAACCGGTTGGTAGCTCGGGAGACAAATCTGTTCAGTGCGGCCACCTGTCCGGCTAGGCTCTGAACTTCCTTCGTTGATTTGGGCAACCGCATGTTGATGATGGCTTTGATTTTTTCGGGGTTTGCCTCAATCCCCCGTCTGCTGACTAGATGGCCTAGAAATTTACCGGACGAGACACCAAAGGTGCATTTGGTCGGGTACAACCTCATCCTGAATTTTCTCAAAATGCTGAAGGCCCCGGCCAGATGCTCGAGGTGGTCGGGCTCGTCCCGGCTCTTGACCAGTAGATCATCCACATACACCTCCATAGACTTTCCAATGAGGTTTTTGAACATGTAGTTGACCAGGCGCTGGTAGGTAGCCCCGGCGTTCTTAAGACCGAACTGCATAACTTGTAGCAGTACGTCCCCTGGTCGGTGATGAATGCCATCTTCTCTTCGTTCCCGGGGTACATGCTGATCTGGTTGTAACCCGAGTAGGCGTCCATGAATGAGAGGAGTGAGTGACCTGCCATGGAGTCCACAAGGAGGTCTATCCTGGGTAGCGGATCGCAATCCTTGGGGCAGGTCTTGTTGAGGTGGGTGAAGTCCACGCACATTCTCCACTTCCCGTTGCTTTTCTTGACAAGAACAACATTAACTAACCAGTCAGGATAGTGGACTTCTCGAATGGACTTTGCCTTTAGAAGCTTCTCGACCTCCTCGCTCACTACTTTCTGTCTCTCGGGGGCCATGCCCTTTTTCTTCTGCTTGACTGGTGGCAGTCCGGGCTGACATTGAGACAATGGGACATTACCCGGGGATCAATCCCGTGCATATCCTCATGACTCCAAGCAAAAACGTCCTGATTTTGCCTCAGGAACTGAGTCAGTTTTTCCTTCAGGCCGGGCTCCAGTAGGGAACCAATGCTGACCGTGGGGTCCAGGTATTCGGGATCCAGCGTCACTTTTTCCAGTTCTTCCATCGGACCTATCGTGTCACTCCGGTCCCGGAGGTCCATATCCTGAATGTTCAATGTTTCCGTGATTGCCCCCCGGCGCAACGAGCTGACATAACAACTCCGGGCGGTATTCTGATCTCCGCGCAAGCATCCGGGTCCCTGAGGAGTTGGGAACTTCACTGTTAAGCTGTAGGTGGAGACGACCGCCCTAGCCTTGTTGAGGGTTGGCCTGCCAAGGATGACATTGTAGGCCGACGGGACTTCTACGATCACAAAATTAGTCAGCACGGAAGCTTGCTGAGGGTAGGTCCCCATGAGAACTGGAAGCTCGATTGTCCCGAGCGGTTGTGTGCTGGAGTCATTGAATCCAACCAGGAGAGTAGCGACCGGCCGGAGCCAATCTCTGGAGATCCCGAGCTGGTCGAATGCCGATGTGAACATAATGTCGGACGAGCTGGCTGTGTCCACTAGCACCCTCTTGACCATATAGTTGGCTATAGAAAGCGTCACTACTAGCGGGTCATCATGGGGGCAGTGGACGCCCTGCAAGTCGTCGGACGTGAATGTTAGAACATCGATGGGCGGGGAGTCGGTGGATTGGACCTGCCAGACATCCGCGCGGGATGCCCAAGTATGCCTCTTCCGTGCCGACTGTGAGTCCCCTCCGCCTGACGTTCCTCCGGAGATCACATTGATTTGGTCAAGTGGTAGTGGCTGATCAGAAGCTCGGGTGTCCGGCCGGGATCGTCTGTCTGCTGTGATGAACTCCGCAAGGTGTCCCTGCTCGATCAACTTCTCGATTGCTTTCTTCAACTTGAAGCAATCCTCCGTTTCATGCCCGTGATCTCTGTGGTAGCGGCAGAACTTGTCCCGGTTCTTCTTATCGGGCGGGACTCTAAGCTTTGCCGGCTGCTGGAGCAGTCTTTGCGCCTCGGCGACGGCCATGACTTCTTGTATGGGCCGGGAGAGGGGTGTGAAAGCAATCGGGGGCTGACCCCAGACGTCCTTCTGGTCTTGCTTCGGCTTCTTTCCCGAGCCCTTCTCGAATCCTTCACGCTTGCGCTTGGCCTTCGGGGATTCCTCTCCCGCCTGGCTGGCGCGCTTTACCTTCAGAAACTCCTCAGTGTCTATATGCTTTCTGACCCTCTCCTAGAGCTCCACCAGGGTTGACGGTCGGTCATGATGGAACGATGTGGCAACCTTGGTGTGTTGAACCCCCCAACAGAAGGCCATGATTGCGGCCGTTTCATTGAGGTTACAAATCAGGAGCCTTTGCTGGTTGAAATGGTCCACATATTCCCTCAGGGATTCCCCTTTGCGCTGCTTGACGGTCAGCAGCTGAGTGTCCAGTTGCGACCGGTCGAGCATCCCGACAAACTGGCTAATGAACAGCTTGCTGAGGGCTTTGAAGTCATCGACCGTCCGGGGCTTTAGAGCATGGAACCACTGTGCGGCTGGCCCCTTGAGGGTACTGGAAAAGGCCAGGCACAGTAGCTCGTCCATCGTGGTGACTAGTGCCATCTGAGCCTTGTAGGTGCGGATGTGGTCTACCGGGCTCCCTGTGTCGTCATAGGAGCTGAGGTGAGGGGGTTTGAACTTCCGCGGAATAGGAAATTGTGTCACCCGTGCGGTGTAGGGTGATTCTGTCTCCGTGTTGGTGAGATCGTGGCCGGACTTGTGGTTCAACCTCTCAATCTGCTGCGGCAGTTCTTCGACCTGGGCCTTGACGTCATCCCTCCCGATCCTCCTTTCCGTATCCGAGCGGTATGTTGGGTCGAATGACGAAGCCTCTTCCTCGAAGTGCGTCGACTTCGGGGATAGGGCCCGGCTCAGGGTCTGGGAAAGCGTGTGCCTAAGATCCCCCCTGCTCAGGGCCGAAGGATCCTCGGCCGATTCCCGGGCTCTCCGTCCGGACTCCTCCCTTCTGGCCGTGCGCCGCCGATCGATGATAGTCCTAGCATCCTCTACCCGGCGAGGATCAGGCCGAGCTCGCCTTTGTGAATGCTTGGTTGCCTGGCTGCGCTCACCATCACCGGGGTGTTCCCGGTCCGGTGGAGACACCGGGGCGGAACGGACTTGCCTGCGTGCCCGAACGGGCCTTTGAATAGGGGCGCTCTTCTTAGGCTGGTTTTCCGATGCAGGACGCTTCTCCTGTCGGGCCAAAAGCGCCTCCATCTGCTCTTGTGTTCGGCGCTGGCCCTCCAAGAGTTGCGCTAGTGCCGCCGTTATCTGCTCAGTGGTCATGGAGGCAGCTTGCTGCTCAAGCTGCGGGTTCTCCCGACCGGCCGGAGCAGTAGTTTTCGTACCCGTCTTTGGCGGCATGTTGATCAGTCAAGGATTTTGTTGATGAATCAACGGGGGACCCCCCGAAAGGCGAATAGGAAGCTAAGACGGCGCCAAACGAATGATGTCTAAAACTGGTAAGAAGGGTTTAGGGAGAACATAAGATAAGAATTTGTATGTGGTTCGGTCCCGTTAACGAGGTGACCTACGTCCACGGTTGCGTCTGCGCGCTCTCACTAGCAGATCACCGGCGGGCCTGGTGAGCCAACAAAGATGGGCGGCACTACCAGTAATACCGACCGGGTATATGCGTATTGATGGTGAGTTCTCTGTGTATGCTTGTAAGCTTAGAGAATTATTTTCGGATCCCTATTGACAGGGTAGGTGGGCTATTTTATAGGTGCAAGAGTCCACCCTTACATGGTAAGTCAATTCGATTAGGAAGCCTAATCTGATTACAATTTGATTGGCACAATTTGGGAAAAGTTTCCTAAGTGGTTTAGGAAACTTTCATATTCCATCCTACAGACTTGTAGCTGGACTAGGAAACTGCTGGACAGGTAGGGATGGCGGGACGCTGCGACCGTCATGCCTAGCTTGTTGAGACGAACGGCCCGGTCTGAGAGAATACCTCGGGAATGCTTGGCTGTGGGCGCCCATACCGGAGTAACCGGCATCTCTTGATGACGTGACAGACTGCCTTCATGGATGGATGATTTTGGGCATAACAGTTTCAGTTTTTGCTTATTTAGATTTGGGAACATTTTTTTATTTTTATTAATTTTTTATTGTATCGGGCAGATTTGGGACACATGCTTAGGGCATTGTTGTCTATGTGGAATTTGATTTAGGCTAGGGGTTTTGATCTATTTGGACTCTTTTTTTTTTTTAGGGGGGGGGGGGGGGGGGGGGGGGGGTCAATATGTATATTGGAATGAATTGGGTGTTAGTGTTTTGAATGAGTTGGGTGTTCGATTTTTGAATGAATTTTTTGATCTATTTTGAAATTTTTTTTTTTTTTTTGGTCAAGATGTATATTGGAATGAATTAGGTGTTGGTGTTTTGAATGAGTTGTGTGTTGGTTTTTTGAATGAATTTTTTTTATTTATTTTGATTTTTTTTTTTTAGTCAAGATGTATATGAAATTAATTTGGTGTTGGTTTTTTGAATGAGTTAGGCGTGAGCCAAGAAAATCACCAGATTGTGTATTCAACAGATTAGAGAGAGAGAGAGAGAGAGAGAGAGAGAGAGAGAGATTGGGACTTTGGGGATCAATCTTCCACAGATTGTGCATTCAACAGATTGGAGAGAGAGAGAGAGAGTTTGGGGGTAAATATTCCACAGCCTTCTCATGTGGGTTTGGTTTGTGGGGTCCATTATTATTTTTTATTGTTAATTGAATATGGGAGGACTGAAAAGTGTAAACACGTGATGTTTTGGTACACACTTTTGACTAAAAAAATACACCCCCATTGTATATATAAATATATATATATACGGTCAAGTTTTTAAGTAAACATTGTTAAGCGAACATATTCCAGTGAACATGTTTTTTTGTACAGTAACTTTTTACGTGACGGCCCGTTTGTTTCACGGATTATTTTAGGTGGATTCTGATTATTAGGAATCATAATACCAGTAATCACTTTACCAGGAATCTGAATCCCTACAAAATATTTGGTTCACCAATAGAATTCTAGCTGGATGTACAATCCAGTGTTTGGTTGGGTCAAGGAAAATGAAATGGAAATGTTATTAAATACCTAAACTACCCTTGAAGGCTAAAAGAATGTATGAGTTAAAATCAAATTGTCAACCCTCTAAAAATGGAGGGTAATTGAAAAAAAATAATGGTATAAATCTAAAAATCAATGACACATAAAAAATGAGATAAATAGAGTAATTAAGACATGAACATGAGTCTAAACTATTACATGTAGTTAAAATATATTTGAATAATAACAAAAGATATATTATATTTTTAATCTTAAAACATGTATAGGTCTAGCGTACAAATCACAATATGTCAAATATGTAGTTATTGTAATATCATATAGACTTTTCAATCATTAACAAATAGCAACCCAAATTTGAATTCAGTCATTAAACGAACATAAAATATAATGTTTCAAGCATAAGAAATCATCATAAATAATCTCATCTACCAATCTCTCCATTTTAGAAAATAATAATAATTATAATCACAAATTTCTTATGATCACATTATTTGTTTGTTTAATAGTCTAATAAAGGCTAGTTTAGGCATTATGAAAATAATAAATCAAAACCCCAGTAATCTTTAGGAATACCACCTCTAAGTTAGGATTTAGAATCTACCCTATTTTTCACCTTTGGGTGGATTCTAAATCCAGTGGGACCCACAATTCTTTAAATATTCCATGAACCAAACAAAGATATATTTTAAGATTACTAGTAATCTTCGGGTGGAATCAAAATCCACCCTAAGAATCCATGAACCAAACGGGCCGTCAGTGCTTTTTGTGTTATTTCTTTTCACAAAAGTGGGATCCAACATTTTAAAACAAAATTTTAAAAACTGTCTAGGGTTCCACTTCTTTGAAAGAAAACAAGACAAAAAACACTGATTAGTGAAAAGTACCCAGGTGTTATCTATATTTTTTAGCCTAAAAAAATTTGAGGGTTAGCCCCCTAATGTGGTGGTGTGGCTGATTGGGAAATGGAGGAAGAAGATGGGGTTCAGGATTCGCAAAGAGAGAGAGAGAGAGAGAGAGAGAGAGAGAGAGAGTGAGTTGATGTGGTGGTGTGGCTGATTGGGATATGGAGGAAGGAGATGGGGTTCAGGATTCGCAGAGAGAGAGAGAGACAGAGTTGATGTAGTGGTGTGGCTGATTGGGACAAGGAGGAAGAGATGGGGTTCAGGTTCGCAAAAAGGGTGAGAAAAATGAGTCTTTGTTTTTGCTTAGACAGGGCAAAGGAGAACCTCAATTAACAGTTTACCATTTCACAAATTTTGATAAAAAAAAAACTTTTTATGTTTACAAATTTTGACCCAATTTTAAAAAGGGTTAATCAGTCTTAGATTCTAATTTGGATACTTTTTCAATGATAGGGCCAATCTGTAATTTAGTTTTCTCAAAGGTTCAAAATAATTTATTGGACAAAATTAACCTTTGCATTGAAGCACGCGCACATGTGCACCTCACATGCTCCTTTTCCATTCAAAAGTAAGCAACTACGTAATTGCAACGAATTTTGTAACAGTTTTGTCGTACTTTACAGGAATATTTATATTTCAGTCAACTACTTGTATGAAATTTAGAAGTCAGTCTATCACTTTTTAAAATTTTTAAAAATATCAACAATAATTAAAATAAATTTAAAAAGTGATCAACAAAATTTAAAAAATATCTTAACTTTTAAATAGTCATTTTGTATTTTAGACTACTTTATAATGATTGCTCCCAACAATGCAAAGATGTATTCCCAATATTGTGAAGAGTTGTACCTGACTTTGAAACACATTGCTTTCTGCGTTTTAAAGAGTTGCTCCCAGCGTAATATAGAGTTGCTCCAAAACGCCATGTTGATGACTTGTAAATTTTATAAAAATAAATGAAAGTTGGATATTTTTTATTTTTGAAAAACTAATAGACTGACTTTTAAATTCTATACAAAAAAGGTAGACTAAAAGTTAAATTATTCCAACTTTGAAAATAATGACTTTATTGTATAAATATTTTTTTCATAAATCTATGGCTTAAGAATCTGTTCGACAAGATCTATCAAACAAGCACTATTGTTGATATGAGATCATGAAAGAAAAAAGTCGGTGAAATTTCACATAATTTTTTTTTTCAGTTAAATCGGTCAAAAAATCTAATCTACCTTTTTTTTTTTTTTTTGGAGGGGGAAGAGGGGGCGCGAAGTTTTAGTCAAAATTATAATAGAATATACTTTTTTCTTGTGTGGTTCAACCCGTTGTTTTTATGTGCAGTAAAAGGTCCACCAACAACTTGTTGGACAAAAACACTCTTCTGTGCAGAGCTACGTGCGCAAAGTCCTTTATTTTGAACAATAATACTGTATAGTTACTCACATCTAACTTTTTAAGGTGTTAAGCTAATTTTAAAAATTCATATACAACTCTTATAATCTATACAATATACATATATATTTTTTAAAAAATACATTTTTAGAATATATTCAACGAGATCTATCAAACAAGTATTAATAAACTAAAGAAAATACTCATGTGAAATTTCTCATAATTAAGGTTATGATAAATTTCTCATAGAAAGTCTGTGAACTTTATTAGCTTTACACTTATTTAACATGACATATCTAGCTCTTCATCATATTTGTTGGACATATATCCATAGCAATGTATTTAGTATACCTCTTGGAATTGGGATACATATCAAATACAGTGTGCAAAAATTCAAACAATCAGTGAGAGTTCATAGAAAATGTATGCGGAATTTCAGATTCAAAAAAGTATGTGAAATTTCACATAACTTTACGCTTGTTCTATATCATATACATACATACATATATATATATATATATATAAACCATAAATCATGGTTTTATAGTAACAATTATATTTTTAGAATCTAATCAACGAGATCTATCAAACAAGTACTATTGTCGGTATAAAATTTTGCAAAAATAAAGCTATGTGAAATTCACGCTGAAATAGTTATGTAAAATTTCACTTTACTTTTATATATGAGTAAAGCTACACTTTCCAAATTTTGTATCACAAACTGGTTTTCAACACATAGCCTAGAATGAGACCACCTTCAATAATGGTGAGACTACTTCAACATCCTCCAATGAAAATCTAGTGAGCCCATTGTCATATGTGTAGCGAACTAATTTGGGATACAAAATTGGTAAGCATAGCATTATATGATGTGGAATTTCACATAACTAATTACATTTCAATTTTTCTGTTTGAGAAAATTTCAAAACTCTTTTGTTTAATGCCCCCATCCAAACAATGATTTTGTGAAAATTTCAAATTTCACATTGCTATTATGTGGAATTTGAAATTATGTGAAATTTGAAATTTTCACATAACTATAGTTATGTGAAATTTGTGAAATTCAATCGAGCATATGAAAATTCACAAAACTGGTTATGTAAAATTTGTGAAAAGGAAAAGTCACGTGAAATCACTCCAGCATTTGAAATTTCACACTAAAAAAGTTATGTGAAATTTTACATAACTATTTTTGAGAAACATTATTTTTTCACAGAATTAGTTAGGTGAAAAGTTTGAATTTCACACCACTAATACAAACATAGTTGTGCGAAAATATAGGTAAGTGTGCGAAATAGGAAAAACACAAAAAACTCTGCCAAACATAGCCTAAATTAACCCATTTTGGTTTTACATAATGGTTATGTGAAATGTCATATAACTTTTTACTACGTGAAATTACACATAACAAAGTTCAAATATGAAAGACAGCTTCTATCCCAAAGAGAGAGTGGTAAATAATGCATATCAGCCAACAATTTTCACATAACAAACAAAGAGCAAAAACATTGGCTAAACAAGCCCTAAAACAAAACCACTTTGATTAAGACCCAGACATAAAAAAAAATTAATAATAAAAGAAAAAATTTGTTCTAATTTCTCATACATAGTTATGTGAAAATTAGTTCAAATTTCACATTATGTGAAACCAAAACTAAATTTCACATAACTAGTTATCATGTAAAATTTGAAAACTTACGAAAAAGTTGAAACCTGTGCCAAACAATCCCTAAACCAACGCTAGGATCACTTGACCTCAAACCAAGTAATATATGAATAGATCTAGGACAAAGATGAAACAAGACAAGGCAAAGACAGAAACACCTCAAGAATAGTAAACCCAGCAAACTAATTGACAATAAAAAAAAATAGAAAGCCCTCCAAACCTAACAATTCAACTCAGATAACCTGGGTACAACATCATCATCGTGTAGCGAATGAAATACATCAAAAGTATGAAGAAGGGTGAAGAAATTAAGACCAGAATAATGTTAAGCAAATCAAATTAGGAGTTAGGGCAAAACTCACTTTCATCGTACTCATCAACCATACACCGTTGGAATATGTCACCGCCACTACAAATCGCTGCTGACCACTGCGTTGGCTAGTCATTGCCTCCTTTCCCGTGTCGGCCGCTACTTCGCCGCCACCGACGCTCTTCTCCCTCTCACTTTCTACCATTTCCTCTGTGTTTTAAACGGTTCCTTCCTCTGTATTCTCTCTCTATATGACGGGGATATTTTGGTCTAGGTAACTGTTAGTTAATTAGGTCAAAGGAGTCTGTGTGGTTAAGTTTTACTAATAAAGGAGTTTTGAGAAAAATTAAAAAATGGAATGGGCTTTTTACTCACACAGTATCTCCCAAATCCCTTTGAAGGTGACACCTTCAAATACACCAAATCTCCCACATCAAATTCCAACGATCACCTACGCTTGTCGACATAAATCTTATCCCTACTCTGAGCTGTCAGTAACCGTTGTCGAATTACATTTACCTTGTCCATCATCTCTAGCACAATTTTCTTCCCTTCAATCATTCTTTCTCCAACTTCTATCCAACAAATCGGTGAACGACATACGCGACTATACGAAGCTTCATGAGGAGCCATTCCTATACTTGACTGAAAACTATTATTATATGCAAACTCAATCAATGGGGCAAGTGGTCTTCACAATCGCCCTGAAAATCAAGTACGCATAAATGAAGTATGTCTACCAAAATCTGGATTACTCTTTCCGATTGACCATCAGTTTGAGGATAAAAAGCAGTACTGAAATGCAATTGGTACCCATTGCTTCTTGTAAGGCCCTCCAAAACTTTGATGTAAAACTCATCTCTATCCGAAATAATAGAAACTGGAATACCATGTAGTCTCACAATCTCGCTGATATACAACTTAGCTAAACTCTTCGGCTTAGTTATTCGAAGCGGTAGGAAGTGCGATGACTTCGTCAAACAGTTAACGATCACCCAAATAATAGTATTCAATTTCTTAGACCTCAGAAACCCACTAACAAAGTCCATTGTAATGTGTTCCCATTGATATACAACTTAGCTAACATCACTAGCTTAGTTGTTTGAAGTGGTAGGAAGTGCGACGACTTCGTCAGACGGTCAACGATCACCCAAATAATTGTATTGGATCTCTTCCATCTTGGAAACCCACTAACAAATCCCATTGTAATGTGTTCCCATTTCCACTCGGCTATCGGTAATGGTTGTAACAATCCTGAAGGAACTTGGCATTCGGCCTTCACTTGTTGACAACTCGTACATCGTGAAACATAGCGTGCTATTTCTTTCTTCATTCTCGACCACCAATAAACATGTCTTAAGTCTCTATACATCTTGGTGCTTCCCAGATGTATGGTGTATTTCGTATTATGTGCTTCCTCTAGAATGTTCCGTTTCAATTCTTTCTCGTCAGGTACACAAATTCTACCCCTCAATCTCAAAACATCGTTATCAAAAGTGAATCCCAGTTGTTTTTCCATTGGAATCTCATCACAAATCTTCTTCAAAGCCACATCTTGAAGTTGTTTCTCCGTAATCTCGTGAATCAAGAGTGGTTGAACCACAGTCGTCGACATCAAGCCACTTTCAATCCTCAGAATCACTTCAAGTTTCAAATTCTCCATATCTCAAATCAACTCTCATTGAGAAGTCAAATCTGAAGCTATGTTGGTTGGTGCCATACGACTAAAAGCATCGGCGACTACATTCGCCTTGCCTAGATGATACTGAATTGACAAATCATAGTCCTTCATCAACTCTAACCATCTCCTTTGCCTCATGTTCAAATCTCGTTGCGTGAACAAGTACTTTAAACTCTTATGATCCGTATATATCTTACATTTTTCTCTGTATAGGTAATGACGTCAAATCTTCAATGCAAAAATCACGACGGCCAATTCTAGATCATGTGTCGGATAATTCTTCTCGTGCGATCTAAGTTATCTCGACTCATATACAATGACCTTGTCACCTTGGATAAGAATGCAACCTAAATCTCTATATGAAGTATCACTGCAAATGATAAACCCCTTAGTCCTCGTTAGATTAGCTAAGATTGGTGCCTTCACTAGTCGACTCTTCAACTCTTGAAAACTTTCCTCACATTCCGGACTCCATACAAAAGCAACATCTTTCATCATCAACTGTGTCATCAGCATTACTATACGTGAAAAGTCTTTTATAAATCTCCAATAATAACCAGCTAATCCTAGGAAACATCGGATCTCTATTATATTCGTCGGTCTCAACCAATTGGTAACTGCTTCTATCTTATGAGGATCTACAAAAATTCCTTCCGCTGATACTATATGTCCAAGAAAAGCAATCTCCGTCAACCAAAATTCACACTTCTTCAATTTTTTGAACAATCTTTTCTCACGTAGTGGGTGTAAAGCTAATCGCAGATGGTGTTCGTGATTTTCAACACTTTTGGAATAAATTAGAATGTCATCTATAAATACAATAACAAACTCATCTAAATAGTCTTTAAAAACACGATTCATCAAGTCCATGAAAGCTGCTGGCCCGTTAGTGACTCCAAATGACATAACCAGAAATTCAAAATGAACATATCTAGTCCTGAAAGTTGTCTTCTCTCTACGTCTTCCTCCTTGACATTCAACTGGTGGTAACCGGATCTCAAGTTAATCTTTGAGAATACCTGAGCCCCTTGCAATTGATCAAACACGCCATCTATTCATGGCAACAGATATTTGTTATTGGCGGTCAACTTATTCAACTCTCGTTAGTCGATGTAGATACGCATTACCCTGTCCTTCTTCTTCACAAACAAGACTGGACCTCCCAAAGGTGAACACTAGGTCGGATAAAACCCTTCTCAAGCAGCTCCTACTGAACCTTCAATTCTACCGGTGCCATTCGGTACGGTGCTTTGGATACTGTTTGTGACCCTGGTACTACTTCTATCGTGAACTCAAGCTCTCTTTTAATCAATATGTTGGGTAACTCATCGGGAAAAACATCTGGAAATTCTCGAACTATTGGGATGTCTTCTATTAGTGGTCCAAGAACTCGTGTGTCAACAATCGAACATAAGAAATTTGAACAGCCTTTCTTCAACATCCTACTTGCTTAAATCATTGATATCAAGTACGGCGGTATGGTCACACCCTTACCCTAAAAAGTAAACTCTTTTTAACCTGGCGGATAGAAACTAACTCATTTATGCTCACAATCAATTCTAGCTTAATTGGCCGATAACCAATCCATGCCCAAGATAACATCAAAGAAGTTTATTGTCAACGGAATCAAATCGACGCTCAAGACCTTATCGCCTATCTTGATCTCATACGACTTGAATACCAATGAAGTTACTAATGGTTCTCTAATAAGCAATGATATATACAAGTCATATCCTGGCGGTTCGAACTTAATAGTTAAATGCTTAACAAAATCATGGGACACAAATAAATGCGTTGAACTAGAATCCATGAGTATACATGCATGATATGAACCAATAGGAAGAATAGCTGATACGACCATATCATCCGTATTCCCTGGCTTGAACTGAAAATATTGCCCTTGTTGTTGTGTGACTCCTTTCCCTTTATCCACTCATGGTTTTGTCCTTGATCCGCTTGGCACACTCGATGCCCCGGTACTCATTCCCGATTGTCTATTACTTGGATAGTTCTTTTGTATGTGCCCTGGTTGGCCACACTCAAGACATTTCTCCCTCATCTCTGGGTTGTACTCTTGGTGTTCTAGGTTGTGTTGGGTGTGGTCAGATTCGCGTTCAAAGGATAATTTTGGGATATGTGCCCTAGTTGCTTGCAAAGGTAATATGTACTCATTAGGTAGCAAGTCCCTTTGTGTCACGTATTACATGTTGGACATAACGGTCTCGAGTCTCCGATAAATGTACTACTTCCTTGGTCACCCACATATGATCCCGAACTTTGCGTGAATGGCTTCTTGGCATTCCTTTGTCCTTTGCTTCTTTGTCATTCATTCTCTTCCCATGTTGTCCTTGTCGATATTGATCGACACTTTTCTCAGCTATGCGGGCGACTTCCTTAACTAGAGAAATGGTCGGGTGTTGCAATATGTCAACACAGCTACAGATTTTTTTCTTAAGCCCTTCCTCAAATTTACGAGCCTTGTCTTTATCAATCGGAATTGTAGTTTTCCAAAAGTGCAACAAAGCATTATAACGAGAGACATACTCACCCACGGTCATATCTCCCTGAACTAAATTCGCAAACTCTTTTTCTGAGTATGAGTTGATCGAAGAAGGAAACACTTGTTGAATTCATCTTTAAATGCCTCCCACGTAGTTGGTTTCCCTTGCTCGAGCACACTATTCCACCAATCCAATGCTTCTCCCATCAATGTATCAGATGCGCAAAGAATTTTCTCTTCGTCGGTGCATATCACTGTACAAAAATGTCTGTCCATGTCCATCATCCAATGATAAGCCAAGTCCATGTTAACTTGTCCATGGTACAAGGCCGGTTTCCATTTGTGGAACTATTCTATAATCGTGTGTTGAGGTCTTGGTACCGGTGGTGCATTAATACATCGAACTTCAACCAGTGGAGCCTGAACATTCATCTGATCTCGTTCACTTACTGCCTGAACAAAATTCCCCACCATATTCACTATCTAATCCATACACGAATGCAGTGACAACTCTTTTATCGGGTTAGTCATGACGTTTCAAGTATTCACCCTAATAAGTACAATACACAAAGACCATGCATGCCATGCCATAATATATATATATATGTGCACAGATCATCATCACAATCAATAGATGCAACCATGTGAAGCATTTCTACAATGATAACAAATATTATCGTCACAATCACATACTCCATTCAACGTTACTCAGCATATAACGTCACTTGTTCTAAAAGTTCTAAACATATTGCTTTGATACCACTAAATGTCATAGCCCGATCCCACCATAACAGAACCGAAGCACGTGGCACGCCACCGAGGCTAAATCAATTCATTAACGTTCCCAAAAGACTTAGTTTAAGAAACACGCAGCGGAAAAGAAACAAGACATTTTAAAACCAGTAATCTAGTTGACTAATAAGAGGTCCGGTCAACTGGAAATGCAAGATATAGAGAGTTCAAAAACTCAATAGCCAGTCTAGTCGACTGCTTCCCAAGTCCAGTCTACTGGGGTAAAAAATTATCTGTCAACGGGTACCGTTAGGTCGAATAAAATCCAAACCAAGCAAAAAGATCTGATTCTGAAACACAAACTAGTCGATGTGTACGGGGACCAGTCGACTGCTTTTCAGAAAATGTTGGTGATGTGAGATTTGACATTTCACCAGGGGTCTCCAAGAAACTCACATAGACCTATGAACGAATCCAGTGAGCTCTTATACACAAAATGTTTGGGTGTATATATATACTCGTATGTATATATGTATATGCAAGTGAATCAAATTCTTACATGTTTAATTTAAGGGTAAATATCACTTACCTCCCTTGAAGTTTGACATTAATACACATACCTCCCCTCACGTTTTAGGAATCTCACTTACCTCCCTTATTTTTGAATTTTAGTGTTAGATTCCCTTAAATTTTCTAAGTGAGATTGCTGAAACGTGAGGGGAGGTATGTGTAATAAGGCCAAACCTGAGGAGAGGTAGGTGACATTTGCCTTAATTTAATTGTTAGTGTTAAATTTTTGCGTTAGATGCACAATGTTACTATCGAATTAACATAGATATTTATTTCCTTCGTGGGACTTTATGATCATGATCTTAGTGTATTCGTAAACATTATGCATATAGTTAGTTTGATAAATACATGTGGAATACTCATGATAATTTTGAAATTTATGTGAAATTCATTTTTTTTTATTCTATCAATTGCAGAAACTTAAAAAATATATATTATAAAATCTTGTTTGAGAATTTTAACATTCTTGCTGCTAGATCTATATAAAACGTGATTCTGCACAACTTTTGTTCTTTGTGTTTTACCTGATTCTACACTGTTTGGCAGAAAACGTAAATTTCAATAGCAGTTTTTATGTGACTTAAAATGTGTAAGTGTTATATTACGATTTTGTGTTCTTATTCCTTAATATGACAATGAAAATTTACTTGGAGATATATGAATTCTGGTATAATATTGGGCTTTGTGAATTTGTGGCTGTGAGAAGGTTTTAACCGAATCTGATATAAAAAAAATATCCTCAGAATTCATCACTACTTGTGATTTTAGGTATCGACTTCATGGATGACCCGTCCTAGTGTGATTAGATGGCGACTACCCGTCTGGTCATTTTTTTAAGCCTTATGCTTGGCTTCTTGGTCTATTTCATGAGCATCTAGACATTGTTTTATTGACGTCAAGAAAATAAGGACTATCCTTTCGTTGTATATTCAAACTCCAGTGATACTCCATGGGAGTTGGGACCGGAGTGCGAGTTATTATTACGTTAGGAGACACATGGGATGTATGTGTCTGCTGAACCATGGTGGGTGGCCGAGGTGGTGAATATAAGGTGTAATTCGATAAAATACTTTGTGGTGTTTTATTCTTACATTTAGAAGTTTGAATTATATTTAATTACCTCTTGTTGTGGTAAAATCGTAGAAATTTATGTATGCTTAGTAATAAGACATTTCTTCTGATTTTCGTGTTGTAATCATTGGTTTAACCATTGTAACAACCTGCATTTTCTTTAATTACTAGATGTAATTTCCATGTTATAAATTGTGTTACTTGTTTTATTTCAATAAAAATCTTTAATTAAATTGTAATTTATACTCCCTCCGTCCCATTTTATGTGTCCCTTTTTGGGAATCCAACTATTTAAGGGGACAAAAGGAATCTACACCTACTTTCCACAATTACCCATAATCATTGCACTTTCTTTTTTGTTTTGTTTTGGTATTGGTTGTAAGGAAGGGCAATTTGGGAAACTAAGTAAAATTTAAATACTAATTTAGGAAAGTGGACAACAATTTTGGGACATACCAAAATAGAAAGGGGGACACATAAAATGGGACGGAGGGAGTATAATTCTAGAATGCATGTGTCATGTTTTACCAACTATATAGAAATACTTGAAGTGAATTTCAAAACTGCATTTTGGGATAGATAATTTCTAGTGCCATAAATTGTTTTCCCAAACACACAAATAGATTCCTAGACACTTGCCTATACCTTGTTTGGAAATGCTTATAAGGTGTGTGTTAATTTTGTGACCATAAGTTATTTTGCCAAACAACTTATATGTGACCCCTATACATCTAATTGACCCCTATAATCCTATTTTTCCTTTCCACAGATTGTACAATCTCAATATATAGGTATCATATACGTATATATATCTGTATATTATGTGTGTTTAAGTATTTTAAATCTAATTGATTTTGTAGAGTAAGACATAAGGTGCTTGGCCACCAAGGATTTCTAGTTTTCTCTATATATACATACACATACCTTCACTATCTGAAGAGCTTTTATAAGCCAAACCTGAGAGAAAACAGAGAGAGATTTCACTTGCAAAATTTAGAGAGAGAAAGCTTCAATTCCATAGCCAAAGCTTGAGTTGGGCCTTCTTATTTTTGAGTTCTTTCTCAACAATTTCTTCTATCACAATTTCAGTGAGTATTATTAACTCACTATGTAATGTAATTCATGTTATTTATTGTTTAAATAGCTTAAATTGAAAATCACCATTGTTATGTTCATCCATGGAAGCTTGAAGCTTGAAAATTGAAATTTTCAACCTTAACAAAAATGAATTCTTAGAGATGATTATGAAAGATTATAGTTCATAGAAGCTACGGTTGAAATATTAGAGCTTAATTCATTCACGTCGCGACATATATTAAAAATAAAGTTTTGACACCTCTTGGTTTTTGGTAAAATTCGAGAGCTACAGATCGATTCGTGTTAAATTGATTTTAAATTCTTAATCCTTTTGGAAAAGCGAAGAGATTCGTATATTATATGTCATGCATGCTTTGGATTTCAAAATGGGTCAAAGCAGGACCCTCAAAACTGAAACAAAGGTATAAAACGAAGAAGATGAACTTTTTGTGCAAACTCACGCACGCGATCGCGCGAGTGGCCTGCGCTAGTGAGGGTCGCGCGAGCAGTCCGCGCGCGCACCCTGGGTAATTTCTGACAGTTTGAATTTTTATAAGAAAAACAAAAAAAGTGACATATCGCGAGAGCGGCCCGCGCGAGGGACCTGGCCTTTTTATGCTTTCTGTCTGTTTTTAGTTAAGGGACTGTTTGGATGAAGTTTTATGGGGCTTTAAAGTACTGTTTGGGAATTATATTAAAATGGAATCCTATTTGTTATGTTTCGGTTATAAAGTGATGATTAAAGACTTATTTATTCTTGAACGTACGTTATTCTTGTTTTCCAGTGATTGACATTTTTGTATTGCATTGCATTGATACACATGGGGAGTCAGTTTTACATGCATGGTGAGGGATCGTCAGTGTGAAAAGAGTAAGTGGATGAGATTGTGTTTTGGACACTCCCTGGTAATTGTGTACCATCGTATAATGCTACAAGAACGTGGTTAGAGTATCCTTGGAATACGACAGTGACAAAACTAGAGGCGCCCATGGTAGCGCTAAAGTGTGTGACACCGACTCGGACATTCCTTGGCACCCATGGTAGTGCTAAAGTGTGGCCTACTAGACACTCCCTGGCATATGTGGTATGGATAAAGTGTGAGGTAATTGGACACTCCCTGGTACCCCGTACTAAAGTGTAAGACAAACTGGACAC
Organism: Hydrangea macrophylla; assembly: GCA_033977485.1. NCBI lineage: Eukaryota > Viridiplantae > Streptophyta > Magnoliopsida > Cornales > Hydrangeaceae > Hydrangea > Hydrangea macrophylla. The sequence goes on from CM066989.1 coordinate 12,479,006, forward strand.
TCCCTGGTACCCCTGTGCTAAAGTGTGGTCACCTTAGTGTGTCAAGGTACTAGAGTGAGAGAGTTGGTTGAGGTGTTGTCGAGTGAAAAGAGTCGGTAAGATGAGAATGATTGCATTGTTCCATGCACGAACACATGTTTTATGGATTGGAAATTAGGACATTATCGTTACTGCTTTATAAATTGAAATCATTACGATGTTCCTAATCTATTGAATAATGAAACTGTGAATTGAAAAATGGTAAATGAGCATGTTTTACATTACAAGTACATGTTTTTAATACACACCAGCTTTTTAAAGCTGACGGTGTTGATGCGCCCTGGACATTCGTGTCTAGGCTTTTCAGGTTATGATCATGCTTTATGTTACGAACAATGAATTTGTAATAAGGATGACTGTAATGGATTATTATTTTGTTTCAAGGCAGGTTGTGCCTCTAGATGACCACATGATGTAATAATTATTAATTTGGTAAAATTTTTGCAAGCCTTGTTTGCTCTTACTCTGATTTAGATTATTATGCTATTTGACGTTTGGGACGGAATCGATCCTTCAAACTGTCGCGACCTACGAGTCCATAAAGGAAATTAAATGCCTTCCATATTTATGCTACGTCGGGGCGTGACAACCATGGTTTTTGTTTTTGTTTTATATTTTATTTTATTTATTTTTTCTATGTATAACTTATCATTTCTGGGAAATTGGGATTTGGAAATAAATGGGATCAGATTAGTAAATTGAATAATTTGGACACTTAATTCATAATAAATAGCCGTTTTATGTTTTGTCTAATTCCAGCTCATTCATGAAAATAAATTTAGTTTTAGCAAGAAGTACCTAATTTTGGATTTTTGATAAATTTATTAACTTCTATTTTTGCAGGATAGTAGGCCCACTAATGTGTTTACAGGTTTTGGCCTAGCATAGTTCAAAATAGTAAGTGTTTACTTAATTTAGTTCGGTAGGAACTATAGGGCTACCACATAAAAGGGCAACTACCCATTGTCCCCCGTTAAGTGAGTGGAACTACTTTCCTGCCTGATCTCTCGTATGATGTTGTTGTTGTTGTTTCTGTGGTTGTGTTGGTTTAAGGGATTGTGAGCAATATAAGACTGTGTGTGGCTTAGGTTATTTTAACTCATGCCAATCATGTGCGTTCCTGAGTGGAGCATAATCGAATGTATCTGCGCAGGTTTATTAGTTGATCGGATTGTCTGGTAAAGCTGGTATATGTGTGGAATATTGAAGAATTTTTTATTTGTTTTATAATTATGTCTATAGAGGATATATTATTTCATGATATTGTATTTTATGTATTTTATTTGACATTATGGGCCATTATTTGAGATCATATATAAAGTAATCAGTTGTATGTTGGGTATTGGGACACGTGTAGTAGCTCTGTTCAAGTTTTTGTAAAGAAGGTTTTTCTCTTATAATTTTAAAATGTTTATATTTTTAATTTATTTATTGTAATCTTAAAAGGAAATGTTTGAAAAAACAGTTATCGTAATGAAGTTAGTATTGTAATCTTATGGACTTATTTTCTTTTAAAGAGATCCTATTTTCAAAAAATTCTCTTCATTGGATGGGTTGGTGTTTCACTCTCAAATTTTGGGCGATTAAATATTAGTTCGGATATGCTCTTCATTAAATATTTAGGTTGTACCAAAATCGGGGTGTGACAGGCCAGGCTTGGGCTTGGGCTTGGGCTTGGGCTTGGGCTTGGGCTTCCAAAACTATGCCCAGGCCCTACCCGGGGATGCAATGGCCTAGAGCCAGGCTGGCCCTACCTTGGGCTTGGGCCGGGATTAAGGCTAGTATTTTCGGGTTGGGCTTCGAGTCGCCCGCTGGGCGGGGCTTAGTTTTACACCCCTACTTAGAGCATCTCCAATTAGCCAACTCTTCAACTTTTTTCTTCAAAATCTATACTACAATGACCTATGTGGCCCTTTGAATAGCTACTTTTTATTATTAAAAAAATCTAGAGAATCTCCATGACATACTACAAATGCTATTATTTCACTACTCTTTACATTTTTTTAATATTATTAAGTGCTAGATTTGGGGCTCGAATTCTTCAGTTCCTCGAAAAAGTACTATGGCATCTGAATGGTCTTGAGGCCGAGTGGACAGTGGTGTGCAGGTGATAGGAAGTGGTTACCCATTTGATATATGGTCATTCGATTGGCCGATTGGAAGGTCAGGGAGGGATCGATCGGGGTGACGTATTTTCTGCCAAAAAATTCCTTGTATGATTTCTTATAGATTTATTTTTCTTAGTCTACGTTGGTTTTGTAAGATATGTGAGAGACTTATCAAAGAGGGTTCTTTAGTGTAGAAGACTTGTTATAATTATAATTCTAATAAAACTAAGAATAGGTAAGGGTTTTTTTTTTTTTTTTTTTATATATAGGGATACCTTTGTGAAGGTGTGGTAGATGTATTTGTGAATGCATTGAGAGAGCATGCACATTGTGTGTGCATTCTTAAGGAATAGAGAGTGAATATATGTAATACCCTATGATACGCCCAAAATTATAGGCAGTTTCCTACTCAAGTTAGAAGACTAATGGAAAGTGCAAACTATTTCCTAATCCAATTAGGAAACCCCCACAATTAATGTCAATTAATCCTAATACAATTAGGAAACCTACTTGATTGGTGCCAATCACATCCTAATGGGATTATATTTCCTTATCCATGTACGAGTAGGTCTCTTACATCTATAAAAGAGACCACTCACCCCCCATGGAAGGGGCCAACTCTTTAGTCTACACAGCACCTCTACAAAATTCACCATTATATGCATAAACCCGGCCGGTATTACTGGTAGTGCCGCCTCTCTTTGTTGGCTCACCAGGCTCGCCGGTGATCTGCTAGTGAACGTGCTCAGACACACCCGTGGACGTAGATACCTTCATTAACAGGGCCGAACCACATACAAAAATAGTCTTTTATTCTCTCTCCCAAATTGCTTTACTTTACTGTTACCAATTTTTGGCATCATCAGCTTGGCGCCGTCTGTGGGAAACGACAATTCTTCTCATCAACAAATTCTTGACTGATCAATATGCCGCCAAAGAAGGGTAAGAAGGCTGCGCAGCAGTCTGACCGGGATGTTCCGTCGGCCCCGGCGTCGACTGCAGCAGTCCTGACATATGAGCAAATCACCGCAACCCTCACACAACTCTTGGAGGGCCAGCGTCAAATCCAGCAACAGATCGAAGCACTCTAGCGCAGCAAAGCAATCCTCCAGTGGCCGGGAAACGACCCGGGAACATTGCGTACGGTCGAGAACCGATCTTGACCAGACAACGGACCCGAGCCAACCCGTCCCATGTTGAGGATGCCAGAGACATCAACAGTGGGCGTGCTGCCCGAGAGGAAAGGCAGGAGCATATTGCCCGGGAATCAGTCCAGGGTCACTTGGTCAAGAGCCAAGTTGTCCCTAGGCGAACGGTTACCCGGAGTCATAGCTGAGCCCGATCTCAGAAGACAGCACCCTGCCATGAAGAAGCCTCTTCCACCAACCCGACCAGCTCCTCAGATACCGGTCGAGAAGGAGTGGAAGCCCGAATCAAGTACTTACAGAAGCAGATCGACGGAGTGGCCAAAAAGCTTGGTCAAAACCGTGTTCCGAATCAAGCCAATGCCGAGACAGAGTCACCATTCTCCAGCCAGATCACGAGGTTCTCTATCCCGTGCGAATTTAAGCAGCCTCGGCATGATTCATACAATGACTCGGAAAGCCCGGTCGACCACGTCCGGACCTATAAGGCTCAGATGGCCCTAGCCACCAACTCCGATGAGCTACACTGCCTAGCCTTCCCTAGCACTTTGAAAGGCCTGACCATGCAGTGGTTCTACTCCTTGGAGCCCCGATCGGTCTGCAGTTTCAAACAACTCAACAAGCAGTTCATCAACCAGTTCGCCGGTATGCATGAGCGGCCAAAGCCAGACATGCAGCTACTGACAGTCAGACAACGGAGTAATGAGTCCCTCAAGGAGTTCACCGACCGGTTTAACCAACAGAAGCTTCAAATTCGCAATTTAAACGAGACAATTGCCATCATAGCCTTCTGCTCGGGAGTTCAACACACCAAGTGCGCCGCGTCGTTCCACAGAAACCGACCGGAAACTTTGGTTGAGCTCTCTGAGAGGGTTGGAAAATATATTGACACTGAAGAGTTTCTGAAGACCAAATACACCGGGCAAGAAAGCAACGAGTCTTCCAGAAGTAAGCGAAAGCGAGATCAACCCGGGAGTTCTTACAGTTCTTCCAGTTCACAGAGGTCTGAGTCTGGCAATCCCGACCCGACCACTGGTTCACAGCAGTCCGGGTCAGGCAGCCCCGACCGGATCTCCAGCCCACAACAGGCATGGTTCGACAGTCCCGACCCGACCTCTAGTTCACATCGGTCAGGATCAAGCAGTTCCGGCTTTGCCTTCAGCACATAAAAAATTAGGAGCCCGACGATCCTGATCCGACCCCCTGTCTCCATCATTCTAGATGAGCCCGACTACAATGGTACTTGCCTGATCACTACGTGAGGCTCCACCGATTGTCAGAGAGCTCATCCAAAGACCTCGGGCCTAACCCCAAGGCATATAAAAAGACCTCGGGCCTAACCCCGAGGCAACCAAAGACCTCGGGCCTAACCCCGAGGCACTAAAAAGACCTCGAGCTCCGAACTCAGGCACTAAAGACCTCGGGGTCACGCCCGAGGCACCGGCTTCGCTTAGGTCCAACCGACGATGGGGGCAAACTCCCTAGGTGGCTGATGAAGGCAAGCTTCAAAAGACCCTGCAACCACCATGTTCTAGGTCGGTTACCTACAGTCGTAGCCTCTGTAAGACCCTCGTCTTAGCAAAAGCTTGGGGGGCAAGACGGCGCAGTGAACTAAACAGGTAATCACACCGGGTATCTACAGGCCTCGCGGATAACCAAGTCAAAATCTTGGACAACCCGAGCACCTACAGTACTCAGAGGCATTAACTCCACTTAGGCCCAGACCAACGATAGAGGTGACTAAAATCTCTTAGGTTGGCCGACGATAGAGGAGCAAAAGGACCCTAAAGCAACGTGATTTAGGTCGGCTCCACCAACATGGTCAAGCTCTTCTCCCAACAGTCTTGACGAAGGCTAACTGGGCGGAAGACAACCATCCGGAGCTAACATAAAATGATCCTAAAGCAATACGCTTTAGGTCGCCTTTTCCAACATGGTAAAGCTCTTCTACCCACAACCTTGACGAAGGTTCACGAGCAGAAGATAACCATCCTGGGAGCTAACTTAAGCAAAAAAGACTCCGAAGTAGGCCGAGTCCCAACTCTCGGTCACTTCCCGAGCATTCAAAGACTCCAAATTAGGCAGGGTCTCAACTCCCGGTCAGTTCCCGAGCACCTAAAGGTCCCGAGCTAGGCAGGGTCTCAACTCTCAGCCAGTTCCTGAGGACTCACCAGGCTCAGAAACCCCGAGGCAGCTTCCTCAAGCACTCAGACAGTGGCAAGTGGCATCAACTAATTTCCAAACTTGCCCCGATATAGCATCTGGCCAATCTTGGAAATGGGGGGCAACTGATACGCCCAAAATTATGGGCAGTTTCCTACTCAAGTTAGAAGACTAATGGAAAGTGCAAACTATTTCCTAATCCAATTAGGAAACCCCCACAATTAATGTCAATTAATCATAATACAATTAGGAAACCTACTTGATTGGTGTCAATCACATCCTAATGGGATTATATTTCCTTATCCATGTACGAGTAGGTCTCTTACATCTATAAAAGAGATCACTCATCCCCCATGGAAGGGGCCAACTCTTTAGTCTACACAGCACCTCTACAAAATTCACCATTATATGCATACACCCGGCCGATATTACTGGTAGTGCCGCCCCTCTTTGTTGGCTCACCAGGCCCGCCGGTGATCTGCTAGTGAACGTGCTCAGACACACCCGTGGACGTAGGTACCTTCATTAACAGGGCCGAACCACATACAAAAAATAGTCTTTTACTCTCTCTCCTAAATTGCTTTACTTTACTGTTACCAATTTTTAGGGCCCAAAAATTGCTTTATTTTTGGAATGTATATGAATAAATAAGACCTTGTATTTCTTATTTCATGTACGTATGAACTTTATTTTACCATTGCTTCATTTTGTGTCCCAATCGATTGGATTGTTTTCCCAAACGATTGCCCTTGCTTATATACCAATCGATTGGATCTTTTACCAAATGATTGCTATCTTAACTGCCTCAAACCATTACTTTGGAAAGTATATCAATCGGTTAGAGTCATTAATACCAAACCCCAATCGATTGGACCTTTATCCGAATTGACTGCCCATCTCCTACCTACCCTAATCGATTGGAACCTTTGCCAATCGATTGGACTCATCAGTTTTGATCCTCTCAATTTGGCTAAGGATAGGCCATGTGAACTCTTTTACTTTATATATAGGAGATGCATTTATGCACTTTTACCTTTCCAGAAACTTTGAAGAGAGAAAGGGAGAGATATACCTTATTATATATATACACTCATATATATGCACACATACACCCACTCTCACACACACTATAGAGAAGAAGAAGAAGAGAAGAAGAAAGAGAAGAGAGAGAGAGAGAGAGAGAGAGAGAGAGAGAGAGAGAGAGAGAGAGAGAGAGAGAGAGAGAGAGAGAGGAAGTCATTGAAGCTCAAGCTTCAAACACACACCCAAACACCCCCTAGCACATTAAGGTGAGTTTTAAAATCACTGGGTTACTTATTATTGAATTTCATACTTGACCTAAAGAAGGAAAGACATAAAAATCATCTTTCCCTAATATTTTGTATGATGGACTGCCAGTCTCTGGGAAGAAGACATAATCCCAATCAATTGGGACTTTTCCCAATCGATGGGAATTATTGTTGACCCAATCGATTGTCATATTATGCAATCGATTAGTATTGATTATGACCCAATCAATTGGACTTTTTCCCAATCGATTGTTATTATTTTTGTCCCAATTGATTGGACCTCTGTCACAATCGATTAAGACAGTCCACTACAAAAATATTGAGGAAACTACAATTCATGCATCTTTCATTCTTTTAAACATGTTATAACAACAAAGGGGTGTTACCAAGTGAGTTTAGAGCTCACCTTAGGTGTCAAGGGGGTGTTTGGTGTGTGTATTGAAGCTTAGAGCTTCAATGGTGGTCTCTCCTCTCTCTTCTTCTTCTCAGTTCTGTTTTATTCTTTTATTCTTTTCTTCTCTTCTTCTCTTCTTTCTATTTTTCTTCTTTTAGTTTCCTTCTTCTCTTCTCCTTTAGTCCATATGTGTGTGTATGTGTATGTGTAAGTGTATGGGTGTATATATATATGTATGAGTGTATATCTATAACACACAAAACACACACACACACATACACACACTCTCTCTCTCTCTCTCTTTTCCTCATTGATTTCTGGATATAGAAATATGCCCAAAATGATCACATATATATAGAAGATATGTATTCATGTGGCCTCTCCCCAACTAGAGCAAAAGAATCTATACAGTTGCTGCCAATTGATTGGCCAAAGTGGCAATTGATTAGGGAAATTAATTAATGTACCAATCGATTGGTACAAGGGTTCAATCGATTGGGGTTGGGTATTAATGACTCTAACCGATTACGGTTAAGTCCAATGGATTGGATCAGGTGGTAGGTACAAAAAAGTGCCAATCGATTGGGAAATGGTGCCAATCGATTGGTGCCCAAGAAAAGGCAATCGATTAGGAAAATAGTCTAATCGATTGGTCAACAGAATACACCAAAGGTAGAGCAAAACTCATACAAGTATGTAAAGAAGAATTAATATAAGGTCTTATTCATTATAAATACATCCCAAAATATAGGGTATTACACATGAAAAAGTCATGTATCGGTGTTAGAGTGGAACTAAGTAGGTTTACAAAGATCTAGGAATATTGCGTGGGTATGCTTTGGTCATTAATATGTCCTTAAAAGCGGTGGACCAGACCAAGTAGCCCTAAAATAAACTGATGATTCATCAATATGTCCTTAAAAGTGGTGGACTGTGAATGTGTCTTTAAAAGCGGTGAACCAGGATCACTAGCAGATTACGAGAAGTCGTGGCAATAGAATGATGTATCGTTGCTCAAAGCATTATATCTCTGAAAAGTGGTGGACTGTGCATATGTTCTTAAAAGTTGGGGACAAACTGATGGGATATCCATGACAGGCGGTGAACTGTGAATATGTTTTTAAAAGCGGTGGACAGGGCAATGGTGTATCCGTAGAAGTAAACTACTATTGAGTTCATTCTTCAATCAATCGAGTATAGTCGATCGTTATGTATCAAGACGATAGAAATTGGTTAATGATGAGATTGAATAAGAGAAGATAGTATTAGTATAACTATAATTGAAATTGTTTCATAATTTTTAATAACTTCATAATTACGATACCATGTTAGTGTTTAACTCACTTCATGAGTTGGCAGCGTTTTATGTCGCTGGACATTACCATATTCCAGCCTATCCTGTTTATGACTATGTAGGGGAATGACCTATAGGTGAGTACTAGTGCGCTGGAGATGACGTTACCGGAAAGGGCTACCCTGAGGGAGATCCGACGGAGAAAGACTACTACGTCTACACCAATTGAAGACTAGGGCTAGATAGTAGTTTAATTTATTTTATACTTTTCGGACCTTTTTGTAACCAGGCTTATGTTTCCTTAACACTTTAGTTTTATTTTATTCCAGACCTTGATTTGTAATAGCTAGTAACTTTAAGTTATGATTATCCCTGAAGTTAGAATTGTCTATTATTGTCTCTTTATTCCTCCTATTGTTTAGTACTGTGTGGTGTGTATAATCATGTGACTTCACCAGTCACTGCCTATGGACCCAAAAAGTAATTTATTTTCTCTATTTTTGCTATTCTGGAGCATGACAATATACGAGAATTATTGGTGTGTGCTTATCTAGGTGTAGAGATTCCATACGAGAGATGTGTTTTTAAGTTCCTTGTGAGGGTTTGTATTCTTCATGAATAAAGCAGTAATAGTCGTTCTTTGCCCGTGACATGGATCAAGTCAAGTGAACCACATTAAACTTTGTGTGCTGTTATTCTTACTTTTATCTCTCTATTGCAATTTTGTGTGTTACTATTTGACTGTTTTTGGGCGTCGTCACAACAAATTGGTATCAGAACTGAAGGTACGAATCTATGGTTTCAGATAGTTTTTTTGTTGAGTCGCGAGCGTTGATAGGAATGTTTGATGAAAGAAGAATTATAGCTTTTGACAGTGTGACTCCCGCTCACGCGCTTATAATTTAATCATATTTAGCATGCTTTGTTAATCATTTAATGATGATTTGGATATGTGTAATGTGGGTCTTAACCCACTAAATTAGTTATGAATGTCAAATCAGGAACCCAGATATGGCCAATATGGCAGTCCCAAATTGGGACATGTGTTGAGAGGTCCCTATGTGATAGGACAGTGACGTGGAATCAACTTATGTGCTTAAATGGTTATTACTGGCATATGTGCCATTTTTTTGTTATTGTTTTATATTATGTGGGTTAGTAGAGACCACTCCCTTGGTCAGTTTAGGGTGTACCTTTATGAGTGCGATTTGGACATGTTACATAATTAGTAGATTAATTAGCAACTTTATAATATAACATAGGACCACTTTTGGGACCCATACGAGACATAGACAAACACCCATTTAAGTTTGTGATAGATTTACTATGATTTCTTAACTAGTAAGTCGTAGTTGTAATAAACCAGAATCTTGGGAATGTAATAATAAATTACATAAGTGGTATTGCACGTGTGTTGACATATGGAGAGCTGACTCATGTCACTATCTTCAACCTATTCTTCCTCTTTAATTAATAACTAGTCGACTACCCGTGCAAATGCACGGAAATTTGGCAAAATATTCTCTGGAATAGAATAGTAAGGAAAAATCTACAATATATTATAAGCAAAAGCCAAAGCAAGGGAGAGTGCCATGAGGAATAAGATATCTTTTATACAAAAATCATGAACATAAAAAGAAAGTTTGCAAACGTAGTGTCAAGTTAAAGGTGTGTGGTCGTGTGTTACTATTGGAATTCCAAATAAAACATTTAATTATTAACTTTTGAAATCAAACACGATCAGCATGGTTTTTTTAACCAAACATAGTTGGAAGGTCTTTGTCTCCTTCTTCATGTGTCATCACAAAGCTCTGCATTTTGAGTAGAATAGAGAATTAAAACATGTTCATCTAATTATATATACAGAAAAGAAATGGAAAAATTATCATTATATTACTTATGATAAGAAATTAACTATTTTATGTAACTGCAATTCTCACTTGTACACCAAAATTTGCCTAACCCCGTGCACCAATCTTAAAGATAATTTGCAAATCCATGAGAAAAGGGGAATGAGTTCTGGCATAGTAGGAATTAAATAGCAAATTAAGAAACAGATTAAGGAAATATAAACATGTACATAAAAAAGATTAGAAAAAAAAGGCCCTTCCAACTTGTCCATTTAAACACCCATTAACACATGGCACTCTCCTATTCCTTTTCTATGCCACGTGGCACTATTCTATCATCTCAACCAATTATAGACCAGTAAATCAGCAAAGCAAGTTGACCTTAACGCAAGAACTCCATCACGTGGCACAATGTGTAATAGTTTTTTTGCTTTGGAATAGGAGAGACGTAAGAACTCCATCACTCTCCTATTCACTTCATTCATAGCCATCTTTCTCTTGCACTGTTCCTAATATCATTACGCTAGGAGTTAATATTTTTTGGAATTTAGTGTTAGTTACGGGTGGACCGAATCCTAATCTTAATTTAATTAGAAATAGTGTTGACCAAGGGCGTATCTAGCCTGGGCTGACTTGGGCTATAGCCCAGGGTAAAGTTTAAAACAAAAAAATTTACTACTCTCCGTCCCATAATAAGTGTCCACTTCATTTTTGCACAATGTTTAAGAAATTTATATTATATTAATTTACTTAGTTCATTAAATAGTCACTTTCCAATTTTACCCTTTGATGTGATAGGTGTTTGACTTTTTGCTTGTTTTGGGACCACAAATAAATGCTTATTTGTCTTTATTATAAGGGTAGTTTTGGAAAGTAAGTAAAAGCTGTATGCCAATTTAGGAAAGTAGACACTTATTGTGGGACATCCAAAAAAAGAAATGTGGACACTTATTATGGGACAAAGGGAGTACATGTTATATATGGCAGTTGGGTGGCGTAGCCCAGTGGATGGTGTTTGAGACTCCAAAGTGGATGACTAAGGTTCGAACCTCCTAGTGGTGCACCCTTTTAGTTCCTTTTTTTTTTTTACTCAAAAAACAAAATGCCCAACCCACTAGCATTAATCATTCTTTAGTCTAGTCCGCATAGCAATACTTTGTATTCAAGCCCAATTCATTAGCCTTAGTTGAGTTCTAACCCAGGTAATATTTATGATGTGCTTGTTATTTAAAAAATGTTCTAGTCCAGCCCATATTTCTTTTTTGCATGTCATTTGTTTTCTTTTCCCTTTTTTTCAAAATTTTTCTGCTTTGGCATTTACACTTTCTGCTTTGACGTTAGCATCACTAAAAAAAAAATATCTCTATTACCACCATCTATATCCCATCTTTAAATAAATATTTTTAATTACAAGATTACCATGTACAAAATTACTTAAAAGGCCAATTTAATATAAAAAAAATCTTAAAGAATACACCCTTCTACATATACATATTTAAAAGCCCTAACTCATCAATCCATCTATTTACATACTATATATAAATAATGGGGAATGCTAACTTAAAATACGGAGGCCTTTTAGCGGCGAAAAAAACTTTTTTGCGACGAAATTCACCTTTAACGACAAATTTATTTTTTCATCTTTTAGTGATGAAATATTTTCTTGTTTTCTTGTTTTCTTTCTTTTTTTTTTTTTTTCCGTACTTAGTTAGTATTCCCACTGAAGGAATGGAAGTTCTTTGGAGGACTTACTCTGTCCTGTTGACATGTTGCTTCAGATTAGTTCTCTCTCTCTTTTTTCCCACTAACCAGAAGAATTGGGAGATTGAAGAATGCAGGTTATGCTGTTAAAAAAAAAACACTTAAATATAAATTCGTAACTATTTTAAAAATTTCACGAGATGGGGGATTTTTTTTTTAGAAAGTTACTGAAATTTCACAAAGACGGGGGATTTTTTTTTTTTGCAAAGTCTGACGCTGCCATCTTAAATTATCGAAAATTGTCAAGTGAGTTGCACATAATGCTTACTTGTCATAGGTTAGGTTAAAATAAACAAAGGAGATTTTGAATTGAGCGAAAATAATGCTATTTTGGATATAATTAAATGCAATTTTGAATCTAATTGAATGCGCTTTTTTGCACGATTCACAATTTCTTTCGTTTGTCTTACCTTAACTAGGAGGATGGCCCGTGCAAAGCACGGGCGTTGGATTTGATTGAAAACATATAATATATATTTTTGTTAATGTGTACACAAAAGAGAAATAAATCTATTAATTCTTAAGATGGTGTTAAAAAAAATATGCTTGAACAATATCTATATTAACTGACGTTAAACAAACAATTTTTTGCTAGATAAATAGTACTAGTAAAAAAATTCAAAAATTTGTAGTGAAGAATTTTATAGACTGGCATTAATTGCTATTTCTTTGACCAGTTAGAAATTATGTTTGAAATTCGTACGAAAAAAAAATCTTGAGTCGAAATAGAGAAAAAAAATTTAGCTACATTTCATAGATTTATGATTTGAAAAATAAATGTAATCAAACATTAAACCCTAAATGTATTGAACATGCACCGCTGACAAAATAATTGAGTTATTTGAGTAATGTTCACATTCAACAATTGTATACACTTAAACTTTTACAAAAGGGTACTATACACAAGATAAAAAGGTAATTAATTTATAAGTATACGCACTTTAAATTTTAAGGATTTCACAACCTTTTTCATAATCATACATCATGACCCTTAATTTTAGAGAATCCATGAGGGTCTCACATAAGTCCCACACTGGACCTACTGAAATCAAGGGCCGTGATGTATTGGTTGTGGAAAAGATTGTGAAAAAGGTTGTGGGTGTAGCATTATTTTTTCTTTAACAAATAACATATTACATAGATATATATATATATATGAGCGTATATATATACAAATATCTACACTAATATAGAAAGATAAAGGAAGGGGTGCCAAATTTATTTTTCTCACACCAATAATTATAATAAAACCTACACAATTTCCTAATGAAACAAATTCACAAAGTATTAAAATGTCATTTCAAAATTTTTATTTTAAAAAATAATTTCTCTCAACTACCCACCCCCATCTCTCGCACTGACATAGTGAGTGACACTCCTCTAGTACATACAAAAATGATAGTTTACAAAAGGCAAAAGAGTAATTTGATAATTCGATTTAACAAAAGAGAAATTTACAACAAGTATAAGGGTAATTTGGTTATTCAATTTATAATGGTACACACTTTAAACTTTTAGGCTATTTTATTTAACGCATAGATAATATATACATATATATATATATATACACATAGGGGGAGGCTTTTAGCTGCACTGGGTAAGTGCACTGACCCAGTGCACTAAGCCTAACAAACCTGCAGGTTCGCGGAGCGGCATAACGGGGCGTGGGTCAGTAGGGCAACTCACGAGTTTTTTAGGTTTAAAAGCCCAGTGCACTTACCTAGTACACCTAATAGCCTCTCCCTGTATACACACACACACATATATATATATAAGTGTAATTAATTATGATAGACAAAAGAGTAACTTGGTAATTCGATTTAACAAAAGGGTAATTTGCAAAACACATAAGGGTAATTTGGTTGTTCAATATCTATATATATATCATGAGTCCGGCTCCATTGGTGATACGAACCCCGCCAATAATGTGACGAAACCCGTAACACGATTAATGTCTCGGACCGTTCTACTGTCAGATTCAATAGAAACCGCAACCCAACACCTATAACAGATGCGAACCTTGGTATAAAGGATGAAGACGCCACAATCAAGGATGGAAAACTCGATTGATAAGTCCAGGTATGAACGCCACAGAGTAAATCTGATAAGTTCGAATAGTTCTTCAAAGAACCAAAGAGAAAACTCTCACAATATTATTAATGATCAAAACTGAATATTACAAACCCTAAAACTGTTTAAATAGCTGAGGCTTAAAGTTGGGCCCTTTTAAGCCTACGAAATATTATGGTCCAATATAATTCATCCCAAAACTAAAATAAAAGGAAACTAATGAATATAAAAAATCCCTAAGTTGGCATGCAAGCCTATAATTTATTCTAGAGCTTGAATCATGGACACCCAGCCTTGTGGATCACTAGTATCCTCCTTTGGGCCACTCAGATTAGTCTCAACCCAAATTTGTTGAACCAGCCCATTGAGATTGTCCTTGAACCGCTTTGCTCGCGCCCTTGTAACCGGACCAATTGGCACGTGGTTCGGGTCCGCATTCCACCTTGTGCTAGCCGCCATGTTCTCATCAATTGGGCACTGGGTAAGCGCACTGAGCTTTTAAGCCTAAAAAAACCACGGGTCAGCGAGTGGCGCGATGGGACGCCGGTCAATGGGGCGGCCACTAGTTTTTTTAGGCTTAAAAGCCCATTGCGCTTACCTAGTGCGCACTGGAGCCTAACTCTATATATCATAATAGAATAAAGGGAGAATTAAAAATCAGTCAACACTTTGTTGGCAATTTAAAAGTTAGTCTTGTGCTCTTTGGAAATTAAATACACATAAACTTTTTTGTAAAATATCAAAAATGGCCCTCTTCCTTGGTCTCTTCTCTATCTTCTCACTAGCCACCACCACCACCACCACCTGCCGCCGCCACCACCACCACCACCACCACAGCCACGACCACTACCACCATCACCTGCCGCTACCACCACTACCCTCAAAGGGTCATCATCACCACCACCACCAAACCCCAACCTCTCTCTCTCTCTCTCTCTATATATATATACATGAGTATATATATACCTAATATATGGCCACCACCAACCAAACCTCTCTCTATCTCTTCTTCTAACCACCACCACGGGCTTCCTCCCTCATCCACCCCTACCACTGCAGAAAAGAAAAGTAAAAACAAAAAGTCGTAGGTTGGAACAAACGCACCAAACGTATCAGGAGCAACTCACCAAATGGAAAGAGGAACGTTGCTCTTACGTTTGGTGAGTTGCTCCCCGGTATGTTTAGTGAGTTACTCCTTCTGTTTGGACAATTAATCCAAAAACCTACACTTTTTTTTTGTTTTGTTTTGTTTTTTTTTTTTTTTGTAGAGGCAATGGTGGATGAGGGAGGTGGCCCGTGGTGGTAGTGGTGGTGAGAAGAGAGATAAAGAGAGAGAGAGAGAGAGAGAGAGAGAGAGAAGAGATCAATGAGATAGAGAGGTTGGGGTAGGGGTGCCACCACCAACACTAACCTAAACCCAAACACCAACCCCTCTCTCTCTATATGTATACATACATCTAATACATGGTCACCGCCACCCCAACATCTCTCTATCTCTTCTCTCTCTTCTCACCACCACCACTACAGGCCACCTCCCTTGTGCACCATCGCCTCTACCCAAAAAAAAATGTAGGTTTTTGGAGCAATTGTCCAAACAAAAGGAGTAACTCACCAAACGTATCGGGAGCAACTAACCAAACGTAAGGAGCAACGTTGGTGAGTTGCTCCTTATGTTTGATGAGTTGCTCCCAATATGTTTGGTGAGTTGCTCCTACCATTTGGACAATTGCTCCAACCTGCAACTTTTTTTTCTTTGCTGTAGTGGCAGTCATGGCCAGCCCAAAGGGGTGGCAAAAGGGGCAACCTCTCCGGGCCACTAAAGTTCACAAAATTTTGAAAGTCTCCCATGAAATTTTCATAATTAGATTTTTATCTTGAGATTTTTAGTATTTTACATTTAGGCCTCCCCCAAGGCCCGATTTAGTATCATCAACTACATATATATTGATATACATATATATAAAACTCAAAAGTAAAAGCCGTGGAATTTTGAAAATTACACTTTTATTGTAATAATTTTTGAGTTTTAGAAATAGGCCCCTCTAGAATTTTAAAAGATACCATACAATGTTTAAGTTTCACAAATAGACTCATATTATGAGTAGACCCAAAAAAAATTTCCAATTGTGTATTAAGGAAATCCTGAAAAATTGTCAATTATGTATAAGTAGACCCCAAAAAAATCACCTCGGAGGCGCTGCCCCCGAACCCCCGTATAAGGGTCTCCCTTTTAATACTTCATCCCGGGCCTCCAAATCTCAGGAACGGCCCTGGTGGCAGTGGTGGATAAAGGAGGAGGCCCGTGGTGGTGGTGGTGAGAAGAGAGAGAAAGATAGAAAGAGTTTGGGGTGGTGGTGGCCATATATCAGATATACTTATACTCATGTATATATATATATAGAGAGAGAAGTTGTGGTGGGGGTGGTGGTGTTGGTAGTGGCTCTTTGAGGGTGGTGGTGACGGCATGTGGTGGTGGTGGTGGTGGCAGCGGTAGGTGGTAGTGGTGGTAGTGGTGGCGGCCATGTGAGAGAGGAGACCAAAGAGAGAGAGAGGGCAGTTTAGACATTTAAGAAAAAAATTGACTAATTTCTAATTTATAAACTTCCTTTCATTTTTCAAAAAGTACATGACTGACTTTTAAATTATCAGCAAATTATTGACTGATTTTTAATTTTTCCTAGAATAAATAATATACTAGTATACACACACACAAGGGTAATTTACAAAAGGGAAAATGATTTTAGTAATTCCAATTAACGAGTGCCCCCCCGCTCATGAAACGACTCTGCAGCAATGGATGGCAGTCAAATTTATAATTATACACACATATATACAAAGGGTAATTTATAAAAGGCAAAAAGACAATTTAGTAATTCAATTTATAATTGTACACACCTTAAACTTTAACAAAATGTTACAAAAGACAAATTGTAATTATATACGGAGTAATAAAATAAAGGGCAATTACAAAATGCAAATGGGTAATTTGGTAATTCAGTTTAACAAAATTGTAGTTTGTTAGTTCAATACATAATTGTACACACTTTAAATACAAAAATAATAATAAATTATAATATGTATATATATACATATGTAGAAAATGATAATTTACAAAAGGGTAAATATCATTGACCTCCCCTGAGGTATGACCTAATATCAAAGACCTTCCCTGGGTTTTGAATACTACCATTGACCTCCCTTATTTTGAAAACCTTGTATCACTGACCTCTCCTCTATTAACTTCCGTTAACTTCTGTTGCTGAATCTGAGCCTTGTTTGGAAAACAAGCTTTTGCTTGTGCATTTGGTGTTCTATAGTTGTGTCACAAACAAACAGAGCCCGTACTTTTGTTTTATTTACTTTAATAAATATGATGTTTTGGTTTTAGTTATTTTAAAAATAATTTTTGATATACATTTAATTGTTTGAAATTCTGTAAAATAGTAAAATATTATGTCCATTTTTCAGTATTAATCCTAAATTTATTTAAATGCCATAATAAGCATTTTAATTAAATAAGTAAAACTAATTGACTAAAAATGTATTAAGTCAATAATATTAAGTCATACCTCAGGGGCAGGGGAGGTTAATGACATGCCCCAGGAACAAACGACGTAGGTAAGTCCAAACCACTTGAACGTACCGAAGAATTATGTCTACCACTATTTCCAACCATGACTTTTGAGAAGTTTTTGTATACCTTCAAGTATCACATGGCATGTACATGATACTTGCAGCCAATGGGAATACCTCATTTGACTGTAGGGTACTATATAGGCATGTCACGATGTACCCTGAAGGTATATAAAATCAGCACGCAAACTGAGAAAGTAGCACGCAACCCAAAGTGGGCCCCACCTGGCCGGCCACATGGCAGCCCCATGTGCCACTCCTTACACTTGTCATCTCCTCCCATGACATTTGTCCACATATTGTGTCACGCCCCGACGTAGCATAAATAAGGAAAGCGTTTAATTTCCTTTATGGACCCGTAGGTCGCGACAGTTTGAAGGATCGATTCCGTCCCAAACGTCGAACAACAAAAAACAATAATCAGAGTACAGCAATCAAAGCTTACAAATATTTTTCTAACTTATTACATATTATAGCACGGGGTCTCTAAAGGCACAAACCGCCTTAAATCAAAACGATAACTTAGTGTCTATTACAGTCATCCTTATTACAAAATAGTTTATACTTAAAAAATATAACAGTAAACTCTTCATCAGATAGTTGTTCTCAGTTTGCATAGTCATAAGATCCGGCATGGTCATAACCTGAAAATCCTGAACTCGAATGTCCAGGACGCATCAACGTCATCAGCTTCAAGAAGCTGGTGAGTATTAAAAACATAACTTTGAATGTAAAACATACACATTTACCTTTTTACATTTCTCATTTAATCCAATATTAAAGCAAGGAGTTCATTTTAGGAACCAAGCACAATATTATTTAAAAGACATGATTCTCTTATATGTGATTGTGTATGAGAACAATGCACCATCTCATTTTACCGACTCTTTTATCTCGACAAAACCCAACAACCCACCATCACACATCGGTATCTTTGAAACGCTAAGATAGCCACACTTTAGCACAGGGGTGCCAGAGAATGTCCAGTTTGCCTCACACTTTGGTCCGGGGTACCAGGGAGTGTCCAATGCCTCACACTTTGACTACCTAATCCACCATGCAAATACCGGAGGAACCCTCACGCACTATCCAGACTCGGGTATCAGGGAGTGTCCGTAGGCCACACTTTAGCACTTCCATGGGTGCCAGGGAATGTCCAAGTTCGGCTTCACACACTTTGACGCTACCATGGTCGTCAGGGAGTGTCCAGTTTTGCCACCGTCGCATTTCAAAGACACCCTCGCCGCAATCTCAATCACAACACACTTTGGTACTCACTTACAAGGGAGTGTCCACATCACAATCTCCACTGCACTCAATATGCCACACTGACCATTACTCTTTTCCAAACTAACCAACATTCTTACTCACCATGCATGTACAACTGACTCCACATGTATGTCATGAAACTTTAAAAACATGAGGCAATTCACTGATTTATACAAACGACGAGCGTACGGGGATTGATAAGTCACAATACAACGTTTTATTCATCTAAACATAACCAATTAAGATAAATTTCCCAAACAATACTCAAACAGTATATAAAATTTATCCCAAACAGTCTCTTATCACAAAACAACCAAAACTAGAAACTGCCACTAGTCGCGCGCGCGGGCCGCTCGCGCGAGGGGTTGCTCGTGCGATATGCCCATTTTTTGTTTTATTATAAAAACCTTTTCTGTCTGCCTGAGTTCACAGAGATCGCGCGCGCAGATCGCTCGCGCGACTCGCTCGCGCGATCTGCTTAATTTTCATTTTTCTTTTATAAAACTTTTCTGTCTGCCTGGGAATACAAACCTCGCGCGCGCGGGTCACTCGCGCGAAAGGTCGGTCGCGAGGGCCGCTCACTCGATCCTCGCCGCGCGATCGTGCGCGCGAGATGAAGCACATGCTTTGTCTTCCTCGTTGGTTTTCCCCTATTTTCAGTTTAAGGGTCCATTTTGACCTATTTTGCAAACCCGAAGCATATAGGACATATAATATATGGATCTCTTCGATTTTTCACAAGGATTATGAATCCATGATCAATTAACATGAATTAAACTATAACTCTAAAATTTAATGAAAGACTAAAAGATGACAAAACTAATTTTCTTATATACTTTCTCCTATGAGTAAATTAAGCTCTAAAACTTTAAACATAGCAATCATGATGCATAATCTTTCATAATTATCTCTAAAAACATATTTTGATTGAGTTTGGAAGATCATGATTTTTCAAGCCATGGATAGCAACGTAAGATCATCAATGGTGAAATACCATTACACTTATAATAATAGCAAACAATCATGAATTTACATTCAGAGTGAGTTAAAAATACTCACCGATGTCAAAGAGAAGTAGTGATTGTTGAGAAAGAAATACAAGAACAAGAATTAAGAATCTCCAATTCAAGCTTTGGGTATGGAGGATTAAGAGCTCTTCTCTCTCTATAATATTATGAACTCTCAACTCTCTCTTTTCTCTCTGTTTCTTTCTATCTGAAAGTTATGTTTTGAAGAGAAAATGCAGATTGAGAGAGTGAGGGAGAGTTATAGAGAAAGACAAGTCTTGGAGCCCAAGTTCATTGAGTTATACTCAATAAAAGTATTTAATTCTCAATTAACTAATATCTTCAATATACCTATACGTATACATAGATTATACATCCAAAACTGCAATAGAGTTGCATTGATTGAGGCTTAAGTTGATATAGGGGTCCATATAGGCTTGTAGGGGGCAAGCTAGAGGTGTTTGGAAAAATAGCTTATGGGCACAACAATAACACACACAAGATAGATAGATCTAAACAAGGCACAAGCTAATGATCATTTGCCATAAATGGAAAGTAAAGCATATATCAAATCTTGCTTTATATCACTTCCAAAATCTGTGGAAGTTTAGCACAACGCGGATAGTTTTGAACACAAACTGATATTTTCGGGGCGCGATGGTCACCACAAAAATACAGAAAATTCATTTTAACTTAAGAATTGATTTCCCGATTTCATAAAAATACTGATTGAGTCAACAGAAATTATTTTCACCATTTCGAAATACAGTTTTGAAATCCAACACATGTATCACTAATTTTATCAAAATTACAGTTTGACTCCAATAAGAATTTTAATAAAAATTAAAACAAGAATTAAAGTTTAACACATGGGAATTGAAATTAAAATAAAAGCAGGCAATCCCAATTAAATTTTAAATGTGACAAATGCAATTACAACTAAATTAAATGTGAACATGAATTTTAAATTAAATGGAAATGCAGGTTGTTACACCCTTCCTCCCTTAAACAGGATTTCGTCCCCGAAATCAAGACTAACTAGTCCTGAAACAACTCCGGGTACTTCTTCCTCATCTCAGCTTCAACTTCCCACGAGGCTTCATTCTCGTCATGGTGATTCCACTGAACCTTCACCAACGGGATATCCTTATTCTTCAACTTCTTGATACTCTGATCTAGAATCTTCACGGGTCTCTCCTTGTAAGAAATGTTATGACTTGTCTCAATATCCTCATAACTAATCACATGCGAGGGGTCTCTTATGTACTTTCTCAGCATACTCACATGAAATACATTGTGGACCCCAGACATCTTTGGTGGTAGCGCGAGTCGATAAACCACTTTCCCTACACGTTCCAAAATCTCGAACGGTCCGATGAAACGTAGAGCTAGCTTACCTCTCTTGAGACCAAAACGTACTACTACTCGGGTCGGTGAAACCTTAAGGAGTACGTGATCTCCATCACTAAATTCCAAATCTTTCCGGCGTTGATCAGCATAACTCTTATACCTGCTTTGAGCGGTTCTCGTCCTCTCCTTGACCAAAGAAATCTATTCGTTGGTTTCTCTAACCAAATTTGGTCCCAATAACTCTGTGTCCCCAACCTCTGCCCAACACAATGGAGAACGACATGGTCGTCCGTACAATGCTTCGAATAGAGCCATACCGATACTCGTGTGATAACTGTTGCTATAGGCAAATTCGACCAAAGGCAAGTGTATTTCCCAAGATTCTTTGAAATCAATAACACAAGCCCTAAGCATATCCTCCATGATCTGATTGACACGTTCAGTTTGTCCATCTGTCTGCGGGTGAAAAGCAGTACTCATCTTTAGCGAGGTTCCCATAGCTTCTTGCAAACTTTCCCAAAATCCAGAAGTAAAACGTGCGTCACAGTCTGACACAATCGACACAGGTGCACCGTGAAGTCGCACAACTTATTGTATGTACATCCGGCTCATCTTTTCCACCAGGTATGTTATACTGTAAGCGATGAAATGTGATGATTTCGTCAATCGATCCACGATTACCCAAATGGCATCATGATTTTGCTGCGATCGAGGCAATCCTACTACAAAATCCATGGTTATATGCTCCCACTTCCAACCAGGAATAGGTAGTGGTTGCAACAATCCTGACGGTCTTTGACGTTCGGCCTTGACATGCTGACACGTCAAACAATTGGATACAAATTCGGCCACATCCTTCTTCATACCTTCCCACCAGAGGTTTCTCTTCAAATCTTTGTACATCTTCGTCCCTCCCGGGTGAACTGTATATCTTGACTTATGTGCTTCTTCCAGGATATCCTTCCTTAATTCACCATAATTTGGCACACATAATCTATCTCTGCACCGATATTCTCCATCGATTCCCACCTTCCATTCTGTCGGATCTTTCTCTGACATCTTCGCAAACCATGCTTGAAACTTCTCATCTTCTTTCTGAGCTCCAATAATGCGATCAATAAGAACAGGCTGTAGGATAAGACATCCGAAAAGTTGTCCTTCTCCTTCCTCAGCACTCTGTACATCGAACTCCGCCAACGTTTCCAATGCTCGCCATTCTCTAACCATTAAGGAGGCGATCGTCTCACGAGTCTGTCGACTCAAAGCATCAGCGACCACATTAGCTTTACCGGGGTGGTACTCTAACGTGAAGTCGTAATCTTTGATCAGTTCCATCCATCTGCATTGCCTCATGTTCAACTCTTTCTGTGTGAACAATTATTTCAGGCTCTTGTGGTCGGAGAATAAATCAAACTTCTCACCGTAGAGATAGTGTCTCCAAATCTTGAGTGCGAAAACTACGGCCGCCAACTCCAAATCATGAATAGGATAGTTCAACTCATTCGGCTTCAACTGTCTAGATCCATAGGCGATAACTCTGCCATCTTGCATAAGTACACATCCCAGTCCTTGATATGACGCGTCACTAAAGATAGTGAACTTCTCATCAGGCTTGGGTATTGCTAGTACCGGCGCGGTAGTGAGTCTTTCTTTCAATTCTAGAAAGGCCCGCTCATGCTTCTCTGTCCAGTCGAATTTCAAATGCTTCTTCGTCAACCCAGTCAAAGGTGCAGCTATTTTAGAGAATCCCTCAACAAATCTTCTGTAATAGCCTGAGAGTCCAAGGAAACTTCTAACCTCTGCAGGGTTGCTCGGCCTAACCTAGTTTGACACAGCATCGGTCTTGGACGAATCCACAGAAATTCCTTGAGATGACACCTTGTGTCCCAAAATTTTAACTTCTTGTAACCAGAACTCACACTTACTGAACTTGGCATACAAGTGGTGGTCCTTAAGCATCTGCATCGCAATCCGTAGATGTTGTTCGTGTTCTTCTCCTGACTTAGAATAGATCAAAATATCATCTATAAAGACGATGACAAACTGATCCAAGTAAGGCTTGAACACTCTGTTCATCAGATCCATAAACACTGTGGGGCATTCGTCATTCCAAATAGCATCACCAGAAATTCATAATGACCATATCGGGTTCTGAAAGCAGTCTTAGGTATGTCTTCCTTCCGTACCCTCAATTGATGATATCCTGACCTTAGGTCTATCTTGGAAAATGTCGTAGCTCCTTGTAGTTGATCAAACAAATCATCAATCGGAGGTAAGGGATACTTGTTCTTGATAGTTACTCAATTCAATTCTCTATAATCGATACACAACCGAAGCGTCCCATCCTTCTTCTTCACAAATAACACCGGTTCTCCCCAAGGCGATGTACTTGGACGTACAAAACCTAGGTTCTCGAGCTCTTGAACTTATTCCTTCAATTCCAATAGTTTGGTGGGGGCCATTCTGTAGGGAACCTTGGTGATCGGTACGGTACCTGGTATAAGCTCAATACAGAACTCTATACTTCTTTCGGGCGGCAAACCAGAAATGTCTTGAAATACTTCTTCGAAGTCCTTGACTACAGGTATAGACGACGCTGTCGCTTCTGTACTGACGACTTCGATGTTCGCTAAACATCTGGTGAGGAACATATCTCCCGAAGGATTATGTTGAAAATCAAAGGGTTGATTCTCGTTGTGGGGGAATGTAATTCTCTTCCTCGCACAATCTAACTTCACTTGATTCTGAGAGAGCCAATCCATTACGAGGATTATGTCAAACTCTTTCATTGATAGGACAATCAACCTTGTAGGGATTTCACGGTCTCCTAGCCATAAAGGACAATCCTTGCACACGTGTCCTAATCTGAGTGCAGCTCCTAATGGCGAAGTAGCCCTCAAAGCTTTCTCTAAACGATGAGGTAAGATACCCAATCTCTGAATTGTATTAACAGATATGTATGAAAGAGAAGCACCCGTATCAAATAATACTTTAACATGAGAGTTAAACAGGGTTAATGTACCTTCTACTGCTTGCTGATCAGGTTGAGCTTCTCCATAATCTCCCTCTTCATAAATAGTTCTGTCATATCCAGCAGCATCTGGGATAACAGCATTCAAGCGAGTCTGACCTTGCTGACCATAAGCCACTTGCTTAGGGGCAGTATAAAACTTGCTGATGTGGCCTGGTTTACCACAGTTGTAGCAGACTATGCCTTGTTGAGCAGCACGCCTTGGTGCCTTACAATCTCGAGCCAGATGACCGGGGTTGCCACAGTTGAAACATTTCCCAGCATTACTACCTTCTCATACTCGAGGTTGAGTTGGATAGGTGATAGCTTGGGTCTTTTTGCTTCCGTCAAAAATTTCTCTTCTACCCTTGGGTACGATTTATTGGTGGTTTATTTCCAAAATTACCCCTTTGAGGCGGCCGGAATTCGAATTGCTTACGGTTCACTCGAGCGTCTTCTTCTAGATCGGTAGCCAAGCCAACAAGTCCTTCAAAAGACTTATCTAGGTGGTCGAGAGTCAGGCGACGAATTTGCGGTGTCAGTCCTTGGTTATACTTTCGTATCTTCTTATCTTCAGTATCAACCAGGTGTGGAACGAACCGAGACAGTCTCTCAAATTGTGTGGTGTACTCTTGCACCGACTTGGTTCCTTGCGTCAGATCCATGAACTCCTTCTCTCTTCTGTGCCTCTCCGTAGCCGGGAAATACTTTTCCAGAAACCTTCCCTTAAATGTAGTCCACGTCATTCCTGTAACAGCTGTGTTCCTAATAGTGGCTATCACCGAGTCCCACCAATCTGCGGTGGCGTCAGTCAATTAAAATGTAGCCAACATCCTCTTGTCCATCTCGTTGCACTGGACAGCTTCGAACATGCGGTCCATCTGTCTTAACCACTGTTCTGCTTTCCATGGTTCTGCGGTACCCGCAAACTGCTCGGGCCTTAGCGCACAAAATCTCTCCAACAGCTTATCTCTAGTCTAGCGGTCTCGTCAGTTTTTGTTCTGATTACTAACCCTTTCGAGACGTCTAACGAAAGCTTCAAACATTCTTGTGGGATCGACAGCCTCAGGTGCTCCCTCAATCAAATTCCTATTCCTCCTCGGTCTTCCAGTCATTCTATACGTGATGGTGATAGCAGAATGAGAAACATGCATGAAGCAGTACTATGAAGGAATTTAAATGACGACAACATTCAAAAGAGTATATTTTATATATAAATTCTTGTCAAGTTGATACAAAAAGCATGTATGATCAGATCTGTGCCTATCCTATCTGTGTGGGTTAGGACGCATGCAAGAGTTAATGTTACAAAAATGGGGTCATTGCCCTATCTGCTAATGCATGTAATTACAGTTGCAAAAAGAGATAGAGCTAATAGTCAAAAGTAGTCAATATATACAAGGTGACATCTAAACGGTCAGTCATCGCCATAGGTAGCCATCAAAAGGTCAAGCGAGTCGGCCTGATGAAGTCGCTGAACATGAGAGAGGCCTGCCCCAAAATTACAGCTATGTGAGGTCAACAACGAAGCAGGTCCAGGGGCATCTGCCTCAGGCAAAGCTAGCTCGAGTGCTAGTGCCTCCTCAAGGTCAACTACAAAGTTGTCCCAACCTATGCCATCCTCCTCAACGTCCTCGATAATAGGAGCAAGTACAACGTCACTGTCACCCTCATCCTCAACATCGGGGACGACTGGTGGAGGCATCTCTAGCTGGGCAAGGTGAGCCTGCACAACCTGAACCTCAAGGGGTAAATAGAAGGCATCACTGTTAACTAAGCGAACCATCTCTACAAGCACTAAGCGCCGGATCTCGATAAAGTACAGGATCTCGAGGCGAGCACGGGACAAGTCGACCAGTCCTAACACTTGAATCTGGTGCCAGAGATCTAACTCGACGGTACCAGCTGCACGCTGCCCAATAGTGGTGAAATAAAGTATCGCAGTAGCCGGTACTATCGCTCCCACAGTAACCCAATGCCCTCCAAAAGCATCAGGTACAAAAAGAGGCTGAGCTGGATCCACACCTGAAAAAGGTACTAACTTAAATCAGGAAAGAGATAATCTTAGGCGTTTGGGTTCTGAGTCTATCCTCCCTGTCATATCATCAGGGTGCAAAGCTTAAGCTAACAGATCATGGAATCGGGTCTAAACTGGTAAACCCTAACCTGGCTAAACTATCTTGAGATAAATAATAACCTGGCTCTGATACCACTAAATCCTGTCACGCCCCAACATAGCATAAATAAGGAAAGCGTTTAATTTCCTTTATGGACCCGTAGGTCGCGACAGTTTGAAGGATCGATTCCGTCCCAAACGTTGAACAACAAAAAACAGTAATTAGAGTAGAGCAATCAAAGCTTACAAATATTTTTCTAACTTATTACATATTACAGCACGGGGTCTCTAAAGGCACAAACCGCCTTAAATCAAAATAATAACTTAGTGTCTATTACAGTCATCCTTATTACAAAACAGTTTATACTTAAAACATATAACAGTAAACTCTTCATCAGATAGTTGTTCTCAGTTTGCATAGTCATAAGATCCGGCATGGTCATAACCTGAAAAGCCTGAACACGAATGTCCAGGACGCATCAACGTCGTCAGCTTCAAGAAGCTGGTGAGTATTAAAAACATAACTTTGAATGTAAAACATACTCATTTACCTTTTTACATTTCTCATTTATTCCAATATTAAAGCAAGGAGTTCATTTTAGGAACCAAGCATAATATTATTTAAAAGATATAATTCTTGTATATGTGACCGTGTATGAGAACAATGCACCATCTCATCTTACCGACACTTTTCTCTCGACAAAACCCAACAACCCACCATCACACACCGGTATCTTTGAAATGCTAAGATAGCCACACTTTAGCACAGGGGTGCCAGGGAATGTTCAGTTTGCCTCACACTTTGGTTCGGGGTACCAGGGAGTGTCCAATGCCTCACACTTTGACTACCTAATCCTCCATACAAATACCGGAGGAACCCTCACGCAGTATCCAGACTCGGGTATCAGGGAGTGGACGTAGGCCACACTTTAGCACTTCCATGGGTGCCAGGGAATGTCCAAGTTCGGCTTCACACACTTTGACGCTACCATGGTCGTCAGGGAGTGTCCAGTTTTGCCACCGTCGCATTTCAAAGACACCCATGTTGCAATCTCAATCACAACACACTTTGGTACTCACTTACCAGGGAGTGTCCACATCACAATCTCAACCGCACTCACTATGCCACACTGACCATTACTCTTTTCCAAACTGACCAACATTCACACTCACCATGCATGTACAACTGACTCCACATGTATGTCATGAAACTTTAAAAACATGAGGCAATTCATTGATTTATACAAACGACGAGCGTACGGAGTTTGATAAGTCACAATATAATATTTTAATCGTCCAAAGATAACCAATTAAGATAAATTTCCCAAACAGTACTCAAACAATATATAAAATTTATCCCAAACAGTCCCTTATCACAAAACAAGCAAAACTAGAAACTGCGAGAAGTCGCGCGCGCGGGCCGCTCGAGCGAGGGGTCGCTCACGCGATATGCCCATTTTTTGTTTTATTATAAAAACCTTTTCTGTCTGCCTGAGTTCACAGAGATCGCTCGCGCGGATTGCTTGCCCGATCTGCCTAATTTTCATTTTTCTTTTATAAAACTTTTCTGTCTGCCTGGGAATACAAATCTCGCGCGCGAGGGGTTACTCCCACGGGCCGCTCGCGCGATCGCGCACGCGAGATGAAGCAGAGGCTTCGTCTTCCTCGCTGGTTTTCCCCTGTTTTCAGTTTAAGGGTCCATTTTGACCCATTTTGCAAACCCGAAGCATATAGGACATATAATATATGGATCTCTTCGATTTTTCACAAGGATTATGAATCCATGATCAATTTTACATGAATTAAACTTTAACTCTAGAATTTAATGAAAGACTAAAAGATGACAAAACTAATTTTCTTATATACTTTCTCCTATGAGTAAATTAAGCTCTAAATCTTTAAACATAGCAATTATGATGCATAATCTTTCATAATTATCTCTAAAAACATATTTTGATTGAGTTTGGAAGATCATGATTTTTCAAGCCATGGATAGCAACGTAAGATCATCAATGGTGAAATACCATTACACTTATAATAATAGCAAACAATCATGAATTTACATTCAGAGTGAGTTAAAAATACTCACTGAAGTCAAAGAGAAGTAGTGATTGTTGAGAAAGAAATACAAGAACAAGAATTAAGAATCTCCAATTCAAGCTTTGGGTATGGAGGATTGAGAGCTCTTCTCTCTCTATACTATTATGAACTCTCAACTCTCTATTTTCTCTCTGTTTCTTTCTATCTGAAAGTTATGTTTTGAAGAGAAAATGCAGATTGAGAGAGTGAGGGAGAGTTATATAGAAAGACAAGTCTTGGAGCCCAAGTTCATTGAGTTATACTCAATAAAAGGATTTAATTCTCAATTAACTAATATCTTTAATATACCTATACGTATACACAGATTATACATCCAAAACTGCTATAGAGTTGCTTTGATTGAGGCTTAAGTTGATATAGGGGTCCATATAGGCTTGTAGGGTGCAAGCTAGAGGTTTGGAAAAATAGCTTATGGGCACAACAATAACACACACAAGATAGATAGATCCAAACAAGGAACAAGCTAATGATCATTTGCCATAAATGGAAAGTAAAGCATATATCAAATCTTGCTTTATATCACTTCAAAAATCTGTGGAAGTTTAGCACAGCGCGGATAGTTTTGAACACAAACTGGTATTTTCGGGGCGCGGTGGTCACCACAAAAATACAGAAAATTCATTTTAACTTAAGAATTGATTTCTCGGTTTCATAAAAATACTGATTGAGTCAACATAAATTATTTTCACCATTTTGAAATACAGTTTTGAAATCCAACACATGTATCACTAATTTTATCAAAATTACAGTCTGACTCCAATAAGAATTTTAATAAAAATTAAAACAAGAATTAAAGTTTAACACATGGGAATTGAAATTAAAATAAAAGCAGGCAATCCCAATTAAATTTTAAATGTGACAAATGCAATTACAACTAAATTAAATGTGAACATGAATTTTAAATTAAATGGAAATGCAGGTTGTTACATATTGGACTTGTGTCTTTGCATGAACTCATGCAATTGACACCTAGCCATGTCAATCTCCTATATATCATGCACATACACACAATTGAGACACTTTTGTCTCTACAATCTGCACATAATTGATAGGGAGAGAGAGCTGGAGTTATAGCTCCATAGAAGAATAGAAGAAAGAGGAAGTCCATCCTCGAAATTTGAAAGATTCAAGCTTCACTAAGCTTCAACCAATATCAGACTTAAATTTCAAACTTTGGTGAGTATTCTAACTCACTTTAGAACCTATATAGTATGTAGTAATGTTTATCAAGTGTTTGATGTTATATTTTGAGGATCTATGCAACATGCAAGTCAAATCTTTAAATCTGAGAAACAGAAACCTCCAGCAGAATGTAGTTTAGTAAAATGAGTGTTTTAAGCAACTCCGAAATCTGAATCAAGCTAGGTTTTTTTGTGTGGATAAAGATAACTCATTTATTTAAAAATGACTCTTCTATAGCTTAGTCTAGATATCACTCCTTCATAGTTGAAATGTATGTACAACGTAGTATTATCAATCTGAGAAGCAGAAACTTCCAGCCGAATTTTGTTTAGAAAAATGAACATTTTGAGTTGTTCAAAAATGGTAATGAGGCTAGGTTTTTTTGTGGAGAAATCTAATTCATTTATCTACAAATAACTCTTCTATAGCTCAGTCTAGAAATCACTACTTCATAGGTAAAATGCACATGCAACGCAGTACTATAAATCTGGGACAGAGCAGTCTAAAAATATAGAAATGTCTAAGTAAAATAAATATTTTGAGCAGCTCAAAAATGTAATTGAAGCTAGATTTTTTTGTAAACGAAGTTAATCCAATTATCTACAATGTTCTAGTTTTGAGTTTGATACAAATCAATTTCATTCCCTGGCAGATTGTACAATTACTTGTATGATGTGTTTATTGATGATGCTTGTTCTCCGATACCTGTATGGTTATGAATATCTTGTGCTATGTTAGTGCTATCGAGTAGATGAGTATGTTAAGGGTCTGTGTAGTTTTGTTAGTTTTATTGACATGATAATGAATCTATGCATGTATTTTACAAGTATAACCAAGATGATGCTTTGAAATCTTAACATAAGCTTGAATTAGTTGCACATAGACCCATGCTTGGATGTATATGGAGTATCTACACTACTTTAGACTTGTTATACTACTCATAGGAGTATATCATTTGCGTACCCTGAGATTAAATGATTGTACATTGCATAAAAATAGAGGATTTGAGAATATGCCGCCAGAAATCGATTTATGGGAGAAATCGGTTTCTGGGAAGTTTTTTTGGGAAAAGTTTCTTTAAGGAACTATTAAAATTGTAAGCTGAATGACGACTTTAATTCTGACTTCATAGGTATATCATGACCAAAAAAAGAACAACAAATGTAGGAACGCAACCTTGTATGTGTAAATGAAATTTATTAACAAATTAAACCACGGAACGAGTGACGAGAATCCGGTCAAGGATATGTAAGGATTGATTGTGCTTGGTTAAGAGCAGCGTATGTCAAGGATAAGTGTTGGATAGGTAAACCAATCCGCGGAGACCAGGATAGTGAGCAAAGGATGTGTTTGATGGGTTGTAAAGTGATGAGTATTGTGTATCCTTTCGGGCCTTCGTGATGAAAGGGGGTACGGTTAACGCTTCGGTTCTTCGTGATGGCAAAGTGGTGTTTCTTAGAATGAAGACTCCTTTCAATTTTTTGTGATGGAATGGATGTTCTTGCACTCCGTAAACGCTTCAGTTCTTCATGATGGAGAAGTGGTGTTTTCTTAGAGTGAAGACTCCTTTCGGTTCTTAGTGATGGAATGGATGTTCATGCACTCTGTAAACATTTCGGTTCTTTGTGATGGCGAAGTGGTGCTTCTTAGAGTGAAGACTCCTTTCGGTTCTTAGTGATGGAATGGATGTTCTTGCACTCCGTAAATGTTTCGATTCTTCGTGATGGCGAAGTGGTGTTTCTTAGAGTGAAGACTCCTTTCGGTTATTAGTGATGGAATGGATGTCCTTGAGCTCCGTAAACGTTTCGGTTCTTCGTGATGGCGAAGTGGTATTTCTTAGAGTGAAGACTCCTTTTGGTTGTTCGTGATGGAATGGATATTCTTGCACTCCCTAACACTTCGGTTCCTCGTGGCGAGGTGGTTGTTAAAAGATGTTTCGGTTGGTGGAAGGTGTTTTGGTAAATGAAAGATGGTTTAGTTAGTAAGAGATGTTTTTGGGTTATAAATGATGTCGGATGTTGGCAATAGATGATATTGGCATTAAGAATGTCGAGAAGAGTTTTCTCAGTTGGACGATTTCTTTTCGAAAACGTGGTCGGGTACATTGGTAGTTATAACCCGACGGTGAGAACGCAAAGATCTTAAAAGACATGTTAAAAAAAGTAATAAGATTATCTTTGTTGTGCTTTACTACATACGTTCCATTTGATTTAGTTTTCTCACTCAGCTTTCATAAGCTGACGACGTTCATGTCGCTGGACATTCCCATGTCCAGCTTATCCAGGTCACAAGAACACAGGCTATGGAGCTATTCAAGAATATGAAGTGGAAGAAGATTATACTGAGGAGGATTATAGTTATGCGAGTTAGGAAGAAGACCAGTAGCTTCCCTTTGTAATATTTTTGTTGTAATCAGAAGACTTATCATATTTTTGTAATCGTTTTTGTAAGGCCAAGAGCCATAAGACTCTTATTTATTTAATTAGCCAGTACCGTTGTAGCCTTTCATTGTAACATATTCCAGAAGTAGATGTTGCTTTTACCCTTTTGTCATAGCATTTAGTTATTATTATTTTGGTCTTGGACAATTCGGTACTTCTACCAGTTACGTGCCTCAGGGTCCAAGATGAAAATTTTAAATTTTTCCATATTTTGGCTACGTCGGGGCGTGACACGTATTTTTGGTATCAAAGCCTAGGTTTAGGCTTTTACCGTCTGTCCAACACACTTAAGCTATAAACCGCAAGATTTCTTAGACCAATACTGGTCATAGTTAGTTTTGTTAAGTAGGTAAGTTATGGAGCCATACATAATACCAGACGTCTTCGAAGGATATAAGGTTAGCCGTTAGACGATAGACGCTTAGTTTATGTGGATGGCTTCCTTAGATATTTTGTTAGAACGACTTGTTATATCGACAAGATGTTTAGGCTTTGACGAATTTCCTGAGACGAATCTCAGAATAGTCACCTTAGCCTTGAGTCTAGAAAGACTAAGGATAAGATACTTCATCACCTTAAATTACATATTAGTTGAGTGGTTCCACTTGTAAGTTAGATAATGTCATAGCACAAAACTTAGAAATAAAAATTCCCTAGTCGTATATAGAAATACAAATAGGCCTTGTGGATAGATAAACACCTTATACGCTTGGATTGCTCTATATTGCTTGGATAGTATGCGATGTACGAAATAGGATAAGTTAGGATAACCTTATGGACACCAACTCATACATAAGAACGGGCGAATCTTTGCAACGTCTGCTACACTTGCAATCTGCCTGGACACATGCACAAAGATTGTCAAACTCCTAAGATCTACCGCTGACCAGATTTTAATTACTAGTACGGCAGCAAGAATGGTTATCTTCTCAAGGACTATTGGATGCTGAGGGCACATAACGACAATGCTTTTCTACAGCAAGGAACACATGAGATATTGAATTAATTAAATACCTGAGTCGATGGAAAAGACGCGAGAGTGGAACGTACCTTCGATAGACCGAACGACCTCATAGACTGCTGACATCGACCACGTTCAATCACAACGAACGACTCGCACTGGGAACATTAGTAAAGATGAGTACTGCATTCCACCTTCAAGCCAACGATCAGATCGCATAGGGCCTACCAAGAGAAGACACGTTTCGGGTTTACAACATCCTGTGCACGTTATAAATTAAAACCATATAAGGCTGAGTAATTATATCCATCTCTCTGATTTAACTCCTTTTGATTAAACCCATTATTTTCTATCATTGGTTGCGTTAGATCAATTATTCTTATGATGAACCTTGGGATGTCCTTTATTATTCCACTACTTGACAGTTATTCATTGTCCCCTCTGATTTCACTTAACAAGATTTTGGATCATTCTGATTAGTGATAAATCCAATTGTGATTTCATTTACTTTCTAATGCTATAAGTCACCTCTTTGGACTTATCCTCATGTAAATCGATTCTAACAATTCATTTATAAACCAGTCACTGTAAGTCATTTGAACTTATGATCTGTTCAATTAATCTTTATGAATCATTTAGACTGTCAATCGTTTGACCAACTCTTGCAAGTGCATATCCCTTGACATTATTGCAAAGGAGCTCTATGTATTTGTTCAACTAAGGAACTCAAGCATATTGCACCCCTTTGTAAACTAGTCTTCATTTCCTTTCATTTTACGAATTCTTCTTAACTTTTATCATTAAGACTTCACCTAAATTATTGGCTCATGAGACAAGAATTCTTATGTCCTACCTTGAAGGCCTTACACCTTTAGTCATTGCATTACTATGATTGTCCTATAGTAATCATGTGATGATCATTCTCAGATACTCATTCTATACATAGTGATCCTATAGGTGAGTAATCACGAACCTCTTCGTTTCTAACTCAGTACACCATGAGTATTCATTTTGTTATAAATTCAACTCCTTATAAGTGAATTCAATCCTACTCCAACTACCAGTAATACCTTATATGCTATGTATTAATTAATGCATGGGGAAATTGCTTAACAGCTTGTGTCATCGCCAACGATGCCGAAACTCCGCAACGATTTCATGTCGACATGTAAAGGAACTCAATCACAACAACACGCTTAAGAGGACGCTACGACCCCTACAAGTTATAGAAGACAATCGTGAGACCAACTAGGCATCTCAACCATCACATCAAGAAGCTGGGAGGTAAGAATCTTGCCAATTAAAGACGCAGAAGAAACAAACCAGTAACACCAACAGCTACTATAATGCAGTCCACAATCACTAAAGGAAACTTTAGGTATATCAAGAACAAGTACCCCTTTCTCAGGATAGATGACTTATTCGACCAACTCCAAGGAACGAAAACCCTTTCAAAGATCGATATACAAATAGGTTACCACCAGTTACTTGTTAAATCAGGACACATACCAAAAATGGCCTTCAGAACAAGATATGGGCATTATGAATTCTTAGTTACGCCTTTTGGATTAACTAATGCCCCAGCGGTATTCATGGATATGATGAATCGAGTGTTCAGACCCTTCTTAAATTAATTCATCATTGTGTTCATCGACGACATACTTATTTACTCAAAGAGTGAAGAAGAACACAATGAATATGTACAAATTATACTCGAGACACTCAGAGAGAATCGTCTCTATGCTAAGTTCAGTAGGTGTGAGTTTTGGCTGAAAGAAGTCAAATTCTTGGGACATGTAGTCTCACAGAACAGAATTTCAGTGGACTAAACCAAAACAGACACAGTTTCTAGTTGGAATAGACCAACCAACGCATCAGAAGTACGAAGTTTCCTTGGATTGGCTGGGTACTACAGGAGATTCATGGAGGGTTTCTTTAGGATCTCGTCTCCTTTAACCGGACTAATAAAGAAGGATTCGAAGTTTGAATGGAAAGATAAGCACGAACGTGCCTTTCAGGAACTAAAGGACTAGGATGTGTACTTATGTAGAATGGTCAGGTGATCGCTTATGGAACTAGGCAATTAAAGCCACATAAATTAAACTACCCTATGTACGATCTGGAATTGGCTGCAATTATCTTTGCACTCAAAATTTGGAGGCACTACCTCTACGGAGAGAAGTTTGACTTGTTTAGCGATCACAAAAGCTTGAAATACCTGTTCTCTGAAAAGGAATTAAACATGAGACAACGACGTTGGATGGAGCTACTTAAGGACTATGACTTTAATTTGCAATACCACCCTGGTAAGGCAAATGTAGTCGCAGATGCTCTAAGCAGAATACCCCAAAGGTTAATCGCCTCACTTCTAATCAGGGAATGGAAAGCCTTAGAAGCTTTAATGAAATTTGACTTCCAGACTACAAGACCAGGTATTGGACGACCTTTTAGATGTCATATGGTGTAGCCAACCCTCATTAATCGAATACTCGAAGCTCAAAAGAAGGACAAAGGATTGAGGAAGTGGTTTGAGAAGGCGAAAGCAAAGGATCCGACTGAATGGAATATTGGAACAGATGGGGGATTCAGGTGTAAGGACAGGTTATGTGTACCCAACACGGATAATTTGAGGAAAGATATTCTGAATGAAGCACACAAGTCGAAAATGACCATACACCCCGGCGGGACCAAGATGTACAAGGACTTAAAAAGTAACTTCTGGTGGGAAGGCATGAAGAGAGAAGCAAAATGCCATACTTGCCAGCAAGTCAAGGCGGAACACCAATGACCTCCAGGATTACTACAACCTCTACCAATCCCAGAATGGAAATGGGAGCATATCACTATGGATTTTGTTATGGGATTACCAAGATCCCAGCAGAACCATAATGCTATTTGGGTAGTCGTTGATCGACTGATCAAATCAGCCCATTTTATTACCTACAACATGACCTATCTTGTAAAAAAAATGAGTCAACTATACCTGCAACAGGTTGTGCGGTCGCATGGAGTACCGGTATCAATCGTATCAGATTGAGATTCGAGATTCACCGCAATATTTTGGGAGTGTCTTCAGAAAGCAATGGGAATGCCTCTGACGTTGAGTTTCACATTTTATCCACAGACTGGCGGATAAAAGGAAAGGATGAAAGCAGTGCAAAGCAGATACAAGAAGCTACGCGGACAAAAAATGTTGAGATATAGAATTCAAAGTTTGAGATCATGTGTATTCAAAAGTTTCCCCGGTTCGAGGCATTGTAAGGTTTGAACAAAAGAGGGAAAAACTATCGTCGCGCTACATTGGACCATTTGAAATTCTGGATCGCGTGGGAAAAGTCGCCTACAGGTTGGCGTTACCACCAAAGATGTCAGGGGTTCATAATGTCTTCCATGTAAGCATGCTAAGGAAATGTCTTCATAACCCGGCACACGAGATCGATTTTAGAGATATCGAAGTAAACGACAATGCTACGTTCATTGAAGGACCTGTAAAGATTCTGGATCATGGAATCAAGAAGTTGAGAAACAAAGAGATTTCGCTGGTAAAGATTCACTGGAAACACCATGACGAAGGAGAAGCCTCTTGAGAGCTGGAATCCGAGATGCTGGAGAAATTTTCTTTTCTATTTAATGACTAGATAGTCCAGATTTTAAGGACGAAATCCTGTAATAGGTGGTAGGAGATGTAATACCTGTAATTTTCTTTTCTTTAATAAATATCAATTTTCGAATTTTTTTTGCATTTGACTGTCTAATTTTAAATTATTATTTTAATATTGTGACAATTTTGACGTATCATAAGATTACCGACTCGACCGTAATTAGAATTAACTTAGTCCCGTACCTGGACTCGGACATTAGAAATAATACCCGTCTGTATGTAAATCGATAAAGTAGCACGCAACCCAAAGTGGGCCCCACCTGGCCGGCCACATGGCAGCCCCATGTGCCACTCCTTACACTTGTCATCTCTTCCCATGACATTTGTCCACATATTGGACATGTGTCTTTGCATGAACTCATGCAATTGACACCTAGCCATGCCAATCTCCTATATATCATGCACATACACAGAATTGAGACACTTTTGTCTCTATATTCTGCACATAATTGAGAGGGAGAGAGAGTTGGAGTTACAGCTCCATGGAAGAATAGAAGAAAGAGGAAGTCCATCCTTGAAGTTTGAAGATTCAAGCTTCACTAAGCTTCAACCAATATCAAGCTTTGGTGAGTATTCGAACTCACTTTAGAACCTATATAGTATGTAGTAATGTTTAGAAAGTGTTTGATGTTGTATTTTGAGGATCTATGTAACATGCAAGTCAAATCTTTAAATTTGAGAAACAGAAACCTCCAGCAGAATGTAGTTTAGTAAAATGAGTGTTTTAAGCAGCTCCGAAATCTGAATCAAGCTATGTTTTTTTGTGGATAAAGCTAGCTCATTTATCTACAAATAACTCTTCTATATCTTAGTCTAGATATCAATCCTTCATAGGTGAAATATATGTACAACGTAGTATTATCAATCTGAGAAGCAGAAACTTCCAGCAGAATGTTGTTTAGTAAAATGAACATTTTGAGTAGTTAAAAAATTGGAATGAGGCTAGGTTTTTTTGTGGAGAAAGCTAACTCATTTATCTACAAATAACTCTTCTATAGATCAGTTTAGAATTCAATACTTCATAGGTGAAATGCACATGCAACGCAGTACTATAAATTTGGGACAGAGGCGTCCAAAAATATAGAAATGTCTAAGTAAAATAAATATTTTGAGCAGCTCAAAAATGTAATTGAAGCTAGATTTTTTTGAACCCGAAGCTAATCCAATTATCTACAATGTTCTAGTTTTGAGTTTGATCTACAAATAAATTTATCATGCCCAAATAAATCATATCAATTCAGTCGACATAGTAAAATTAATTCCTGGCAGATTGTACAACTACTTGTATGATGTGTTTTTTGATGATGCTTGTTCTCCGATACTTGTGTGGTTATGAATATCTTGTGCTATGGTAGTGCTATCGAGTATATGAGTATGTTAAGGGTCTGTGTAGTTTTGTTAGTTTTATAGACATGATAATGAACCCATGCATGTATTTTACAAGTATAACCAAGATGATGCTTTGAAATCTTAACATAAGCATTAATTAGTTGTACATAGACCCATGTTTGGATATATATGGAGTATCTACACTACTATAGACATGTTATACTACTCATAGGAGTATATCATTTGCGTACCCTGAGCTTAAATGATTGTACATTGCATAAAAATAGAGGATTTGAGAATCTGCCGCCAGAAACCGATTTATGGGAGAAACCGGTTTCTGGGAAGTTTTTCCGGGAAAAGTTTCTTAAAGGAACTATTAAAGCCGTAAGCTGAATGACGACGTTAATTCTAACTTCATGGGTATATCATGACCAAAAAAAAAAGAACAACAGACGTAGAAACGCAACCTTGTATGTGTAAATGAAAGTTATTAACAAATTAAACCACGGAACGAGTGACGCGAATGCGGTCAAGGATATGTAAGGATTGATTGTGCTTGGTTAAGAGAAGCGTATGTCAAGGATAAGTGTTGGATAGGTAAACCAATCCGCGGAGACCGGGATAGTGAGCAAAGGATGTGTTTGATGGATTGTGAAGTGATGAGTATTGTGTATCCTTTCGGGTCTTCATGACGAAAGGGGGTACGGTTAACGCTTCGGTTCTTCGTGATGACGAAGTGGTGTTTATTAGAGTGAAGAATCCTTTCGGTTCTTAGTGATGGAATGGATGTTCTTGCACTCCGTAAACGCTTCGGTTCTTCATGATGGCGAAGTGGTGTTTCTTAGAGAGAAGACTCCTTTCGACTCTTAGTGATGAAATGGATGTTCTTGCACTCCGTAAACGTTTCGGTTCTTTGTGATGGCGAAGTGGTGTTTCTTAGAGTAAAGACTCCTTTCGGTTCTTAGTGATGGAATGGATATCCTTGTACTCCGTAAATGTTTCGGTTCTTCGGGATCGTGAAGTGGTGTTTCTTAGAGTGAAGACTCCTTTCGGTTCTTAGTGATGGAATGGATGTTCTTGCACAAACGCTTCGGTTCTTCGTGATGGCAAAGTGGTGTTTCTTAGAGTGAAGACTCCTTTCGGTTCTTCGTGATGGAATGGATATTCTTGCACTCCCTAACACTTTGGTTCTTCGTGGCGAGGTGGTTGTTAAAAGATGTTTCGGTTAGTGGAAGGTGTTTTGGTAAATGAAAGATGGTTTAGTTAGTAAGAGATGTTTTTGGGTTAGTAAATGATGTCGGATGTTGGCAACATATGATATTGGCATTAAAAATGTTGAGACGAGTTTTCTCAAGTGGGTGTTTTCTTTTCAAATACGTGGTCGGGCATATTGGTAGTTATAACCCGACAGTGAGAACGCAA
This sequence comes from Hydrangea macrophylla, assembly GCA_033977485.1. Taxonomy (NCBI): domain Eukaryota; kingdom Viridiplantae; phylum Streptophyta; class Magnoliopsida; order Cornales; family Hydrangeaceae; genus Hydrangea; species Hydrangea macrophylla. Next base: position 12,518,600 of record CM066989.1, read on the forward strand.
AGATCTTAAAAGACATGTTAAAAAAAGTAATAAGGGTATCTATGTTGTGCTTTACTATATACGTTCCATTTGATTTAGTTTTCTCACTGGGCTTTCATAAGCTGACGACGTTCATGTCGCTGTACATTCCCATGTCCAGCTTATCCAGGTCACAAGAACACAGGCTATGGAGCTACTCAAGAATATAAAGTGGAAGAAGATTATACTGAGTAGGATTATGGTTATGCGAGTTAGGAAGAAGACTAGTAGCTTCCCTTTGTAAATATTTTTGTTGTAATCAGAAGACTTATCATATTTTTGTAATAGTTTTTGTAAGGCCGAGAGCCATAAGACTCTTATGTATTTAATTAGCCAGTACCGTTGTAGCCTTTCATTGTAACATATTCCAGTAGTAGATGGTGCTTTTACCCTTTTGTCATAGCATTTAGTTATTATTATTTTGGTCTTGGATAATTCGGTGCTTTCACCAGTCACGTGCCTCAGGGTCTAAGATAAAAATTTTAAATTTTTTCATATTTTGGCTACGCCGGGCGTGATATATTGCCTGCCAGGTCATTCAATCTTTCTCACTCCCAGGGTTTAGCTCCCGATTGGAGGGAGAGGGCCAAGCCGAAGGTGCCAAATAGAATAATCAGGGCGGGGCTCTCATTTGGCACAATTCTCATTATGTTTGATCAGTTGCACAAAAACTCAACCAAACACAAGAGCGGAGCCACATGGGGGACAAGAGGGGGCACTTGCCCCCCCTCAACTTTTGAAATTTAGTTTTTTACCCTATATATTTTAGATTCTACGCCCCTCCTAAATTTTTTAATTTACCAATTCTAAACTCATGAATCTCATTTTGGTCCTTCAAATTTTAATAATTTTCACCCAAATAAGCAACTTCTTTACTTGATTAGTCTCAATTGTATAAAGCCTTATAGATATTCATTTTAACAAATTAGGAGTTCTTGATTTTGTATGTGAAATTTACGGCTAAAAAACAAAGAAATTAAGCATATGAAAACAATTTCTTTCAAAAGAGTTGTGGAGATATTAGTTTCTATTTGAATAATCATATACTTTAACCAACATGCTATACGTCAAATTCAGGGAACAACTACACAATTTTTATACCCTAAATATCCAAAATTTAAGTGTTTCTATCATAGAAAAAAAAAGGCTTGGGAGCGCTGCCCCCAAACCCTCATGTAAGTTTGACCCCGTTGAGCTCAAATCCTGGCTCCGCCCCTGATCAAACACCAAACCATATTAAGTTGTTCTACTTTTAAGCAGCTCTACTAACCACGCTGAAAATCGCATAAGCATAGACACAAACTGGCACTATTTTAGACAAACAAACACCTATAACTGCTTTTGGTTCCACAAATCGCAATGACAAACGGCTTCATAACGGTGTTGGTTACTTGGATCTATACTACTATTAAAGGATTTTGTAAATAGTAATTCAGCCGAGGGACTGCAATATATGTGTGTGCATATATACACTTTGTGGAATATTTAATCAGAGAGGGATTTTGATATGAGAAATGACAAATGGGGTTATTTTTAGAAGAGTAGTGCCATAAATTTTTATTCTAAAAGAGTTTAAACATCAAACTATGAATCTGATTGAATAAATTTTTGAAGTTTAAGTAATGAATTGAACAAAAAAAAAGAGTAAATGTAACCAATTTCAAACATGGTATAGTATAAGGTGTAAAGTGTAATTATGTATAATTAATATTAAAATAATGGGTGTAAAAAATAGATGGACTTAGATATAAAACTAGATTAGGTGAGAATAGAATTTTCAAAAAAATAGGTCACCAAGTCAAAAAAAAAAAAAATTTTGTTTTGCAGTGATGAGGTTGCCCCACAAATCATTTGTCTCTTACCACTGAGCTTATCCTCTCTCTCATATAATTTGCTCCTTCAGATCTAAATATTTCAATGGAATCGTGTAAAGTATAAAAAGACAACAATAAAGTGAAAATAAAAAGTTATAGAGAGCACACATTCCCACACACCCATAAAAAACAAAACATATATATATATATATATATTAGAGCTGAAAACCTTATCATATGTACGTACCATCAATCACCATTCATTAATTTTTATAGGGAGCCATGTTTGTTTCAATCAATGAATCAAATGGTACCATCAATCACCATTCATTAATTTTTATAGGGAGCCCTCTTTGTTACTACAATCAACGAATTGAATAGTTTGGTTATACTTAGGTTATTTTATTCTCGGATTATAAAATTTGTTTTCAAGTCATAAAAGTTTATTCTCTGTATAAAACTTTGTTTTATGGTAAAAAATTACTTATTTTCATCAAAATCACATTGTTCTCATCAAAACCACTTTATTTTTAATGAGAACAAATTTAATTGACGTGGAAACAAACTTTTATGACCTCAGGAACAAAGGACGTAGGTAAGTCCAATCTACTTGGATGTACTGAAGAATTATGTCTGCCACTACTTTCAACCCTGACTTTTGAGAAGTTTTTGTATACCTTCAAATACTATATGGCATGTCTACATGACACCTGCAGCCAATGAAAATATCTCATTTGACTGCAAGGTACTATATAGGCATGTCATGAAGTACGCTGAATGTGTACAAAATTCTCTCTCTGGGTCTGTTTGATAAAGTTGAAAATTAAGTACTGAAAATTTTAAGTGATTGGGCTTGCAATACTGAAAACAATGTTTCAAGTAGTGAAATAAACTGCATTTAGTGATTATTTTCAGTAGAAAATTTTTACTTAAAGCTTTCAATAGATTTTTCACTAATTTTCAATTAAATAGTACATTATCAAATGCACTGAAGTTTATCAAACACACCCTCCCTTTTTTTCTTCAGCTTCAGTGTCTATGTTATCACTACTAGATTTATTTATTTATTTATTTTTTTGGTGAGGACAAGAAAAAGGTTGGCAAGTGGACCCAAATCGTAAACCCGATCTAATCGTCCCTAGTTTATAGGTGTGTAAATGGATGGAATCAGTTAAATGTAAATCTAATTTGTTAACTAAAATTGGATATGCGCTATCGGATTTGAATGTGCATGCCACAGAGATTGGTTTAAGTGAAATTCAAATCCGTATTTGTTCAATACTCAGATATTGGGTCGATGTAAATTGCAACCATTTTAGCAAAAAAAAAAAAAGAGTCCATTTTAGCAATTTTTTATAATAATAATAAATTGTAGTCAGAATTTGCATTTTGAACATTTGACTTTAAAAAGTTGACAGGTTTGATAAATAAGTTGAGAAGTTGATGAGTGTGGGAAACAAGATCCCAATGTGATGAGTTGGGTAAAACATTCCCCCACTCATATATCGGAAATGCTAGATGCACAAAAAAAGTGCACAATGAAATGCACAATCAGCTTGAAATTATTGGACTTCGTGCTGAAAAGTCTGTACACACAAAAAGACAAAAAAAGGAGTGAACAGCTTTTTCAGCACGAGGTCCAACAAATTAAAGCAGGTTGTGGATTTCATTGTGCACTTTTTTTGTGCATCTAGCATTACTCCTCATATATTGAGATTGCAATTGGCACATTTGTGTGTTAATATCTCATTGTTTATTTCGGGATCCGCACAATACCCCACTCATCCAGCTGTATTGATCTAGCCAACACAGTCTACTGTATTATATTAAGGGTCCAGTTGTGACAATAAAGACAGAGGAAGGACCCTCGACAGCAAAGAAGGATGCTGCTGGGTGGGCAACACTAATGTAGCACCTGAAATACCACAAATATTTATATATATATATATATATATATTTATATTTATATTTTATTTTTCACAAAAAAAAAAAAACAAAACAAAAAAAACAAAAGGGTGATCCGACAAGTCCACATGGATGCTACTCACCCAGTAGATGCAGAGAATCCATACTAATAATGGCCCTTGGTTTTCTGCTTAAAGAATGAAAATGAGGTCATCATGAAATGAGAACATCATGATTTTAATAACATACAAGGATCAGTATAATGTAAGTTTCTAAAACCCACCTCATCTGCAACCAAATATTAATGGGTACGTAAATATCACACGTCTCCTTAGAGTTTTAGCCTTAATACACATATTTTTTATCATGTTTCAAGAATTTTATTTACCTTCGTTATTTTTGAATTTTAGTGTTAGATTTCCTTAAAATTTTAAACGATTTGTTAAAGGTTAGGGGGAAACTAATACTAAAATTTGGAAAAAATGAAACAAGTGAGATTCTTAAAACGTGAGGAAATGTATCTGAATTAAGTCCAAACCTCAGAGGAGGTATGTGATATTTACCCAAGAGTAATACTTGGGGCACAACCAAAGCCACAACCTTTTTTGCACAACCTCCATTTTGTGTCTATCTCTCTCTTGATGGGTCCCACAGTGCCAGTGACCCCATAGTGCCCACTAGGAGAGAGATAGACACAAAATGAAGGTTGTACAAAAAAGGTTGTGACTTTGGTTGTGCCCCAAGCATTACCCTTTACCCAAAATTAATGTAGTCAAGCATATCAAGACATTATTATATTTATCATCTAGTAATATATGGTTTGTCAAGAAAACGAGTTAAATTAATTTTTCAGGCTTGTTTGGTTCATGATTTAATGAAGGAAAGGAAAAGAAAATACCTTGAACAATACTTTTCTTTGAAAGCAATACGTAAACTAAGAATTTAAACAAGCAGGGTGAAAAATAATCTAAAATTTTTGAATTTTGTGAGTCCCTTTCATTTTAATTTTTTGAGTTTCTATTATATTTTGAAAGTCTAAATTTACTGATATTATTTAAGCAAGGATGAAAATACTAGAACAAACACTAGGAAAAATTGTTATTACATCTAGTTTTTCTTTTCCTACTTTGTATTCGCGAACCAAATAGAATTGGCCGTAGTATGCTTGCTTTTTTTCAGGTGTATATGAATTTTCTTGTTTGTATATAGGGCAAATTACACTAACACTCCCACAACTACCACTCTTTTTAAAATGCCCCATGAACTATAAAAACTCAACAAACTAACCCTCTCAAACTATTCTATTTTTACACTAACACCCCTTTTGTTAGGATGTCATCCCATAAGCTAAAGCTTTTGTATCATGTGACCAACACATGATACAAAAGTATTAACAATAGTACATTTTTGTCCCTCATTTGAATCATTGAAAGTTTTAGGACCAAATCGCCCAAACAATTTGCGTGCAATAAATGAAAATTTTGTGGCTAACAAAGGAAAATTGATTTTGTCCTAAAATTTTCAACAACTCAAAAGAGGGGTAAAAAATGTCATGTTGTTAACATTTTTGTAGCATTTGTTGGTCACTTGGTACAAAAGCGTTAGGTTTTGGGACAGCAACATAGCTGGAGCGTCCAATTTATCAAGTTTTTTGGGTTAGGATTTGAAAAAGTGTGATAGTTAAGGGGGTGTTACTGTAATTCACCCTTGTACATAAGTTTGTACTCGTGAGAAGAAATTTTGTGTACCTTAAGAATACTATGTGGCATACTTACTTGGCCACCTGAAATCGATAAGAAGTGTATATTTGAATTTTGAGTAGAACCCCTACATATAGTGGGTATAGGTCCCACTTAAATACACACTTCCATCTGGAACCCATGCCTCGTAATATCTCAAGGATTGAAAATTTTCTTTATGTGTGAAAGTGAGTAATATAGAAAACGAAGAAAAATATATGACATCATTGACATGAGCTAATCATAGTTGTAGGCTCCCCCAGTGGAGTGAAAGAAAGACCGAACGAGAAAAAAGTACAGTAGTAATTAGAAAAGCAATTCTTATCTTCAAGCTTTTTGAGTGTCGCTTTGAGCAGCCAAACAATTTCCATCAAGCTTTTTGAGTTTTGTTTGGGAGGTAGGACTAGAGTTATTACTTATCTCTTTGGCTATTAGTAGGGACTACTAATACCACACCCCAGAATAGGACATTGGTCTATATATCGAATTATTCAGTGAAAATAGATAATTAGTCTCACAATTTCTTTCACTCTTTTTCAAATATCCTCCGAATTATAAAATTCAATAAATTGACCCCCTCAAACTATTCTATTTTTACACTAACACCCTTTCTATTAAGATGTCATCCCAAAAACCAATACTTTTGTATCATGTGGCCAACATTACATGATACGAAAGTATTAACATTAGTGCATTTTTATCCCTCATTTATGTCATTGAAAGTCTTAGGACCAAATTTCCTAAAAAAAAATTGCGTGCAATAAAGGCAATTGTATGGGTAACAAATGAAAATTAATTTTGTCCAACCAACAACTCAAAAGAGGGATAAAAAATGTCATGTTAACATTTTTGTATCATTTGTTGGTCATTTCATACAAAAGCGTTAGATTTTGGGACGACAACGTAATTGGAGGGGCTAGCTTGTCGAGATTTTTTTTCTTTTAGTATTTGAAAAAGTGTGATATTTGAGAGGGTGTTACTGTAATTCACCCTTGTACATTAAGTTTGTACTCGCGCGAAAAATTTTTGGTACCTTAAAAGATTCCATGTGATATGCTTATTTGGTCACCTGAAGCTGATAAGAAGTGTGTATTTGAGTGAGACCCCTTGCTAGTAGGGGGTTGTAAGTCCCACTTAAATCCATGCACACTTCCACCAGGAATTGAGTCCCACAGGTATTCTCAAGAGACCAAAAAATTCTTTGCGTGTGAAAGTGAGAAAAGAGAAATGGAAGAAAGGTATATGACATCATTGACATGAGCTAATCGCTGATAGTTCTAGGCCTCAGTGGAATAAAAGAAAGACTGAAGGAGAAAAAATAATAGTAAGTAGTAATTAGAAAAGCAAAGCTTATTCAAGCTTTTTGAGTGAGTCCACAAACAATTCCCATCAAATTTTTTGAGTGTTGTCCTACTATACTGCCTAAACAAATATAATTAACTAAGAGGTGTTTGCTATATTTTATATTTTGGGCGTGCCAGAGCTTTGTGAGGTAGACTTAAACTAATTAAAATAAAAAATTTTATATTGTTTGTGTGAGTGATACACAAAGCTTGAGAAATCTAACTGTGAGACCCTGTTCTTTCGGTCGACTGGGTAATGTGCGCCGGTCGACTGGGGAGCATGGGAATTGCGTCCCACATCGCTTGGGGACGGTGAGGGGATGTGCTGTATATGTGTGAGCCGTACCTTCCATAGCATGACGCGTTTTGGGTTGTCAGGCCCAGGAACAAAGCCGTGAGTGGGCTTGGGCCGTATGTGCGAGCCCAGGTGCTGCAAAGCGGACAATATCGTGCTGTGTGTGGGCCGGGCTGTGACAATTGGTATCAGAGCCAAACTCATCCACGGTGTGCCATGTCCATGCGTGGGGAAAGCCCACGGGGACGTGGGCCTCTCTTAAGGGGGGGTGGATGTGAGACCCTGTTCTTTCGGTCGACTGGGCAATGTGCGCCGGTCGACTGGGGAGCATGGGAATTGCGTCCCACATCGCTTGGGGACGGTGAGGGGATGTGCTGTATATGTGTGAGCCGTACCTTCCATAGCATGACGCGTTTTGGGTTGTCAGGCCCAGGAACAAAGTCGTGAGTGGGCTTAGGCCGTATGTGCGAGCCCAGGTGCTGCAAAGCGAACAATATCGTGCTGTGTGTGGGCCGGGCTGTGACACTAACTCCTAACAGGTGATTGTGAAAGGTGAGTATAAAAGTACCCTCACCTAAAGGTCTCTAAACAGTGTTGAAGCACACAAGTCTAGCAAGCGATGAAAGATATTAAAAGAAGGAATTAAATAAAATTGCATATTTTATTTAATTGATGTAAAAGAGAAATTACAAGAGAGTAATTAAAATGCTAAGAAAGCCTAGGAAAATAAAAAGAATGCTTTAGAATGCATGGTTGAATGCTTTTGTCGAAGTGACGCGGAGTGGTTTGTAGTTTGGCCTGCCTGCTGATTTATAGCTGCCTGTACTGATAAAGATAAGGAAATACATATTTGCGATGAATAATGATCTGGTATAAAATACCAGATTTATCTCCCAAAATTTGCTTTTGACTTCCATAATTATCTGGTATAAAATACCAATTTTTCCTCCCAATCTGATAAGAGCTGTCATATCTTCAATATATATACAAGTGTGTATATATATATTGATCTTGAATCTGGCCCCAATGTTGGCCTTGTACGTCTTGCTTTCCCTCAAAGTAAAAAGATACGCTCACATCTAATCTGTATTATCTTCCCAATCTTAATAATATTTGATATATTATCTTTTCCAATACTGATTGATATCTTGATAATATTATCATAAGTGATAATATTTTAAATTAATGATATAATTTATCACAAAAACCTCCTTTACTAAGAGCAATTTCAACCATGTTATGCATCTTTTTCTGCAAAATGCATAGAAATCACCCAAAAATTATTTTTGCAACATGAATTTTGCATAACCACTCCAATCATGGTATGTATATTGGTTATTTATCAATATTTTATAATTTTTCATCACTACTTGGAGTCTTGGTAGCCGTTTGATTTTTTTTTTTTATGGAATGTTGATGGCCATTGGATTTGCATAGGGCTTTTGCATCATCATGCAAATTTAATAGTTTTGATGACACTTGTAAATATGCATAAGCATTTTGCATAATGGTTGGAGTACCATTTTTTCATCACATTATGCATATCTCATCAAAATATACATATGCATAATGTGGTTGAAAATGCTCTAACCAAATGGAAATATATATCGCGCACTTATGGAAGCTAATATTCCACAAAGGGGCCCACCATGCTCATTCCTAAAGCAACCATAATATCAGTTAGCCCGAACAGATTACATGTATCAATTCGAATGATAAGTAATTTATTCAGTCAAACCATATGAGAAGCTAAGCTGAGGTGGCCCAATTGGGTGGATAGAATTGCATGTCAAGGTCAAACCAACTAATCGATACACCCACACAATGAACCACACACTTTTTTCACACACTTCTTTAAATGCTTGTACCTTGTGCTACTTGAATTTTTTATACTTTTTTGTGCCCCACTTATACAACACAAGGTACAAGCATTTAAAGATGTGTGTGAAAAAAATGTGTGGTTCATTGTGTGGGTCTAGCATTTTTCATCGATGAGTTAGTCGTAAATCCATGCAATGCACGGGATTTTATCATTAAATTTTAAAAAAAAAAATAACTCAGATTTTTTTTTTAAAAAAAACTAATCATGTAAATAAAAATAAGCGAGTGTGAAAGAAGGCAAATAAAAATAGGAGTTTTTAGAAGAATTGGGGATGCTGATGTGGAAGCCTGTGAAGACTTCTTTTACTTTAATATTTATATTCTATTATTATAATATGAAAGTTTTTAGTGTCACATGTCAAAATAATAGAGAATACACACTTTTTTCTCTCACATGTGCAAATTTCATTAAATACAATTAATTCACTAAATAATATTCTATAAATCACTTATTAATTAATGTCTTATATTTTCTTTTATTTCATGTCTCATTATTCACCATAGACCATAATTTGCACAAACTCTCTCTGTCTTTCTCTACTTCAAATACTTTTTTAGTCCTCTCTCTCCAACTCTCTATTTCTCTCTCGAGAGGAACACAACGTAGGACGCAATCAAAAATTGATCTTTTACTCCAATACATCTATGAGCTAATCTATTTAAACATATATACATGTATGTTTGTTTCACTCTCTCTCTTTTTTTTAAAATAATAATAATAATAATAATAATAATAATAAGATTGTATGTGTGTTTCTTATAAGGATCTCTAATGGGATCTTAGTATATGTAATACAATTTCTTTTATTTTTCTTTTTCATTTTGGCAGTCCCTTTGCATTTTTCAAGTTAATCTTAAGTTGTTACATATGGGATTGGTTTTCTCTATTTCTCGAGTGGTATGATTTTGTAGCTCGTGGAGTACTATCACGAGAGACTAGAGATTTTTTTTCTTCGGGTATTGTAGTTTTTCTTTGCAAAGACAGTACTTATCTCGCGCTCATGATTGTTGTTCTTGCATGTTCTTTGAAGCCAACTTTTAAAAAAAAATAATAATTTTCTTCTTTTTTTGGTTCATATAGTAAATATTTACATCAATGAAATGAAAAAAATACTCGCTCTTTTTAAACCATCAAATCTATAAAATAAATAAATAAATAAATATTTAACCGTGCATTACACGAGTTTAGAAGCTAATTTATATATATATACTAGGTATAACCCGTGGCTAAAGCCACTACTGAAGTATTCTAATCATACATGCGTTCATCTACTAAACTGAGCATGGAGAAAACTATCTTTGTACACGATTGAAATCAAGTTGCTGCTTATGCTCTTCCTGCCTCAAAAATTGAAAACATTAGCAGTAAACATTCTATAAACTACCATACAGTCCATTTTTCTATTTCGATACATTTCCAACCCTTGCAAACTACCATTCTACCAACCAAAAAAAAAAGGAAGAAAAAAAAAGAAAAAAAAAAGAAACCAAAACAGGAAGTCACCTAAAGAAAATCCACAAATATTACCATTAACAATAACAAATCCTAAGTGAGCTTATTTATTTCTACTCGCTACAGAAACGTAACCAAAGAAAACAAAAAATTAAATAGACCATGAAGAATCTGCCTAAGAGAATTGGTGTTTTGTTAAGAGAATAAACTAAGGCGAATAAGTTTAAAATAAAAAAAATAAAAAAAAAATAGTCAAAATAGACCTGGCGGTGGTGGTGGTTGATAAATTTAGTGGCAAAGATCTAGAGTCTACCAAACAGAGATCCTATAATACCTGTATTCGTGTTATTGCTTTTGCATTACATTGTCATGCATGATAATGTGATGTGGCGTGTCCTATGACACATGTTTGGGTGAGTTTTGACTCACGAGTTTATTTGGGTGTCTGTATTAGAGAACCCTTTGAAACTGTGGTGATTGAGAATTTGTTGTTGTGACGTCTCTCCGAGTATGAGACGGTCACTGTGGAACATTTTAAATGGTTATCTGAAAATAGATGTTTACCTGTGTATTTCAATATCTGTATTATTTTCTGGCTTAGAATATATTTCTGTTGTTAGATTTAGTATCCTGGTGAGAACGAATAAACACACTATTAATTTGGTAAGCTAATTAGCAACTTCGGAAACGTCATATAGAAATTCGCGTTTTAGCGACCAAACGAAACTTAGTCGAAAACTTTTATAATTTTGAAGTTTCACTTATAAAGCTATGAATAAGCTGTATAGAAAGTTTCAGAGACTGATCAGGAGTTTTGAAAACTCGTGGGGAGGTAAACGTAATTCCCAATAGTCTTGCCTATATATAGGAAGTGATGACTTTAGGTTTTTCATAAGTTCTTGACCTAATTCCATAAGGAGGCCAAAAGGGAGGCTAGAGGGAGAATTAGTTGCTTCAAGCTTTGCGACGCCTAACGACGACCTTTGGTCAGTCTGTTTTCTCCCATATTTCATATTCGAGCTCCTCGAGGTAAGAGCTTCGTTTTGATATATGTTAGGGCTTGTTTGGCTAAGTTTTCCGAAAAGTTATTTTCTAGAATTTTTCATAAAAGTTGATAAATGGAATTCTGATCCATAGGAATTTTACTTGACGGACTTCTGCACGTTCTTTGTGCACGGGTTTTCTTCAGATTGAATTATAGGAGCGTAAATCGGAGGTGAGTGATTCAACTATATTTTGGAATGATTTCTTGGCGTGTATTCATGCTATGTTTGAATAGCATGTATTAATTCTTAGAGATATGTTGTGTAGTTCATATTGGGCATTTATATTGATAAGTAGGCTCAATAGCACGGTGATATGTTTTGATTACCGCGAGCATGGTGATATGTATTTGAGCATGTTAAGTTGCGTATATGGGTCAGAAGGAGCACGTGGTCACCGTGCCATTTTGTAGAGCCGATATATGCATTAAGGTCGCACGATTGAAGAGAAGAATCGTGGGTCTTACCCTTTCGCGTGGACTTATTGGCAAGGAGTTGCGGATTGGGAATATGGACGGGCACGTGAGTCTCCGGCGACTAGTATGAAATGTAGAGATGTGAATGCGGACATGTTTATCATTCATGTACATATGTTGATTTATTCACTAAGCTTTAGCTTAAACAAATCGAAATATGTGTGGTTATTCAAATAACCATTGCATGTATAAATGCTGGCGAGGAATCGGAGAAGTGAACTCGTGGGTTAAAGTTCTTTTAGAAGAGAACTTGAATGTTGAATCTTGTAGTTTTGGAACAATAGGAATGTTGTAATAAGAATTCTTATGGTTTTTAGTTATGTTTAACTTGGTATGTTGGAACGAATCTAAAATGTTGTAATAGTTAGTAACATGTTGTAACTGTGCTTCGGTAATATGTTAATACAGTTAGGATTGTTTTTGGAGTACTTTGGAAAGTGTGTGTTCGATCGCTGTTTGAATTCAAAAGCTTTTAAACTTGAAAATGCTGCAGAATGTGCTGCTGCCAGGGGATCAGTTGACTGGGTCTCCGACTCAGTCGACTGGATCATGGTTTTCAAGGGTAATATTTTGGCCAGGCTGGACTTCAGTCGACCGGACTTTACCAGTCGACTGAAATTTTGAAGCCCCAGTCGACTGAATGTAGAAAGCAGTCGACTGGATGGTGTTTTAAAACCTAACTTTCTGCTGGACCAGGATCAGTCGACTGGATCTGAGGATCAGTCGACTGGATCTGAGGATCAGTCGACTGGACGGATAGTTTTCAAAATGACTTGTTTTATTCCGCTGCGTGTGTTCTTCAAACCTAATTTTGGGAACGTTAATGAATTGGTTTAGCCTCGGTGGCGTGCCACGGGCTTTGGTTTCGCTATTGTGGGACCGGGCTGTGACATTTAGTGGTATCAGAGCATAAGTTTAGAGCCTTGGGAACGAATGACGTTATATATGCTGAGCGACGTCGAGTGGAGTGTGTAATTGTAAAGAGAATTGTTATCATTGTAGAAATACTTCATGCATTAGCATTTGTTGATTGTGATGAACTGTGCACATATATCTATATTGTGGCATAGCATACATGGTCATTATGCATTGAACTCAACAGGGGAATATTTGAAACGATATGGCTAATCCACCAAGAGAATTGTCACCTCATTCGCGGATGGACCAAATAGTGAATATGGTGGGAAATTTCATACAAGCGGTAAGTGAAAGAGAACAGATGAACGTTCAGCCTCCACAAGTGGAAATTCATTACGTCAATGCACCACCGGCACCGTGACCTCAACACACAATCGTGGAACAGTTTTATAAGCGAAAACCGACGTTGTATCATGGACAAGTTGACATAGACTTGGTCGATCATTGGATGATGGACATGGAAAGACATTTCCGTCAGGTAATATGTACCGATGAGGAGAAAATTTTGTGCGCATCCGATACGTTGATGGGCGAAGCATTGGATTGGTGGAACAACGTGCTTGAACAAGGGAAGTCAACCACGTGGGAAGCATTTAAAGAAGAATTCAACAAACGTTTCTTCCCACAATCTGCTTATACTCAGAAACGTCAAGAGTTTGCGAGTTTGATTCAGGGAGATATGACCGTGGGTGAGTATGTTTCTCGTTTCAATGCCTTGTTACGATTTGGGAAAACTACTGTTCCGACTAATAGGGATAAAGCTCGTAAGTTTGAGGAAGGGCTTAGAGAGAATATCCGTGGCCGTGTGGATATGTTACAACACCCGACCGTTTCTCTAGTCGAGGAAGCCGCCCATATAGCTGAGAAGAGTGTCGACCGATATCGACAAGGGCAACAAGGAAAGAGACCCAATGACAATAGGGGCAAGAGCCAAGGGAATGCGAAGAAACCATTCACGCAAGGTTCAGGATCGAATATGGGTAGTCAGGGAGGAAGTATGTTTGTTGGAGACTCGAGACCGTTGTGTCCGACATGTAACCTGCGACACAGAGGAACCTGCTATCAATTGATCACTTGCTATTTTTGTAAACAATTGGGGCATGTGTCTAGGAATTGTCCTTTGAACGCAAATTCGACCGCACCAAATACCTTTTCAAATACCAAGAGCTACAACCCAGAGATAAGGGAGAAATGTTTTGAGTGTGGCCAACTGGGACATATAGCGAAGAATTGCCCAAGTAAAAGACAACCGGGAATGAGTACCGGTGCATCGAGTGTGCCAAGCGGATCAAGGGTAGAACCTCGAGTAGATAAAGGGAAAGGAGTCGCGCAACAACAAGGACGATACTTCCAGCTCAGGCCGGGGAATACGGATGATACCGTCGTATCAGGTATTCTTCCTATTTGTTCGTATCCTGCACGTATACTTATGGATTCTGGTTCAACGCATTCATTTATATCACGTGATTTTGTTAAGCATTTAACTGTTAAAGTCAGAACCGCTAGAATATGACTTGTGTGTATCATTGCCTAGTAGTGAACCACTAGTTACTTCTTCGATATTCAAGTCATGTGAAATCAAGATAGGTCATAAAGTCTTGAGCGTTGATTTGATTCCATTGACGGTGAATTACTTTGATGTTATCTTGGGTATGGATTGGTTGTCGGTTAATCAAGCCCAAATCGATTATGAACAGAAACGGGTTAGTTTCTATCCGTCAGGGCGAGAAGAGTTTACTTTTCAAGGTAAGGGAGTGATCGTACCGCCGTACTTGATATCGGCGATTCAAGCAAGTAAGATGTTGAAAAAGGGTTGTTCGGGTTTCTTATGTTCAATTGTTGACACGCGAGTTCTTGGACCACTAATAGAAGACATTTCAGTAGTTCGATAATTTCCAGATGTTTTTCCCGATGAGTTACCCGACGTATTGATTGAAAGAGAGCTTGAGTTCACAATAGAAGTAGTACCAGGGTCACAACCGGTATCCAAAACACCGTACCGAATGACACCAATAGAGTTGAAAGAATTGAAAGTTCAGTTAGAAGAACTGTTGGAGAAGGGTTTTATCCGACCGAGTGTTTCACCGTGGGGAGCTCCAGTCTTGTTTGTGAAGAAGAAAGATGGAACAATGCGTATGTGCATCGACTACCGAGAGTTGAATAAATTGACCATCAAGAACAAGTATTCATTGCCACGAATAGATGACTTGTTTGATCAGTTACAAGGGGCTCAGGTATTTTCGAAGATCCACTTGAGATCCGGTTACCATCAGTTGGAAGTCAAAGAAGAAGATGTTGAGAAGATAGCTTTCAGGACTCGATATGGTCACTTTGAATTTTTGGTTATGCCGTTTGGAGTGACTAATGCACCAACTGCATTCATTGATTTGATGAACCGTGTTTTCAAAGATTATTTGGATGAGTTCGTTATTGTGTTCATAGATGACATCCTAATCTACTCCAAAAGCGTAGATGATCACGAGCATCATTTGCGATTAGCTTTACAACGATTGCGTGAAAAGAGATTATTCGGCAAATGGAAGAAGTGTGAGTTTTGGTTGACCGAGATAGCTTTTCTTGGACATATAGTGTCGGCAAAGGGAATTTCTGTAGACCCTCAGAAGATAGAAGCAGTTACCAACTGGGTGACACCAACGAATGTAACAGACATCAGAAGTTTCCTAGGATTAGCTGGGTATTATCGGAGATTTGTAAAAGACTTTTTGCGTATAGCAATGCCGATGACACAGTTAATGAGGAAAGATATTGCTTTTGTTTGGAGTCCAGAATGTGAAGAAAGTTTCCAAGAGTTGAAGGGTCGACTAGTGAAAGCACCAATATTAGCCGTTCCGTCAGGGACTGAAGGATTTATTATTTACAGTGATGCTTCATATAGAGGTTTAGGTTGCGTTCTTATGCAAGGTGATAAAGTTATTGCGTATGCATCAAGACAACTTAGACCGCACGAGAAGAATTATCCAACACATGATCTAGAATTGGCCGTCGTGATTTTTGCATTGAAGATTTGGCGTCATTATCTATACGGAGAGAAATGTGAGATCTATACGGATCACAAGAGTTTGAAGTACCTGTTTACACAACGAGATTTGAACATGAGGCAAAGGAGATGGCTAGAGTTAATGAAGGACTATGATTTGTCGATTCAATATCATCCGGGCAAGACGAATGACGTCGCCGATGCTCTTAGTCGCAAAGTACCAACCAACACCGCATCAGATTTGACTTCTCAGAAAGAACTGATACGTGATATGGAAAACTTAGAACTTGAAGTGATTCCGAGGATTGAAGGTGGTTTTATGTCGACGATGGTGGCACAACCACTCTTGATTCACGAGATCGCAGAGAAACAACTTCAAGATGTGGATTTGAAGAAGATTTGTGATGAGATTCCGATGGGTAAACAACCGGGATTCACGTTTGAGAACGATGTGTTGAGATTGAGGGGTAGAATTTGTGTACGTAGTGAGAAAGAGTTGAAGCGGAACATTCTAGAGGAAGCACACAACACGAAGTATACCGTTCACCCGGGAAGCACCAAGATGTATAGAGACTTGAGACATGTTTATTTGTGGCCGGGAATGAAGAGAGAAATAGCACGTTACGTTTTGCGTTGTACTAGTTATCAACAAGTAAAGGCCGAACGCCAAGTACCTTTGGGATTATTACAACCGTTACCGATAGCCGAGTGGAAATGGGAGCACATAACAATGGATTTTGTAAGTGGATTTCCGAGATCGAAGAGATCGAATACTATCATTTGGGTGATTGTTGACCGTTTGACGAAGTCATCGCACTTCCTACCGCTCCGAACAACTAAGCCGATGCCATTAGCTAAGTTGTATATTCGTGAGATTGTGAGACTACATGGTATCCCAGTTTCTATCGTTTCGGACAGGGATAGTAGTTTTACATCGAAGTTTTGGAGAGCCATGCAAGAAGCGATGGGTACCAAATTGCACTTTAGTACAGCTTTTCATCCTCAGACCGATGGTCAATCAGAAAGAGTAATCCAGATTTTGGAAGACATGCTTCGTTTATGTGTACTTGATTTTCAAGGTGATTGGGAAGACCACCTACCGTTAATTGAGTTCGCGTATAACAACAGTTTTCAGTCGAGTATTGGGATGGCTCCTTATGAAGCTCTATATGGTCGTGTGTGTCGTTCACCGATTAGTTGGACGGAAGTCGGAGAAAAAAAGATTGAAGGGCCAAAAATTGTACAAGAGACGACGGATAAGATAAAGGTAATTCGACAACGGTTATTGACAGCTCAGAGTAGGTATAAGAGTTATGCCGATAAGCGTAGACGCCCGTTGGAATTTGACGTGGGAGACTTAGTGTATTTGAAGGTGTCACCTTCAAAGGGAATAACCAGATTTGGTAGATACGGGAAACTCAATCCGAGATTTGTAGGACCTTTTGAAATCATTGGAAAGGTTGGACCTGTAGCTTATCGTTTGAACTTGCCGAGCGAGTATGCTCAAGTTCATAACGTATTTCATGTATCGTTGTTACGCAAACAATTAGTGGAAGATAGAGATCAAGTGATGACTCCGACATCAAATGAGATTCAGAGTGATTTAACGTATGTCGCATATCCGGTAGAGATCTTAGACCGGAAGGATCAAGTCTTACGAAATAAAGTAATATCGAAAGTGAAAGTGTTATGGCGTAGCCAAACTACGGAAGAGATGACGTGGGAGATAGAAGATGAGATGCGTACTCAGTATCCGCACCTTTTCGAGACTTGAGGTATAAGTTTGGGGACAAACTTCTTTTAAGGGGGAGAGTATTATAACACCTGTATTTGTGTTATTGCTTTTGCATTACATTGTCATGCATGATAATGTGATGTGGCGTGTCCTATGACACATGTTTGGGTGAGTTTTGACTCACGAGTTTATTTGGGTGTCTGTATTAGAGAACCCTTTGAAACTGTGGTGATTGAGAATTTGTTGTTGTGACGTCTCTCCGAGTATGAGACGGTCACTGTGGAACATTTTAAATGGTTATCTGAAAATAGATGTTTACCTGTGTATTTCAATGTCTCTATTATTTTCTGGCTTAGAATATATTTCTGTTGTTAGATTTAGTATCCTGGTGAGAACGAATGAACACGCTATTAATTTGGTTGGCTAATTAGCAACTTCGGAAACGTCATATAGAAATTCGCGTTTTAGCGACCAAACGAAACTTAGTTGAAAACTTTTATAATTTGAAGTTTCACTTATAAAGCTATGAATAAGCTGTATAGAAAGTTTCAGAGACTGATCAGGAGTTTTGAAAACTCGTGGGGAGGTAAACGTAATTCACAATAGTCTTGCCTATATATAGGAAGTGATGACTTTAGGTTTTTCATAAGTTCTTGACCTAATTCCATAAGGAGGCCAAAAGGGAGGCTAGAGGGAGAATTAGTTGCTTCAAGCTTTGCGATGCCTAACAACGACCTTTGGTCAGTCTGTTTTCTCTCATATTTCATATTCGAGCTCCTCGAGGTAAGAGCTTCGTTTTGATATATGTTAGGGCCTGTTTGGCTAAGTTTTCCGAAAAGTTATTTTCTAGAATTTTTCATAAAAGTTGATAAATGGAATTCTGATCCATAGGAATTTTACTTGACGGACTTCTGCACGTTCTTTGTGCACGGGTTTTCTTCAGATTGAATTATAGGAGCGTAAATCGGAGGTGAGTGATTCAACTATGTTTTGGAATGATTTCTTGGCGTGTATTCATGTTATGTTTGAATAGCATGTATTAATTCTTAGAGATATGTTGTGTAGTTCATATTGGGCATTTATATTGATAAGTAGGCTCAATAGCACGGTGAAATATTTTGATTACCGCGAGCATGGTGATATGTATTTGAGCATGTTAAGTTGCGTATGTGGGTCAGAAGGAGCACGTGGTCACCGTGCCATTTTGTGGAGCCGATATAGGCACTAAGGTCGCACGATTGAAGAGAAGAATCGTGGGTCTTACCCTTTCGCGTGGACTTATTCGCGAGGAGTCGCAGATTGGGAATATGGACGGGCACGTGAGTCTCCGGCGACTAGTATGAAATGTAGAGATGTGAATGCGGACATGTTTATCATTCATGTACATATGTTGATTTATTCACTAAGCTTTAGCTTAAACAAATCGAAATATGTGTGGTTATTCAAATAACCATTGCAGGTATAAATGCTGGCGAGGAATCGGAGAAGTGAACTCGTGGGTTAAAGTTCTTTTAGAAGATAACTTGAATGTTGAATCTTGTAGTTTTGGAACAATAGGAATGTTGTAATAAGAATTCTTATGGTTTTTAGTTATGTTTAACTTGGTATGTTGGAACGAATATAAAATGTTGTAATAGTTAGTAACATGTCGTAACTGTGCTTCGGTAATATGTTAATACAGTTAGGATTGTTTTTGGAGTACTTTGGGAAGTGTGTGTTCGATCGCTGTTTGAATTCAAAAGCTTTTAAACTTGAAAATGCTGCAGAATGTGCTGCTGCCAGGGGATCAGTCGACTGGACCATGGTTTTCAAGGGTAATATTTTGGCCAGGCTGGACTTCAGTCGACCGGACTTTACCAGTCGACTAAAATTTTGAAGCCCCAGTCAACTGAATGTAGAAAGCAGTCGACTGGATGGTGTTTTAAAACCCAACTTTCTGCTGGACCAGGATCAGTCGACTGGACGGATAGTTTTCAAAATGACTTGTTTTATTCCGCTGCGTGTGTTCTTCAAACCTAATTTTGGGAACGTTAATGAATTGGTTTAGCTCGGTGGCGTGCCACGGGCTTCGGTTCCGCTATTGTGGGACCGGGCTGTGACAGATCCAAACATGAAAATGTTATCCAGAACTGAGTTTTTTAAAAGAGAAGGAAAAAAAAAGTCACATTGAATGAAATGTACCATCTAGAGTGAGGGCATGAGAGCTAGAACTCAATTGGGTAGCTGCAAAAATTACTAAGAAGTTCCAATTAATCAAACCCAATAGAGAGCTTGAAGATGCCTTCTACACTCTCCTTCACTTCCCTCCACTTGAAGATGCTCGTAATAAAATATCAACATTTCAATATAAGAAATTACAATTACTTCAAAATGGATATTAAATCACATGACTTCAAAGAAAGGGTTTAAAAATCACATGACTTGTATCAACACCAATTAGATGGTATCTCACCCAAAAAAAATTGCACCTCACAATAAGCAATCCACATGTCATTTGCAAACACCTGCATTTAGGAAGAGAAAATAATCTTACAAAAGTAAACTTACTGGTTGAACATATAACCTGCAACATCAATAAAAAAAGAACAACATAAATAATAAGAAGTATCAAACATGAACCTGAATGAAAGAAAGGCAATCAATAACCTGGGCTAGGGACACTTGAAACACTATCTAATCCCGGTTTGGGAAGGAAAAAAAATAAAACTAAATGAAAGAAAGGGAATCAAAAAGTATGACTCATCCTTCAAGTGGCCCAACACTGAAGCAAAAAAAAAAATTAGGTTTTGAATGTTTACAATTGAAAGAAGTATCAAACATGAACCTGAACCAAACACCTAAAATGAAAATAGGGGCTGAAATTAGGGGCTGAAATCAAACGAAAGATAAGAACAGATAACTGGTACAAACGAAAGTTAAGGAATACAAAAACCTAAAATCAAGAAAAGATAACTGGTACCAACGAAATTAGGGGCTGAAATTACTCATGGGCTGAAATCAAACGAAATTACATTAGGTTAGGATTAGGGCTATCAAAACAGAGGGAATAAGAACACAAAAACAATGAAAATAAAAATAAAAACATCCTAAAACATCTGCAAGAGAATCCAAATAGACTAACTGTATAAACATGTGTGTGTGTGTGAGAGAGAGAGAGAGAGAGAAAGAGAGAGAGAGAGTACCTGGGAGAGAGAGTACCTGAGAGTCAGAGTAGGCGGAATGGTAGGCCGGACCCGGAGGAAGGAAATGTCGGAGCTGGGTCTTTGGTGGCCTGTGTGGCAAAGGGAGGAGGGGGTATTCGTAGGAGAGAGAGAGAAAGAGGACTGGTATGGTTTTTTCTGTAAAAAAAAATGGTTTTGGGGGGTTTGGGGTTGAGGGTGTCCAAAGTGGGCATTTGAAATTTGAAATCCAAATCAATCCTGACCTTTGTTTATCTCCTTGTAAACTCAATCCTAGCCTCTCTTTGTCTTTGCATTGGGTGGAGATAAAGTCATTCCTTGCTTATTATATAGATATATATATAATAGATATAAGTAGCCTGATTTCACTATGATGACATAAAGAGGCTTGTCCGATGAAATATGTATAGCATCATATGATACTTAGGCCAATCAATAGTTGTTGACCAAATTAAAATATAGTGTTTTTTGGGTGTACTATCCAAGAGGTTTAGTGTTCGAGTCATGGGGAGCGTGGCCACTGGAGTATTCACCCGGCGCCTCCAGGCCTCGGGGGATTAGTCGAGGTGCGCGCAAGCTGGCCCGGACACCCCCAATTACCACCAAAAAAAAAAAAATAGTTGTTGACCAAATTGATGGCGAAACCTCAATGAGGTGGCCCGATGACATGTGCATGGCATCATTCCAACTAGTAATAATTGATGGGCCCAAGTATTTGAATAACCATTTTCAAGCATTACACGAAAGAGTAAAGATTGGGGCACATTCAAATACACAATCTTTGGGACACAACCCAAATAATGTGTTTATCTCTCTCATGTGATATCATTGGACCCCACAGTGACACAGAAGAGAGATAGACACATTAATTAAGTTGTGTCCTAAAAATTGTGTATTTAATTGTGTCCCAAGTATTACCCTACACGAAATTAATTGTAAAGCTCCACTAAAGGTCAAACGAGATGATGAGGTGGCCCACCATTTGCCTGTTTTGACAAGTTTAATAAGATGATCATGTATGGGGCAGTCCGATTGAAATGTGTGCCAGCCCGAATTGGTGAAGCAACATACATATACAAGCCGCAATATAAATTCAATCAAAGGGGTGGCCCACCATACTCCTTTGGCCAACCAAAAGTTGTGATAATAGCTCTGCTGATGAGGAAGTGTTTGGCAAGGCAGCCCTATTGCCCACTGTGTAATGACTACTTGAGGTAAATGCCAAAATAGTTAGTCAGCCTGATTCAAGTGATGATCAGTCCGATCATAGTCAGTCTGATTTTGAAATTCATTTGGCCCTTTCAACTTTGAACCAAGTCACTTGACCCTTAAATTTTGTAATCGGTCCCATTGTCCGATTAAAAAATCTCAATCGGCCTATACCAATTTTGACTTTAAAAAATGTAATTTTTTGGGTGCAAACAATTGCCCCCTGGTTGTTTAAAATGAAAAACTTAAATTTTGAATAGTCAAAATTTTCCAAACCGATTACCTTAGAATTAGACTGACATCAGTCTTCTCCATGAAACCGATTATAATTGTTACAATTGTCATGTAATGTCCTTCTTATGAATAGACTAAATAAGGACAAAAGAAGGCGATGTATCTTTCGATTCTTTCCTTTCCATCGGGCTTACCATAATGAATAGGCTAAGTCATGTTGGGTCTATCATGACTGTTTGCCATTTTACTTTAGCAGCTAACCAAATGTTTTTGGTAACATCAAATGCATCCCACCAACTTTGACTTCTTTTTAGCTACTAGCCTACCAAGTGTAAACTCCATGGGACAAATCTACTACTGCCCCAGCTATGTTCACTGCCTCTGAGGTGGAGGAGGCTCTCAGGAACTTGATGGCTCGCCGCACTTCCTCTGCTACTACTCTGCATCTGCTAGTGTCTCTACTTCTTTTTCCCAGTCAGGTATATTTTTCACCTCAGCAAGAGTACACTTGTCTCATTCTTCTTCACCCTGGATTATTGATTCTGGTGCTTCTGAGCACATGTCTAGAAGTTCTGATATTTTTTCTGATTATACACCGTGTCTAGGAAGAGATAAAGTTTGTATGGCAGTTGGTACTTTTTCCTCAATCTCAGGGAAGGGTACTGTTCGTGTGACTCCAACCTTACCTCTTTCTTCTGTCTTACATGTTCCAAAATTTTCTCATAATTTGTTATCTATCAGTCATCTTATACAGGGTCTCAACTGTAGTGTAACCTTTTTTTCCTTCTCATTGTGTCCTTCTGGATCCTTCCACGGGGAGGACGATTGGCAGTGGTAGAGAAGAGAGTGGACTTTATGTTTTGGATGCTGGAGGACCTATAGCTCATCACATAGTTGTTTCGGGAAATAAAGTTGAAGACATTCATCTTTGGCATTGGCATTTAGGACATCCATCTTTTCATTTACTAAAGCATTTGTTTCCTTCCTTAGTCTTAAATAAAAATGTTTCTGATTTCCTTTGTGAGACATGTGAACTTGGTATACATCACAGAGCTTCTTTTGCTCCAAGTATTAATAAAAGTTTAGTTCCGTTTGCTTTAGATCATTCTGATGTATAGGATCCTTCTCGTGTTTTATCTTTGAAAGGTCATAGATGGTTTGTCATTTTTGTTGATGATTAATTCTCGTACAAATTGACTTTATATGATGAAAAAAAAGGGAAGCATTTCATAAAATGGTGTGTACACAATTTGGAATGAATCTAAAAATTCTCAGATCTGACCAAGGGGGTGAGTATATAGACTCGGGTTTGACTGATTACATTTGTTCTCATGGGATTATTCATCAAATATCTTGCACCGACACCCCTCAACAAAATAGGGTGGCGGAATGCAAGAATTGTCATTTGCTTGATATTGCTCGCTCAATTTTTTCGGTTAATGCACCTAAATCCTACTGGGTGAAGCTGTGTTAACCGCGGCTTATCATTAACTGCCTCCCTAGTCGTGTTTTGAATAAAAGGGCACCCATTGAATTATTGTCCAATACATCTCCTCAGTTCTCTATTACTCATCGTGTCTTTGGATGTGTCTATTTTGTCCACAATCATTCTTCGTCTCAGGGAATACTAGACCCCCATTCTATCAAATGTATCTCTATGGGTTATTCTCCTACCCAGAAAGGTTACTGCTGCTATCATCCTCCCTCTAGGAAATGGTTTGTCTCCATGGATGTTACCTTCCATGAGTCTCAGTCTTACTTCCAGTCTTCATCTAATTCGGATTCACCTCTTCAGGGGGAGCCATGGTATGAGGAAGAAGTGACTCTCCCTGTCACGACCCATCCCACTACGCGTGAAAATAGGACACGTGGCACGCCACCAAGGCTCATCCAAACATCATATAACTATACGCAGCGGAAAGAACTTTAAAACAACCCTGGGTATTTAAAACTTTAGGAAACATTGCCCTCTGAGTTGAAATTCCATTGAAATCAGATTATAAAAAGTTTTGCCCAATCAGAAAGTATTCACAAGATCCATTTGACAATACAGAGGTCCAGTCGACTGCCCAGTCGACTGTAATAAGGTCCAGTCGACTGTGCCTGGCAGAAACTAAAACCCTAAATCCTCAACAGAGGTTTAGTCGACTGATCATGAACCCAGTCGATTGTGTTATGCAGAACCAAAATGCAACACTTTCAAAAAGGGGTCCAGTCGACTGATCAGGGGGTCCAGTCGACTGGTTTTGTCAATAATAGAAGTAGTAGCCAAAAATCAACAGTGTTCAGTCGACTGATAAAGGGTCCAGTCGACTGCTTCTCTTACTATTCACTTTCAGTGTCTCAATCACACGGGATCCAGTTGACTGATCCTGGGTTCAGTCGACTGCACCCCTGCTGGGCAGCCCTGTGTTGATAATTAACAACTCATGCTTTCTCCATACCAACATCAATCACAACCACAACTGGTTTACGACATTTAAAACATAACTACAGATGTTCGATTACAAGATTACAGTACTATGAAATTAATCCATGATTCTATTACATCATATTACGAAAACCCAAATCTGTATCACAAGTTAGGATTAACACAGAAATATAAACAAATGATCCCCCGGCATTCTTTAACGGCCTCACTCCTCACGCTTCTTCCTCTCTTTCTTCTTACCTGCAATGGGGCTATATGCTGAGTGCACAATTCTAAATGTATGATATATGACAATATTAATAGTTTAAGCATCTAACACACATAGAAATAGTCTCTAGGGTGAGTGGTACGCATTCATCCGGTCGATGCCGTAGGAGGCCCACCTCTCCCACGCATCTCGTACACTGGTTGGGCCTTCCTCCATACCAGGTATCGTGTCCTGGTTAGGCCCACCTCCAATCCAGAAACAACCACAATTCCAATTCCGTCACAATCACAATCAAATCACAATCCTCAAGGTTCGAGGAGCTTACCCCAGATGAATTTGCACCAAACTCCCCTTTGACCCAAGTAGACACATAACATGCTCACATAAACAGTTATATGTGCGTTTCACATAATTTCACGTGCATAATTAACGTGCCTAATTAATACATGAATTTTGCCTGGATCCAAGAATATCAAAGTTGATGTTCAAAACATGGAAATCCATATATTTCATAGATCTAGAATTCATACCTCGTGCGATCTCTCCGAAACTTTGAAGGATTGACTAGGGGGCCGATTAATCGTCGGATTTTGAATTTTAGACGATTCCTACAAGTTTTACTGGGTTTTTCCCAAATTCTAGAAATTAGATTTTTTGGAAAAGTTTGCTAAACGTGGCCAAATTAGTATCAAAACGTAGATCTTACCTCCACGAGTTCAAATATGAAATCTGGAGAAAATCTGGTAGACGAAAGGTCGCCGATCGTCGTCGCAAAGCCCGTGGCAACAATCTCCCTTTCTCTCTCCTCTCTCAAGATATTTTGAAATGTTTGGATGAGAATGAATCTCATCCACCACTATTTATAGGCAAACTTTTTGGAAATCAAGTTTACCTCCCCACGAGTTCCTCAAACTTCTAATTAGCTCCCGAAACTTCGCACACGTCCATTTTATAATTTTACGAGTGAAAATTAGAAATTATTAAAGTTTTCGACCAAATCTTGTTTGGGTCCAAAAATCACGTCCGAAAACTAAATTCTGTGGAATCTCTACACAACCTACCTTTTTATTTAATGTAACGCTCACGTTCTCACCACAGTTCCCAGAATGATATATAACAATATCACAAATACCAGAATTTACCAAACACATGCATAATTCACTTTTTACGAAACACCAAATAAGTCAAATAACATTTAAGTCACATAAATGTCATATATTCATGCCAATGCAATATGATATACCACGTTCCCGTGTCCTCACTGACACCTCACCATTGACTCACAGTCAGCTCCACCTCAGATTATTAATAAACATTGATAATCCACAAAATCTCAAATATGAAATGATAAATCATGAAATTCTGGAACGGGTGTGACAACTCTCCCCTCCAAAAAGGAAGTTTGTCCCCAAACTTAAACCATCTCAGCAATTCATTACGACTTCTCATAAGTACCCTCAGTATTTGTTTCGTACACAACCCACTTTACTGAGATGTCATAATCTCACGAGGAAAATTAATCCTCAGGCTCTTTAGGAAAATCAATCCTTGGAGTCCTCGTCTCAAATCGATAGAAGATTCATACAGAATCCTAGCAATACTCCGAAACATCTCGATAGATAAGAATATCAATACCTGAGTAACACTTACCCAATAGTCAAACCTGACATTAACTCACCTCACGACATCCCAACGTCAACTCACATATCCTTTCATCGTACGTGTCACATTTCATTTCCTGAGCTCAAAAGTTTCATCACAACACTCAAACCCAAGGAAATAATTCATCTCTCATTCACCTATCTTGCTTTTCGACTAAAAGTCGTTGACAACATGTCTTAGCTGTTGAACAATCATACACGGTTCTTCATCTTGAAGTGGACCAAAATGGAGTACCATAATACATATATACCCGTCGATAAGTCAATGCTTCAATCCATTGTTTCATATACTATAGATTCAACTCTTACTCTGTTGATCATCAAACCACTTATTGTAACGCATTTCAAACGACTCCCGAGTTCTTATCAATTTCAAATTCTTCTTTCCTAATAAATCCATATCACGGCAACTTCAGTTGGAATGACTATCACGTAGTCGGTAGTGCATCACACCAGTACTCTCCCTCTGTCTCCACTAATTCTTATCATTCCATTCAGGTTTTACCAACCTCGTACTATACCCCCATCACTCGTACCTCATGACATATCAATCAAGTTCTCTATTGAAAATTTCACACTATTCTACTCGTTCAAGTCTGCACATGTCTCAAATCACCCACGGTGAAGCCAAATACAATTGCCATTCCTCTTTCCCAAGTTTGCACTCGAACTACCACTGATTGAAATAAAGAATTCATACCTCATACTTTTTGGTTTAAAACTTTTCAACAAAGTCAAATACATTTATCATTTATGATTTAAAACAAGCTGATTTAAAATCTCACATAATACTTGATACACCCAAAATTATGGGCAGTTTCCTACTCAAGCTAGAAGACTAATGGAAAGTGCATCTATTTCCTAATCCAATTAGGAAACCCCCTCAATTAATGTCAATCAATCCTAATACAATTAGGAAACCTACTTGATTGGTGTCAATCTATATCAATAGGATTATATTTTCTTATCCATGTATGAGTAGGTCTCTTACATCTATAAAAGAGACCTCTCACCCCTCATGAAGGGGGCTACCAACTCTTGAGTCTACACAGCACCTCTACAAAATTCACCATTATATGCATACACCCGGCCGGTATTACTAGTAGCGCCGCCCCTCTTTGTTGGCTCACCAGGCCCGCCGGTGATCTGCTAGTGAACGTGCTCAGACACACCCGTGGACGTAGGTACCTTCATTAACAGGGCCGAACCACATACAAAAAATAGTCTCTCACTCTCTCTCTCTCCCCTTAAACTGCTCTATTTACTCTTACCAATTTTTGGCATCATCAGTTTGGCACCGTCTGTGGGAACCGACAATTCTTCTCATCAACAAATTCTTGACTGATCAATATGCCACCAAAGAAGGGTAAGAAGGCTGCGCAGCAGTCCGACCGGGATGTTCCTTCGGCCCCGGCGTCGACTGCAGCAGTCCTGACATCTGAGCAAATCACTACAACCCTCACACAACTCTTGGAAGGCCAGCGTCAAATCCAGCAACAGATCGAAGCCCTGCTAGCCCAGCAAAGCAATCCTCCAGTGGCCGGGAAACGACCAGGGAACGTTGCGTACGGTCGAGAACCGATCTTGACCAGACAACGGGCCCGAGCCAACCCGTCCCGTGTTGAGGATGTCAAAGACGTCAGTAGTGGGCCTGCTGCCCGAGGGGAAAGGCAGGAGCATATGGCCCGGGAATCAGTCTTGGGTCACTCGGTCAAGAGCTAAGTCGTCCCTAAGCGAACGGTTACCCGGGGTCACAGCCGAGCCCGATCCCAGAGGACAGCACCCCGCCATGAAGAAGAAGCCTCTTCCACCAACCCGACCAGTTTCTCAGATACCGGTCAGGAAGGAGTGGAAGCCCGAATCAAGGACTTGCAGAAGCAGATCGACAGAGTGGCCAAAAAGCTTGGTCAAAAGTGTGTTCCGAATCAAGTCAATACCGAGACAGAGTCACCGTTCTCCAGCCAGATCACGAGGTTCTCCATCCCGCGCAAATTCAAGCAGCCTCGGCTAGATTCATACAACGGCTCGGGAAGCCCGGTCGACCACGTCCGGACCTACAAGGTTCAGATGGCCCTAGCCACCAACTCTGATGAATTACACTGCCTAACCTTCCCCAGCACTTTGAAAGGCCCGGCCATGCAGTGGTTCTACTCCTTGGAACCCCGATCGGTCTGCAGTTTCAAACAATTCAGCAAGCAGTTCATCAACCAGTTCGCCAGTATGCATGAGCGGCCAAAGCCAGACATGCAGCTACTAATAGTCAGGCAACGGAATAATGAGTCCCTTAAGGAGTTCACCGACCGGTTCAACCAACAGAAGCTTCAAATCCGCAATCTGAACGAGACAATTGCCATCCTAGCCTTCTGCTCGGGAGTTCAACACACCAAGTGCGCCGCGTCATTCCACAAAAATCGACCGGAAACTTTAGTTGAGCTCTCTGAGAGGGTTGGAAAATACATCGACACTGAAGAATTTCTGGAGACCAAATGCACCGGGCAAGAAAGGAACGAGTCTTCCAGAAGTAAGCGAAAGCGAGATCAGCCCGGAAGTTCTTACAGTTCTTCCAGTTCACAGGGATCTGAGTCCGGCAACCCCGACCCGACCACCGGTTCATAGCAGTCCGGGTCAGGCAGCCCCGGCCGGATCTCCAGCTCACAACAGGCATGGTTCGACAGTCCCGACCCGACCTCCAGTTCACATCGGTCAGGATCAAGCAGTTCCGGCTTTACCTCCAGCTCAGAGAGATCTGGAGCCTGACGATCCTGATTCGACCTCCTGTCTCCATCGGTCTAGATGAGCCTGACTACAGTGGTACTTGCCTGATCACCGCGTAAGGCTCCACCGATTGTCAGAGTTAATACAAAGTCCTCGGGCCTAACCCCGAGGCATCTACGAAGTCCTCGGGCCTAACCCCGAGGCATACAAAGTCCTCAGGCCTAACCCCGAGGCATCTACAAAGACCTCGGGCCTAACCCCGAGGCATCTCAAAAGACCTCGGGCTCCGAACCCAGGCACTCAAAAGACCTCGAGCTCCGAACTCAGGCACAAGAAAGACCTCGGGCTCCGAACCCAGGCACCAAAGACCTTGGGGTCACGCCCAAGGCACCGGCTTCGCTTAGGTCCAACCGACAATGGGGGCAAACCCCCTAGGTGGCTGATGATGGCAAGCTTCAAAAGACCCTGCAACCACCATGTTCCAGGTCGGTTACCTACAGATCATAGCCTCTTTAAGACCCTCGTCTTAGCGAAAGCTTGGGGGGCAAGATGGCGTAGTGAACTAAACAGGTAATCACACCGGGTATTTACAGGCCTCGCGGATAACTAAGTCAAAATCTTGGACAACCCGAGCACCTACAGTACTCAGAGGCATTCACTCCACTTAGGTCCAGACCGACGATAGAGGTGACTAAAATCTCTTAGGTTGGCCGACGATAGAGGAGCAAAAGGACCCTAAAGCAACGTGATTTAGGTCGGCTCCACCAACATGGTCAAGCTCTTCTCCCAACAGTCTTGACGAAGGCTAACTGGGCGGAAGACAACCATCCTGGGGAGCTAACATAAAAAGGACCCTAAAGCAATACGCTTTAGGTCGGCTTGTCCAACATGGTAAAATCCTTCTACCCACAGCCTTGACGAAGGTTTACGGGCAGAAGATAACCATCCTGGGAGCTAGCACAAGCAAAAAAGACTCCGAAGTAGGCCGAGTCTCAACTCTCGGTCACTTCCCGAGCATTCAAAGACTCCGAATTAGGCCGGGTCTCAACTCCCGGTCAATTCCCGAGCACCTAAAGATCCCGAGCTAGGTAGGGTCTCGACTCTCAGCCAGTTCCCGAGGACTCACCAGGCTCAGAAGCCCCGAGACAGCTTCCTCAAGCACTCAGACAGTGGCAAGTGGCATCAACTATTTTCCAAACTTGCCCCGATATAGCATCTGGCCAATCTTGGAAATGGGGGGCAGCTGATACACCCAAAATTATGGGCAGTTTCCTACTCAAGTTAGAAGACTAATGGAAAGTGCATCTATTTCCTAATCCAATTAGGAAACCCCCTCAATTAATGTCAATCAATCCTAATACAATTAGGAAACCTACTTGATTGGTGTCATTCTATATCAATAGGATTATATTTCCTTATCCATGTATGAGTAGGTCTCTTACATCTATAAAAGAGACCTCTCACCCCTCATGAAGGGGGCTACCAACTCTTGAGTCTACACAGCACCTCTACAAAATTAACCATTATATGCATACACCCGGCCGGTATTACTGGTAGCGCCGCCCCTCTTTGTTGGCTCACCAGGCCCGCCGGTGATCTGCTAGTGAACGTGCTCAGACACACCCGTGGACGTAGGTACCTTCATTAACAGGGCCGAACCACATACAAAAAATAGTCTCTCACTCTCTCTCTCTCCCCTTAAACTGCTCTATTTACTCTTACCAATTTTTGGCATCATCAATACTTTCATTCCTTCTCGCAACATAATTGCCCCACTATTCTTAGTAACAAATAACATTGTCGCCCAAAATCAACTTAGTCAATCATCCATGTATCACAGGTATCCCTACGTTCAATACATACTTCATCACTGTCGCTATCGTTTGACTGTTCACAGTCCATCCGACTCTCATAGTATACATATACCCTGAGCCAATTCCTTCTCTATCAGAGATCACAGCTCCACTGTAATCCATTCCCATCTCATACCTTACCCGTTTACTATTCTTTACATTCATCGGTCCACGTAGGTCCCTTACCATTACCGTAGTAGTAAAATTTTCCTACTCCTCGGTTGTTTCACTTTAACTTTTACACAAGTCCAGACCATTCACACCTCCGTATACCTCAACTCATACCGAGCTCTTAATAAACCTTCACCCCAAGTATATGCTCCTCGTATAACATCTCATGACTCCATACTTTATCCCGACAACTCCCTTAATGTCATACGTTCAAACTTATCAAATTCAAGTGCGCGAAACCCCACCATCTCCTTACTTTAGCATTTCGAAGTTCACCACCTACTCACGTGGTACTCAATCGTTTGACCACCTTTGTTGCATCCCCAGTACTACGCATACTGTATCCTTCTACAATACTTAGCTTTCAAAACCTACTCAATACATTATCGCCAGCATTTAATACCACATCCCTCGTTTAAACAAAAGTTAGGTTTTGAATTATTTTAAACATTTTAAAATTTTCCCAGGGATGGAATTCGACATTCCCAAAATCCTCCAACCTTGTTGGAATCCAGGGCAACTGTGATAGCTTCCCCTCGCATCCACCCTTATACTTTGTCGGTTTCATATCCCCACTGTCATATCCGATAATATACTCAACGTACTACCAAGTCTTCATTCCACTCTTACTGCCCTTATTCATTTACTCATCAAGCTTCATCTTCTCGATTTTTATTTTCACTTCTCCACATTAACTTTCTCAAAGTCTCCCTACTCGTCAATCGTTCTCACGACCGCTCTTGTTCAGTATCGTAATACCCGTTGTACTCTAGCGTCCTGCTGATAGTATCTTGCGTTAAATACTCAACGACATTTTAAAAGTATTCAAAGAAAAGGTTTTCATTTTATTTTGAAAATACGTTTAAATTCCAAGTTCGAGGTCGCCCGTACTACAATTCTCTATGATGATCACCTTCACTACAAGCTCTCTATCAAGGTACTCTCATTCCCATGATATCCAAATATCCACTCGATTTCTCTGAGTTTCATATTACGTTCCATAATTCACACTTATCTTTTATTCTCAGTCTCCTAATCTTACTTCCTTTATTCTTTCTCTTCCGACAACCCCCGGCAAAACATCAGGAAATCTTATTACTCTGCATTTTTTTTGTCCATTTACTCTCCATCAACCTTTCCATAGAATTTCTCCATCAAGATCCTCTTCTCCTTATGTTATTGAATTATCAATTTGATTTCTCTGAACTTCTATCCTTTTTGATCAATTCCCTTCACCTGTTATTTCTGGTATCGTCTTCTTACTTCCTTTATTCCATTTCCTTTGGGGAACCATCTCGAAACACCAATGAAATTTCATTACTATGCATGTCCATTCATTTGTTTCTCACCAAGACCTCTACAATATCTCCTCCGACCTATGTCGTCCTTCAACATCGGTCATCATCCTCATTGTTGCATTTCTACAAACATAACCATCGAGTCTAGGAAACCACTCTAGAAGTCTCATCATCTCATCAATTAACCTTCAACTATCTATTGGCTCAAACTGTTCACTCATACTCTATCATTTCCATTCATAATCCTCATCTTAGGTCAACTTTCAAATCCCAACAATTCCCTTTATACTATTAACTCGATAGTATTTGCTACAAATCCCTACACTGCATCTGCGTCTGTTATAGTACCACGACTACTTGAAACCAGGACCAGTTGAGAGATTCCTCAATAACCACAATACTGATAATTTGTAGAGATATCGCCCAATCTCCAATACATTCCACAAGATAGGTTGAGAGATTCCTCAACCGTCCAATACATACCGTAAGATAGGTTGAGAGATTCCTCAACCATCCAATACATACCGTAAGATACACCATGCACCGTATAAACTGTAAGATATGCCATACACCGTATAAATTGTAAGATACACCATAAGCTAAGGTGAGAGATTCCTCACCTGTCCCATACACGAACAATACATGCTGCCAGACTTTCTGTCTGTCATAAACCCCAACTATTCATTTCTATTCCCTCACGTCATGACGTCTAACCCATATCTGAACCAGAACTTTTATCAATTAATCTTAATCCCATAACTTGGCTACGAACCATCACTTTCATTCTCTAGGTGAACTATACGGAAATCTCTTCTGACGTTCGCTACTCGACTTCGTTCTCGGTTAAATCCCCCAAAGGACACTCGTCACTATCATTGAGAACATTAAACGATTCGATCATAATCATTTCAGTTTTCATTTAGAAATCCAACGGTTCCTCACCACCAAGATATCATCTCTCCCTTCACAAGATCTATGATAATGCACGGTAAACCTCATCTCATCACACAACTCTACTTCCGTATGATTCCACCGATTCACAAATGCATAAATACTATGCATGTATGACAATCAACATAATCATGTTTGTATAATAACATACCATATGCATCAAACATCTCTACAATATATGGATGCAATCTAGAACATGTGACAATTCACTCAACACTCCACTCGTCGTCGAACGTTCCCAAAGTTTTGTTACCTATTGCTCTAATACCAATAAATGTCACGACCCATCCCACTATGCGTGGAAATAGGACACGTGGCACGCCACCAAGGCTCATCCAAACATCATATAACTATACGCAGCAGAAAGAACTTTAAAACAACCCTGGGTATTTAAAACTTTAGGAAACATTGCCCTCTGAGTTGAAATTCCATTGAAATCAAAGTTATAAAAAGTTTTTCCCAATTAGAAAGTATTCACAAAATCCATTTGACAATACAGAGGTCCAGTCGACTGCCCAGTCGACTGTAATAAGGTCCAGTCGACTGTGCCTGGCAGAAACTAAAACCCTAAATCCTCAATAGAGGTTCAGTCGAATGATCATGAACCCAGTCGACTGTGTTATGTAGAACCAAAATGCAACACTTTCAAAAAGGGGTCCAGTCGACTAATCAGGGGGTCCAGTCGACTGGTTTTGTCAATAATAGAAGTAGTAGCCAAAAATCAACAGTGTTCAGTCGACTGATAAAGGGTCCAGTCGACTGCTTCTCGTACTATTCACTTTCAGTGTCTTAATCACACGGGATCCAGTTGACTAATCCTGGGTTCAGTCGACTGCTCCCCTGCTGGGCAGCCCTGTGTTGATAATTAACAACTCATGCTTTCTCCATACCAACATCAATCACAACCACAACTGGATTACGACATTTAAAACATAATTATAGATGTTCGATTACAAGATTATAGTACTATGAAATTAATCCATGATTCTATTACATCATATTACGAAAACCCAAATCCTTATCACAAGTTAGGATTAACACAGAAATATAAACAAGTGATCCCCCGGTATTCTTTAACGGCCTCACTCCTTACGCTTCTTCCTCTCTTTCTTCTTACTTGCAATGGAGTAAATCTCCACTGCTCAGCTATATGCTGAGTGCACAATTCTAAATGTATGATACATGACAATATTCATGGTTTAAGCATCTAACACACATAGAATAGTCTCTAGGGTGAGTGGTACGCATTCATCCGGTCGATGCCGTAGGAGGCCCACCTCTCCCACGCATCTCGTACACTGGTTGGACCTTCCTCCATACCAGGTACCGTGTCCTGGTTGGGCCCACCTCCAATCCAGACACAACCACAATTCCAATTCCGTCACAATCATAATTAAATCACAATCCTCAAGGTTCGAGGAGCTTACCCCAAATGAATTTGCACCAAACTCCCCTTTGACCCAAGTAGACACATAGCATGCTCACATAAACAGTTATATGTGCGTTTCACATAATTTCACGTGCATAATTAACGGGCCTAATTAATCCTTGAATTTTGTCCGGATCCAAGAATATCAAAGTTGATGTTCAAAACATGGAAATCCATATATTTCATAGATCTAGAATTCATACCTCGTTCGATCTCTCCGAAACTTTGAAGGATCGACTAGGGGGCCGATTAATCGTCGGATTTCAAATTTCAGACGATTCTTACAAGTTTTACTGGGTTTTCCACAAATTCTAGAAATTAGATTTTTTGGAAAAGTTTTCCAAACATGGCCTAATTAGTATCAAAACGTAGATCTTACCTCCACGAGTTCAAATATGAAATCTGGAGAAAATCTGGCGGACGAAAGGTCGCCGATCGTCGTCGCAAAGCCCGTGGCAACAATCTCCCTTTCTCTCTCCTCTTTCAAGATATTTTGAAATGTTTGGATGAGAATGAATCTCATCCACCACTATTTATAGGCAAACTTTTTGGAAATCGCATTTACCTCCCCACGAGTTCCTCAAACTTCTAATTAGCTCCCGAAACTTCGCACACGTTCATTTTATAATTTTATGAGTGAAAATTAGAAATTATAAAAGTTTTTGAGTAAGTCTTGTTTGGGTCCAAAAATCACGTCCGAAAACTAAATTCTGTGGAATCTCTACACAACCTACCTTTTTATTTAATGTAACGCTCACGTTCTCACCACAGTTCCCAGAATGATATATAACAATATCACAAATACCAGAATTTACCAAACACAGACATAATTCACTTTTTACGAAACACCAAATAAGTCAAATAACATTTAAGTCACATAAATGTCATTTATTCATGCCAATGCAATATGATATACCACGTTCCCGTGTCCTCACTGACACCTCACCGTTGACTCACAGTCAGCTCTACCTCAGATTATTAATAAACATTAATAATCCACAAAATCTCAAATATGAAATGATAAATCATGAAATTCTAGAACGGGTGTGACACTCCCTATCCCGATTATGGAAAGGAGAGGAAGTAACGAGGGAGAAAATCTGGGAGAGAATAAGTTGAAAATGAGAGGGAAAATAAAGGTAATCTTACTCCAACAATAAAAGGGAAGGAGTTGCTAGTGTATTCTCTTGTCAGGCCTAACCCATTCAACTCCTTAAAACCCAGGTGCTAAGGAGAGGGGAATTAAAGCCTTATAAACTACTCAGAAGGGCTATAAATGGGTGGTGTGGGACATTCCAACACACCCCTTGAACCACAGGATCCGGACACTCGGCATACCCTGGACCACAGCAGCCGGATACTCGGCACACCAGAAGACAAGCCCAACCAAGCTCTGATACCACTTGTAAGGCCCAGCCCATTCAACTCCTTAAAACCCAGGTGTTAAAGAGAGAGGAACTAAAGCCTTATAAACCGCACAGAGTGGCCATAAATGGGCGATGTGGGACATTCCAACACACCCCCTGAACCATAGGAGATGGACACTCGGCATACCCTAGACCACAGTAGCTAGACACTCGACACACTGGAAGACAAGCCCAACCAAGCTTTGATACCACTTGTAAGGCCCAGCCCATTTAACTCGTTAAAATCTAGGTGTTAAGGAGAAGGGAACTAAAGACTTATAAACCACACAGAGGGGCTATAAATGGACGATGTGGGACATTCCAACATATTCACAAGGGACATGGAGTAAATCCAGACATACAGAGACCGCCCCTTCTATTCTTTCACTGACATCTCCTTTTTGTGTTGAGGACCAAGGTAATTCTGATTCTATTCTTGATATTTCTAATAAGTTTTATACACCTGTGCCTATTGAGTTTCATTCTGATCTAGATGTCCCTATTGCAGTACGTATGGGTGTTAGGAGTTGTACCCAACATCTTATTTCCAATTTTGTGTCATATTCCTACTTGTCTCCATCCTATAAAGCTTTTCTTTCAAAGTTACCTCTGTGTTTGTTCCTAACAATGTCTAGGATGCTATTGCTAATCCCAAATGGAAACTTGCAATGATTGAAGAGATGAAAGCTCTTCGTAAGAATGGTACTTGGGAATTGATGAGTTTACCTATGGGCAAAAGGACTGTGGGATGCAAGTGGGTGTATGCTGTGAAGCATAGAGCAGATGGTTCTATTGAGAGGTACAAAGCTAGACTTGTTGCTAAAGACTTCACACAGACATATAGGATTGATTATCAGGAGACCTTTTCTCCGATTGCCAAGATGATTTGTATAAGGATTTTACTATCATTGGCAGCCAACTTTGAATGGCCTCTTCATCAGTTTGATGTGAAGAATGCCTTTTTTCACGGTGATCTTGATGAAGAAGTGTACATGGATATCCCTCCTGGTTTTGAGGACACTAAGACAAAAGAGAAGGTGTGCCGACTTAGAAAGTCGTTATATGGCCTTAAAGCCTGAAACAATCTCCACGAGCGTGGTGTGAGAGGTTTACACAGGCAATGCTAAGGTATGGTTTTAAATAGAGTCAAGCTGATCATACATTATTCATCAAACATCCATCACAAGGTACGACTATTGCCTTGATTGTGTATGTGGATGATATTGTTCTAACTAGAGATGATCTGGAAGAGATGGAAAAGTTAAAAGGTTTTTTGTCTAGTGAGTTTGAAATAAAAGATCTAGGAGCCCTTAAGTATTTTTTGGGAATTGAAGTTGCCAGATCCAGACATGGGATTTTTATTTCTCAAAGAAATTATGTACTTGATCTGGTTGAGGAGACTGGAATGCTTGGAAGCTGAGCGTGTGACACTCTAATGGATTCGAATCAAAAATTTAGTGATGATAGTAGTGGACCAGAAGCAGATAAAGGAGATATAAAAGACTCGTGGGAAGAATCATCTATCTTTCTCACACCCATCCAGACATTGCATTTGTGGTCAATGTTGTAAGTCAATTCATGCATGCTCCCTGTGAGTCTCATAGATATGCTGTATTCAAAATTCTGAGATACTTAAAGTCAGTTCCGGGTAAGGGTCTACTTTTTGCTAGACATGAACATCTTAGAGTGGACACATATGCAAATGCTAATTGGGCTGGTTCAATGACTAACAGAAGGTCCACATCAGGCTACTTTGTCACTTGGAGGAGTAAGAAGCAGACTGTGGTAGCTAGATCTAGTGTAGAAGCTGAGTTCAGAGCTATGGCTCAAGGAATGTGTAAACTCTTGTGGATCAGGTTACTATTAACCGACTTGAGACTTGATCACCGTGAATCTATGAGGCTGTATTGTGATAACAAGTCTACAATTAGCATCGCTCATAATCCAGTGCAGCGTGGTCAGACTAAACATATGGAGACACTTCATCAAGGATAAGATTAATAGCGGTACGAGTTGTACTCCATTTGTGAAGACAGGGGATCAACTTGCAGACATTCTCACTAAGGGAGCTGGAAGTAAACAGTTTCATTTTGCTCTTGACAAGCTGGATTAAAGAGTTATATTTGTACCAGCTTAACGGGGAGTATTAGAACTTATTATTTAGTTTACTGCTTTATGTTAATTTTCATTGTAAGGGTATTTATGTAATTGTCATTCTAGACTAAGATATAATATACAGGAGGCTCATTACTCTCCTAAGTTCTTCCCTAATTATTTTCTACACATAGCACCGATAACCTTTAGACATGGGGAATACCCAAGGAAGACACAACGAATAGCCTTATCATCTAGTTTAGTGCGAAGAGGATTGCGGTTCTGAGCAAAACATGTGCATCCAAAAACACGGGGTAGGACATGAAAAAGTGTGCAATCAGGGTGAAGAACATGCAATGGTGCCTTTCCATTTAAGACACGACTCGAGGTACAATTTATAAGATAAGTTGTTGTGACAACAACAAAGTGCCAAAAGTATTTAGGCACCACCATTCCACGAAGAAGGCATTGGACAACAGACATAATGTGATGGTTTTTGTGTTCCGCCACACCATTCTATTCTGGGGTATATGTATAAGTGTATTGGAGGATACCCTGTTTATTTAGTTCAGAACAAAAATCATTAAAGATGTATTCACGGCCATTATCAGACCGGAGCGATTTGATACTAGGTTTTGATCATTTGTAAAAATTGAATAAATAATAGAAAAACCCCAAATTTTTTCTTAAGGAGATAAACCCATGTGCAACGTGAATAATCATCAATGAACGTAATATAATATCGGTACCCATTCAAAGCAGTAATAGGGAAAGGTCCCCACACATCTGAATGTATAATATCAAAAGCACAAAGAGCATGAGACATGCGAGGAATATAAGTAGAACGAGTATGCGTAGAAATTTCACACACTACATAATGAAATTTATGAGTCTTACAAGTTTTATTAAAGTTAGAAAAAGTAAACAAAGATATTAAAAATTAGCATGTCTTAGGCGAGCATGCCATAATTCTAAAATCTTATTAGAAAAATAAGTAGAGGATGAATTGGATAAAACAGACGCTTGCAGACTGGAATACACAAGTGGT
The DNA here is from genome assembly GCA_033977485.1 of Hydrangea macrophylla. Taxonomy (NCBI): domain Eukaryota; kingdom Viridiplantae; phylum Streptophyta; class Magnoliopsida; order Cornales; family Hydrangeaceae; genus Hydrangea; species Hydrangea macrophylla. The sequence continues at coordinate 12,558,105 of CM066989.1, forward strand.
GCTGGTGATTCCCCAAAGAAATAAAGTCCATCACGCTCATGACCTGTACCAAAAATCTTCTTCGAAGTCAGGCCTGCAAAAGACAATAGTCAGGTAAGAAAATGACCGCACAGTTATAACTCTTAGCAAGACGACTAACATATATGAGATTAAGGGATAAATGAGGAACATAACATACAGAGGTCAGGGTTATATCTGGAGATAAACATACATCACCCTGACTATGGACAAGAGTGGTTAAACCATCAACAATACTCACAGTTTGGTTAGCAGGTATAAGAGGGGACAAAAAAAGTATTAACTTACCAGTCATGTGATCAGTAACCTTGGAGATCCTGACTTAACATGTAAGCAATGGAAGTACCTCTAGCAAGAGCAGCAGTGGAAGAAGAGCTAGGATGAGCCTGCTGAAGAAGAGAGCCAAGTTGACTCTGAATATGGCCAATCTGGGATTGAAGCAAACTCTGATTCTAATAAAGTTGACCAATATCAAGAGTAACAGGGTCAGGGCTAGAATAAGCTATGGCAGTAATGCGGGAAGATCCAGGATTGTGGCCACGAGCATACTGTTTCTTCAACTCAGGATGAAGTTTAAAGCAACAGTCTTTGGTATGGCCAATAACATTACAATACTTAAAAATGTCGACCACCAGGGCGAGCTCCAGTATTAGCTACAAAGGCTATCTGATCAGGAACAGTAGGAGGGTTAGAGGCTGGAGCAGGGGAAGCCTGAATCAAGCATCATCGACACTAATCACCATCTATCGTAGCGAAGGCCTCATAAAGCGAAGGCATAGGGGATGTGCTCAAAATCTGAGTGCGAAGGAATTCGAACTCAAATTTCAAACCCATCAAGAACTGATAAGTGTGAAAATGATCAAGACGTTGAATAAAAATAGCTTTTAACAGAAATATCATCAAGAGACTCATATTGAGCTAACTCCTCCCAACGGGACTGAAGATAGCCAAAAAATCAGAGACACTACGCCGGAGAGAGTCCTAAGAGGCATGAGAGACCTCACGATGATGTTGATAAATACGGGACACATTATGCTTATGTGCATACATCTTGGTCAAAACATCCCAATGACCATGGACGGAGGTGTGATACATAAACATCGGATAAATACGAGTTTCCATAGAATTAAATAACCAGCCCAATATAGCGCAACTGCCCATAGTCCATTAATCGAATGTGAGATCGATAGAAGCAGGCTTAGGCACTTTTCCAAATAGCCAACTAGTCTTTCCTTTGCCACCAAGGAAGAGATGAAGAGAATGAGACCACGAGGCAAAATTGTGCCATCCAATACGATACTTGTAACAAGTTGCGCAGGAGTATGCTGAGATAAGAAGAGATTTAGACGATATTGAGACACATGAGTAGTCTGTTGAATATTCAAATATTTACCAGAATTTGCATAGTTACTGAATCAAAAGAAACCAAATAAAACAAACAACAAGGCAAAAACGTCTAAAAAAATAGGGGCTGCCAAAAGGCATATGCAGCCTAAAAGAAAGGAAAAAAGAGCACGGAAAGGCTCTAAAACATTAGAAGGCCCAATAATAGGGCAAGACACAGCTTATAGGCTATGAAAGCCGAGGGCCTGTGGGGTTCGACCAAGGGTAGGAGGGGACTGAGTGGCTAGATGGTGGCTGATGTGTGGCAAAGGCTGTGGTGGTGGCTGATGTGCTGTGGAAGTGAGGGGGTTAGGGTTTCTCTTCTTTTTAGCTTTGATACCAAGAAGAAAGTAATGGGATATATTATTTCTCTAATATCTACAGTATTTATACAACTAAGAGAGTAAAAAAGAAAAAGGAAAGAAAAATAAGAAAAGAAAAATTACAGATAAGATCAAAATCTGTCAAATCCAAAATAAAATAAATTACGTGATCCATAATTCACGATGAAATATATTCCGATGATTCCAACATAACCTAAGCAAGCTCTAAGTCACAGATGAATATTAAAACCAAATTTCGTATTTCTGGGGACCTTCTAGATGTTCTTACCACTACGTTAGTTATGCAAACTTAGTTCTTCTTGTAATTCCCTCTTGTAGTTATGTTGTCTGGGACCCTGAGCATCTAATGACATGGTATAATTGAAAAGCTAGAAAACCTTTGGTACTTGTTTTTATACAGGAAAATGATGTACGAGCCGAAAAGAATTGCGATTTATTTTACTTCCCATACTGAATCCCAAAACCAAATTGAAGTTGCTCTATACTTTAATGATAAATTTATCATCTATTCTCTTCCCTGTATTGCATTGCAGATGACAAGCCTGTTATTGTAGTAACATATGGAGATTTACATTCCGACCGTGCTCGTGTTCGTATTCATTTGGAAGAACTTCTGGCTATTTTCCCTACAAAAACAAATTTTTGACATTCCAAGTGATCGCATTAGACAATTAAAACTCTTGCTTGTGCTCTAAGATTTGGTTTTATATAGACGATGTCCCATGATTTTGCATAATCTGTTGTGTTTGCTGAGAACTGTGATCTAGTAACTGAATTGACAATAATTGACTTGTTATGTTATTCCCTTGAGCATGCTGATAGAAATCATCCTGGCAAGGATTAGCCTAGGGGCAAGGTTTGGTTTTCTTGCATATTTACCTACACTTATGCTCTGTTTGGTTTATTGAATTTGTGAAGAAAATATAAGGGAAGGGAAAGGAAAATGAGAAGAAACTCTAGTTGGTTTGGTTTCCTTGCAACACCCATTCTTGAACTTTGACTAACATACATGTTGTCAATTTTATGTACAAGTCTAATACGAAAAAGTATTTTCTTGTGCAAATCTAGAAATATTTTAATACGTGTATTATAGCAAATCATAATAGCTCGAGTTGATTTGTGATGCAAGTCTTCTTTAAGTTGAATTGTTGTGTTGAGTACAGTTGGTTGTGATGCTTTTTGGTTGATCCAACTACAAATGCACGACAAGGAGCTTGTATGAATGAAGTGCACTAGTTTTTCCATGCTTTCTGCTAAATGAGATTTTTCTGTGCCAAACTATTTCTTCTGGAAATCTAATGCTTTTCGTAATTACGTGCAAGCTCGCCAATTATATCTACCAGCACGTTTATTCATGTTAATCATCCTCGTGATTGCCATTCTCTCAGCCCTTATTTGCCGTCATCATGCTCATCATGCCTGTATGCATCGTGCCTCTACATCAGATACTCATATAGATTGGCGTGGAATACGGCACCTATGGTCGGGCGACGATTATGATTAGCTTGTGTGCCGAGTTCTAAAGACTTCATTTTTATAAATACCCAAAATATACTATGGAAACATTTGTTGGCGTGTGTGGAGAGAGGTTGGTGGGGATTTGTACATATACATGTGTAGCCTGTTTGTATTTGGTAACTTTTATACGTCACTCTGATTAATATCAAGTCACAAGTGTTTTGAATGATTGATGTAAACTGGTTTCAAATATGGTGTTTGTGAGCATACCTAGAACTGGAAACTCACTTGCTGACACCGTTAAAGAGTTGTAAACATATTGTATAATGATAGATTACATTTATGGAGCTTTCATGTGTACCACACGAGGGACAAAGATTGTTAATTGCCAATTTGACTATCATTCAGAATAAGGAACAGGGATCATCAAAGTGGTCATTTTTGTACTATGGTTCATTGATTTTGATAATTTCATATCTAGATCACTGGTAAGAACACAAAAATAGGGGACTGCTTGGAAAGGCAAAGAACTAATTCTACGTATTCAATGTTTGATATGTGGCTATTACCCAACTTATCCGACCTTTCTAAAGCTGATTTTAAACAAAAGGTCTGGATAAGCTATTACCCAACTTATGTGGCTAGAATACTTTTTAAGCATTAGGTCCAATAGTGAAATTATTTTAGTGAAATGCTCCTCATGTGCAACGATTTTGTGAAAATTGTTTAAGTTTAGTAAAATCGTCGGGAAAAATCATCGAAAAAGTTTTTGTGACATTTCACTAAATGTAAGAATTTTTGTTTAATTATAACATAAGATTTGGGTTGACGGACTTTTCACTAAAAAAAAAGTTTCGATTGTGTTCTTTAACCAATAACCTTTCTTAATGGGAGATTTAACACTACATTTCTAAAATAAAAACTGTATTTTCTTTTAAATATAAAAAATAAATAAATACACATATAGTATGATATAAATAGTAGGCTAAAAAAAAGGAAAAAAAGAAAGACAAAATAGTAGGCTCAAATACAAAATATACTCCTAAAGTTTGGTACCTCTCTCTTTTTAGTCATTGTAGTTTCATTGCATCAATTTAGTCCCTGAAGTTTTTTTAAATAGAAGCCATATGGTCTTATGGTCTAAATGTTCATTTCAGCGGAATTCACATACTGGCTACTGCTATGCACTGTCACGCTTTTTAGGAACAAAAGGAAAACACCACCAATCTCCCCACCCGCTTATCAGCATAATAGTGCATAACATGTGAGTAAATTTCGTCAACTTCTTTTACAGAATTGGACATTTAGACCACATTACTTCTATTTAAAAAATTCAGTGACCAAATTGATGCAATTGAAACTACAGGGACAACCAACCGACCTTTGCCGAGTTGGCCAGGGCCCACGCCTCCCAATTCGAATCTAGCTCTAAGAGGAGTGGCTGAGTGAGAGCGGCTTGGGGCAGATGTGTGTAATTCTCCTTTTGTCTCAGGCTCAAAACCTCACTTGTGTGCTATAATTTTTAGAGTTAGCCATCAGTCAACCTACGGGTGGACATAATAGGACCATGGGGTGCGAAAAAAAAAATCTACAGGGAATAAAATGAGACAAAAATCAAACTTCAAAGGTATATATTGTAATTATGCCTAAATACATGCATGTTGAAGAAAGTGGTGTATGTATTGTAGGAGTATATATATACACCTTAACTCTGTATTTCTGCTTCAATTGTGAATGTATATATTGATGATGCCAGAAATTGGTAAGAGTAAAGTAAAGCAATTTTAGGAGAGAGAGAGAGAGAGAGAGTAAGAGACTATTTTTTGCATGTGGTTCGGCTCTGTTAATGAAGGTACCTACGTCCACCGGTGTGTCTGAGCACTTTCACTAGCAGATCACCAGTGGGCCTGGTGAGCCAACAAAGAGGGGCGGCACTCCCAATAATACCGGCCGGATATATGTGTATAATGGTGAATTCTATAGAGGTGCTGTGTAGACTGAAAAGTCGGCCCCTTCAATAGGGAGTGAGAGGTCTCTTTTATAGGTACAAGAGACCTACTCGTACATGGATAAGGAAATATAATCCTATTGATATAGATTGGCATTAATTGTGGGGGTTTCCTAATTGGATTAGGAAATAGCTTGCACTTTCCCATTAGTCTTCTAGCTTGAGTAGAAAACTGCCCGTAATGCTCGGGATCATGCTTGTGGGCCAGGATGAGCTGCTCCCGCAGTGGGATGTGCCTGTGCGGTTTTCCTGACCTGTTGGCCGGGTCGTGGATGAACTGCTCAGGATGATGAGCCTTGGGTAGACTAGACCGCTCGAGCTGATGCTTGTCTGAGGAGTTGTGTAGATTTGACCGGGACGTGGACTGGCTGCTGATTTGAACCGCTCGGTCATAAGATAGAGCCAATTTTGGGTGTATCATATATACATATGTATATGTGTGTGTGTGTGTGTGTGTGTGTGTGTGTGTGTGTGTGTGTGTTTGTGTGTTGTATGATATTATAATGACAAAGAAAGAAATTTCCAGTAATCTTGGGGTTAATCGTTCATGTTGTTTGTCAAAGCCATTATGAGGTTTTGGTTAATTGGTTCTATTTCAAACAGGCATGTTTTCACAGTTTTGTGTATAAATTCTATTAAATTGGTATAAATTATTCTACATGTTTGTAGTATGAGTGATGGCATGTTTCCCCACACATGTGGCAATTCACTTAAAATCAAGGTAAACATAATTAAAAGAGGTTTTTTTTTTGGGTAATACTTGTGACACACCCAAATACACAATTTTTGGGACACAACCCAAGAAATGTGTCTATTTCTCTCCCGTGTCACTGTGGAATCCAGTGACATCACATGAGAGATATAGACACAACTTTTGGGTTGTGTCCCAAAAGTTGTGTTTTTGGGTGTGTCCCGATCTTTACTCTTTTTTTTTTTTTACTTCTTCTTCGGGTGGTATAAGATCTAATTGTAGAAAGAATCAAAAGTTGTGGATGTATATATATAAAGAGATTCTCTAAAGAGGCGCCCTTTTTTTTTATTAAAGAGATGACCTTTTTTTTTTGCAATGTAAATAGTGAGAATTTCTCACATCTTAAATAAAGTGACAAATTCTCAAGATGTGAGAAATTCTCACTATTTTGTGAGAAATTCTCACTTTTTACACGGCCAAAAAAAGGCCTCTCTTTAATAAAAAGAGGGCGCCCTCTTTAGAGCCTGACTGTATATATATATTTAACCTATATTCATTATTAGTAATCAGGGAGCTTTAATTAACAAGATAAAAGAGTGAATTCCTCCGTTTGTGAATTTTGTTTTATTTGACGAATTTTGTTGAAATTATGGGATTTTATCCCAGATTTTATTGTGTCATTTATAGGTCATGTTGACCACATTTAAGTGGATTTATTTCTTTCCTTTTCTATTTATTTTCTTTTCTTCTTAGTTCTCCTTGTAACATTATATATACTTTGGGGATGTACAGTAATAAAATAATTCTTTTCCCAAATCTATTTGGTATCAGAGCCTAAACTGCCAAATCCTAGGCCACCTAACCCAGTCGTCCACCGCCACACTTGCAGCAGCCCCTGCTGATCACCACCTGCCTGCGCAAGCCCTAGCCAATCACCAGCTTCCCTACGCCAGCCGTCGCTGAGGTCCTCCAACACTTGTCGAAGCCTCCCTTAGCCTCAGCACCTCCAACAAGCTTCTCGGCTTGGTCAGCTGCCTTTTTTTGCCCGTGTTGGGCACTTTTGTGATGTATTAGAGCAGTCGTGTGCTCTTCACTGTCAGTCTGGGTAATCGAGTTTCCGGTTCTGATTGTCTTTGTTACTTGCATAACCGAATTTCCAATTGCCCCCGTTCGCCGAGTTTTCGGCTGTGATTGTCTTTGTTGCCGTTCTTGGTGATTTCTTTTTCGGCAAGTCTTCATCTATCCTCTGGTCATTCTTCACAACATCATGACTACTATTGGTAACAACATAGGTACTAGACACGGCTAGGGTGCTCCTCGTACAGGAGCGGTTGTTGAGATGCATCCTCCTTCACCAGATTGTGGTCAGCTTCAGTCTGAGATTGCTCAGCTTCAATCACATGTAGGTTTGGGAGCTCCTCCTTCATCCACTGGCCCCACGGCCGCCTTTGCTATAGGTACTCCTACTGCTCTTCATGGTAAGTCAGGCCACCCACTTGGATTCTCGATTCTGGTGCAAATAATCATATGACCGGTGAGCTTTCTATTTTTACTTCACCTTTTACCTCCATTAAACAGTCTGTACGTATCGCAGATGGATCTTTCATTCCCATCTGTAGTCAGGGAGATGCCCGATTATCCCCAGACATCACCCTCTCATCTGTGTACTATGTTCCCAATTTGCTTTTAACTTGCTCTCTGTTAACCGCCTTGTCAAAGATCATAATTGTGTAGTAGTATTCTTACCACATTCCTGTTATTTACAGGACCTAACTATGAAGAAAATTTTTGGCAGGGGGTTTGAGCATGACGGCCTCTACTACTTTAGTGATCTTTCGGTGTCAAGGACGTCCTCCAGCCTTTAAGCTTCCGTGTTACCCGCTTTTAATAGCTCTGTTTTGCTTGACTTAAATAATTATGTGTTTTCACTTCAAACTTTAAATTTGTGGCATGCCCGTCTAGGCCATGTCAATTTTCAATATTTATGTTGGTTCTTCCCTCTATTAAATAAAGCTTGTAAGGATATCCATTTAAATGCGTGGTTTGTGAATTGTCAAAACACACTCGTACCTCTTATATTTCTTGCATGCACAGGGCACCTAGTGCCATTGATCTTATTCACTCCGATGTGTAGGGTCCTTCCCCCATCACATCCATGTCACATCACCGATATTATGTTACATTTATTGATGATTTTACTCGTTGTACTTGGGTTTATCTTATGAAGAAAAAATCTGAAGTTTCCTCTCATTTTATAAATTTTCTTCAAATGATTAAAACTCAATTTCATACCATTATGTGTAATATTCAGTCTGATAATGGTAGGGAATACTTAACTGGTGAGTTTCGAGCCGAACTTAATAAAGGGGGAATTCTTCAACAACTCACTTATCCTTACACCCCCGAACAAAATGGGGTGGCTAAACGTTAAAATCGTCATCTTATGGCTATGGTTCGGTGTCTCTTACGTGTTATGGATGTTTCTAAATATTTTTGGCATTGTGCTGTCCTTACTGCTACTTACCTTATTAATCATACTCCTAGTCGTGTTCTACAAGGCCAAGCCTCGCTTCATGCCCTTAAGCCCGGTAGTAGACTTTTTCCCATTGTCCCCTGGGTTTTTGGGTGCACTTGTTTTGTCCAAAATTACAGTCCTACACGTACTAAACTTGATGATAAGGCTGTACGGTGTATTTTTCTAGGGTATTCCTCCATGTCCAAAGGATATCATTACTATGATCTTGTCACTCGTCACTTTTTATCACTCTCTGGATATTACTTTTTTGGAAACGGTTCCTTTTTTTACAGGTGCTTCTCCCTCTCTGGAAACTCCAAGAGAGCATGTTGTGGATAATAGTTCCATCATTCCTCGTCTTGTGCCTATTCTTGAAATACCCAATGACTCTTTTCCTTCGGTCATTACTACTAACCCATTACAGGTGTACTCTCGTCGTCCTCGCTCTCCAGACCCCATGCCAACATCTTCTCCAAAATCAGGTATCTCATCTCCACCTTTAGTCTCTGATGTTGCTCCTCTCCATTATCCTACTTGCATTTGTCGCCTTCCTTCATGTTACATTCTTTCGAGTAGTACTAACCACCCAATTTCTAAGTATGTTTCATATCAGGGTCTGTCAAAAGCTTTTAGCTCATTTGTTAGTGCAGTTGATTATGTCTCTGTTCCTCGCTCTGTTCATGAAGCTCTCCAGAATCCGAGGCGGTGGCTGCTATGAAAGCAGAAATGAGTGCTCTTCAGGGCAATTAGAGTTGGGAGCTTGTCTCTCTCCCTGATGGTGAACATACAGTTGGTTATAAGTGGATTTTTAGTGTTAAGTATTTGGCAGATGGCACCATTGACCGGTATAAGGCCCGTCTTATTGTTAAGGGCTTCACACAGGTTCCAGGTAAGGATTTTGGTGCTACTTTTGCTTTGGTTGCTAAACTGACCACAGTCCAGCTTCTTGTTTCTCTTACTGCTTTCATTCTTGGCCTCTTCATCAGCTTGATGTCAAGAACACGTTTCTTAATGGTAATTTGTCTGCAGTCATCTATATGGATTTCCCTCATGGTTTTTGGGCTCAGTGGGAATATTCGGGGAAAGTTTGTTGCCTCTGAAAATCTCTCTATGGATTGAAGCAGTATCCTCGTGCATGGTTCAGCCAGTTTAGTGATGTGGTGCTTACTATAAGATTTATTCACTGCCATTCTGATCAAACTTGTTTTATTCGTCGTAATTCCAAAGGGTAATGTATCATTATCTCTGTTTATGTTGACGATATTATTATTACCGGAGATGATGCGTCTGGTATTGTACAAGTGAAGCATTCTCTTGGAAAATCGTTTGACATTAAGGATTTGGGTCCTCTGAGGTATTTTCTTGGCATTGAGGTGGCCTGGTCCCGCCAAGGTATTTCATTATCCTAATGGAAGTATGCCCTTGATCTCCTCCAAGATACGGGAATGCTTGGGTGTAGACCTGCTTCTTCTCCTATGGATCCAAATCATAAGTTGATTGCTGAATTAGAAGAGCCCTTACCAAATCCCTTGGTATATCAGCATCTTGTAGGTCGTCTCATCTATTTGACGAACACAAGACCGGATCTAACTTTTGCTATTAGTGTTGTGAGTTAATTTATGTACTCACCATGTACTTCACATCTTGATGTTGTTTATCATATTCTCTGATATCTCAAGACCTGTCCTGGTCTTGGTCTTTTCTTTAAGACACGAACTTAATCATGCCTCTCCTGTTTTACTGATGCAGATTATGCAAGCTCAAAGGGTGATAGACACTCTACTTCTGGTTTCTGTGTTTTTCGAGGTTGTCATCTTATCTCCTGGAAAAGTAAAAAGCAAGCTGTTGTCTCACAGTCTTCTGCTGAGGCTGAGCACCGTGACATGGCTCAGGGTTCATGTGAACTCATATGGCTTTGCTCTCTTCTTGATGAGTTAGGCTTCCCAGTGGTAGACTCATCTAAGTTATTTTGTGATAACAAATCTGCTATTATGTTATCATCTGGTTCAGTTCTTCATGAAAGAATTAAGCATATAGAGGTTGACATTCATTTCATTCGGGAAAAAGTTTGGTCAGGAGTCATCAAACCAAACTTTGTTCCTTCATCGGATCAGACCACTGATATGTTCACTAAGTCCGTTGGTCCAACACTTCTACAGTCATCTATCGGCAAGCTTGGTCTCGTCAATATCTTTACAACAGCTTGAAGGGGAGTGCTGAAATTAGGGGGTTTTATCCTAGATTTTATTGTGTCATTTATAGGTCATGTTGACCACATTTAAGTAGATTTATTTCTTTCTTTTTCTATTTATTTTCTTTCCTTCTTAGTTCTCCTTGTAACATTATATATACTTTGGGGATGTATAGTAATAAAATAGTTCTTTTCCCAATTCTATTAATTTCATCTTCCCTATAGATTTATATTGGAGGATGTTGATATAGTCCCACCATTATTAAAGGTGGTATCACCACCACATGTGTTGGGAACCACATTTGGATACAAAATTTGGAAAGTATAGCATTACTCTTAGGCCACCTTTTGGATGGAGGGAATCAGGAGTGGGAATGGGTATTTCATTTTCATTTAGAGCATTACTATGTTTGGGGCGCTACTCAGGGGATTTACAATTGGGCATTACTATGGTTTTGGAGGCTGTTGCCTTCGGTTTGTTCCTTTAGGACTTGGAAGAGTATGTGGATTCTGTATATAAGCTTAAAGAAAACTGATTAGTTAATGGGGTAAGTATAAGAACTCATTGATGGTTTTCAATGTATAGAAGTTTTCTGCACTGAGTGTAGCAGCACTTGTAACTTTTCAAGATGTGTGTGCATGTATATGTGTATATGTAGTTATTTAGAAATGGGAAAGTAAAAACTTATAGGCTTGGGTTCTATCATACAGTCCAACTCTTTTGTCCCAAACATGCTGCACGTTTGAAAACAACTTTGATTTTGTATAAATTGCCATTGTGGTATTAACTTGAATTTGTCTTAGTTACTAAAATTTAACGATAAAATATTGTTTTCTGTCAACAATATTATATGTCATATTGACACACTTCTATTACATCATGTTGTCTTTGAGGCAGATTTTAGAATAACTAATAAGCTTTGAGAATAACCGATTGGAGTCCTGACTCAGTATGTAGCGCTAAGTTTTAGTCTTTCAGGAAAATGACTTTAATGGTCGGACTGACCCAAAACAAGTGGCATACCAAAAAAAAAAAAAAAGAAATAAAGAAATAAAGAAAAAAAAAGTTAATAAAACTCTAAGAAAATGACTAAGTGAAAGTACACCGATTGATAAAAATATAAAATACTTAAGGAGATGGGTTTACTTGTGTCGGGTCATGAACATCTATACGATTAGGACACATATTAATGTAATTCATATATTTAAAGCATTCTAAACAGTCAATTTGGCTCTCTATATAGATAAAGATTTATGGCAGAACCCATTATAAAATCAAATATGATGGAGCGCATTCTCCTTTTCCATGTGGAAATAGAAAAAATAATTTATTTAGATTACCAAAAACCAAATGTGTGTTCACGTCAAATCTCTATCTTTGAAAATGGAGATTCCTAAAGAAAACCTTAAAACTGAGAACAACCATACTCAGGCACTTACAATAATTTCAATTATAGCATAGTAAGAAGGTTAATATTTACCATTTGCTACAGTTCCTAATTTCGAAAAAGAATTTTCAAGCCCAATAGAATTGTTATGTCCTATCTCATAATATGACACCCAATCTCCTAATATGACACCTATTGAGACGTGATTACAGATGTTTTACAACTACAGACTATCAATTTCTTGAAAATAAAGAAAATTAAACTCAACAATCAAGAAGAGCAAAACTTCTTCAATTAAAAAAATTTTCTAAAATGAACAAAAAAAATTGATAATTAATAGAAATTGTTGGCCCAAAATGGAAACCTTAGAGGGGTGTAAATAAGGTTTTAGCGGAAAATTAACCTTTCAAAACTTAATAGCAATATGAAACACAATAACAAACAATAAAAGTAAAGAGAGAAGCTAAGAGACACTTGCAAACCGAGTTTTTAAGTGGTTCGACAATCTGCACACCGCGGCCTACGTCCACCCCTCAAGAACACCTCTTGAGGATTCTTTTAATTGATCTATTTCACGGGTGTAGAGCAAACCATTACAAGAGCCTTCAATCTCTTACAAAGAAGAACACCTCTTCTTTGTATACAAGATTTACTAACCTTCACTCTTTACACATGATTGATTTGGATACAAATGATATCTCTCTCTCTCGAGTGGATTATATAATTAAAAGCTCATACAACAACTCCTTAGTGAGTGGATGATACAAATAAAAGCACACTACAATTTGCTCTCTTAAGAATTACAATTGAAATGTAGAGCAAACTGATTTTTCACTCAAACTAGGGCTCAAATAAGAATGATGATTAAACAAGATGTTTGAATGATTTTTCTTGTTTTTCCATCTTGTTTATAACCCTTAAAAACATCCCTATATATAGCTTTTGAAAGATTATAGCCATTGGGAGTGGTTGGGTACAATTAAGGCAACTTTTGGAGAGTTAGAAAACTAATCGTTGGTGCATTCTGCGCAATCCAGTCGACTGGATCGAAGGTTCGGTCGACTGGAAAGTTTATAGCAAAGAATATACATTCTGTGTGTAATCTAGTCGACTTAACAGTACCTTCGGTCGACTGAACAGAGTCTCTAGTCGACTAGAAGTGTAAAAATCCAGTTGACTGGTTTTTCCTATTTTTCGCAGACTGAAATCTCTTTACTAATATGGCCATAACTCCCTCTACAAAACTCGCTTTTGCGATCTGTTTGAATATTCGGAAACTAAATTCAAATACCTTTCTAATCATACAAAACTCAACATCTAGTTCCTTACCAATTAGATCAGGTTTGCCTTTAAAGATGACCTATCTGCGCAAAGGTCTTTGTTTTGACTTAGCCACATGAAAACATTTATGAAATGAATTTAATTGAGTGGTCTAAGTATGTTTAGGTCCTTGAAAGTATTTTAAAGTGTAAGAGCAAGGATCCTAAAGTGCAATTAAAGTTACTTGAGCCCCTATGAGTGATTGATCAAAATGCTTACAAGTAAATCCTAGTCTTCAACCAAGGATGAAAAATCTTCAAGTCTTCAAACTTGATCCTTGTTGAGCTCCATCACTCTTGGACTTCACCATATGCTATCTCATGATCTCAAACAAAGTTAGAACAATTGAATGCATAAATTAAGAGATTAGCACAGAGAAAATGACTTGATAATTAATTGGAATAGAACTATTAAGAGCATGCAATTATCATTAGATTTGTCATCATCAAAACAAACATAAATAATGCCTTAAAGAAATTAAAGGCTAACAATTTTCCCCTTTTTGATGATGTCAAAACATGCAATAGAGATACAGCAATTAAAGCATAATAAGTGTCATTTTCATGTTATCATAAGTAAGTCATTTTCATATTATCATTCAAAGTAATAAGATATACAAAGTATGAATCCGAGAATGATAACTTTCTAAAAATCTCTATTATTATTTTCCCTTTATTTTCAAAGATCTCTATCCTATAATTATCCCAATTTTTACATCTCTATCAATTTCTAAAAACTCTATTATTTTCCCCCTTTTTGACAACAACAAAACACAGGGGTTTAGACTTAAAAGTTCCCCCTCAAGATAAGCAAACATATCATGGAGGCATAAAGATACCAAAACAACTAAAGTAAACATAAAAAGATGTTCCCCTCAACCTATGCATATATGAATAAATATCAATTATAAGATCAAAATTATACATAATCTCCTTAGGAGGATGGAGATACTATGAACACCAAAACAACGTGTGGTTCGAAAAGCAAGCATGATTTTATAATCAAAATAAATTAATGTGATATACCAAACATGATTAGCATGTTATCAAAATCAAGAGGAATATCAAATAAAATTAATCTAACCTACTCCTACTAGGCTAAAGGTAAAATATTTAACTATTGTCCAAGCAACTCTTAGATGCTTCTTTCGAAATGAACATTTATAATTAACATGCCCCTTTTTCATAATTAATGACAAGTTACATGGGGAAGGGTTTCATTTAAGATTGATTCCTTAACAAAGAAATTCTTATGAGAATTTTGAGAATTTGAACTAGAAGGTGTGGACTTTACAAAGAAACTTTTGTACTTCTTTTCCTTGTATGTGGGATTAAATCCCAAACCGGCTTCGTCAAAAACACATTTTTGCTTTCCCAAAAGAATATTCAAATTTTGTTCACCTTCTGTGAATTTTGCCAAATTTTTGTCAAATTATTCATCTCCTTTCTCAATTAAACCTCTTCTTTTTCAATAGATTCACTTGAAGGTTGATTGGTTGAAACAAGTTTTTCCTTTCTCAAAATTTCATTTTGAGATTTTAAATCATTCAATTGCCTTTTCAACTCCAAATTTTCTTTTTCAAGCTCATTTGAATATTGTGCTCTTGAAACATGCTTTTCATTTTCAATCTTCAAATATTCATTTTGGGATTTCAAAATATTTAACTCATTTGAAAGTTGGGAAAAATTCTTTTTAAGAGTTATATATTTAGATCCCAAATTCTCTAATTCCTCATGTAACTCCTCAATAGCACATTGAAGGTCATTATAGTTAGGAGATTCAACAATAGATGTAGGATTAGAGCTTACCAAATTCTCTTGCGCACCTTCTTGGTCACATGAGTCATTAGCAGATGAGTCGTCATTCTCCCAAGTGGCCTCTTTTGCCATTTTCTCATTCTCATCATCTTTACTTGCAAATAGGCACACTCTTTCCTCTTCATAAATTTGGTTAGTAGTAATATAAAAATTTTCTAAACATAACCAATTTTCATTTGCACTAGAGCATAAACGAATTCGATTAAATGAAATATCATCTAAAGAGTTCCATAGAATTTTCATAGCTCTAAGAAAGTTATTTTGATCACTTTCATTCCATTCAATCTTTGGTTTAGGAGAAAAACCATTTTTGACAATGTTCCAAAGATTTAAGTTAAGTGGTATAAAATAAATGTTTATTCTCCTCTTTCAAAATTTCTGAATTGTTCGACCTTGTGATCTTTCAACGATGGAGGAGTTGTTATGCAATAACCTTCTTTTCCTTCCATAGAATTTGGCTCATTATTTTGAAATTCATTAAAATCATTAGAGTCATGGAAAGAACAATAAGTAAAGGTTACCCCATTTTCTATTGCCATGAGGCAAAGATTGACGATCTCATATTCATTTGAGTCATCACCCAGTGATTCACTCTCGGAGCTACTTTGAGTGGCCTTCATTGCCTTCTTCTTGCGTTTTTCATCTATAGGAGACATCTTTTCCGATTTTTCTTTCTTAAGGAACTCTACAAATTTTTGGGTGATCAAAGCCATATCGTAATTTTCTTCACTCTCACGATCTTTTCCCTTTTTCTTTGAGGTTGAGGACTTCAAGGCCATGTCTCCTATTTTGATCTCCTTTTTCTTGTCTTCTTCGACAAGCACGGCTAACTCTATTTCATGGGTAATGAATGATCCCATGAGTTGTTCAATTGACAAATTTATCAAATCTTTTGCTTCCCGGATAGCCTTAACATTCAGTTGCCATTGCTTTGGTAAAGCCCTAAGAATTTTCTCAATAATTTCGTCATTAGTATAAACTTTACCAAGATTTTTCAAGCTATTGATGATAGTTGTAAAACACGTAGACATATCACCAATAGGCTCAAAAGGCAACATTTTACACATTTCTTAGGATTGAACAAGCAAATTAATTTTTGACTTTTTGACTTGGCTTGTTCCCTCATGAGTTACTTGAAGTTTATCCCAAATTTCTTTTGCGGATTCACAAGATGAAATTTGATTGTATTCATTTGGGTCTAAATCGCAATATAATAGATTCATTGCCATAGCATTCATTTTAATGAGTTTCTTATCATCATCATTATACTCACTTTCTATTTTTGGAATAGAACTACCATTTACAATTTTTGTAGGAAGATGAGGCCCTTTGACCAATATTTTCCATAAATCAAAGTCTTGAGAAATCATAGAGATTTTTTTCCATTAAGCATAATTTGATCCATTAAAACATGGTGGTCTATGTGCCAATTGACCCTCACTATAAGAGATGCGAGAAGTGTAGTTTCCATTTGGATCGTAACTCAAAGTTTTAAAAACTTTTGAAAATAGAAGAGTCGAGGCTCTGATACCAATTGTTGGCCCGAAGTGAAAACCTTAGAGGGGGTGAATAAGGTTTTAGAGAAAAATTAACCTTTTAAAACTTAATAGCAATATTAAACACAATCACAAACAATAAAGTAAAGATAGAAGGGAAGAGACACTTGCATACTGTGTTTTCAAGTGGTTCGGCAATCCGTACACCGCGGCCTACATCCACCCCTCAAGAACACTTCTTGAGGATTCCTTTAATCGATCTACTTCATGGGTGTAGAGCAAACCGTTACAAGAGCCTTCAATCTCTTCCAAAGAAGAACACCTCTTCTTTGCATACAATGGTTACTAACCTTCACTCTTTATAAATGATTGATTTGGATACAAATGATCTCTCTCTCTCTCTCTCTCTCTCTCTCTCTCTCCAGAGTGGATAATACAATTAAAAGCTCACACAACAACTTCTTAGTGAGTGGATGATACAAATAAAAACTCACTACAATTTGCTCCCTCAAGAATTACAATTGAAATAGAGAGTAAATTGATTTTTTACTCAAACTAGGGCTCAAATAAGAATGATGATTAAACAAGATGTTTGAATGATTTTCCTTGATTTGCCTTCTTGTTTATAACCCTTAAGGATATCCCTATATATAGCTTTTGAAAGATTATAGTTGTTGGGAGTGGTTGGGTACAATTAAGGCAACTTTTGGGAGAGTTAGAAAACTAACCGTTGGTGTATTCTGCGCAATCCAGTCGACGGGATCGAAGGTTCGGTCGACTGAAAATTTTATACCAGAGAATATAAATTCTGTGTGTAATCCAGTCGACTAAACAGTACCTTCAATCGACTGAACAGGGTCTCCAGTCGATTGGAAGTCCAAAAATCATGTTGACTAGTTTTTCCTATTTTTCGCAAACTGATATCTCTTTACTAAAATGGCCATAACTCCCTCTACAAAACTCGTTTTTACGATCCATTTGAAGATTCGGAAACTAGATTCAAATACCTTTCCTACCATATAAAATTCAACATCTAGTCCTTACCAATTAGAACAGGTTTGCCTTTAAAGATGTCCTATCTGCTCGAAGGTCTTTGTTTTGACTTAGCCACTTGAAAGCTTTTATGAAATGAATTTACTTGAGTGGTCTAAGTATGTTTTGGTCCTTGAACGTATTTTAAAGTATAAGAGCAAGGATCCTAAAGTCCAATTAAAGTTACTTGAGCCCCTATGAGTTATTGATCAAAATACTTACAATTAAATCCTAGTCTTCAACCAAGGATGAAAAGTCTTCAAGTTTTCAAGCTTGATGCTTGTTGAGCTCCATCACTCTTGGACTTCACCATATGCTATCTCATGATCTCAAACAAAGTTAGAGCATTCAAATGTATAAATCAAGAGATTAGCATAAAGAAAATGACTTGATAATTAATTGGAATAGAACCATTAAGAGCATGCAATTATCACTAGATTTTTCATCATCAAAACAAACATAAATAATGCCTTAAAGAAATTCAGGATAACAGAAACATACCTCAATCTTTGTTTGGAACATATTCATAAATTTCTTGGAAATTAAGGCAGTATTTTAGAAGACTTATTCATCTATCTTAGTATAAATTGGGTTTTGTTAACAAGTGCCCTTAGGGCATATGTTAAGGTTACAAAAGTGGAAATAACCAAGGGAGACAAAAATTGAACACCACACCAGGCTCTAAAACCTACAATGTACCTCCTGTTTATTTCCACTTTAAAATCTTAACGTGTACCCTAAGGGTACATGTTAATAAAACCCGTGAAAAAATTATTGGTGTAGAATGGGAAAAACAAATTATTGCCCTAAGAGCACATGTTAATAAAAACTAAGGGTGTACTCAGTTGGTTTCAGTTAGGGTATTTGTAACTTTTCCCACCGAACCGAACCTAGTCGGGGTGCTAGAATTTGGCAACGAAATGACCATTTTAATGGTCGGCTTAGTTCAGTTTCGGGATGGTCGATTTCAGTCAGGGTTTTGATTTGCTTCAGGGTAGGCCTAGTGAGCAGTTTGGATTCTTTGGAAGGAAGAAGGGAAAAATGGAACATAAGAAATCGAAAATCCCTTATTCAAAATTTCATGTTTGATTTTCAAAACAAATAAGAAAACAAGAACATGTTTCAAATCTAATATATGAACATATTTCTTCTACCAGAAAAAAAAGAACATATTTCAAGAACATTTTCAAATCATAAAATCAAAATTGAAAATCTTTCAAATCCCTAGGTTTACAAATCAAACAAGAAAAGAATAATAGACCAAAACCTGACTCAGAAATTTAAGACAAAAAAAGATGCCAGATTGAGAGAAAGGGAAGTAGAGGCGAATCAAGAAAATAGAGAGGAAAAGAAAGAAAGACAGAGATCGTCGTGGCTGTGGAGATCATCTTGATTGATTATGCGAGGGTGGTGGAGATCATCGAGGAGGTGGAGATATGGTGGTGACGGTGATAGATCGTGATGGAGGCAGAGTGAAAGGCAATGTTTGATTTCAAAAACCCTAGTCGCATACTCTCATGGTCACAGACTCATAGAGAGAGAGAGAGAGTGAGAGAGAGAGAGAGAGAGAGACTGAGAGAGATGAGAGGGACAGTGAGTATTTCTCAGATTAAAAAAAAATGTCTCCACATGCTTACACTCATAGTCCCCAATACACTCACATGGCTCAATATATTTGATGAATGTCACTCTTTATTGAATGCCAGTCAATTAGTCAATTCACTTACACATTCACTCGGCTCAATAGATTGGCCAACTCACATGACTATTTTAGTATTTATTCAAATATAGCTCTTCCATTAAGTATAGTAGTTATACAAATTTATATATTTATATTTAAATATTAATGAGATCAATCGGTTTGATTCGGTTCGGTTCGGTTCGGTTCGGTCTCGGTTTAACAAACAGAACATCGGCCACCGAACCAAACATTCAATTTTTCATGTATTAACAACTGACCACCGACTAAACTCTTTACGGTTGGATTTTTTTCAGTCGGACGGGTCAGTTTTGATCGGTCGATTCGGTTCCTCGGTTTATTTGTACAACGCTAATAAAAACCGGTATAAAATTATTGGTGTAGAATGGTGAAAACAAACTTGATAGCGAAAAATAAGAAAATTTGTAGAATAGTTGTGAAATTTTTTAAAAAAAAAATAAAAATTTTAAATGTTTTACTTTCGGTTTAGTTAGAGTCCTTTAAATAGAAGAATTTATGTTAATTAAGAGTCCTATGATATTAGGAGTATTGCTTATCCTTAGAATGCAAATAAAAAAGAAAAGAAAACGTTTCATTTAGTTTACCTTGGAGTCCACCAAAGACTCCACCAAAAAGGAAAAACTAACATCAAAACAGCAATAGGACTTTTATTATAATTCTTATAGGATTCATTTTAAATAAAGTCCTTATAAGACTTGTTTTCACCCAAATAGTACAAAATAGGAATCGTGACATATTATCAATAGGGAGACTTGGTCTAAGATCCCAAAGGTTGAGTCAATATGGATTAAAGGACAAGCTATAAACCAAAAAACACAAGGACACTCTCTAAAAAACTTTCCCTCCTAAAGCCCAAAATTTTAACTTTCCCTCATAACGTCCTCTAAGAGACAAAATTGTCCCTGGAAAAATAGCTGCAACTATACCATAACATATCTCCCATCTCTCTTCTCCCTCTCTATTACATATCTCCTCCTCTCCGGCCATGGATTCAACCGCCGGCAACCACTTGCAAGGCCATCGTCGACCACCACCACCACCATGACCACCAACACCATCGCCACCGCCACCACCGCCGACCACCATAGAATCTAGATCGCCACAACCATCAACACCACCGACCCCTACCACTGCCAACACAATCGCCACGACCAAAACACAGATCTAGATATGATTTTGTTGGCAACACAATTCATTATTTTGTGTTGTTTTGATTTTTACATTTGATATTCAAAGTATGTTCGCTCTTTTTATTTTTGCTTCGGGCATGCCAGAGCTATTCAAAGCTCGATTGTGTGTGTGTGAAGGGAAACGTTGTTTTTCTGAATATTTTATGTGCGAGTGATGCACGACCTAACTTCTATCGTATTGGGATTATTAAAAACTAGTAGGAAAGTACCTTAGTTAAGGTTCTTTGATAGTATTGAAGCACACAAGTCAAATTATGTCATAAAGACATAAATGAAAACAAATAAACAAATTAACAAGTTTAAAGGCTGATCAGACTACCTTGAAGGGAAGAGACATTCTGATGATAAAAACTTGGAAAAAACAATATGTAAGGACTTAAGAACAAACTGTGAGTTCATCTAAGTTATACAAAAATGGATAGACAAAATGAATGCTTTGTAAAAGAGTGTTGTGTTTGGTATGCTCTTTTAGAGTTTTTTGTTTGAAATGCAGGGTCCTTTTCTTCTTGGACCTTGTCCTGCATTTATAGAAGAGAAGCATTTGCTTCTGGCGGTTAGGCCGAACGAGCTTGGGGAGCTCCTTCCAATGAGCTTCGGCCACGTCGGTTGTTCTTGTAACTTCCCAACTCTCTCATTGGTCGAAGCGTCTCTCTATCTGTCTTAGAACTTGCATTTTCATTGTGAGTTCTCACATCTTTAGGGATTTATCTCATCTTTTAGAGATATTTGCTCATTGGAACTCGTGCAAGACTTCTTGAAGAAGCTTTCAACAACTTTGATGAAAGAGACAACGATGGAGAGGTAGCATGATGGAGAGGCATTCTAAAAGCACCCATCGGGCATGTAGCTTGTTGTTGCAAGGCTAACCCCTTGGTTCCATCATCCATCCCTATCGCGCTGTTTGTACTTATGCACTTTTTGGGTGCATACAATTGCCCCCCAAAACGTGACATTAAATGGTCACAACATTTATTGTAACATTTTCAATTTGAGCATGCCACGTGTTGCTTCAGGAAGAAGTCAGTTTAAAGTTTTTAGCAGGCCACGTGTCGCATACAATTGCCCGCACGTGTGGCAATGGCTATAAATATGCCAAATTACCCATCTTTTTCGTCCATCTTCGTCCTCTACTTTTTCTATTTTTACAGACTGCCCAAATTTCTCTTAACCTCCTTTTCTCCATTCTTTGAAAAAATGGCTTATGTTTCTTCCAGTGCAGCTGTACAAGACAGCGACATGTCCCATTCTGAAACGAGTACAAACCCTGTTGTTATCACATGCATTCTCTTACTCTTCTTCTTCCTTTATTGATCTAGAGGCAACAAGGACCTCTCCTGTCCCGTTGGGCTAGGCCCTGCCTTCCTTGGGTCTGCTCTTGAAGATTTCAACCTTTTCTTCCCTCCTCTGGAAAAGGATACTCATTTTGACTTGGGTAATTTCAGGTCATACTATAAATAGCTTAATCCAATGAGGGGTTGGCCTACTCTGGCCCCTGGTTGGATAGAATGGGTGGACAGAGTTACTATCGGAAGAAAGGCGTATGGGGAAAGGTATGTTGAGTAAGCACAAGATTCCCATAGATCGAGTCCTATTCTTCGTTACCTTGGCATTCTGGTCACAATACTTGAACTATTTTTTATTCAAGTGGGGGCCGATGGGATCCATGATTCAAGACATTAGCCTTCTTTTGGGCTTCCATCCTCATGGTGAGGAGGTTCTCCCTAGTTTTGATGAAGGCCAAGCCACCTTTACTTTTCCTAAGGCCAAACTAGTAAAAGGGGATTCGATCTCCTAGAAGACGGTTAATGCTTATAGGGATTTTTTGACACATGGCTGTGGGGCATTAGGTACTGAAGTGACAGAAGAAAAGCATACAACCTTCCTTCTATATTGTCTTAATAGATTCATCTTTTGCTCGGACACACAAGAGATTACATGAGAACACAGTCCTCTTTCATGGGCATTGAGCTAAGGGAGGCCGACGGCTCTGGCTACACTGCTCTGGTCATATCTATGCCAAGGAGTGAGAGACTTCCTTACATCAAGTTGTCAAAATATAAGTGGCCCTGTCTAGCTCCTTCAGCCTTGGCTTCACTCTTGTTTCTCAGAGTTTCAACCGACCGATGACCTCATTTTTGACGTAGCAATCTTTGCTTATCATTTTGCCAACGTTAAGCCAAAAAAATTAGACCTTCAACATATGTTTCTCGTTCTTCTATAAGACCAGTCTTCGGCTCTCTTCCACCTTCTTACCTTTTTCTTCTTTCTCAAATCTCCATTCCTTTCTCTAACTCCCAACTCAGTCTATTGGCAATGATTAGGGGACACAAGATCTGTATCATCAAATCTTTTCAAGCTATCTTGTCCTTAGAGACATAATTTACAGCCCTACTTTGTAAAAAAAAAACAACAATAAATGTGGAGTTAAATTATATTACCCCCAGCTTCTCGTCGGTCAGCTCGGGCTGACTCAGATGGTACTGATTTCCCTATACCAATTGGTGAATGAAGACCCTATTGGCCGGGTGCTAATGGCCAATGCAGCTCAAGTGAAGCCAGTGAGGGAGGCCTTTGATTTTGACAAGAAAAGCTTCTCCTTCCAACGTTTCACCAAATTTCCAGGCACAACTCCTGCTTTTGATGCCTAGTGGGCTTAGAGGTCAGGACTCATCTTTGGAAATTCTGTTTCTTCAATGTTGCAAAAACTTTCTTCAAATGTGGGGAGTATGGCCATAGTGCATTCTGCTGCCCCAACATCTACAACAAATTTTGAGAAGAAGAAGATGAAGAAAAAGCAGACCTTAGCCAATGCTACAACCATTCCCATTGAGAAGGAACAAACAAAAGCCCCAGCAATGAAGAAGAGAAAAGAGTCATCAACAGCAGAAGCTTAGGTAAATATTTCTTGTATATTTTTCTTGCTTATCCTGGTCCTGTTTAAATACTAACATACTTTCGTTTGGATAGGTGCTGGTTCTTGCTAAATCCCAAATGATGAAAAATCTAACGAGGATCCATCCATCTACACATTCTGCTCCTCTTTCGTCAGCCACACTATAGGCTGACAAGGATACTGCACCATCTTCCAACTCCCCAAAAGTGATTCCTCCATCGGCCAAACGACTGAGCAAAAATCTGTGGTATCATCTTTAGTAAAGGGTAGAAGAGGGGTAGTAGTTTCTTTGACCGATGAGGAAGAAGAAGCTCTAGAGGGATAAGAAAGACATCAACCAACATCAGTGGAGGAGGATGTGGCCGAAGAAGAAATCATAGAAGAGGATCTAACGGACGATACCACAATGGTAGTAAACTTAATCATGTCTGAAGTCCTAGATTCCCCTTCGGTCTCTGAGGAGGCAGAAGGTCTTCCAACAATTTCAAGTTCTAACCCTCCCATTACAGATTTTACCCTTCCTATTATAGATTCCACCCCTCTAATTATAGTTCCTGATACTGCAGTGGTAAAGGAGCACGATGAAGCTCCTATCACCGATGTGAGAGCGATATCCCCATTGGTTGAAAGGACTGAAACTTTAGCGGCCATAATGGTGAGTCAAACTGGCGCGATGACCGATGTTGACTTGCCTACTTCCCAGGTACCATTTATCCTTTTATGAGCTCTTTGTAAAGTTCTTTCATATTCTTTTAACTGACTCTTTTATCTTATCGTCATGCTTCAAGGAACCTGTTGGAGCATCATCTTTTGATCCTATTGCCTTTTTTCCAACACTTGGACGTGGACGTCCTCAAAGCAAAATCGTCCACTGTTCAGGCAGCCAAGCCTGAGGAACTTTAATGTGCTAGGAAGTTTATCAATAAACTTTCCTCGAGCGCTTTGAACGAGACCCCCTCCCCTTTTCTTGTCAGTTCTGTAGTCTTCCTTTTGTAGCAAGATCCTTCTTTAAACGCCGAGCAAATGTCTATCTTGAAAGAGTTAAAGGAATAGTTCCTGACTTTCCATGCTATATTCAAAGCAGTTGCCAATGCTCGGAGTTATTTCGAGCCTAGGTTGTCGGCCTACAAAATTGATATAGAGAAGGTGGTCGTAGCCAAGTAGTGGTTCAAGGGAGCTTCTATAAAACGAGCCCAATTCGTTGAAAAACTTGAGAGAATTCAACAGGGAATTGTAGACCTTCACAAAAAAACTGGCCGACTACGAAGCTCAAAAGAACATAGTTGCAAAAGTATAGCCATTGTTGACGCAGCGGTGGTAAAGAAAGGTCAAGACACAAAATCACTAGCCGAAAAGCGTAGCCCATTTTCCCCAGTGCCAGGGATTGGAGTGCTAATCTCTGTTGTGTTGAAGAAGATTAAAAGAGGGTAGAAGAGACCTAGGCAGTTTTGAAAGAGAAGTTAGGGAGGTTTTCATCGGCCTAGTGGTCAATGCCTTATGTATTTTGCTTTCATAGCAATTGCTTTTGTAATGAACATATTTTAAATCAGAAATTTTATTCATTTTTGTCCTTTATGATTTTACCTTATGTGTTATTTCTCCTTAATTTTCCCATCAGACCTCATTTTGTAAGGAGAAAAACCAAAAATGCCACGCCTTACCCTTAAACTGAAGCCCGATGGGTTCTAATCCATCGGTTTGTGATTTAAAATATCACTCAACATAGCTAACGTGCGAGAAACACCATCATCCCTGGTCATGACACGTGGATGGTTGTGGCTAGCTGTTCATTTATCAAAAATGAACTTAATGATGGCCTTCATTAAATGAGCGTGTCTCTTCAGTCCCTTCTGCACTTGGGAAAAGCATGTGGGGTAATTTGAAGCCATACGATCGGTTGGACACAGGACACGTGTAGGACTGGGATCTACTCAGGAGATGGAGAGTTTTACTCGGTAAAATAGGAGAGGTTCCCCATGTTGAGACATGGGATCCTTCTATGTAATTCCCTTCATGGCCTTTTGACACCTCTTACCTTAAAAAATTTTCAATTTTCTATTTCCATTTTTCCCCCATAACTCAAACTTCCTCAAACTCATATCTGCATCCATGGCTGACGACAATCTGAACGACAAGGCTGATCGCAAACATTTCAAGACAGATTATGAGATTCCAGATGATGTGGATGTTCAGCCCTACGTAGTTGGTGCCACTATCCCAGTGGTCTCCATACTCATCAACACCCTACCTGCTGCTGGTGGTCGAAATCCGCTTTCCTTTACCCGCTGGCATTGCGGAGTTTCTGACAACCTTGGGGCTCGTGCTTCATGTTTGCCCCCCAAACACCATTTATCTATTCTATGGGATAGACGCCCTCAATACCTGGCTCTGGTTGAGGATGACAATGCAGACAATCCTGGATTACTACCAGATTCTCTACACTAAGATGAAAGTGTAATGCATGCCTTCGAGAGGGCAAAAGTGGTGGTTGGGATAGATCATCCCAACAAGAACTGGGGAAAATACCCCCAAGTGCTTATCTCGGGCAACTTTTTGACCGCTGGGTATGAGGCCATCTTTCCTCTTTCCTTCGACTTCGACACCTTCTGTAACAGGATGATGGCCCTTCGAGCGAGGAAGAAAGACTATAATAAGTGGGATGTGAGGGTGTCCATCACAGCTCGCCTGACTTTTGACTTTCGGATGGGGCCAGATGGATGAGACCCTGTCACTGAAGAGGCCTTTTGGGCCATACTTGCAGAAGCCCAGGCAAATTCGGTTCCCTAAAATCGCCCTTACCGCGTTGTTCGGGCAGAACGCACTGCTACACCATTCGAGCCCACAGAGACTCCAATGGATGATGATGAACTTATTGCCCCAGCGGCCGAAGGGCCTCCAACTGCACCTCCAGTGATTGAAGGACGGCAATTCTTTGTCCGACTTCAAGAGCACAAACTCTGCCTCTCTCCTAGAGCTACGAACAGGAAGACCGTCGTCCTTGAGTCCAATGGCTCTCTTGATGGTGAGGAAGAATCGGTCTCTAAGGCCGATGAAGATAGCAGTGCAGCCTAACCGAGGGCTTTTTAGGTTGGAAAAAGCTCCAGGAGAGGAGTCCCTCCAACTAGAGGATGCTCCGAAGTCAGTAGAGCATGGATACGTCCTAGACTTTGGTGATGAGGGGGATGACCAGACTTAAACTGCTCTGCTGGTGGGGAAGAGAGCTCTTCGAAGGAGGATTACCAACCTAGAGATGCTTCTGGATTTTGCTCAATGCCGAAAATGGCAGTGGAAGAGAGAGGTAACTTTTTTGGCCGACTGCCTCAAGGAAGTTGATCGGGAGCCGAAGAAGCTTGGGCATAAAAGGAGGGGTTTGATGTAGTTCAGACCGATGAAGACTAGCTTCGTCAGTCTTAATCTTCTGTTTCTTTCTTTTTATGCATCTTTCATTCTTTTATTTCCTTGTATAAATTTTTTTGAAACATGAATGAAATAACACCTTCCCCTTTAACTACTTGTCTTACTTTTGATTGATGATTGGTTCACATTCCATGTTTGGGCTTGGTCTAGGTCTAAATTCTAAATCCGTAGTTTCCCAGAGTGTAGGATTATACAATTTTAGATACTGATCATCAAGTAATCGTGGATGAATTTCACCATCAATGTCACATAACTGGTAAGCACCTGTAGACACCCCATTTTGTCGGCTATCAGATTTAGGAAACCCATATCTTGGTGGTTCATAATGATCGAAAAGACTCAAAAAAGGACTCCTGGAAGTTAGTTCTATCTCTCAAAATGCTCGGAACAACCAAAATACCCCTTAAAGCCCGAACGCTCCCGGATTCAGACCAAATGTTTTGAAAACGCACTATGTCATAAGAAAAGCAATAAAATGAGTTCTAAAGCAAGACCAGATGAAATCGTCGGCTCCCAGAGACGCCAGAAAGTCCCAGAAAGTCCCCGTTGACCGGTTTAACCAAGGTTTGACCAAGTTTGACCGAAATCGTCCAAATTTGCCGAAAAGTTCCAGAATCATTCTAGATCATGTGGAAAATACTAAAATGAGTTTTAAAAGAAAATCCAACGAAAACGTCAGCTCCTGGGAGCTCCCAGAGGTTTCTAGAACTTCCCGGGAATCTCAAGTTTGACTAGTTTGACCAAAAGTTCACTTTGAAACCGGAGCACCGTATCATTTTTCAAATATTTTTTTATAGATACTAGAGGTCAATAGCTTTCCAACGGTATATCGCACATAATTTTTGGATTTGAAACGAATTTATTATGAATTTTTGAAGGTGAAAAAGGCGATCAAATCGGTTGTTATCGTGAATACCGCAAAACATTTCAAAGTGACCTATCTTTGAAATTTTTGGAAAATGGACTCCATTACCTTTCCAATGGTATATCACAAGCTCAGTTTGGAGTTCATATGTATTTTCTGTGAATTTCGGACAAAATAGGACCTTTTCGCGAATATCGAATTCTCTGGGGGCCTAAAAAGAATTATCTGGACGAATGAGTAGTAGTGCCACCGCGGCACTGGCCCACTGCCACTACAGCACAGGCCCAGTACCGCCGCAACATTCTCCCCCATAATGGTCTATTTTTGTAATTTCTTTTGGGGGTTCAAATGGATTAATTAGAAACCAAAATGACGTAGTTTTATATTCACAGATGTTTGGGACTAATGGGAGTACTTCTAAAACCCCAAAACCACCCCAAATTTGCCTATATAAACCCCCCTTAACTTCTCATTTTGGGGGTGTCAAATGCAAGCTTTGAAAAGTTTTAGAGAGAAAGTTGTAGAGATAAGGTTAGAGTAGAGAGAAAAGAAGCTTCCTTCTTTGATTTCCAAACAAGAGAGTGAGTTCTAAACTTTGTTTTTACTTCATTACTTCCATTTACTTCATATTTAATACACCCAACCACCATTTTAGTGAGCATTTAAGAGAGAGGAAGCTACTTCCATGTCCAATGTCACCACATATGAGTGAAACACCAAGCTACAAGTCCAATACATCATTGAATATCATCTATTGATTGTTTATATACTTGTTTGCTTACTTTGATGTTCATCTCCTCTTATCTCATTTCTTTTTCTTTTTCTTGTTTACTTACTAGTTCATCATCATCTAGATGAGGACATGAAGTTTGAGGTGAGTGAATCCTTATGGACAGTAGCTCTTGACCTCAAAAACATGTTTGATAGATGATGGTCACAACCTCAATACATCCCCATGTATTCTTGAGGTTATTTCCAAAATAAAATAATGTCTCCAACATTCTTGGAGGCTCTTAATATGAGTTCATGTTGATATTTTAAGTGGTCATAATCTCCATTTAAGTGCTGAAAATATACTTTCAAAACTCCTATTTCAAAACCCCTCAAAACCATCAATATTGGGATTCCAAGAAATAAACCTTATTTCTCTCAAAAAAATTTCAAAACAGTGAGTTGTTTAGTTTCAAAGAATTATTCTGAGTTCAAAACTCAAGGTAAGGATGTAAGACCACTTGGAAAGTCTTCCTAACTCATTATAGAACACCCATGATTTTTGGCTTGACTTGAAAGCACTTGAAAGGGGTCCATTTTTGTCCAAACATTCCTTCCAAACATTCTGCCTCTACTGTCACAGCAGCTAGGTTAACTTTCAACTTATTTTACAGAAACCTTTTTCCAAAACGAGTGGTCCCAACTTATTTTTCCTTGAAATTAAATGTCTTAGGGAACTTTCTATATAATATGGGTCTCTAGATGTTTTCTTTTCATTTTCTAAGATTTTCTAACATTTCAGTCAACAGTACGGACTCTGTTTCTGAATAACCTCTATTTTTAATATGATTTCTCTCAATCTGTAATAGTTATTGAGGATTGGCTTTTTGATTTGTGTTTTAGACACAATAAGGATGATCTCCATAAAAAATCATGCATTTAAAACATTCCTAACCCTACTTTTCATTTTCCACAAGATCATGTCACTGTTCTGTCCACTATTCACAGCAAGTATACTTTTACTTCCATCTTTTGATTTGATGTTCATATGCCTTCCAAATTAGTTCCATCTCTTAGGAAGTAATTCATACTACATTTGTACATATTCTATGATGATTCCCTTTATGCATTCATGCATATTTTAGACTTCTAAGTCACTTTAGAAAATCCATGTACACAAACACACAACAACCTTTGCACATTCTAGGATCATACATTGCATTCATGCAAGATTTGGGGTTTTTTTGTAACTCCTAATCTAAGAAGATTATAAGGAATGATCATGACCACACGTTCATGCTTCCCCTTGATCTAATCCTCCTTTCTCATCTGTCCCGGGGATTGAGAGGTCTTCTTTTCCCAAAGATTAACATGCATCACTCTAGCTTGCTAAGCATATTTTGATCTCTTTGATTATTTGCTTCAAGAACAATCCATGCCCGCTCCTAGATTAGGAAAACTTGATTACTTGATATGTGATTAGACAATTTTTCCTAAGTTTGTTTGTGTGATCTTTCACCTTTGCATTGTGTGATACTTGGCTTAGATCTTCTGAATGATATCTTATCTTTCGATCTTCCATTTCAAAATTCTTGTGTGATGTAATATACCATCATAGTATTATTAGTCAAACCAAACATAGTATAAAATGAGTATTTTGATGTCACGCCCCGACGTAGCATAATTCAGGAAAGCATTTAATTTCCTTTATGGACTCGTAGGTCGTGACAAGTGAGTATGACCAATTGTCCCTGCAACAAATAACTTAACAACATTTCTAGAGCAAAGGATACTAACAAAACATAACCTCCACAATTAAAACTTACTAACTATTACAGCAGTCATAAACTTAGGCACAAAAACGCCTTATTCAAATGTCTAAAGCTAATTTATTACAAAACCCAAATTAAAAGTCATAGGAAAAATAAAGCAGCCTCCTGGAAAGTCTCCTGACTCTAAGTAGCATAGTCAAAATACCCTGGCTGCTCCTGACCCTGAAAATCTGGACATACAGTCCAGGACGCATCAACGCCGTCAGCTTATGAAAGCTGGTGAGCAAAATAAACAAGTGCTCGCAATGTATATATAAGCATATAAACAACGGTGCAATTTAACTTTAAAAGCAATAGATTCAAGGTTCCAATTCCAACATAAGCCATGGGGGAATAAAGAAAGCAATAAATATGCGACCATGCATGAACAATGTAATATCTCATCTTTCTGACTCTTTTCGCTCAACAAAACTCGACACAACCAAACCATTATCTCAGATACCAGGAATACTATCCGATCGATATCCCAAAACAGCACACCAAACTATCGCTTCAGATACCAGGAATAATATCCGATCGATATCTAAGCCACACTCAATACCATCATTTCGGATACCAGGAATACTATCCGATCGACATCCGAAACAAGCGCCTTAGATACCAGGAATAATATCCGATCGATATCTAAGCCGTACACAACACTATCACCATCGCTTCGGATATCAGGAATACTATCCGATCAATATCCAAAACGCGCGCCTTAGATACCAGGAATACTATCCGATCGATATCTAAGTCGTAAACAACACTGTCGCCTCCAATACCAGGAATAATATCCGATCGATATTGAGGTCGCACACCAGACCGCCACCCTTTACTCTTTTCACACTTTCTCATACACATGCATGTTGACGCAACCTCGACCCTAATATGTATGTCAATGTTTCATAAATAATACTAGTAATTTAATCACAAAGCCGGATAATCATACGAGCATAAATTTCGGTCTTAGTTGTTCTTGTTCGTACAATTCTTAAAACATAAGCCTTTAAAACAATACATTTGCCAAACAGTTCTTTAAAAACTTTTAAAACATTTTCCAAACAGTCCCTAATAAGAAAATACAGAAACTGCTCAAACTGCCAGGTCGCGCGAGCGGGTCTCGCGCGCGAAGGGGAGAACAAATCGCGCTAGCGGATCGCGCGCGCGAAGGGGCAAAACAGGTCGCGCGAGCGGGTCGCGCCCGCGAAGGGGCAAAACAGGTCGCGCGAGCGGGTCGCGCGCGCGAAGGGGGAGATTGTTTCGCGCGAGCGGATCGCGCGAGCGAGCCTCGCGCGAGCGGGTTGCGCGCGCGAGTTCTTGCAGAATGTCATCTTCTTCGTTTTTCCCCTGTTTTCAATTTCAAACTGAATTTTACCCATTTCTGTTTTCTGTTTCAAACATGTCGTGCAATATATGGATCTCTTCAGTTTTCCACGTAGATTAAGAATACGCGATCAATTTTAACTAATACGGATTATATCTCTAATTATTCGCGATTAAAGTGAGGGTGTCAAAACTTTAAATCAACCGTACGTCGCGATACGGATGAATTACTGTGTAGGATTGAACCGTAGCCTATTGGGACAAAGATCTTCCATAATCAATTCACGGAATTGAATTTGGTTGAGTTTGACAAAACTCCAATTTTAAGCTTCCATGGCGTATCACATATATATACACATATACACACACATATACACTGAATTATACATATATAAACATTGTGAGTGAGTTTAAATTACTCACAGAGGTGTTTGATACAGAGAATTTGAGACAGATAAATTCCGCCGTTAATTCCGTCGTTCGAAATTCTTCCCGTTCTTGATTTTGATATATCAATATATATAACTATGTATGTGTATATGTATATATTGTATGTGTGTTATGTGTGTGTGTGTGATCTTGAGAAGAAGAAGAGAATGGAGAGAATTGAGAGAGAATTAGAGACTGTGAGTGAATGAGGGAGTTTAGAGTGATATATACATATATATAATTAGAGTGTTGTGGCCTCCAAGAAATCAAGAGATTTCTCCCGGTGAGGTTGAGCTCACGTGCTCCCTCACCCAAAATGCGATATAGTCGCAGCTTGAAATTAAAACTGGTATTTTGCGGTTGAAATAAAAATACAGAAAATTATATTAACGTAGGGATAAATTCCCGGTTGTACAAAAAGTATAGATATTTTTAAAACCATAGAAAAATATTTTGGAAATTACGGTTTGACCACAGATAAATGTATTAAAAAAAAAATTAAAACAGATGCTCATGGAAATGAAATGCTGTATTTATTTATTAATGAAAAAATAAAATACAGGGTGTTACACTCTACCCACCTTAACAGAGATTTCGCCCCGAAATCTGAGTTAATTAATCCTGAAACAACTCGGGGTATCTAGTCCTCGTGTCTGACTCTAACTCCCACGATGCCTCTCCCTCGTCATGATGCCTCCACTGAACCTTAACCAAAGGAACGTCTCTTCTTCTCAGCCTCTTGATACTCTGGTCAAGAATCCTCACGGGTCTATCCTTGTAGACAACATTCTGACTTGTCTCAATATCATCAAAATTTACCACATGTGAAGGATCCCGTATGTATTTCCTTAACATACTGACATGGAACACATTATGAACACCAGACATCTTTGGTGGCAACGCGAGTCGATAAGCCACTTTCCCAACACGCTCCAATATTTCAAACGGTCCGATGAAACGGGGTGCCAACTTACCTCTTTTCTGACCAAAACGTACTACTCCCCGAACGGGTGAAACCTTAAGGAGTACGTGATCACCGATACTGAACTCCAAGTCCTTTCGTCGCCGATCCGCATAACTCTTGTGTCTACTCTGTGCAGTTTTCATCCTTTCCTTGACCAGTGAGATCTTCTCATTGGTCTCTCTCACCAAATCTGGTCCCAAAAGTTCCGTGTCTCCCACTTCAGCCCAACACAATGGAGATCGACATGGCCGTCCGTACAAAGCTTCGAACGGCGCCATTCCAATACTTGAGTGATAACTGTTGTTATACGCAAATTCAACTAACGACAAGTGCGTCTCCCAAGACTCTTCAAAGTCGATTGCACAAGCTCTGAGCATATCTTCCATAATTTGATTAACACGCTCGGTCTGTCCATCGGTCTGAGGATGGAAAGCAGTACTCATCTTGAGTGAAGTTCCCATAGCCTTCTGCAAACTTTCCCAAAATCCCGAGGTAAAACGTGCATCGCGGTCTGATACAATCGACACAGGCGCACCGTGCAGTCGCACCACTTGTTGAAGATACATTCGACTCATCCGTTCTACTGGGTAAGTCATATTGTACGCGATGAAGTGTGCAGACTTCGTCAAACGATCCACAATTACCCAAATCGCGTCATGATTCTGTTGTGACCGGGGTAATCCAACCACAAAATCCATAGTTATGTGTTCCCACTTCCATCCTGGAATAGGTAAGGGTTGCAACAACCCTGAGGGTCTCTGATGTTCGGCCTTCACTTGTTGACAAGTCAAACATTTAGACACAAACTCGGCTACTTCTCGCTTCATCCCTTCCCACTAGAAATTTCTCTTCAAATCCTTATACATCTTTGTTCCTCCTGGGTGTACTGTCAGTCTCGATTTATGTGCTTCTTCGAGAATATCCTTTCTCAAATCTCCAGAATCTGGCACACACAATCTGTCTCGACATCGGTATCCTCCATCGGCCCCAACCTTCCATTCTGTCGGGTCCTTCTCTAACATCTTGGCAAACCATGCTTGAAACTTCTCATCTTCCTTCTGGGCTTCGATGATTCGACTCACAAGTGTTGGTTGTACTACGAGGCATCCAAAGTGCTGCCCGGCACTTCCCTCTGAAATCTGCATATCAAATTCTGCGATTGCCTCTAAAGCTTTCCATTCCCTCATCATCAATAAAGCAATCGTTCCTCGAGGTTTCCGACTTAGGGCGTCAGCGACTACGTTAGCCTTACCAGGGTGGTACTCTAATGTAAAGTCGTAGTCCTTAATCAGCTCCATCCACCGACGTTGCCTCATGTTCAACTCCTTCTGAGTAAACAAATACTTAAGGCTCTTGTGGTCTGAGAATAAATCAAACTTCTCCCCATAGAGGTAGTGTCTCCAGATCTTAAGTGCGAACACGACCGCTGCCAGTTCCAAATCATGAGTTGGGTAGTTCAATTCATTCGGCTTCAACTGTCGTGAACCATAGGCTATGACCTTTCCGTCTTGCATAAGGACACATCCCAATCCTTGATACGAGGCGTCACTAAAAATAGTGAACTTATCACCATCCTTTGGTATCGCAAGCACTGGCGCTGTTGTCAATCTCTCTTTCAATTCCAGAAAAGCGCGTTCATGCTTATCAGTCCATTCAAACTTCAAATCTTTCTTAGTCAACCCAGTTAACGGGACTGCTATCTTTGAGAAACCTTCTACAAATCTCCGATAGTAACCAGCTAGTCCCAGAAAACTTCTGACTTCTGTAGCATTGGTCGGCCGAGTCCAATTCGCCACTGCATCGGTCTTTGATGAGTCAACTGCGATTCCTTGTTGTGAGATCACATGTCCGAGGAACTTAACTTCCTGAAGCCAGAATTCACACTTGCTGAATTTAGCATATAGGCGGTGATCTTTGAGCGTCTGCAACGCGATCCTTAGATGATGTTCATGCTCTTCCTCTGACTTCGAATAGATCAAAATATCATCAATAAAGACAATAACGAATTGATCCAAATAGGGCTTGAATACTCTGTTCATCAAGTCCATAAACACAGCCGGAGCATTCATCATCCCAAACGGCATCACTAAGAACTCATAGTGTCTGTATCTCGTCCTGAAAGCAGTCTTAGGTATGTCTTCCTTCCGCACCCTCAACTGGTGATACCCTGACCGTAGATCAATCTTAGAAAAGGTTGTGGCTCCTTGCAACTGATCAAACAGATCGTCTATCCGATGTAAGGA
The DNA here is from genome assembly GCA_033977485.1 of Hydrangea macrophylla. NCBI lineage: Eukaryota > Viridiplantae > Streptophyta > Magnoliopsida > Cornales > Hydrangeaceae > Hydrangea > Hydrangea macrophylla. The sequence goes on from CM066989.1 coordinate 12,593,335, forward strand.
ATACTTATTCTTGATAGTAACCTTATTCAGTTCTCGGTAGTCAATACACAACCGCATCGTCCCATCCTTCTTCTTCACGAATAACACTGGTGCTCCCCAGGGTGAAGTACTTGGACGAACAAAACCCAACTTCTCAAGTTCTTGAACTTGTTCCTTCAGCTCCAGTAGCTCTGTAGGGGCCATCCTGTAGGGAACCTTGGTTATAGGTCGAGTGCCTGGTACCAGTTCTACACAGAATTCTATGCCCCTTTTCGGCGGTAATCCTGAAATATCTCGGAATACTTCCTCGAATTCCTTGATCACCGGGATTGATGATACTGTCACCTCTGCACTGACAACCTCAATGTTTGCTAGGCATCTGGTGAGGAACATATCACCTGAAGGGTTGCATTGTAAATCAAAGGGTCGATTCCCATTGTCCGCAAATGTGATCCTCTTCCTTGCACAATCCAACTTCGCATGATTCTTCTCGAGCCAATCCATCCCCAGGATCATATCGAACTCCTTCATCGACAGAACCACCAATCTCGCCAAAAGTTCATGGTCTTCAATCCGTAGAGGACAATCCTTACATACATGTAATAACTTGACTGTGGTCCCTAAGGGTGAGACAGCACTCAAAGCTTCCTCTAAACGTTGCGGTACTAAACCCAACTTCCGAACGGTCTTAACAGATATAAAGGAATGTGTAGCACCCGTGTCAAATAAAACTTTAACATGAGAGTTAAACAAGGTTAGAGTACCTTCCACTGCTCGTTGCTCAGGCGGTTCTTCCTCATAAGCACCTTCTTCATATCCTGTTTCTTCATAACCAGCAGCCGCGGGGATAACAGCATTCAGGCGAGCCTGTCCTTGCTGACCGTAGTTACCTCTCCTAGGAGCCTTGCATTCCGGACTTATGTGACCTGGCATGCCACAGTTATAGCACACGACTCCTGGACGATCCGCACGCCTAGGTGCCCTGCAATCTTTAGCTCGGTGACCGGGATTACCACAATTGAAGCAGTTGTTGTTGTTGTTCCCTCCTGTTGCTCGAGGCGGATACTGCTGTACTGCTTGTGTCTGTTGAGGTTTCTTCCCTCCATCCCAGGTCCTTTTCTGTCCCTGAGGGTACCCTGGTTTCTGTCCGGAATAAACCTTCTGCGGAGGTCGATTTCCAAATGACTTCGGATTCTGACAACCATCATTCTCCAACCCCGTAGCTAATCTCACCAGAGCTTCAAATGACTGGCCCAGATGTCCCATAGTCAGATGTCGGAGAGACAGGTTGAGACCTCGGTGATACTTCTTGATTTTCTTCTAGGGTGTGTCCACCATATGTGGAGCAAAGCGAGACAGACGCTCAAATCGAGTAGTGTACTCACGGACAGTCAGATTCCCTTGAGTCAACTCCATAAACTCTTTCTCTCTCTTGTCCTTCTCTTCTTCAGGAAAATACTTCTCGAGAAACCTTTCCTTGAACACCACCCACGGCATTCTCCTTGCAGCTTCTTCCCCTATGGTCGCCTTTTCAGCATCCCACCAATCAGCCGCTGCATAAGACAACAGAAAGATAGCCAGGCGCTTCTTCTCCAGATCAGTGCACTCTATGGTCTCAAAGATACGCTCCATCTGGCGTAGCCACTGTTTCGCTTGCCAGGGTTCATCAGTCCCAGCGAAATACTCAGGTCGCAGAGCGCGAAACTCCTTGAGAAGCTTGTCTCCAGTCTAGTGAGCTTGCCTCCCATTCCCGTTGTGATTCCCATTCTGATTATTGTTCCTCGCATTCCGATCACTAACCCTCTCCAATCTTCTTACAAAAGCCTCAAACATTCCGGTTGGATCTACTACCGGGGGTGCATCTTCAATAGCGGGACGATTCCTGAGATTTCTTCTAGCCATATGATCGAGAAAACGGTACCTATCCATCAATCAATAGAATTCGGTCAACCCCTCGAGAAGAAAGAAAACTCTAAATGATAGAAAGCGGCTAAACACGGAATAAAGTCGAACTATCTTATCTCAATTCTATCTTAACGGGAGATCCTATGTGTTCTGGACAATTGGTCGAGCCATAACCTGGCTTTGATACCAAAAAGCCTGTCACGCCCCGACGTAGCATAATTCAGGAAAGCATTTAATTTCCTTTATGGACTCGTAGGTCGTGACAAGTGAGTATGACCAATTGTCCCTGCAACAAATAACTTAACAACATTTCTAGAGCAAAGGAAACTAACAAAACATAACCTCCACAATTAAAACTTACTAACTATTACAGCAGTCATAAACTATTACAGCAGTTCATGTTGATATTTTAAGTGGTCATAATCTCCATTTAAGTGCTGAAAATATACTTTCAAAACTCCTATTTCAAAACCCCTCAAAACCATCAATATTGGGATTCCAAGAACCTTATTTCTCTCAAAAAATTTTCAAAACAGTGAGTTGTTTAGTTTCAAAGAATTATTCTGAGTTCAAAACTCAAGGTAAGGATGTAAGACCACTTGGAAAGTCTTCCTAACTCATTATAGAACACCCATGATTTTTGGCTTGACTTGAAAGCACTTGAAAGGGGTCCATTTTTGTCCAAACATTCCTTCCAAACATTCTGCCTCTACTGTCACAGCAGCTAGGTTAACTTTCAACTTATTTTACAGAAACCTTTTCCAAAACGAGTGGTCCCAACTTATTTTTCCTTGAAATTAAATGTCTTAGGGAACTTTCTGTATAATATGGGTCTCTAGATGTTTTCTTTTCATTTTCTAAGATTTTCTAACATTTCAGTCAACAGTACGGACTCTGTTTATGAATAACCTCTATTGTTAATATGATTTCTCTCAATCTGTAATAGTTATTGAGGATTGGCTTTTTGATTTGTGTTTTAGACACAATAAGGATTATATCCATAAAATATCATGCATTTAAAACATTCCTAACCCTACTTTTCATTTTCCACAAGATCATGTCACTGTTCTGTCCACTATTCACAGCAAGTATACTTTTACTTCCATCTTTTGATTTGATGTTCATATGCCTTCCAAATTAGTTCCATCTCTTAGGAAGTAATTCATACTACATTTGTACATATTCTATGATGATTCCCTTTATGCATTCATGCATATTTTAGACTTCTAAGTCACTTTAGAAAATCCATGTGCACAAACACACAACAACCTTTGCACATTCTAGGATCATACATTGCATTCATGCAAGATTTGGGGTTTTTTTGTAACTCCTAATCTAAGAAGATTATAAGGAATGATCATGATCACACGTTCATGCTTCCCCTTGATCTAATCCTCCTTTCTCATCTGTCCCGGGGATTGAGAGGTCTTCTTTTCCCAAAGATTAACATGCATCACTCTAGCTTGCTAAGCATATTTTGATCTCTTTGATTATTTGCTTCAAGAACAATCCATGCCCCCTCCTAGATTAGGAAAACTTGATTACTTGATATGTGATTAGACAATTTTTCCTAAGTTTGTTTGTGTGATCTTTCACCTTTGCATTGTGTGATACTTGGCTTAGATCTTCTGAATGATATCTTATCTTTCGATCTTCCATTTCAAAATTCTTGTGTGATGTAATATACCATCATAGTATTATTAGTCAAACCAAACATAGTATAAAATGAGTATTTTGATGTCACGCCCCGACGTAGCATAATTCAGGAAAGCATTTAATTTCCTTTATGGACTCGTAGGTCGTGACAAGTGAGTATGACCAATTGTCCCTGCAACAAATAACTTAACAACATTTCTAGAGCAAAGGATACTAACAAAACATAACCTCCACAATTAAAACTTACTAACTATTACAGCAGTCATAAACTTAGGCACAAAAACGCCTTATTCAAATGTCTAAAGCTAATTTATTACAAAACCCAAATTAAAAGTCATAGGAAAAATAAAGCAGCCTCCTGGAAAGTCTCCTGACTCTAAGTAGCATAGTCAAAATACCCTGGCTGCTCCTGACCCTGAAAATCTGGACATACAGTCCAGGACGCATCAACGCCGTCAGCTTATGAAAGCTGGTGAGCAAAATAAACAAGTGCTCGCAATGTATATATAAGCATATAAACAACGGTGCAATTTAACTTTAAAAGCAATAGATTCAAGGTTCCAATTCCAACATAAGCCATGGGGGAATAAAGAAAGCAATAAATATGCGACCATGCATGAACAATGTAATATCTCATCTTTCTGACTCTTTTCGCTCAACAAAACTCGACACAACCAAACCATTATCTCAGATGCCAGGAATACTATCCGATCGATATCCCAAAACAGCACACCAAACTATCGCTTTAGATACCAGGAATAATATCCGATCGATATCTAAGCCACACTCAATACCATCATTTCGGATACCAGGAATACTATCCTATCGACATCCGAAACAAGCGCCTTAGATACCAAGAATAATATCCGATCGATATCTAAGCCGTACACAACACTATCACCATCGCTTCGGATATCAGGAATACTATCCGATCAATATCCGAAACGCGCGCCTTAGATACCAGGAATACTATCCGATCGATATCTAAGTCGTAAACAACACTGTCGCCTCCAATACCAGGAATAATATCCGATCGATATTGAGGTCGCACACCAGACCGCCACCCTTTACTCTTTTCACACTTTCTCATACACATGCATGTTGACGCAACCTCGACCCTAATATGTATGTCAATGTTTCATAAATAATACTAGTAATTTAATCACAAAGCCGGATAATCGTACGAGCATAAATTTCGGTCTTAGTTGTTCTTGTTCGTACAATTCTTAAAACATAAGCCTTTAAAACAATACATTTGCCAAACAGTTCTTTAAAAACTTTTAAAACATTTTCCAAACAGTCCCTAATAAGAAAATACAGAAACTGCTCAAACTGCCAGGTCGCGCGAGCGGGTCGCGCGCGCGAAGGGGAGAACAAATCGCGCGAGCGGATCGCGCGCGCGAAGGGGCAAAACAGGTCGCGCGAGCGGGTCGAGCGCGCGAAGGGGAGAACAAATCGCGCGAGCGGATCGCGCGCGCGAAGGGGCAAAACAGGTCGCGCGAGCGGGTCGCGCGCGCGAAGGGGGGGATTGTTTCGCGCGAGCGAGCCTCGCGCGAGCGGGTCGCGCGCGCGAGTTCTTGCAGAATGTCATCTTCTTCGTTTTTCCCCTGTTTTCAATTTCAAACTGAATTTTACCCATTTCTGTTTTCTGTTTCAAACATGTCGTGCAATATATGGATCTCTTCAGTTTTCCACGTAGATTAAGAATACGCGATCAATTTTAACTAATACGGATTATATCTCTAATTATTCGCGATTAAAGTGAGGGTGTCAAAACTTTAAATCAACCGTACGTCGCGATACGGATGAATTACTGTGTAGGATTGAACCGTAGCCTATTGGGACAAAGATCTTCCATAATCAATTCACGGAATTGAATTTGGTTGAGTTTGACAAAACTCCAATTTTAAGCTTCCATGGCGTATCACATATATATACACATATACACACACATATACACTGAATTATACATATATAAACATTGTGAGTGAGTTTAAATTACTCACAGAGGTGTTTGATATAGAGAATTTGAGACAGATAAATTCCGCCGTTAATTCCGTCGTTCGAAATTCTTCCCGTTCTTGATTTTGATATTTCAATATATATAACTATGTATGTGTATATGTATATGTATATATTGTATGTGTGTTATGTGTGTGTGTGTGATCTTGAGAAGAAGAAGAGAATGGAGAGAATTGAGAGAGAATTAGAGACTGTGAGTGAATGAGGGAGTTTAGAGTGATATATACATATATATAATTAGAGTGTTGTGGCCTCCAAGAAATCAAGAGATTTCTCCCGGTGAGGTTGAGCTCACGTGCTCCCTCACCCAAAATGCGATATAGTCGCAGCTTGAAATTAAAACTGGTATTTTGCGGTTGAAATAAAAATACAGAAAATTATATTAACGTAGGGATAAATTCCCGGTTGTACAAAAAGTATAGATATTTTTAAAACCATAGAAAAATATTTTGGAAATTACGGTTTGACCCCAGATAAATGTATTAAAAAAAGAAATTAAAACAGATGCTCATGGAAATGAAATGCCGTATTTATTTATTAATGAAAAAATAAAATACAGGGTGTTACATTGGATACTAATTGAGGCACGTCGAAAGACGGGGCGAGTTGAGGGTGTTTTAGTCGCGACAAAGGCTCCTTCCTCTCTCATACCAAAATCCCGAGCCACGTTCTTTGGTTATAAAGGGTCGGGGCCCTTTATCCATTTGGGTGAGTCAAAATTAGGTTTCTTGGTTCCTTAAAGACCAAGTGGCGACTCTGTATCTGTTTTCAACAGACCTTCCTTTTCTTTCTTTGATCCAAATCAATTTCAAACAAAAATAAAAAGAAGTGGAATTCCGCGTGTCCACAGCACCACCGCTTAATATCTTAAAGACCACAAATGGTCCCTCCCAATTAACGGACCACTTGCCATACCTCCTATTCTTTTCGCCAATAGAAAGAATGACCTTCCATACAAGCACTTCTAAACAGAATGATTTTTTTCTCACTCTCTTGTTGTAAGCTCTGGCAGCCCGATTCTTCTCTACCTTAAGACAATCCAAAGCATTCAGTCTGACCTCGTCCAAACCTTCTAGTTTAGTGATCATAGCCTCAGGGTACTCGGCCGGTTCCGACCAGTTTTGCAACACCCTTCTCGCCAATCGGACTGTCAGCTCCATCGGTAGCATAGCGTCATGCCTATAAGTTAAAGTAAATGGGACCCCATGATTGTTTGCTTGGATATCCGATAAGCCCAGAGTGCTACAAAAAGGAGTGGGTCCCAAGGTATAGGATTTTTCTTTATCATTTTTTTCCAAAATTCCTTTGATAACCTTGTTGGATGATTCAGCTTGACCATTTGCCAGAGCATAGTATGGGGTTGAAGTAAGAATTTTCACAACCCTACTTTCTGCAAAAACTGTGGTTTCAACCCCAGTGAAAATCGAACCCTGACCAGCTGTAATTGTCTCTGGAAAACCAAAATGATGCCTAATATGTAGATCAATGAATTTTATTAAAATGGCTTGAGTGACCGACCTTACGGGTATAGCTTCTACCTATTTAGTGAAGTAATCGGTGGCCACAATGATAAAATAATGTGTCATACCCTAACCCGCTTCGTGCGGATTAGGACACGTGTAACAATGCTACAAGTGCCCAATTACATTAATTTGCAAAGAAATATGTGAATTACTAGGAAACACATATGTTTAACAACAGAAAACAACTCTATTATTAAAAAACAACCCCCAAGGGTAAAAGGTAATTAATAAGGTATAGCAAATTTTATACCAAAAGATAGGTCTTTGAGTCCTGGTTTAAACGCAAAAAAATGGCGCACAAATTCGAATTTTCTAGAGTGAGTTATGTCCATTTCCGTAAATGTCGACAGTGCAGCAAAGTGGCCTGCGGATCGATCCGCCCCAAAACCGGATCGATTTTGGCAGAATATAATTTCTGATCCCTCAAGGTGCTCTGGATCGATCCGCTCAAGACCCAGATCGATTTGGTTCCTGCAGAACCTTATTTTTAGCAGATTTCCCCTGTTTTATAAGTTCTAAACTTCACCAAATTCAAACCAAACCACATGGAGCTTTAAGAAACCATTCCAAACCATTTAAAGACACACTCAAACATTTTTAAACACAAATTCAACTCTTCAAACATAGATCCATGAATATAACCTCAATCAATCCAATAAATTCCTTTAAATCACACCCTTTTACATGAACTTGTTAGCAATGGATTTAATTCAAGCCAACACTTCCCCAAACTTAGCAAAAACTTTGGGAGACATAACAAGTATCTATACAAGTTCCCTCCCTCATTCAAAGCAAATGCATACAACCTCAAATGAGCCAAACAAATAATCACTCCTAGTTGATTATAAGAACAACCATTCATGTAGCCTTTTCGGAAAAGATTACAAACCGTTTAAAATATTTGGTTACAAAACGAAACTTACCTAAAAGCTACAACCATATATATCGGGACTTGCCAGAATAATCCAAACATACAACTTACGCATAACTAAACATTAATGTTGGAAAATACATAAGTTTCTCTAAGTTTACATTAAACACGTGAGTCAAGGCTCCAAGCCATAAGTTAAGGTTTCCAAGCCACAAGTTATACTATAATACAAGTTAAAAACATATTTACAAGTCCTAAATCTCTCCCCCATTCCCGAGGACGTCACTTCCTCTCCGGATATTGCTCTGTACCTGCGGTGGTTGTTATTTGCCACAACAGAAACAGAAACGGTTTTCTTAAGCATTATGCTTAGTGAGAATTCTAAACATGACTGAATGTTTAACATGTGCAATGCTACAATTTAACACATGTGCAATGCTACAATTTAACACATACATCATATCCGTAATCACTGAACCACCGATTTAATGATTCATTTAGACCCGAAGACCTTCCCTTAGTCCAGTGGCCACTTCTATTCCTTGGACTTCCGTCTTTATCGGATTCTTCTTCTTCGTCTGCCTTATTACTCCCAACTAATGAATCATTTCCCCGGTGTTCATTGATTACCACACAATCATATAAACATATATGCACATAACCATGTAAGCACAATGATTTTCATATAATTAACATGTAATCCAAAATTTCAAACATCTCCATGACTTCTAGGCATGAATAATCAACACAACAAGACACTCTTATAGCTCCTAAGTATGAATTGTTATCTCTAACATCATTGAAGGCTTGAACATAGTTAAACACATTCATTTTTATTGTAGAAAACTCACCTTAGCAAGATTATACGCAAATTAAGCTAGAAAGTGTTGAATTGCACCAAATCCAAGCTCAATTTCTACCCCAAAGTGAATCCTACATAGTTTTGGTACAACAAATATCGTCTATCAAAAATGGTTGTCGAAAAAACTTTGCCGAAAATGAAAACAAATTACGTGCATGTGATCCTATTACCTCCACGAGTCCAAAAGTGGTCTTGGATCATAAATCCGGCGTCGAACGACGAAAGAACGGCAAAAAGACGACGTCGGTGACGGTTTCTCCGTTTCTCTCTTCGAGCTCTCTTCTCTTTTGTTTTAATTTCAGTATATGAGACTCTCCCTCTCTCTTCCTTACCACATACACACACATGCACTATAGGTTGAGGTGTCAAAGCCTCATTTTTCCCCCTTTTTATTTGCACCCCCAGAATTTCTTAAGTTCCTATTATGAAATCCCCCAAACATTTCATTAACTACCCAATTATCTAATGAGTGTTTGTCTAAGTTTCGTATGGGTCCCAACGTGGGTCTCAAATATTTTGTGAAGTTGCTATCGTACCTACTAATTACAAATTTTTTCAATTATACCCTTATTTGGGTGTCCAAACTAATACAAATTGCTAACACATATATCATCATAATATGAAGCATTAAAACAAATAATCATTTAAACATTTGAATGCATTTAATCATGTAAAAATGCAGATATTATTATTCGGCTCTTCACTGGGTCCCACTACAATATCTGTCCCAGCTCATTGGGGACTTTTCCAATTATTGTCCTTTTTCTCAACACTTTTCACGGGCGAGTTCAAGCCTCCCCTTAATCCATTTTATACACTAATTATATTAATTAATGCATTTAGAAAGATAATTAACTCCTTTCCCGAGTACGGGTGTTACATTTCTCCCTCCCTAATAGGAAGTTTGGTCCCCAAACTTACTCTTACCTTAAATATCAAATAAGTGCGGGTACTTGGCTCAGATTTCATCCTCTCGTTACCAAGTAGCTTATTCAATTGAATGGCTTCGCCATTGCACCAACACAAGAGGTATTACCATGGTTTGCAATAATCTGATCCTTCGTATCAAGGATTAGCATCGGATGTTCACACACATTAGATCTTCCCGAACTAACAACGATTCTATAACAATAACATGGCTCGAATCCGATACACAATATCAAAGCATCAAAACATGAAACACATATACCAAACTCCATTGATCTCGATTTACCATAACTATTATCTTTGCGTTATCAAATTCCTAAACAGTAACCTACTATGAGCTTCCAATATTTTCTTTATCATGTACTCAATTCTGTAAATAAATTTCCCAACTTCTGCATGCCATACCTGTTTCTTGTTCATAAGAAGAACATTGTCAAACTCCAAATATGAAGATAATACAAGAAATATTAAATTATGTGTCCTATAATTCCCTTCATAGAATTCCAATCTCCTGCAAGTATAAGTAATTATCACTTTAGTATATACCCAATTTTCCATAATGAACTTCATTGCTGCAAATAAATTCTTCGGTACCAATAATACTATTGCAATCACCATTTACATCAATTAATTCTTATCGATACCTATAAAACTCTTTTCTCCACTCGTAGTACTTTCGAGAACACGATACTCATCCCAATACATTGTTAGTTATTGTGAGCCCATACATACCTAAATATAATCTGAACTTACCCTTATACATATCTCAAGAAGTTCATACTCACCCTATCAGATGTTAAGCTCCATCTTTCTGTTGGTCCCCTCTTTTCAACTAATATATAGATTTCAAATCATTTCGAGGAGGAAAAATATTGGTGCTACCTGTCACCCACTAAACGCATTATCTATTCACAAAGAAGTTACCCACCATAGTTTATTTATTCACAAATGCATTGTATATACTCACAATAGCGCTCCCCTAGTGATATGGTTGAATGCACGCATTTCTTCACTAAATGCTTCTTACCAACGGATTTACAATTCTTTTAACTTCACCGACGCTATTTGGTTAAAACCTTTGATGACGATTCCATTATTACCAATGCAGCAATTCAACTTCCTCGGTACCGTTAAACCACATATAAGATAATAGCATTCTCCTTTACAAAATTTTCCTCGTTAAGTAACTCCAAAGTAAATAATCATTTTACCTTTGACTCAAACTGTATTTCAAAACATAGTTTTTCGAATGAGAAACCTAACGGTGAAAACGATGGGTGGAAACGAACTTCCTAAACCATGCCTTGGCCAAATTCAGAGCTTGCATTCTTTCTTTCTCTTTTTTTTTTTTTTTTTTTTTTTTGCAAAATTGTCATCAAGTCAGAGGAATTTTGGATCGTACCTTCCCTTTTGTTTAATAAAATGATTTCAAGATTCCCTTCTCAAATGGGGCAAACTCCAAACATTTTCAGGTCATTCTAACTCAGTTGGAGATAGTTCTCAACCCTTTTCAAAACCATTTAAACACCCTTTTTTTTAAAACATCCCACACATTCACAAATCAAAGCTATAACACTTCCTTTTGAATTTTGAAATTTGAAATTGATAGAATTAAACTCCATCACTAGTACACATGTAAAATCGTCCAAGGTAGAAACCAAGTCTATTATGCAACACTATATAGTCTAACTGAAAACGATTCGTTGACTCCAAGGTTTAGTACACTAAATTATGATACAAAATCTTACTTCGATTACAACCATACTTATCTCTTTGAACATGGTTCTGTGGCTACAACTGATTTCATCATACGTGAACTGCGGCTATGCTCCATATGCATTATGATCATGCACAACATTGAAATCTCTTACCGAACCCATACTTATTCATATCTCCTCTTGAAGGAAAACACTAGAGAAAGATAACAAGAATACCCTAATAGAAGGGTAACATATCGAGTTGAGAGATTCCTCAACACTCTATGCACACCTATGTAACCTCTGAATATCTTTCCAATAAACCGTAAATTGTAGATGTCTGAATTGCCACTCCAATCCAAGAATATACATATATCTCCCATAATACTTCACATTTCCTTTCCTCTGTTTACAAATTTTCAATACACTCCAATACTTTCAGACGGTTCATACAACTATAGCATGTCTTCGAACCGAAGAATAACACTCTCCATTGATGATAATCAGTACATCACCATATACACAATAGAAGATAAATATCCGTAATGTGATAGATGTTCTCATAATATAGAAATAGAATGCTCGAGTACAACCAAATAACCATAATATCGATACTATCAGAATTTCAGAATACCATAATCTTAGATATCACGTATCAACACTGTAAGAATTCCATAATTCCATTGAGAATAGAAGACCCTTTGAAATAACGCACCTAAATTTATACGAAAAGAATCTTCTTCAGTGTAATACCTGATGATACATCATATACAAAAAGAAGTTTGTACCCATACCATACAGAATACTCAACTCAAGACTCCACCCCGTAACAATGCCCTTATAACCAATACTACTCAAGCACCATTCCATTTCTACCTCTCTTACCACTGGCATACTAAAGCCAAATCTTAGATCTAGAGATTCCCCAATATTTCCTTGATTACTCAAGAATTGCTATGATATAATAAATTTGTATCCCTTGTAAAAATAGAATTACTCATAAGACAAAAAGTAATAAGTTTGCTTGTTACTTGAAGTACGTGGCAACTCAAACATAAGTTAGAAGCTTATATCCTCTTGTTGTTCTTTTCCTTTTGACGGTTGAACAGATCCTAGATTAGCCTTAGGTATCGAAGAACTTGGACCTTCTTATTGTCTTTTAGGATATTTGTGTGCCCGGTGACCCGATTGACCACATTTTTAACACCTACCCTTAATCTTTGTACTCATACTTAGATAATTCCTTGCGATATACCCGACTCGTCTACAAACATAACAGACTATAATGTGGCAACATTCACCCCAGTACTGCTTATTACACGTTGAATAACGGAGCTTTCTCTCTATCGGTGTACTACTTGTTGATGAACTTTTTACATTTGCTCTTTTACACTTGCCTAGCTAGACTTTCACTTGCATTTTTCTCCTGATTTTTTACCTTCTTGATGTTACCGGAGCTCTGTTGGAAACTCCTCCGCAGTCGGTTATTCCATTCTTACCTCAAGATTTACGTTTTTATGTTCTTCCTCGACTGAGGATGCTCTGATTTCCACTGCCCTTACTACTATTTCAACAAGTCGTTCCACTTGGTCCACTCTTATCGGAGATGTTTATCTCTTTCCCCGATACATTACTAAACAGTAATGCCTAGCATCCACAAGATCATTCCCATGCATGTTACTTACTATAAATAATATGCTATGCATGCCAAACAACTTTTTAAGCATGATAAATAAATGTGAATGCATGTTCGTGCAACTACGTGTCGTTGTGTGCAAACTACGTGTCATACGTCTCTCGTCCCCAAAGGCTCTAGCCTACTGCTCTGATACCAAATATTGTCACACCCCAACCCGCCTCATACGGATTAGGACACGTGTAACAATGCTACAAGTGCCCAATTACATTCATTTGCAAAGAAACATGCAAATTACTAGAAAACACATATGTTAAACAACATAAAACAATTCTATTGTTACAAAACAACCCCTAAGGATAAAATGGTAATTAATAAGGTATAGCAAATTTTATACCAAAATATAGGTCTTTGAGTCCTGGTTCCAACACAAAAAAAAATGGCGCGCAAATTCGAATTTTCTAGAGTGAGTTATGTCCATTTCCGTAAAGGTCGACAGTGCAGCAAAGTGACCTGCGGATCGATTTGCCCCAAAACCGGATCGATCCGATTTTGGCAGAATATAATTTCTGATCCCTCAAGGTGCTCTGGATCGATCCGCTCAAGACCCAGATCGATCCGGTTCCTGCAAAACCTCATTTTTAGCAGATTTCCCCTGTTTTATAAGTTCTAAACTTCACCAAATTCAAATCAAACCACATGGAGCTTTAAGAAACCATTCCAAACCATTTAAAGACATACTCAAACATTTCTAAACACAAATTCAACTCTTCAAACACAGATCCATGAATATAACCTCAATCATTCCAACAAATTCCTTTAAATCACACCCTTTTATATGAACTTGTTAGCAATGGATTCAATTCAAACCAACACTTCCCCAAACTTAGCAAAAACTTTGGGAGACATAACAAGTATCTATAAAAGTTCCCTCCCTCTCTCAAAAAAAAAAAAGAAAAAAAAAAGTTCCCTCCCTCATTTAAAACAAATGTATATAACCTCAAATGAGCCAAACAAAAAATCACTCCTAGTTGATCATAAGAACAACCATTCATATAGCCTTTCCGGAAAAGATTACAAACCGTTTAAAACATTTGGTTACAAAATGGAACTTACATAAAAGCTACAACCATATGTATATATCTGAACTTGACGAAATAATCCAAACATACAACTTACGCATAACTAAACATTAATGTAGGAAATTACATAAGTTTCTCCAAGTTTTCATTAAACACATGAGTCAAGACTCCAAGCCATAAGTTAAGGTTTCCAAGCCACAAGTTAAGGTTTCCAAGCCACAAGTTACACTATAATACAAGTTAAAAACATATCTACAAGTCCTAAATCTCTCCCTCATTCCCGAGCACGTCACTTCCTCTCCGGATATTGCTCCGTACCTGCGGTGGTTGTTATTTACCATAACAAAAATAGAAAATGGTTTTCTTAATCACTACGCTTAGTGAGAATTCTAAACATGACCGAATGTTTAACATGTGCAATGCTACAATTTAACACATAAATCATATCCGTAATCGCTAAACCACCAGTTTAATGATTCATTCAGACCCGAAGACCTTCCCTTGGTCCCGTGGCCACTTCTATTCCTTGGACTTCCGTCTTTATCGTATCCTTCTTCTTCATCTCCCTTATTACTCCCAACTAATGAATCATTTCCCCGGTGTTCATTGATTACCACACAATCATATAAACATATAAGCACATAACCATGTAAGCACAACGATTTTCATATAATTAACATGCAATGCACAATTTCAAATATCTCCCTGACTTCTAACCATGAATAATCAACACAACAAGACACTCTCATAGCTCCTAAGCATGAATTGTTATCTCTAACATCATTCAAGGCTTGAACATAGTTGAACACAATCATTCATTAGTGTAGAAAACTCACCTTCGCAAGATTATATGCAAATTAAGCTAGATAGTGCTGAATTGTACCAAATCCAAGCTCAATTTCTACCCCAAAGTGAATTCTACATAGTTTTGGTACAACAAATATCGTCTATCAAAAATGATTGCCCAAAATACATTGCCAAAAATGAAAAAAAAAAATATGTGCATGTGATCATCTTACCTCCACGAGTCCAAAAGTGGTCTTGGATCATAAATCTGGCGTCGAACGGCAAAGGAACGGCAAAAAAATGACGTCGGTGATGGTTTTTCCGTTTCTCTCTCCGAGCTCTCTTCTCTTTTGTTTTAATTTCAGTATATGAGACTCTCCCTGTCTCTTCCTTACCACATACACACACATGTCTTGATGATAGGTTGTAAAACTTTAGCTGGCACCCGTTGGATAGGGCCATGCTTTTGACATGCCTGGAAACCTTTGGCATAGTCAATACAATCTTTCAGCATAGCTGGCCAATAAAAGTTGTATCTTTTTATCAACCATTTCATCTTTGTGTTGGCCTGATGGGCTCCACAAATCCCTCCATGAACTTGGGACATAACCTTTATAGCTTTACCTTTACCCAAGCAATTTAGGATGACATCATCTTCGATGGTTTTTTAAATAGTTCTCCATCTAAGATAACAAATCAGACTGTAAACATCCTAGTCCAACGATCTGCCCTGACATTGGGGTGATTGAGATACTCCTTAATCGAAGTTCTCCAATCATCCTGCTCAAGAATAATGGAACAAGTTTCAACAAACGAACCCCTTTTTGCCAGTGAGGGAAGTGATCGTTGAAGGATAGTAATGCTTTTCCCCTCAATATCTTGCATCGAGCCCGATCCAGATTTAGCAAGTCTATCGGCGTCCTAATTGGTCAATCTTGGGATATGACCAACTGTGATGTCATCAAAATTGTTGATTAATTGAGTTGCTATAGAGTGGAATGGACATAATTCTTAGCTTTTGACATGAAAATCACCTGATATTTGCCCAATAACTAGTTGTGAATCACCCTTAATGTGGATTGAAGATGCCCCCATTTCCTAGAGTATTTCTAATCCGATGATCATTGCCTCATATTTGGCTTGATTATTGGTACATTTGAAGCCTAAATTAAATGCCATTTTGGTCTTCCTGTTCTTAGGTGACATAATCACAATGCCAGCTCTAGCACCATCTGTATTTTTTGCTCCATCGAAGACCAAGGTACAAAGGACCAGATAGATATTTGGCACTAATGAAGTAAATAGTGCCAAATCCTCTAACTTTGGGTCTGATTGGTGGTCAGTTAGGAAGTTGGCTATAGCATGTCCCTCAACTGATCTCTAGGACCAGTATTGGAATGAAAACTCCATAGGAGCCAAAACCCATTTCCCATCTGGCATCTCTTGATAGGCCTGGATAGAATATGCTTAATTACATCAGTTTGATATATAAGTTGAAATAGGCAACATATATGCTCTTAATTTCTAGGAGGAAAAGTAAAAAGCTAAACATAATCTATCAATCGGAGTATATCGTTGCTCGATTGGAGTTAATAACCTATTTAAATAGTAAACGGCCTGCTCCATGCCTGACTCCTTATCTTGAGCCATTATGCTTCCTATGCAATGCTCAGAGGCTGAAATATACAGTTTTAAGTTCCTCCCTTTCTTTGGGGGCATCAAGACTGGTGGGGTAGACAAATAACGCTTCATTTCTTCAAAATCCAAGTGATGGCACTTCTCCCAGGAAAATTCGTCATCAGTCTTGATTTTAAATAGGTGAGACTAAACTTGAGTCTTCCATTTACAATTGGAAATAAACTTCTCAAAAAGTTGATCTGCCCCAAGAGTCTTTGTAGCTCCTTATTGTTAACAGGGAGTTTGGCTGGTTGAATTGCTCGTGCTTCATTCTTGTTCACTTCAATACCCCTCTGATGGACCAAAAATCCAAGGAAATTGCCTGCTGATACTCTGAAAGCACATTTGAGGGGGTTTATCTTCAATTTGTGCCTTCTCATTCTTTCAAACACCCTTTTGAGATCTAAAAGGTGATCGATTTGTTTCTCAAATTTTACCATGACATCGTCGATATATACTTCCATGTTGTGACCGATCATGTCATACAAGATTGAGTTCATGGCTCTTTGGTACTTTTCCCCCGCGTTCTTAAGCCTGAAGGACATGACAACCTATTTAAAGGTTCCAATTACTCCAGGATATCTAAAGGCTGTCTTTGAAACATCCGCTGGTGTAATGAAAATCTGGTTGTAGCCTGAATGTCCGTCCATAAAAGATAGGATCTGGTGCTTCAAGGCCAAATCAATTAGCTAATCAACCATAGGCATAGGATACTCCTCTTTTGGGGTAGCAAGATTTATATTCCTAAAATCAATGCAAATTCTGAGCTTTCCATTCTTTTTCACCATAGGGACCATATTGCATAGCCATTCTGCGTATCTGGTGGTTCTAAAAAAACCTGCTTTTCATAGTCTTTTGATCTCCTCTTTTATCTTGGAGGTGACTTCAAGAGACATTTTTCTAGGATATTTCATGAATGGTCTATTCCCCTCACGTATCGACAAACGGTGCTCTACTAATTACCTTGTATGGCCTGGCATCTCATCATAATCCCAGGCGAAGCAATCTTTATATTTCTTGAGGATGGTGATCAACTCGACTTGGTAATGGAATTCCATCAACTGGCTAACATAGATAGGTTTATGTTCTCCTTCCATGCCCAAATTTAATTCCAAAAGTGGATCTTGGACGTTGGCTTTTAAGTCGTCCAACTTAGCCGGAGTCATTTCCAAGTCCTCTATCTGAACCATCTTTTCTTTTTCGGCTTCTTCCTTGAATATTAAATCTACAAAATTAGTAGAACTGTCCTCCAGATCGACCTGTATTCTTTGGTCGGTCACAAAGGCCTATAACCTGGCTAAGCCGGCCTTCTAGGCCAGCTTCCATCAAAGCTCATAAATTGTTGCTCTATTCTCAACCCCCTGTTGGATTAACTCAATCGGCCTCATTTCTTCCATTCGATTAGAGTTTTTGTTTATACCTTGATATCCAATGCAGATTCCTTGATGCACGTGGCTGAGCTTAGTTTACCTTTTTTGGTAAGACGGAGAAGTTTGACAAGACCAATATGTTCCTCGTATAAGAGTGCGTCAGTTGAATGTCCTTTAGCTTGAAATGGCCTTGTGTCTGCTCTAACTTCCTCTACATCATTCCTATTTCAAAAAATCAAGAGTTGATGTAGAGTAGAAGGGATATAGTAGTTTGGGTGAATCCAGTCTCAGCCTAACAACGCGTTGAATGTGGTTGAAGTTTCTACCATCAAGAAGGCATCCATCATAGTTTTGCTATCTATCATTAGCTCCATAGGCAATTTCCCTTTAGTCTTTGATGTTGAGCTTGTAAAGCTTTGTTATTTAGCTGGGTTAGGATTAGATTTGCCTCAGAATTCTACAAACTCCTTAGCATAGCCTAAGGCATAATATTGATGGTTGATCCTCCTTCAATTAAAATCCTGTTTATCGAGACCCCTTCCACATGGCCCTTGATATAAAGTGGCTTTAAGTGATGGGCCATTGTGTAAGTTGGCTTTTCAAAGACCAACTTTATTGGCCTTCGTTCCTCAGTGTCGTTGTCCTGGCTTACCTTAGGCTTCCATATGGCAATCCTTGACTGATCTGATTGTTGATCTGTCATCTCCATATGTTTGTTGTCTAAAAAGGAGTCTTTAGGCGCTAGTGTCCCATTAACTACTTCCCTGTGTTCTTTAAAGAGATCGAGTATCGGCACTTTCTTCGTCCTGCTCATACACATCCCCATTTATGGCCGTTGGTTGATCTGACTTGGCCATAAATTCTAGTAGAAAAGTGAAAACCATATTGGATGAAAAAGTTGTTGGAATGGTCCTGAAGTGGATAACTTCGTCTATTTCAAAGTCAAATGTATTTATCCAATCCTTAGAGTCATCGTCTTCTTCTGTCATGGTTCTGGTACATCGACCTCTTGTTTGCTAGGGATTGGCTGGCTAGTTGATGCCTTAAGAGCGCTGCCCTTTTTCGGGGCTTCTGCGTTCTTTGTTTCCCTTTGGGCTTCTGAATTCCTTCACACCTGCTCTCTTGCTAACTGACTGTGCCTCTGGTGTCTTCTTTTTGACACTTAGAATATATTCTGAGGAATTTGGGTTGCTCCACCTGATGCTATTTCCCAGGTTCTACTTTTGGTGGTAAAATCATTCTAAGATGGTCCCTAAAAGAAGGAGAGCCGATCGACCGCCATTCTCGATGCCTGGACACCAGGCCGTGGAGCTCTAATTCGTGATTAAAATGTGGAGGCTTGGCCTTGTTTCTTGGGACCCTTCCTCGTACTTGCTATGGAAATATGATTAGATCAAGGACTGATCTCATCCATTCTCATTTTGGAGATATGATTTGTTTCTGACTCGGTCTCTGTAGTTCTTCAATACTTGGCACTCTCCATCTTTTGACAGAGTTGGGATGCTCTGGGTGCACTTCTATCTTGTACCTTAGACAGAGTCCTTCCTCTGCCAGTCTTAGCTGATGTCTTAGCTCTGACAATAGCTGTTCCATTCCTCTTGAGGTCGAATCTGCCTCTTTAGCCTCCTTGCTTCTTTGCAGGATCTTGCATTGCTCGTGGGTTGCTTACAAGTCTCGAATTGTAGTTTTTGGCCAATTTTTCTTATCTTCAAGTTCCCTCACCGGTTATTTGACTTCCCTTTGTTGAGGCTTTTGACTAGTTGAGCTGGTGAGATCCACTTTTAGCCTTGGTCTAGAAAGTTTTGACATATCAGGTGTCGTCATACTAGTTGTTGCCACCTTTGGAAATGGGTGTAGTCCACTCCCATTGCTTTGTCAGAGAATTTAAAGATCCATTTTTCCACATATTCCTGTATAACATTTCAAAAAAAGACATAGTTATTAGTGGCATGTTTCCAAGAATTATGCCACTTATAGTATTCTTTTCCTTTTATGTCATTGGCCTTGGGGATCCGATGTCCATCAGATAATTTTATGGCTTTTTCATTCAACAAGTCATCGAAAATCAAATCTACTTTTGTTAAATCAAAACTATAGATTTTCCTAGCATCGAGGGTTTGCTTTCTTACAGCCGCATTATTATTAACTGGTTTGCTCAGTGCTGAGCAAATTTTCGATCATTTGACTATTACTTCAGCTATATCCACCTTTCCCAAACTGAAGTCACATTCAATGATATGGACTTCGCATTTTGGATCTTTACAATAGGTGCCTTTCGGCGAATTTCTCATTTCTTGTTCATCCATTAAAATGCTCTCATACCGAGCTACCCTAGAGGCTAATTCAAACAGATCCCTGAACTCTATTCCATCAAACCTTTTTCGGAGTTCAAAGTTCAGTCCTCTAGTAGCTAGATTTACAAATTCACTCTTGGGGAGAGTAACTCGACATTGATATTTGGCTCTCTTGAATCGCCCGATATACGTCTCAACTAATTCCCCTGATAACTGATGCATTTTGGACAAGTCGGCCATAAGTGTTTTAGGCTCTGTCCGATAGAACTGTCCGTGAAACAATTCTTCTATCTGCCGCCAGTTGAACACCGATTTGTTAGGTAAATTGGCATACCAAGTGAATGTTATTCCTGTGAGTGAGTTAGGGAATAGTCTCATTTTCAAAGGTTCACTACCCCCACATGACCACATTGCACCGTAAACTATCCAATGTGTTCCAGGTAGACTGCTCACTTTCTCCAGAGAAAAGAGAATAACTTGGCATCTTATAATTCATGGTGAATTCAAACTGATCAATGTAAGTCGGGTATGGCCGATGTAGATTCTTATCATAAAGGGGCTATATTTCTCATGAGTGACCTCAACCAATTGATTCCTATCGATGGGTGCCATCCTGGGGGTTGGCTGGTTTACCATAGAGGGTAACATAGCCTATTGCACCTAGTTTCTGTGTGGCCAGAACTCTTATTCGGCCCTTCCTGCCCCCAAAATGTTTCTTGGTTGCTCAAAACCAGGCTCTAGAAGAGGCCAGCCCTGGTTTTGATGGTACTAGCTAAGGTTGAGCTTGGGCCTGGTCACTGTGATCTGAACCATTACTTGCCGGTCCATTAGGGGCGACGTGCCCCAGAGCTTCCGAAGGCCCTAATTGCCCTTCAGTTACTTTCTTTGGGGGCAGTTGTATATTTCTGGACGAGGTAGGTGTTTCCTTGCCAGATTCAGTATTTCTGGACGAGGTGGCCATTTCCTTTCCAAGATCCATCCTTTCTTCCCTACAGATGGCTGGTGGCACATATTTAGGGGAGATAGATGGCTCTTTGTCTGGTTCAATGATGGGCTCATCCTTAGCTTCAAGGCTAAGAGAGAAAGACTTAGCCGAGAGGACGACCTCCATCATTTTGGTTAAATTTGCTATGGACCTTCCCAGTGCCAAGTTATTTTCTCGTATTTCCCTAGAAACATCAATGGTTTCCCTCCCTTGTGATGCTGGGTAAACCAAAGTGTCAAGCAAAGGGGCAAGAGAATGCTTTAACAATTGGGAAAGCACTCCTTCATTAAAGGTGATGATGGCCGTCTCTTGACGGCCAGAAGTTTCTTGATCACCTTCTCCAGAAAATTCACTTTCTTGCCCAGTTTTTCCCCTATTAAATATGTTCCTTTGCCAGTTTTCCTAGGGGGCATGGTTCAAACGATGGCTTTAGACACAAGTGGTCCCACTGGGCGTGCTAAAATGTTCACTCTGATTATTTTCTTTGGGTGTGCCAGAGCCGTTCAAAGCTCGATTGTGTATGTGTGGAGACAAACATGGTTTTTCCTAATATTTTGTGCGAGTGTTGCACGATCTGACTTCTATCGTATTGGGATTGTTGAAAACTAGTAGGAAAGCACCCTAGTTAAGGTTCTTTGACAGTATTGAAGTACACAAGTCAAATTATGTCATAAAGACGTAAATGAAAGCAAATAAACAAATCAACAAGTTTAAAGGCCGATCAGACTGCCTTGAATCGAAGAGACATTCTGATGATAAAAACTTGGAATTAATAATATGTAAGGACTTAAGAAGAAACTATGATTTGATCTAAGTTATACAGAAATGGAAATTCAAAGTGAATGCTTTGTAAACGAGTGTTGTGTTTGGTATGCTCTTTTGGAGTTTTTTGTTAAGGCGCAAGGTTCTTTTCTTCTTGGACCATGTCTTGTATTTATAGAAGAGAAGCATTTGCTTCTAGTGGTTAGGCCGAACGAGCTTGGGGAGCTACGTCCATTGAGCTTCGACCATATCAGTTGTTCTTGTAACTTCCCAACTCTCTCATTGGTCGAAGCTTCTCTCTATCTGTCTTGGAACTTGCATTTTTATCATAGGTTCTAACACTTTTAGGGATTTCTCTCATCTTTTAGAGATATTTTCTCATTGGAACTCGTGCAAGGCTCCTTGAGGAAGCTTGCAACAGCTTGATGAAAGAGACAAACCGATGGAAAGGCAGCACGATGGAGAGGCATTCTAAAAGCACCCATCGGGAGTGTAGCTTGTTGTTGCAAGGCTGACCCCTTGGTTCCTTTGTCCATCCCTATCACGCTGTCTATAATTATGCACTTTTTGGGTGCATACAAAGTCAGAGAAATTACATTTGATCAGCACGCTCGTGCACCATCATGAGCCACCACCACGGCTACCACTACCACCATTGCGAGCCACCACCATCTTCCAAGTAAGTTCTTTTTTCCCTTTTTCCATGACTGGCCTTGTAAGCCCTAGGCTTGGTAGGACGTCAAACTCTCAAGTGCAATTTCACTTAAGATAATTATCTTAAGTGAAATTTCTCTTAAGATCATTATCTTAAGAGAAATTTCTCTTATTATAGTCAAATGATTTCACTTTATTTTCTTAGAGAACAGTGAGTTATTCGAGGGAAATAGGGGTTGGGAATGATGAATAGATGTGTGAGACTGAATTTTTTTTAGAGTTGTTCAAAGAAATCTCGCACTCCTATGATGAAACTAGGCCTTCAATCTTGAGAATACGAAAAGAGGTGACGAATTAGGGCTTCAAACTAGTCTGATTTCTTCAAAAATTGTTGTTGATTGTCAATTTTCAGCGATTTCATGGTGGATTTTTATGATTTTGTTTGATGATTTTAGTCGTTTTCCAAGAGGACTCTAGAATTGTAGGTGGGATGATGGGGTATGGTCATCGAAGGTGGTAGTGGTGATCGTCAAAGGTGGTAGTGGTGGTTGTCAGAGGTGGAAGTGGTGGTGGGCGGAGGTTAGGCATGGGTGGTGGTAATGATGGCTAGGGTTTGGTAGTAAGGTTAGATGATGAAGATGAGGGTCTTTTTTTCCAAAAATATTCTTAGGGCCTTAGATCAAGTTGTTTTATTAAGTGTCCTTAATTTCAAATTAGCTTGTTCTAATGCCCTTTTTACCAATTTTCCCTAGGCAAAATAAACATTATATCCAAAAACAAAAACAAAGAGTACGACTCTTATGGACGTATGTACCAAAAAAAAAGTAGCGTACTAAAGTTCTTAAACCTCTAAGAAAATCACTTTAAGTGAGAGTGCACTGATTGATAAAAGTGTAAAATAGTAATGGGAATAGGTGTACTTATATAGATATAGATAGATATAAATTATAGATACATAGATTATAGATTTTTTTTTTTAACTGGATCCGGACTAGATACACGTACACCCTACACACATGCACACCCCAGACCCAACCCAACCCCACCCCAAAGTCTCATACTAGCCCTACATAGATTATAGATTTAGACCCACAATTAATAAATTTTTCACATTCTTATAGAGAGTTTGGTTTTTCATTGCACGATTGTACGGTCTTTATATAAGTGCTTTCTTTCTTTCTTTTTTCTTATATAAGTGATCATTTTTTAATTTTTCAAAGTCATCTTATATTTTTTTTTGTAAGAAACAAAGCAAAAAGTGGTTCCTCATTGTGCCACATGGCATTTTATATATTTTTTCTTTTATATTTATTTATTTTTTGACCTTTTTAATTTTGAAATTAACTTAGCCTTTGTATTCTACACTACCAAAAACATGAAAATTGCTTATGGACTTTTTAAGATTTTTTTTTCCCCCTAAACTATCCTTGCAGCATTAATCTATTATCTATACCTATACAAAATTTTATGCATTTATCAATATGTAGTGCAGCCATATATGTAGTTTATGTTGCGTTCTCGGCTTTGTGGCTTAATTCATTTGGCATTGTTAGACACCAAAGAAAAGTATTTTTGTATATTTTTGTGTTGATAACAATCGACTAGTTATATCTAATGCCCGCATTCCGAAAATGCTCAAATAATAACATGATTGCCAAATGTCCAACCAATAATTACATCAAATAGCAATTTTATTCAACACGGAAAAACGAATTACCCACAACACACCAGTGGTTATTCACACAACAGTTAATTCCCTGTCTATCATATTTTCAACATCAAACAAAATTAATGATTACACAAGGCATTAAGGTTTCTCTCTCTAGATTACACACTCCCACTCATATATCACACACACACACACACACACATACATATACAGGTCTTTACATTCCACTTCTCTTAACTAGTTGATGGATCCTCTGAAACTACAGTTTCTTCTTTACTAACTAACGCCATAGCCTTTGCTTTGCTTCTGGAGCTTCCTTACCTACCACAGCCGGAGGAAATTCATGGGGCATCAGCGAATTTATCAAGGGCACTACCTATTTTATCCACAATTTCACCATCCCCGCATAATTGCTCAGGAATATCACCACCCATGTCTTTGATACACTTGAATGGAAAGAAAAATAACAGGAATCCAAATGAAGCAATTTTCAAACCAAACCAGAAAGATCCCCCCTTAGTATCCATTTGCTTTATTTCTAGATACAATGCAAAACACTGAGTAATCATCTGGGCCAAAAATGTAACTAAGAACAGTATAAGCATAAAGATCCCAATTCCTTTTGTTTTCTCGTCAGAAAATTTATTTTCTATCAGAACCAAATTAGTTGCGAAAACACCCACTTCACTGCAAAGTGCAATGATCTCAACCAACTGATTCTGTCTCTTGATAAAAGGCTTCTTAAGAACTAGGAAGTATAGCTGAAATGAGCTCATGCACAACAAGACAATTGTTGGAGTTTTAGTAGAGCACTTGTTTGGATAGGCACCAGCTGCGACTCCAAGAGAAACCCGTCTCACCGATTCAAGCAACATGTAGTATATTCTGAGAATTCCAAATAGCTTTCGAATATAGGCACCATCCGAGACTATGAGAGACACCCGCCTCACCCACTCAAGCAACATGTTTCGAATAAAAGGTGCCTCAACAAAGGTGCCGCCACCGCCAAACTGCTTTGAGGGATTTCCCCCGACATTCATTGTTTCATCAATAGAGGTGTTGTCGCGGCCTGAGTGCTTTGGGGGTCCCCTGGCATCCATTATTTCATCAATAGAGGTGACATCGCCGTCAAGCTGCTTCGGGGGATTTCCACCGGCATCCACTTTTTCATCAATAGGGGTGGTGTCGCCGACAAGGTGCTTTGGGAGATTTCCCCCGGCATCCATTTTTTCATCAATAGAGGTGTCGTCGTCGTCGCCAAGCTGCTTCATGGGATTTCCCGCGGCATCCACTGTTTCATCAATAGAGGTGTCACCGCCAAGCTGCTTTAGGGGATTTCCCCTGACATCCACTGTTTCATCACTAGAGGTGTCACCGCCAAGTTGCTTTGAGGGATTTCCTTCCACATCTTTTGTTTCATCAACAGAGGTGTCCTCGCCGCCAGGATACTTTGGTGGATTTCCCTCATCATTCTTTATTTCATCAACAGAGGTGTCGCCGCTGCTAAGTTGCTTTGGGGGATTTCCTTCCACATCTGTTGTTTCATCAACAGAGGTGTCCTCGCCGCCAAGATACTTTGGTGGATTTCCCACATCATTTTTTATTTCATCAAAAGAGGTGTCGCCACTGCTAAGTTGCTTTGGGGGATTTCCCTCAACATCCCTTTTTTCATCAACAGAGGTGTCACCGCCTCCAAGCTGCTTTGGAGCAATATCATTTGTTTTTTCAACAGAGGTGTTGTCGTTTGGTGGCCCCCTTAGCTCTTCAAATACAGGGCCTAGAATTTTTAGATGAACAGATTCGGGTTGTCCCTTCCATTTCCATTGGCTTTCTTTACCAGGACCCAAAACTAACCGACTATATTTCGTGCCATCGTCCTTTACTTTTTCCTCGTATTGAAGCAGCTTTCCCAATGTAACTCCAATTAAGAGGAGCAAGAATAATGCAAGCACTAGAAAGGATACTATGCACAATAACAGAGTGCCAATTGCAACCCCTGATGGTGATCTTCCTGGAATCATGAATACAAGTTAAAAATTAGTTAGCAAAGTTTGACTCAAAAATGAAGAATATATACTTGAACATGTGATAACATATATTCATATGTAGGTAATTCATATACACAAATATCCCTTGCTAATGGCTTGTGGGGGCTTTTACAACATAGATGAGTTTCTCACTATAGAGTATTTGTTGTCACTTAATGTTTAGTGGTAAAATGGGATTTGGGTAGCTGATCCCACATTTTTTGTTTTTGGCGTAACAAGGGGTTCTTAACCCCCTTGGGTGTGTGCACATGCTCTTAAACACATGCACATCAAGGCCCTGTTTGGCTACGCTTCCAGCCAATTGAAATTTTCTGCGATTGGCAATGAAATGCGATCCTAGATCTGCATGTGGAAAGACAACAAAGAAAACTCCATCATAACACAGTGCAAAATGACTGACACAAAATATGGGAGAATAGCCCAAAACCTCTGGAAACCAAACTGTTAAACACCATATTAGATAACTAGCTGCCACAGAACTCGTAATTAGAGAATGTTCTCAACAATGTGTATCAGCTATATCACAAGAAGAATAGATTTGGATGCGTAAAATAAGAATAGAATATTAATGCTATAGTTCCCAAATTTTTATCCCAAATTTGGTTCCCAATTCATAAAAACTATGCTAACAAACCAAAACAATAGCAAATCAAGTCTTGTGTCCCAATCAATTGGGGTCGACTGTATGAATCATTTTTCATCATTCTGCACGATCTAGAACCATATGCTCATTTAAATTATTTATTTTCATATCCTATTGCACTACGTACTCCCAAGTCAGTCTAGGTCTGCTCCTTCCCCTAACAACTCCAGGCACTACAATCCTATCACTCATTCACACCGGTGCATCTACAGGTCTTCGTTGCACATGGGTAAACCATCTAAAGTATATTCTCCCCCAACTTATCCATAAAAACCATGCTATGGTTCCCAAATTTGTATCCCATATATATTTGGTCCAATGTAACCACCTGATTTAAATTGGAAGTTGATTTAAGTGGTCCCACTGCCACATGTGTTTGGGAACCAAATATGGAATAAAAAAATATTGAGAAGCATAGTATTACTCGTAAAATAAGGGGTGTAGAGATTACTATTTCAGATACCTTTAACTAGACCTGCCGAGGCTTCGCAAATGCACGGTAATGAAACAAGAATAACAAATATCCCAAATCTTGGAAATGTAATTACTCCGTAACTCTCTTGTTTATCGGAGGTTTTGTTATACTTTCTCAATTTTAAAACGAGGAGGACTATAGCATGCAACAACATTGAGCCGCCACCCATAACTGCTAACCAAAACATGCTTCTCTTGAAGTCCAACCACCTAAAAGAAAAAATAACATAATAATCAGATAAAACAACATTGAGCAAATCTTCTCTTAAGCACTTGATTGAGGGCAATGCTAAACATGGTCACAAAATCGATTGGTTCTGCCGCCAATAATAGTTTCCCTGAGTAAGGAGTAACAATTTTTTTTATGGTGGGTGCATAATTAAACTTTGCACTCCCGAATTTATCCCACAGTTTCTGTAGAATTTTTCACATTCATGGAACTTGAATTACTTTCACTTCATTTCTCAAATAACCATAAAAGAGATGGAAGCGTTCTTAACAAATAGTGTATGTGTGTGTGTGAGGGAGAGAGAGAGTGAGAGAGAGAGAGAGAGAGAGAGAGAGAGAGAGAGAGAGAGAGAGAGAGGATGATACATTCCACCGACTTACCCCTTTTTTGTTTTTGGATCCGAACACTTAGCACTCCCATTTGGCTACAGTAAAATTGTGCATTTCTATCAGGGAAAATACTTTCAGAAAATGATTAACCTTAGAAGTAAACGGGTAATGTGCAAGTGACTAACCTTAGAAGTTGAACTACCATTTTTATTTGCCTCTGTTAGTACCCTCTTGAAAAATACCAAGTCAGAAATTTTGGAATTGTTAGAATGTGAATTGAGAGACTGCGTGTGCTTGGATTCCCATGGGAGCCTGAAGTAGGGAATACTCCATTGTAAACCTCTTGAAAATTCGTCATACTCAACGGGTAATGTGTCTGCAGATAACCATCTGGACAGTGCGAAAACCTGAATGTGGCATAGAATTCCCTGTATCAAAGCAGAATAGAAAATGCTTAAGTAACCCAGTAAGTGCTGAGAGAGAGAGAGAGAGAGAGAGAGGGATGCATATTACAAATATATTTCCTGCAGGATTAGACGTCGGGAAAGGTGGGTTTGAAAATGGCCCAATAGTTTGAAGGCTTGCAGTTGAAACTGTAAGAGCCCCCGCAGCTAAAGATGTCACTGCAAAAGCAGTAGTCGCTGTTGTGGATAGCACCTTAGATATTAAAGGTACAGGATCTGCAAATTAATTCACTGATCAGAGTCGGGACTAAAATAAATAAATAGTTGAAATCTTCCAAAACGATTGCCGTTTCACAACGTTGCGGTTTTCTGTTTCTTGTTTTATAACGAAAACGTTACCAAATGCATCAGAGTCGGGACTAAAATAAATAAATAGTTGAAATCTTCCAAAAAGATTGCCGTTTCACAACGTTGCGGTTTTCTGTTTCTTGTTTTATAACGAAAACGTTACCAAATGCATATTCGGTTTTTAATTTTGTTAAAAATTAATCCTCAGTCCAATGCTTAAATAATATTAGAAATTAAAATATCTCAATGAAAAATAGGAACTCAAGAAACGATGAAGGAAAGTTACTCACAAAATTCAACAATTTTAATTTTGTTTTTCACCATAATTTCTTTTCATCCCTATACCTCACGGTTTTCCTTATTAACTAAAGAAAAATATTTTTTTATCAAATCCCACTAATCCGTGAACCAAAAAAAATGCCTAGATATTGTCGATGATAAGCAGAAAAGACAAAAATATCCTTACAGTGTTTTAGAGTAATAGTAGTAGCTAGATTCTTGTTTCCAGCAATATCCTCCGCTACATTCTCGGGGAAAGTGATGATTATGAGATGGTCAGAAACTTGTATCTCTACATCATATTTGGTTCCATTGACGACGGGTTCACAGCTGGGCAAGTGCATGACAAAGAAAAGAATCAATAAGTAGTAAACCTGTTCATGCTAGTTCTCTGCTTTTTTATTTTTATTTTTATTTTATTTTCCTTTACTAAATTGAAGCTGACAGAAAAAAGCATGACACATTTTCAATATTATTTAGTTTTGTACCAAACATTATTTATACAGATGATGCATATATGACATGTACATTTTTATGCATATATATTTTATCTTAATGCATATGCGCATGCAGAAGATCTGTTTAGGGTATGCTTGGGCGCCCTTAGGGGCGGATCTAGAAATTTTAAGTTGGGAGGGGGGGTGGGCTTGGGGGTAATTGAGTATAACCCGATGCAAATTTTTTGAGGTCTATTTATACATATTAATTTTTCGTGTAGATGATATAAGATAATGCTATAAATGTTAATACAAATACTCAAAATCTTCCCTATTGTATGATACATACATCAAAGTTGCAATATTTTGGGACCTATCACTATCCAATATAAAGTTATAATTAACAAATGACACCTAAAAATTACAACTAGATGCCACATTTTAATTATCAAATAGCACATAAGAAAAGAGAGTACTAAATGGCACCAAAGGTACAACAAAATGACAACTTATTAATGCAAATTGGGACCAAGAAATTGAATGTATTACACTTGGATGTATTGTAGAATTTGTCAAAACTAAAAGTCTAAAAGAAAATAAGGAGTTTTTAAATTTAAGAAGGGGGGGGGGGGGTTAAAAATATATAATTTCTTTTAGGGTATATAAGCAATTTTCTAAAACCAAGGGGGGCTTAAGCCCCCCGTTGCCCCTCAATACATCCGCCCCCTGGGCGCCCTTGGATTCATACTTCTACGTAGCATTTTTAACTAAAAAGATGACGATCTTGAATGGTTATGTTTAGAAAAATTGTACTCATTTGCAAAATGATGCTTAAAATCTTGAATTCTGCTATTCTAGGAAAACATAGCCATGTGCATGAGGAGATATGATGAAGTCTCCTATTTATCTTAAATGGATTAATCATTCATGAAGATGGATTTTACTTAAAAATATATACCACACAAATTCTGAATAAGGCTTATTCAAATTTAACTGACAACCAAACACGCAGGCTATAAGAGAATAATTTACCTCAGTAACTTTCCTCCAGTGATCAATAAACCAGAAGAGTTGAAGCGTTTTAGAGGTTTCGTGAACTCTATGCTTATTCCGATACTACTTTCTGTCCTCCTGGTAATAGTTGCAGTTAACGTTACAGCTGGCCTCTGTGTATCTGAAGGTTAACCTTACCATGTTAGAAGAAAACCAACTAAATATGGCACTGAAACTAAAAAATATACTTGACCCGTAAATTGCTGTGAAAAACACATTAATAAGAATTAGCAACAGATAAACTGATAAAAGGATGAGTTCTTATAACCAATTGTCCAGTGATAGCGAGCGCAGCCATGTCCTTCGGTCCCATTGGTGCAGACCTCAAATCTGTGATCTCCATCCGGCAAACTCCCTGGGCAAGAAAATACTTTTCCACTTTCACAGTGTAAAGTTTGGCGATCCAGCTGCATGCATTAATGTATATTCATATGAGAATAATGCATCAGCTAATGTGACAATTTGCACATAATCCGTCAGAAGTATGTCAAACGCAATTATGCTTAAATACTTCATCACTCTGCCACTAATTTTAAAGGAAGGTGAAAATGGAAACAAATTAGAAATTGTAGGGACTTGTGTCTCAGGGCAAGGTGACACCGAGTTTGAACTACGATGGTGAAAAATATAACTAACACATATTATTAATTTGGAGCTCTACCCAGCCCCCTCTCTCCGCCGCCCCCTCAGGGCGGGCTGAGCATCACACACACGTGGCAGTGGTCGACGCAGGTACAAGCCAGGGTAGCACAGGCCTTGAAATTTTTGAAAATTACAGAGAATTATATGTAATATTTTATAGATTTTATAAATAGATCGTCTTAAAATTTACACAGGATCTCTGGACATTTAAAAATTCTAAATTTACATAAATATTTTATAAATTTTAAACACAACCTCTCTGTGGACTTTTAAAAATTCTAAATTTATATGTAATATTTTATAAACTTTAAAAATAAACTCCATAAAATTACATATTTATCCCAGATTAGGAGTGTTACATCAATTGTACATAAAATTCTACAGTTTTGAATGGGTAAACCCAAAAAAAAGAAAAAAAAAAAATATCCCGCAAAACCCTTAGAGACTAGGCCCCTAACCAAAAAATCCTGGAAAAACGAAAGACGGTCCATTACACATACACACACACAGAGTGAGTTAGAACATGGACTGACCGTACACTTGGCGTCTTGGTAGGTGCTTCTGTTAGTCTTTACCAAAACTTCAAAAGCAAATGTTGGTGAGGTGAGATTTGAGATTTCACTAGGGGTCTGCAAGAACCTCACATAGACCTGTGAACGAACACACTGAGCTCTCATACACAAAATTACAATTGCAAACACCCAGAAGTGCGAAATCAACCATGAATATAATTTCAAACCCATTTTCAGAGAAACCATGTTTCAATTTTTAACGATACAGCTGCATGTGAGATACTCAGATATATATAGCAATAGACATCGCCTTGTTTGAATGACTAATGAGTTCAACTTTATAACCAAAAGGTGCAGATTTTTTTTTTTTTTATTTTTTTTTTTTTGGGCTAGAAACCAAAAGGTGCAGATGGTAGGACATTCCGAAATACTCGTGAAATGTGTGGTATATATATAGAAAGAGAGAGAGGAGTAAAGATTGGAACATATCCCGAGATATAACTTTTGGAATACGACTTAAAAGATGTGTTTATATTTCTTGTAATGTCACTAGACCCCCACAGCGACAGGAGTAATAGGCACATTTCTTGAGTTGTATACCAAAAATTGTGTCTTTGGATGTCCCAAGTATTATCCGAGAGAGACTGATGTGGTGGTGTGGCTGATTGGGACATGGAGGAAGATGATGGGGTTCAGGATTCGCAAAGATGGAGAGAGAGAGAGTTGATGTGGTGGTGTGGCTGATTGGGACATGGGAGGAAGAAGATGGGGTTTAGGATTCGCTTCAAAAGGGGGAGAAAAATGAGTCTTGACTCT
Source organism: Hydrangea macrophylla (assembly GCA_033977485.1). Taxonomy (NCBI): domain Eukaryota; kingdom Viridiplantae; phylum Streptophyta; class Magnoliopsida; order Cornales; family Hydrangeaceae; genus Hydrangea; species Hydrangea macrophylla. The sequence continues at coordinate 12,625,906 of CM066989.1, forward strand.
TTGTTTTTGCTTACAGGGTAAAGGAGAACCTCAATTAACAGAGCAGAGGGTACCCCACATCACAATGCACTTTATCATTTCACAAATTTTTGAAATTTTTTTTTGGGTATATTACATTTCATACCCTTGTAGTTAGGCTATAATGTCATTTTGGCCTCTGCGGTTTCAATTTTGTCAATTTGATTCTTAAAATTTCAGCTTAAGTTCAATGTAGTCCATTTGTCAATTTTTCTTACAATTTTTGACAGTTTTAAGTTTAATATAGGTCTGTAAAGTGTAGTTTCTCTTAATATATTTATCATTATACTCCTAATGATACCCCACTTGTGCATCGCATGATCTATTTTTGTCAAAAATTATATGAAATTTTTATGAATGGACTACATTGAAGCTAAACTGAAACTATAAGGATCAAATTGATAAAATTGAAATTGTAGGGACTAAAATGACATTAGATCCAAACTACAGGGTTGTAATGTGTAATTTACCCAAACTTTTTCATGTTTTACAAATTTTGACCCAATTTTAAAAATAGTTTGTGAAAAGCCAAAAAAAAAAAAAAAAAAAAGGAAAAAAAATGGAATTAGTAATCAAACACGTTTGATTTTCATTGCCAAAGCCGACTTAAGTAACCCTTCAGAGATTCTGAGATTGAAGAATTTCTTTAAGCAAGCCTTTAGATGGGAAAAAAAAATTATTACTACCTGACATCAAAGTTTGATAATGGAGGATAGCAACAATTAACATTATCTAAATTACTCCAGCCCACGTTTGATCCTCAATTTGCATGGCTATATGCAGCTAGTACATTTTCTATATGCAGATTCCTGAAATTAAATCCACATAAAAGCAAGGCTGAACATGGCTCAATTGCTTCATAAACTTGATGATTTTTCAAGAATTTCTCAGCCAAAAGACTCAAATCAAGGTCAATTTTCTATGGAAAATGGATATTGGAAGCCTTAATTTGTTCGAGTTCAACCTGTTATGTTTGTGTGTTAGAATCAAGATTGCTATGCTTGCATAGGGGTAATTGTGTCTTTTTACCTTTATGTTAACAAAACAAATGGTTTCACTTAAGTCCAGACATAGTGCCTCGTTTGGTGGTCAGGATAAGAGGCAGGATATGATAACTTTTATCTTATCCTACGTTTGGTGATGTCATCAGACATGTTGAAATAGTTCTGAACTACTTTTTTTATCCTATGGAGAATCGGATAACTCTAACCCATGGGGGGAGGGTATTAGGTGGGATTAAGAATTTGAGATAACTTTTTGAGAGAATTTTTTTTCTTCTTTAGATCACCTTTTTTTCTTTTTTTTTTAAAAAAAAAAATTAGATCAAAAAGAATTTCAGATCTGGTTTTTTTTTTTTTTAGCATTATTATTTGATTTACATATATGCTTATTCAAGATTTGCAATTTTTTTTGGTTGTGATTCAAACCCCATATTTTGTGGTGTTAAAAAGCAATACTTTAGTTATTATCTGGAACTTATATCTAGTGGTGTCAAACGGGCCGGGCTTAGTCAAAGCGGGCCTAACCGGGTCAGAGGGTCAGGCCGTGCCGTGCCTCACCTAACACCGGGCCGGGCCGGGCTTGGAAAGGGAGGGGGGGTGTCCGCCCCGGACCGGTGGCCCTGGCCTATTAGGGCCGGGTCGGGCCGGGGTTTTGGGGGGAAATTGTAAAGTTTAAATTTTAAATTGTTTAATGTTTGCCATTTGGGAATTTGAGGGAGTTTTAACTCTTTTTTAATAGTTGGGACTTGGGAAGTTTAAGACTTTTAGTTTAAAGTTTAATGTTTGGGAAGTTAAGTTTTAACTCTTTTTTATATGTATAGTTTATTCATTAATGATTAACGATTTCTAAAAAAAGTTTATTTAACAAAAATAAAAGATAATGATTTTTTATTATTTAATAAAAATTAAAGAGATTACAGATTACTAGTATTTGATATTTAAAAATTATAGTCTAATGAAAAATAAAGGTGACTTATCATTAATTTGTATAATAAAAAGTAAAGATTACTTTATACATAATTGATTTTGTTTTTTTTTTTTTTTAAAGTTGTTCACAGTTTATACTCATGCGGGCCAAGAGTATTACATTTGTTTGGAACTGAATGATCTTCAACTCTTCATATTCATTTTTCAATTCTTCATGCACCAGTATGCTTGCCTTTGATGTGCATTTTAAAGTGTGTTATTTCCTCCACTTTTAGAAGAAAATTTGAGTCCGCATACTTTACAAATTGCTCTATTTTTTCTTCATTTAATTTAAAAAATAATCAAACCGGTGATTTTAATTTTCTTTCAGTGGTGAGATTAGGATTTGAAGGAGATGGATTAGACCCCATAATTTCAACAGCGTCATCAGCCTCCAATTCTAAATCATTAATCTCATTTCTTTCCCCATAATCTAAATTTTCAAAGTCATAAGTTAGCCCTTCTACAATTTTTGAAGATTGGGATGCCATTTTTTTTAAAATAAAAAAATAGGAAAAAGAAATATAAAAGATTAAAAATACTAACAATTAAATAAGCAACTAAAGCAAGAAGTGAAACAATAAATAAATTTACATCAATTTATAGTAGTAGATATTGGAAAATTATATCGATGTAATCGAAAATAAACAGAAATAGATTCTGGATTACAACTTATGAAAAACAGGAAAAAATAACACTTGGACAGAAATAGAAAATATAAACAAACCAAGGGCTGTGATATTTCACAGTTTCCTTAAAACAGATTCGCCGCCTCTCCTGATGTGCTTGAGGAAATCTTCGGTGTTTGTCTCCCAGGATACAACGGCTTCTAACAGTAGTACAAGCACAGAGTACAACTGCTCCGGCGAACATCTATGCTGCGTGCTCTCTCAGGAAACCAAGGAAGGAAAAGATGACTATGAAAGAAGAGCTTTGTAATTTCGTGTGTATCTCCAAATGAAGAAGAACCTCAATTTATAGACAGAGGAGAGAGTAGATTAATATTTGTGGATTAATTCCAAATCAGTTCAGAAAACTCCAAAGGTTGTAACAACAACCTTTTGGAGTTCTGTAACTCTTGGACATTTCATTTTCTGTCATATGTTAAGTGTGAAGAAATTTCAAAAGTTCTGGGGTCCAAAAAGAAATATTCTGTGCGGGCCGCACCCGCACCCGCATCCACGCCCCGACCCGACACGGCCGGCAGTGGCGGCGCGCGCGCGTGTGTGGAGAAACCCAAATGGCTTTAGATCCTCCCCCTTCCACAAAACTAGGTACCCCTTAGGGCCCAAACCCAAAACAAGAAGTAGCCTTATAAATACACTAATGACTTCTTCGATTTTTCCTATGTGGGACAAGGCAAGTTGTGAACCTTTTTCATTTCAACAACTCATTGTAAGGGACAACCTTTGAGCATTAATTTCTTATTCACCCATCAATAGTTTTGGACATGTTAATATCCAAACTTCATCTCCTCATGGAGGAGAACACAAATCCATAAGGACCCCACTTAAACTCTATGTGGGTCCCACTTTTATTTGACCCTAAAAATGGCCAAAACTCAACTTTAATCCAACAATCCCCCACATGAATGAAATTGAGCGAAAACACATGTGAGACAGCGAATACTCGAGAGAGAGAGAGAGAGAGCATTACGGATCACTTCTGCTAAAGGATAGGTAGCTTTTGGCTTTGAACCTTCCCTTGTGATAGTTTGTCAGATTTACTAGCCGATCAGTGAACATGTAGTCTTGAACTGATTGCTATTAGTGTAAACAACTGACAAACCTCACGCAGAAGTTTTCCTAAACATAGTTTAGTTCTTACACTTGTGTTCATTTTGGCCTTGAACATTCACCTGGTTCAGTGAATGTTTATCAAAGAATTTCGCCTTTCTCAAATTCTTTTAGAAGCGGCCCACTTCACATTCACATAGGTGATTTATTTAGAGTATCCTGCTATACTCCGTTTGGTTATACCAACGCACGTAGTCATTAAAAGCTATGCAGGTATCACTGTTGTATCATAGAAATGGGCAGAAGAACATTTCTCCTCAGTGATTCTCCTAAGGTACATGAAATTACGTTGTCCCTTTGAACCTAAATCTTGGGATCTCCAGTCAACTAGGTTGGGTTTCCATTCCGGTACCTTGTAATGTCATAAGATTTAGTCCCATTCCTCTAGATGATTTATTAACTAACTCTCGATTTAACCCTTTGGTTAGCGAATCCGCAATATTGTCCTTTGACTTTACATAGTCAATCATGACAATCCCACTTGAGAGTAGTTGTTTAATGGTATTGTGTCTACGACGAATATGTCTAGACTTACCATTGTACATATTACTTTGTGCCCTTCCAATAGCAGATTCGCTATCGCAGTGGATGCAAATAGCTGGCACATGTTTTGACCATCTAGAAAAATCTTCTACAAAATGGTGAAGCCATTCAGCCTCTTCAACTGCCTTGTCTAGCGCAATGAATTCAGATTCCATTGTCGATCTAGCAATACAAGTTTGTTTTGAAGATTTCCATGACACAGCTGCACCACCAAGCGTGAAAACATATCCACTTGTAGATTTTGAATCTTTCACACCGGATATCCAGTTTGCGTCATTATATCCTTCCAATACAGTTGGATATCTCATGTAGTGCAATCCCTGATCACGTGTATATCGTAAGTTTCGTAGTACCCTTACTATCCCTTTCCAGTGTTCAACACTAGGATTACTAGTGTATCTACTCAGTCTACTAATTGAATAAGCAATGTCAGGCCTTGTACAACTCATTAGGTACATCAAACTTCCTATTACTCAAGAATATTCCAATTAAGAAACACTCTCACCGGTATTCTTAGATAGGCGTAGACTTAAGTCAACAGGCATCCTGGCTACACTTGTATCAGACTTGTTGAACTTCTCTAGAATCTTGTCTACAAAATGTGACTATGATAGAACAAGTCCATTAGTATTTCTAGAGATCTTGATGCCCAATATAACATCTGCAAGTCCCATATCTTTCATGTTAAATTTAGAATTTAACATTTTCTTAGTAGATTTAATGATCTTATCATTACTACCCACTATGAGCATGTCATCAACATATAAACAAAAGATGACATAACCTTCATTTGTGTCTTTGACATAAACACATTTATTACACTCAGTGATTTTAAATCCACTAGAGAGTATATCTTTGTCAAATTTTTCATGCTATTGTTTTGGAGCTTACTTTAAGCCATATAACGATTTAACAAGCTTACATACTTTATTTTCTTGCCCTGGAGCAGAAAATCCTTCAGGTTGTTCCATGTAGATTTCTTCATTTAAATCTCCATTAAGGAAGATAGTCTTAACATCCATTTGATGTATTTTGAGATCTCGCAAAGCTGCAATCGCAATAATCATACGAATGGATGTTATTCTCGTAACAGGAGAATACATATCAAAGTAGTCTAGACCCTCCTTTGTCTATATCCTTTAATGACAAGCCTTGCCTTATACTTATCAATAGTACCATCCGTCTTCATTTTCCTTTTAAAAATCCATTTGTAACCCAACGGCTTATAACCAGGAAGAAGATCTACCAGTTCCCAAGTATGGTTTTGTTGGATAGAATCAATTTCACTCTTGATTGCTTCTTTCCATAATGGACCATCTGGTGATCGAATAGCTTCATTATAGCTTTGAGGCTCACTTTCTATAACATAAGTTAGAAAGTCTGGACCAAAAGATTTTGAGGTTCTAGCTCGTTTCCCACGTCTAGGCTCAACATCAACATTCTTCTTGGATTTTACTAGTTTCCCCAACAGTCTCAAATGTGCATTTTTTAGAACTATTTTCCTCTTTACAAGGAAATATATTCTCAAAGAACAACGCATTTCTAAACTCCATGATCGTGTTCTTGTATATATCTGGGTTTTCAGATTTATGTACAAGAAACTGATACGCACTACTATTATGTGCATAGCCAATAAATAAACAATCAACAGTTTTTGGACCTATCCTTTCTTTCTTAGGAGTAGGTACAAGAACCTTTACAAGACACCCCCACATTCGTAAGAATTTATAAGAAGGTTTTCGACCATTCCACTGTTCATACGGGCTTTGATCAACTTTTTTTTTGAGCTATCTTATTTAAAATATAATTTACAGAGAGAATTGCCTCCCCCCACAAGTTCTGTGGCAATCCAAAACTTATTAATATAGCATTCATCATTTCTTTTAAGGTACGATTTTTTCTTTTAGCAACTCCATTTGATGGAGGCAAATAAGGTGCAGTGGTTTGGTGAATAATTCTGTGTTGTGCACAATACTCACCTTATGGTGCTACATATTCACCACCCCTATCACTTCTTAACACCTTAATCTTTTTGCTAAGTTGATTTTCAACCTCTGTCTTGTATAGAATGAACTTATCCAAAGCTTCATCCTTACTTTTTAGCAAATACACATAACATTGTTTAGTGCAATCATCAACAAAAGTAATAAAATACTTATTACCACCTCTTGATTGAACCATTTTTTTAAATCACATACATCAGTGTGGATTATTCTAATGGTTCGGTGCTTTTTCAACTGATTGAAACGAAGTCTTCGTTAATTTTGCTTCAACACAAGTTTCACATTTCTGACTTGTGTCAGTATGGAAGTTTGGTATGTGGTCTAATTTAATTAATCTTTGCAAAGAATTAAAATTAACATGTCCTAGTCTACCATGCCACAAATTGGAAGACTCAAGCAAGTAAACAGAAGAGGTACTCATTTTATTAATCTTTGGTAATACAATCGTTACATTAAGTTTGAACATCCCATTACACATATACCCCTCCCCCACATACATTCCCGCTTTGGTCAGCACCACCTTGTCTAACTCAAAGACCATTCGGAAGCCATGCTTGCTTAGGAGAGATCCAGATACCAAATTCTTGCGAATTTCCGGTACATAAAGGACATTGTTAAGAGTCAGCTCCTTTCCTGAAGTTATCTTCAGAATTAATTTCCCTTGGCCTTCAACATCCGAGGAAGCAGAATTTCTCATATACATCTTCTCACCACTTGTAATTGGTTCGAAGGAAGTGAACATAGCTTTGTCGGAGCATATGTGGCGAGTAGTACCAGTGTCTATCCACCACTCCCTTGGGTTTGAATCCACCAAGTTCACTTCAGAGACCACAACAGACAGATTAATATCAGAGACATCCCTTGAGATCACTTGCAGCTCTTGAACTTGACTTTTCACAGTCTTTGAGTCCACCATCTTATAGTCGAGGATTCTCCCCACTACAAATTTCTTTGACCCAGCATACTCAGTTTTGTATTTTCTGTCTAAGGACTCCCACAGTTCCTTAGCAGTGGTCTTGACACTATACACATTATAGAGTGTATCGTGTAAGCCATTCAGAACATAATTTCTGCATAGAAAATTCGAGTGCTTCCAAGCATCAATAGCTAGCACAACCTCTCGATCTTGTTCATTGTCGTTAGGAACAAGAGCATCTTCCTTCAAGAACCTCGCAAGGTTCAAGGTGGTTAGATAGAACAACATCTTTTGCTGCCATTTTTGAAGTCCACACCATTAAACTTTTCGGGTTTCTCCCCGTGGTTCACAGGAACCGTTTGGATTGAGGAAACCTTCACAGGGATCGAACCAATCACCACGGTGTTGGAGCCAGTAGCACCGTCGGTTGCAACAGGGTTCGCAGCAGTGTTCACAGTCTCATTTTCCATTTCTGAAAATGTTATCAAAGGAGAAAAGAAATTAAATCCAATACTTTAATTTTTCTCCTCCTCTTATTTTTAACAGTGCCAGAATTTTTTTTCCAAAGAATTATTAGGAAAACGAGGGAATTTTAAGATTCTGTCCGCGTGATCTTTAGCAAAATGGATTCTGCACACTTTTCGTCTAATGGTATTTTCCCTGATTCTGCACCGTTTGGGCAGAAACTGAGAATTACAGTAGCAGTTTTTGTATTTCTCAAACCAAACTGTTTTTCAAAAGTAATTCTGTTTTTCCAAAACCGAATCTGTTTTTGTTCTTTATTTTTTCCTTTAAAATATGTAAATCTGTTTTAAGATTGTTGGAAAATTTTATCGATGTAATAAAAAATAAACAGAAATAGATTCTGGATTACAACTTATGAAAAACAGGAAAAAAATAACACTTAGACAGAAACAGAAATTATAAACAAACCAAGGCCTGTGATATTTCACAGTTTCCTTAAAACAGATTCGCCGCCTCTCCGGATGTGCTTGAGGAAATCTTCGGCGTCTTTCTCCCAGGATACAGCGGCTTCTAACAGTAGTACAAGCACAGAGTACAACTGCTCCGGCGAACTTCGATGCTGCGTGCTCTCTCAGGACCAAGGAAAGAAATTATGACTATGGAAGAAGAGCTTTGTAATTTCTTGTGTATCTCCAAATGAAGAACAACCTTAATTTATAGACAGAGGAGAGAGTGGAATTAAAATCTGTGGATTAATTCCAAATCAGTTCAGAAACTCCAAACGTTGTAACAACAACCTTTTGGAGTTCTGTAACTCTTAGACCTTTCAATTTCCATCACATGTTAAGTGTGAAGAAATTCCAAAAGTTCTGGGGTCCACAAAGAAATATTCTGTGCGGGCCACACCCGCACCCATGCCCCGACCTGGCACGGGTGGCGACGGAGACGCGCGCACACGCGTGTGTGGAGTAAACCGAAAGGACTTTAGGTCCTCCCCCTTTGTAACAACCCTAAAATTTTTAAGTGTGTAAATAATTATTTTAATTAATTATTTTTTCAATCAGCAATGATATATGAGTGTACCTAGGTAAGACATATGTTTAAAAATTTTAAGTTTGAAGAACCCATGAATTAAATTGCTAGTAAGCATATTTAATTTGTTACTAATCCCAGTAATATTTCCCCAATTGTTTTTGTATTATTAAAATTTCTAATGTTTCATTATTATTATGACATGACATTTTGAGCTTTAATTAAATTGTATGATAGATTATTTGTATGACTGAGTTACAATTTTTGTAGAATGATGAGTTTAGTGTCGGATAGTGTTTCGTGTCCCACAAGAAAGTTAATTAGTGAATTTAACATGAAAATTAAGTACCCGGGGTATGAGTACCATTTGGGTTAGCTATTTTAGTGGTTTGGATTGCATTCTGAGCTCATATAGGTCTCTTTTATGAGCCCACAAGAAGAAAAACGGGATTCTTGTGTAGTCAAGTGTTAGTAGTTTTATAAAAGTAGTTAGGAGAGTATGATATCCATATATCATTAACCCTAGCCACCCAAAGAGAGAACAGACGTGTGTGTGTGTGTGTGTGTGTGAGAGAGAGAGAGAGAGAGAGAGAGAGAAGAAGAAGAAGAAGAAGAAGAAGAAAGGAGAAGGGTCTCGGGTTCGTGGTCACGTGTGGAATCGCGCGGTGTTCGTGGTTGTCAATTTTTGATCAACTAGGTGAGTTAAAATTTATATTTGGGTGTATATATATACACGTATGTATATATATATATGTGTGCAAGAGAATCCAATCATTTCTTGTTAATTTTGTGGTTGGTGTTAAATTGTGTGTTGATCCCCATTCGTTATTATTGAATGATATAAATATTTGTTTTTCTTCGTGTGATTTTATGAATGTGATCTCGGTGTACTTGAATAGATCATGTGGATAGTTAATTTGATAAATACACAAAGGGGAATTATTTTGATAATGAATAAATAATAGAAAATTCATTTTATTTTTATTTTAACAGTGGCAGAAACTTTGGAAAAACATTATAAAACCATGGCTTAGATTTATGGAATTATGTCCGCTTAGGCCTGTAGGAAACGCGATTCTGCACACTTTTTGTCTAATGATATTTTTCATGATTCTGCACCGTTTGGGCAGAAATTGAAGATTTCAGTAACAGGTTTTAGTATATTATAATGTACGAAATTGGAGAAATATGATTCGTTGTGTTTTTTTTTTATTCGTTCGTGTGACTTAATGAAAATTACTTAGAGATGCATGAATTCTCATATAATGTTGAGCTATAAAAAAAATTGGGTGATAGTCATTAACGTTGAGTCCGATGAAAATATTGTGGAACGATTATTATAATACTTTACGATATGAGAATTTGAATTTTTATTATGGGTTTCATGTAGGCTAATAGTGAATGTTGGGTTGAGGTTATTGTACCTGAAATAAGTGACCTTATTTTGTGGTCATTTTGATAAAAAGGAGTAAATTCAATATATTGAATAGCATATTGGGAATCTTGTAATTTGATTGGAAATTATTGAGGGATGATTGTTATCGGTTAATTGATAAAACCCTTTATTGTAAGAAATAGGAATGCATCTAAAAGTTAGTATGTGTTTGGATGATGAGACGGAACTATGTGATAAACGCGAAATTCATAATTATTGGAATAATACGAACGATAAGTGATAATTGCAACATAGACCTTAGTGTTCACTACTCCCCGTTGTTGTGTTATTGTTTTTGGTAGCTCGCACTCTTTTGCCAGTGGCTTCGTGATCAAGCTGGCTTAAGACTTGTTGAATATACTTTTTGCCAGTGGCTTTGTGATCAAGCTGGCTTAAGACTTGTTGAGTATACTTTCTACTAGTGGCTGTGTGATCAAGCTGGCCTAAACCTTATGCTCGGCTTATATTGTATAGACGTCTTGACATATTGACCAGCCGTCCGTTGTGTATACCTGGTTTGGTTGATACCCCAACCAAACTGGCACCGGAGTGGGTGTTGGTAGTATGTCCGGGCACACATGGGATATATGTGTGGGCTGTACCATGGAGGGTGGCCAAGTGGTGAACCTAGGGAACACAAAGATAAATTTAATGCTAATAAATAATGAAAAATGGATTATTTCATAAAACTGATAAGCGTGAAATAATGAACGCGACATTTAAGTTAGAATGTGGACGGCTTATGTATGGAATTATTCGCCTGGTTTGTGATCATTCAATTTACAAGATGGTGGGTCCACTAACTTTTATGCAGAGCTGGCTCACCATAGATATCCGAGGTAAGTATAAAACTCGTAGTAACTTTGGATTTTGGGAAAGAAACTACTTGCCATCACATAAATGGAAACTACTCTTTTGTCCAAATATGTGTGTGGAACTACCTGTCTTGGCCCAATAGTGTTGTAATGTGGTTTGTAGTCGACGGGTTCAGGTTGGAACCCTCAGATTTTGTTATTTTTGTTTAACTCATATCAGTCATGTGACTGACTCGAGTGTGTTATGCATTCGGGTGCGTTTCTATATGAAACGTAGTCGAATGTATGTGCAGGTTTAGTCATTGGAGATTTTATTTGGAACTTCTGTTTGGGTGAAGTGATGGTCGCGGTGTTGTTTAGTATTAGAGTTGTACTTATTTTTTTGTTGTACTTTATTTTATTTCTAGCAGTGTGGGCCACATGTGTATAATTGTAATAAGGATTATATATTGGGTATTGGAAACGTTGTAGTTGCTCTGACCACCGGATGTATAGACTTAATTTCTTTTTTTTCTGAACTTTGTAAGAAATTTTATTCAATAAATTTTGTATTCCTTTTGTAAATTAAAATGGTATTATATTTGTAATGGAATATTATTTCTTTTATAATGAAATGGAGGATTGAGAATATAAGTTTAATAATACATAGTTTTTATATTAACACTGAATCACATGTACTTACTAATGAGTATAAAATAAAGTTTTCAATAATTATTTATTAGCCTGTGTGAGGGTGTCACTCTCGATGTTTTGGAAATTGAATATTAGTCTGGATACATGTTTTGGATTAAATATTTGGTTGTCCAAAAATCGGGATGTGACAGTTTGGTATCAGAGCTTATGGTTAGCTTAGCGAGTCTAGGTGATACTCAGATTGTGGACTAGATGTTGGTCAGAGCTATAGGTCGCGGATTTATTTGGGTTTCGGGTTATGTGTACTTATGTATTATCCATGTGTTGCCTACATGTTATTTAATTATTTTCAATCGATTAATTGCATAACTTTCCGAGTTTATCATTACATGTTAATTTGTTGAAATCATTTACTATATTATGAGTCGCATAGTAGTGCATACATATTTTGTGACATGTTGAAGAAGTAGCGGGGGAGTTGGAGTTTTGAACAAGCAGTGAAATTCTGGCGTGATATCGAATTATCTTCTTCAAGCTATTATTATCGGATAGTTGTCTAATTATCATCCAGCTGAATTATTATTCTATCGGAGGATCGGGATTTCTATTATTATTTGCAAGACTTCTATTATTTATATTATTCTTATCTGGCCATTTTTGGTGGACATTATTATTATCGGCACTCTGGATTTCTTATTATAAAGTTGTTATTATCGATTGGTATTCTACTACTGCATCTCTCTTGTATATCTCCGTGTGGAAATTTTATACATTTTTTGAGAGCATATATTGAGCCGGCAGTATTCTTATGTCTACAACATCTTATGGATTTAGACGGGTATTCTTATTCTCAGTGCAAGCTTATGGAAGATTTTGAAGCTATTGGTTTGAGTGGTAAGTATTGGGTATTCCGATGAGAAGTGGTACGGGACACGGTAAGAGGTGAATATGAGCATATAGATGCATTTAAGTAAATTGCACTTCTATGCGATAAACATGTTTTTGGTAGTACCTATGTGATTAAATGAAATTGTGTGCTTACTCGTATCGGTGTATATTTCTTTTTGTGTTCATCTTTCTCTAAATCTCGGGACGAGATTTCTTTTGAGTGTTGTACAATGTAACACCCTTTATAAAAATAAAAATAAAAAAAAAACAATTACATTTATTTTTAAAGACGCGATTTTTGTAATTATGTAGGTATGTATATATTTATATGTACGCGCTCCCAAATTTCGGGACGAAATTTCTTTGAGGATAGAATGTAACAACCCTAAAATTTTTAAGTGTGTAAATAATTATTTTAATTAATTTTTTTTTTCAATCAGCAATGATATATGAGTGTACCTAGGTAAGACATGTGTTTAAAAATTTTAAGTTTAAAGAACCCATGAATTAAATTGCTAGTAAGCATATTTAATTTGTTACTAATACCAGTAATATTTTCCCAAATTTTTTTGTATTATTAAAATTTCTAATGTTTCATTATTATTATGACATGACATTTTGAGCTTTAATTAAATTGTATGATAGATTATTTGTATGACTGAGTTACAATTTTTGTAGAATGACGAATTTAGTGTCGGGTAGTGTTTCGAGGCCCACAAGAAAGTAAATTAGTGAATTTAACATGAAAATTAAGTACCAGGGGTATGAGTACCATTTGGGTTAGCTATTTTAGTGGTTTGGATTGTATTCTGAGCTCATATAGGTCTCTTTTGTGAGCCCACAAGAAGAAAAACGGGATTCTTGTTTAGTCAAGTGTTAGTAGTTTTATAAACCTAGTTAGGAGAGTATGATATCCATATATCATTAACCCTAGCCACCCAAAGAGAGAACAGACGTGTGTGTGTGTGTGTGTGTGTGTGTGTGTGTGTGTGAGAGAGAGAGAGAGAGAGAGAGAGAGAGAGAGAGAAGAAGAAGAAGAAGAAGAAGAAGAAGAAGAAGAATAAAGGAGAAGGATCTCGGGTTCGTGGTCACGTGTGGAATCGCGGGGTGTTCGTGGTTGTCGATTTTTGATCAACTAGGTGAGTTAAAATTTATATTTGGGTATATATATACACGTATGTATATATATATATGTGAGCAAGAGAATCCAATCATTTCTTGTTAATTTGGTGGTTGGTGTTAAACTGTGTGTTGATCCCCATTCGTTATTATTGAATGATATAAATATTTGTTTTTCTTCGTGTGATTTTATGAATGTGATCTCGGTGTACTTGGATAGATCATGTGGATAGTTAATTTGATGAATACACAAAGGGGAATTATTTTGATAATGAATAAATAATAGAAAATTTATTTTATTTTTTATTTTAACAGTGGCAGAAACTTTGAAAAAATATTATAAAACCATGGCTTAGATTTATGGAATTCTGTTCGCGTAAGCCTGTAGGAAACGCGATTCTGCACACTTTTTGTCTAATGGTATTTTTTATGATTCTGCACCGTTTGGGCAGAAATTGAAGATTTTAGTAGCAGTTTTTAGTATATTATAATGTACGAAATTGGAGAAATATGATTCGTTGTATTTTTTTTTTATTCATTCGTGTGACTTAATGAAAATTACTTCGAGATGCATGAATTCTCATATAATGTTGAGCTATAAAAAAAATTGGGTGATAGTCATTAACGTTGAGTCCGATGAAAATATTGTGGAACGATTGTTATAATACTTTACGATATGAGAATTTGAATTTTTATTATGGGTTTCATGTAGGCTAATATTGAATGTTGGGTTGAGGTTATTGTACCTGAAATAAGTGACCTTAATTTGTGGTCATTTTGATAAAAATGAGTAAATTCAATATATTGAATAGCATATTGGGAATCTTGTAATTTGATTGAAAATTATTGAGGGAAGATTGTTATGTGTTAATTGATAAAACCCTTTATTGTAAGAAATGGGAACGCATCTAAAAGTTAGATATGTGTTTGGATGATGAGACAGAACTATGTGATAAACGCGAAATTCATAATTATTGGGATAATACGAACGATAAGTGATAATTGCAACATAGACCTTAGTGTTCACTACTCCCCGTTGTTGTGTTATTGTTTTTGGTAGCTCGCACTCTTTTGCCAGTGGCTTCGTGATCACGCTGGCTTAAGACTTGTTGAGTATAGTTTTTGCCAGTGGCTTCGTGATCAAGCTGGCTTAAGACTTGTTGAGTATACTTTTTGCCAGTGGCTGTGTGATCAAGCTGGCCTAAGCCTTATGCTCAGCTTATATTGTATAGACGTCTTGACATATTGACCAGCCGTCCGTTGTGTATACCTGGTTTGGTTGATACCCCAACCAAACTGGCACCGGAGTGGGTGTTGGTAGTATGTCCGGGCACACATGGGATATATGTGTGGGCTGTACCATGGAGGGTGGCCAAGTGGTGAACCTAGGGAACACAAAGATAAATTTAATGCTAATAAATAATGAAAATGGATTATTTCATAAGACTGATAAGCGTGAAATAATGGACGCGACATTTAAGTTAGAATGTGGACGACTTATGTATGGAATTATTCGCCTGGTTTGTGATCATTCGATTTACAGGATGGTGGGTCCACTAACTTTTATGCAGGGCTGGCTCACCATAGATATCCGAGGTAAGTATAAAACTCGTAGTAACTTTGGATTTTGGGCAAGAAACTACTTGCCATCACATAAATGGAAACTACTCTTTTGTCCAAATATGTGTGTGGAACTACCTGTCTTGGCCCAATAGTGTTGTAAGGTGGTTTGTAGTCGACGGGTTCAGGTTGGAACCCTCAGATTTTGTTATTTTTGTTTAACTCATACCAGTCATGTGACTGACCCGAGTGTGTTATGCATTCGGGTGCATTTCTATATGAAACGTAGTCGAATGTATGTGCAGGTTTAGTCATTGGAGAGCTTCTGTTTGGGTGAAGAGATGGTCGCGGTGTTGTTTAGTATTAGTGTTGTACTTATTTTTTTGTTGTACTTATTTTATTTCTGACAGTGTGGGCCACATGTGTATATATTGGATTTTATGCTTATTTATTTTCTTTCCGCTGAACTCTGTAAAGGGGTTTTATTGAATGAACCTAATATTTCATTTGTAAATCGAAAGGATATAATATGTATAATGGAGTTTAATTTCTTTTATAATAAAAATGAATGTTTGGGAATACAAGTTTAATAATAAAGAGTTTTTCTTTAAACACAAAATCACATGTACTTATTTAATGAGTATAAAATACTGTTTTCATTAATTATCTATTAGCCTGTGTGAGGCCGGGTGTCACTCTCGGTGTTTTGAAAATTGAATATTAGTCTGGATACATGCTCTGGATTAAATATTTGGTTGTCCAAAAATCGGGGTGTGACACCCTTCCACTAAACTGGGTACCCCTTAAGGCACAAACCCAAAACATGAAGTGGCCTTATAAATATACTAAAGACTTCTTCTACTTTTCCTATGTGGGACAAGGCAAGTTGTGAACTTTTTTCATTTCAACAACTCCTTGTAAGGGCAACCTTTGAGCATTAATTTCTTATTCACCCATCAATAGTTTTGGACATGTGAATATCCAAACTTCACCTCCCCATGGAGGAGAACACAAATCCATAAGGACCCCACTTAAACTCTAAGTGGGTCCCACTTTTATTTGACCCTAAAAATGGCCAAAACTCAACTTTAATCCAACAGTAGAAGAAGAAGTGAACAACTATAAATTATAATAAGACTTGAGACTTGAGACTTGAGAGCTTGTAAGTTCAAGTTGTAGAAGACTAGAAGTGCTTTTACAACCTAGAGCTTTGAAAATTGAATCACCAACTTGTAGAGTAGAACTGTAGAAGTGCTTGTAGACTTGTAGTTTATGGAGTAGTATAGAGAAAGTCGAGACTAGAGAGAGATAATTGATTTTTGTGTGAGAAAATATGTTGTGGGACGTTTGGTATTTACAGAAAATGGGCTAAGGGGCATTTTGGGAAGTCAAAAATCACATTTACATTTTTACCCCCAAAACTAGCCGTTTTATAGCCGTTAGAGGGGTAAAAAGTGTAAAAAATTTTGAAAAAGGGCCAAACTAGCCGTTATGGGCTTGGGCTACTGGGCCGGGCCGGGCCACAACTGCTAGTTCATTCGGGCTTTTGGGCCGGGCTAATGGGTAAGGGGGCCAGGCCGGGTCTCGGGCAAAGGAGCGGGCATGGCTGGGCCATGGACGGGACTAGGTGTGTCCACCCCGGACTGGACAAAAGTGCTCGGACCTACAGGGCCGGGCCTATACCAGACCGGGCCGGGCTTTTAGCCAAGGAAAATCGGGCCGAGCTCGGACCGGGCTGGGCCAACCCGACCAATTGACACCTCTACTTATATCCAGATACGACCAAACGCAGGATTAGGATATAACAACTTATCTGACAGTTTTATTCAGCACGTTCCAAACACAGGACATCATAACAGCTTATCCGACAGGATTACTATCATATCTGATTCTGTCTTATCATGTCATATCCGTTTGTTTTATCCGGCCTGCCAAACGAGGCCTAGGGGTATTAGTGACATATTTTAAAGTACAGGGGGCAAAGTAAAAAATAGCCTAACTATAAGGGGTGTATTTGTAATTAACCCAATCCATATAAACCATACATGCTATTTTTAGAATTTTGAAATCTTGAGGGGTGCTACCTCCCCTTGTATCCGCCAGTGCCTCGGTCATTCCAAGTTGGTGGGAAAAATGGTCCTCAAGTGCTGGATGAAAGATTTATGGTTTGACATGGGATCAAATCCTACTGCCAACTTGTATGCTTGATTTAATTAGTGCGTGCGTTGTAGAGTCGGTGCACGCACATACATAAGATTTTCCCCATCTCTTATTGCAATAAAATACGTACCCTAAGTCTTAGACTCAATCATTTTGAAATAGTGAAAGCATATCCCAATAAAAAAATAAATTTCTGTTGAGAAAATTGCATATGAGGCTAATAACGAAACATATTGAAAACAGTGAAATAGAGTGGGGGTGAAGTGTAGATAATTGAGAAAGTGTGATTCCATAAAAGTAAATAGTTCGACATAGAAACAACACTTTGAGCTAGGGATGTCAAAATGGTCCGTCGAGCCCGGCCCAGATCGGGCTTGGGCTTTGGCCCACGGCCGAGCTCGGGCCGGGCTAGAGGGTTCATGCTCTAGGCCCTACCTGAGGGCCTAGGGCAGGAACAGGCCAAAGTTGTCTTTTTTAAATTTAAGACATTATGAATATGTAAACAAGTGAAAAAGTAACAGAAGATACAAAGGTTTAGAATGTAATTAAATAAAAAAAATATATTACCAAACACATGTGGTAGTGGGCCCAACATCAATAATGGTAAGACCACTTCAACATCATCCAACCAAAGCAGGCCCATTGTCACATATTTTTTGTAATCATTTGAGATACAAAATTTTGAAACCATAGCATTAATACTCAATTTACTCGCAAGCTAGCAATACTATAAATTTTGTCATTGCAATTTTGATTATTATAAATTCGTGGAAATGGCAAAAAAAAAATTCAATTATTGGAAAGCTTCTGGGCTTGATCGGACCGACTTGAAGTTGGGCTTGATAGGGTCGGGCCTCCAGCTGGACTTCGAGTCAGGCCTCGGGCCGTGTAATGCCCCGTATTTTTCAGATACAAATATTCATTTTTTAAAATATGTTAATGAGGCAACCTGAATTTTATGTGTTATAAACTGGCTGTGTACATTTATATTTTTATGGTCATTTATCTGTGTGTATTTATTTTTAATTATTATTAATTACTGTGTAAAATTTTGTAAAGTTAGTGGTGGGGTTAGGTTTTAAAAGTTTGTATATATATACAAGAGTGAATCAAATTCTTATATGTTTAATTTAATTGTTGGTTTTAAATTTTTGCGTTAGATGCACATTGTTACTATCGAATTAATATAGATATTTATTTTCTTCGTGGGAATTTATGATCATGATCTTAGTGTATTCGTAAATGCTGTGTAGATAGTTAGTTTGATAAATACATATGTAGAATACTCATAATAATTCTTAAATTTATGCGAAATTTGTTTTTTAATTTTTAATTTTTTTATTCTAATAGTTGCTGAAACTTTAAAAAAATATGCTATAAAATCGTGGTTTAAAGATTTAACATTGTGTCTGCGAGACCCAGGTAAAACATAATTCTGCACAACTTAAATTCTTTGTGTTTTTCCTGATTCTGCACCGTTTGGTAGAAAACTGAAATTTCAGTAGCAGTTTTTATGTGACTTAAAGCATATGTAAGTGTTGTATTACGATTTTGTGTGAGTTTTTATTCGTTAATATGACATAACTAAAATTTACTTGGAGATATGAATTCTCGTATACTGTTGGGCTTCGTGAATTTGTGGTTGTGTTAAGTTTCTACTCGAATTTGATATTAAAAAACAAATTCCTTAGAGTTCACCACTACTCCTTATGATTTTAGGCGACAACTTCCTGGATGACCCGTAATTAGACAGCGACTATGTAGATGACCCGTCTCTTCATTTTTGTAAGCCTTATGTCCTGCTTGTTGGTCTATTTCATGAGTATCTAAACATTGATTTATTGACAACAAGAACATAAGGACTAGCCTTTCGTTGTATACTCAAACCCCAATGATACTCCATGGGAGTTGGGACCGGAGTGGGAGTTAGTATTACGTTAGGAGACACATGGGATATATGTGCATGCTGAACCATGGTGGTAGCCGAGGTGGTGAACATAAAGTGTAATTCGATAGAATAGTTTATGGTGTTTTATTCTTGCGTTTAGAAGTTTGAATTATATTTAATTACCTCTTGTTGTAAAATCGTAGAAATTTGTGAATGCTTAGTAATCGACTTTTCTACTAATTTTCGTGTTGTAATCGTTGGTTTAACCGTGATTTTTTTTTTTGCTATGTATAACTTATCATTTTGGGAACTTTTGATTTAGAAATAAGTGGGACCAGATTAGTAAATTGAATAATTTGGACACTTAACTTCACAATAAATGACCGTTTCGCATAAACTGAAGTAAAACGACAATTCAATCAACTTTTGTGTTTTATGTTTTGTCTAATTGCAGCTCCTTCATGGAATTAAATTCAGTTTTAGCAGGCAGTGCCTGATTTTGGAGTTTTGATAAATGTGCTCTAACTTTGATTTTTGCTGGATGGTTGACCCACTAATGTTTTTACAGGTTTTGGCTTACCATAGTTCAGAAGGGTAAGTGTTTATTTATGTCACACTCTGGCGTACCAAGATAGGGAAAATGGACCTTCCACTCTGGGACCCAATGACTTGCGACAGTTTGTGATAGCCAGATAGTTCAATACCACACAATAATAAGAATAATAAAAGCGCACATGGACCATAGCTTAAAGCATAAACATTACTTAAACATAAAAGCGATTACATCATACGGCTTACATAATAAGTCTGGAAACGAAGCTACAACAATCCAAAAGGTACAACTCCATAAGTTTGGAATACATAATTATAAACTAATGGCCGAATAGGTGGCGAAGAAGAGTCTCTACTCTCTAGGCTTATCTGAAAAAAAACTAAACATAATCTCGAGGAGCCTCTTGTGGATCCGGGACCCTAGGTTTATTTTTCTTTCTTTTAAAACAAAACAAATAGAGTCACCACTTAATTTTTAAAAGAAAAATTAAAAAACCATTTTAAAAGCAAACTGATCTTTTGGAAACCAGAGATTTCTAAGTTCGGGGATTATGGAATGAAAGGGGAAGGATCCTGGTGGACTAAAACATCCCATCTCATCCTATCTCGTGATAGGCCTCTACTCAACATCCTTATAATTAAATTTATAATTAAAATGTGCCCTCAAATAATATATATATATATATACATTCCAAAAGTATGTCAAAAGGGGTGCAAGATTACTAACGATAAAAGGCATACAAAATCACATAGTTTAAATAGCAAGCAAGATGACATGCAATAGAGAACGAGGAAAATTACTCAGGATTCAACTGCGATATAGAAACGTGCAATGCATATGAAAATAGAAAACCTAACAAAAAGGGTCTCTAATCCATGAATACACATAAGGCCAAACCTTAGTCTAAGGTGTTGCGCATGGAGTCGTAAAATCAATAAAATAAATGAAGAAATAAACTTGGGAGAAGATAGAACGACTCACCTTGGGTGCGCTACAAAACAAGGGTTAGTCCACATGCTTGAACATAATATTGTATTGAATTTAACCTAAATCTAACAAGAATGAGGAAGGTTGACGAAATCATGAATTCTTTCCAATCGTTGAAATCACAACATTCCTATAGATATACAAGTCTCAACGGGGAGCCAATATAATGTCCATAGAGAAATGACATAGTCTCAATATAGTTGAAAAGAATCCATAACTAAGTTCAACCAATCATAAATTATTTCAATACAAACTAATGTCCTAAAATACAAGTATCACTACCACATATGATGATTATGAATGTATGAGAATGAGCACGACATGATTATTCATCAATTTGAATCTTTTAACCTCTGGATTTAAGCTTAATTAATCATTTTCAAGACATGATTTAAGTCCTAAGACATGGAAAAATCATTTGGATCATCATTGGTGAGATTCATCAAATCAGTCATAGAATTCAGGATTTACAGAGAAGAAACCAGATAGCTTAAAATAGAGAAGTTATGGTTTCTATGCCTTGATCTTAGTGATTTTTGGAGATGATGTGCCTCTATGAGTCTAGTTTCTAACCCAAAAAAAAAAAAAATCAAAGATCAAATGGTCTATTCTTTGAAAATTGAACCAAGACCAGACATCACTCAGGATTTATCAATTCTCTGTCCAGAGATTTTGTATGATTTATTAAAAATATCATACAAACCTTAAGCCTTCTTAATTTTTTAGAGGATGTAGTGAGTTCATCATGGATCATATAAAAAAGTATTTAAAACCTCAACTATTTAGTTAAGGCTCTGATCCAAACATTTTAAAAAAGGTTCACTATTCTGGAATTTTGGACAGAGAGTGATTGGGTTACAAAACCCTTGATCAAACCATGTTAACCATAAAATCTGATCAAAACAAAAATTACGGTGGTAGACCCAGGTGTTATAGACACATTACAATTGGTCTCATTCTAATCCAACGGATCATGATTTAACTAAAAAAATTTATCACATCTTGTCGATTAAATCACTCCACCATTGTTGAATGTATGTTCATTATTTGAATATAACTTAGTCCAAGGTTCTAGAAAGAGTTTGGACCAAGTGTTGATTAAGACCATCAATCAAAATTGTAAGAAATATGTGGGCCATACGGGCACCCACATACATTGGACCAGGTCCAATAGGCCTTGGCTTTTGAAGCCCTAGGATTTGGTGAATGTGTGTGTATATATATATGATATATAACACACATATGGATATATCCTTGATATATTCAGCAGCCTCTCTCTCCCCCTCTCTCTCACAGTTTTCTCCCTCTAAAGCCATCACCATGGAAGCTTGGGGATTTAGCGCGTGACATTGATGGAGACCGCTCTAGTAGCGTCTTCTATGACTTATGCGATGCACAAGAGAGTACACGGAGGCTAACAAAGGGCAGCAGGTTCGTGTTTGTATTGGAGGCTCGTAACAACACCGTTCGGCGATCCGTTGGGTTATTTCGCTAGGTAATGAACCTATACTCGACTCGTATGCTTGCGTGCATATTTGTTTACATTGGTATCAGAGCCAATAGGTTGTTGATTCGCCCGTTTAATCACCCATATTAATCTGTCATTAAAGCTTCAAGCAAGCTTTTAACAAAAACTTTGAAAATTTGATTTTGAAGTGGGTCTAATACAAAACTCCAACAGGGGTCTAAATTTTTTACATGGTTGTGTTCCTTATGGTCCCTAGAGTCCCCCCAATGAGTCCCATGGCTTGATTATCTCAAACGAGGGAGAAATCTAAAACCCTAATTTCTGGACATGTAATATCCGAAATTTTTTCCAAACTTTGTCCTCAATTTCTGGATTATATACACGTCCAATGATGCTATTTTTTTTTTCTATAATCCTCATCTACTCCATGTGGGCTTTCCAACGGTATATTATACACGATTTTTGGATGAGAAACGAAGCCGCAATGGCCTCGCGAAGTGGCTGCCGCGCATAGCCATGGCTTGCTACGTTTTTTTGTTGGCTGGAGGAAGAAGATGGACCAGACCAATTGTTCCCCAGTCGCGCTGGGGAGAGTGGGGTCCACTCGCCGGCCTCCGTTGGTCCGGCGACCATGGGTCCGGCGAGTGTGGGTCCCCCTTTAGGTCCCGGTCTTTAACATATTTTTTTTTTTTATATATTTGTATTGAAAAAGTATTTAATTATTTTATAATTAAAACTGTTTCTGCAATTAAAATAAATAGATTTTAATGTTTTAAATTTGTTTTAATTGCTTTAAAATTATGGAAAAATGTGGAAAATTAATTTTTATTTTTCCTATATTAAGGACACTGTGTGGGACTAGAAAAATATTTATGGTAAATTGTTTCATTATTTTTGGTATTTTAGAGTATAAAAGATATGTTTTAAATGTTTTTTTAATTGCTTAAAATATCCAAAAATGCATATTAATTTTTGAAATTAATATACAGTGTTTAATACACTGTAAGGGACTCTAAGATAATTTTTGTGTAAATTATCATATAATTTTGGTATTTTAGAGCATATAATTAATGTTTATGGACGTTTATTTCATTGCTTAAAATAGCCATAATACATCATTAATTTTTGTAATTAATAAGAGACATAAGGGACACTATTTTGAGACCATATAAATTTTTGTGGGATCCATAGATAATTTTTGGTAAATTATCTTAATCATATTAATATTTTAGAGCATATAAATGTGTGTTTTTGTACACGTGTTAAATTGCTTAAAATATTTTTATTGATTATTAGTTCAGCGAATTAACACAATGTGTTTAGAACACTAGTGGTAGCTTGAGAAAATTATTTTAGTAGATTTTCTCGCTCTTTGGAATATATTTTAGAGCATATATATTGTGTTGAGTACGCAATATTAATTGCTTAAAATATAACAAATTAAAGTTGTTAATTCTTGAATTTAATGTATAGTGTTTTTGTACACTGATTGGAGACTTGAGAAAATTTTGTGAATTATCTCATTTTTGTTTTGGTATTTTAGAGCATAAAATCTATGCTTATGCGCATTTATTTAATTGCTTAAAATAGCCAAAATAGACTATTTTTAAAAAAAAATTAATATGGGGTGTTTAGAACACCATATTAGACCACTAAAAAAAATCCTTGGAGAACAAATTCCTTAAAATTTTTTGTATTTTTGGGAATTTAGTTGCTCATAGTTAATTTTTTGTTTAACTAGGTCAATTTATTTTGTTAAATTGATTCAGAATGTTCTTTGGGCCTTGATAAATTTTTTGCAAAATTCTTTATAATGAAAAATCAGTTTTTCAGTTATTTAAATTTTTCTATGAGATATTAAAATAAATTGTTAATTTAAAAGCCCTTAATGAATTGGTTTAAAAAAAATGTTTTAAGACTGAAAATTGGATTAAAATTAGTGAAAAATCCCTAGTGAATTGGTTTTAAAGTATGTTTTAAGACTGAAAATTGTATTAAAATTAGTGAAAAATCCAGAATTTTTCATTGATTTTACTTAGCTTATGGGAGCTATCCGGGCTGTGCAATAATCATTTTATTGCACATTTTATCATTTTAGAGGCTCGTTGCATTTTAGGTCATGTTTTAATTACTGTTATTTGTGATTGGATGACTCGAGACCTCTAATCCTCCTCCTTAAATGGAGTGATAGATTAGTCCATGCATTATATATATATAGACCGCATGAGTGCTTGGTGTATGTGATTAATGCATTAATCTGGATTAAATGAATGGATGATTAATTGACAATTTGTGGAGCTTGTGTCCTCACGATGTATGTTTAAGGTTGTTTCTGTGTAAGTATATGAACAAAGCATCCCTATTTTTTATGGGCTACAAATGTAAAGTGAGGACGAGCGTTTACATTTCTTGTATTGGAAAAGCTTACTTGTAAAGGGATGGTTTTCTTTGTTCATATATCATACACTTGAATTACCTGAGTATGAGCTCTAAGTTGTCAATTCGGACCCACGTAAGGGACCATGCACACTTTTGTTGTATGGCACACTTTATATTATTGTGGATGATCTTAGATAGGTAATTGTACCATCTAATTGATGTTTGTTTAGAAAAATCAATTATAAAAGGTTTTTCTTGATTTACAAAATTGAGATTTGATTAATGAGCAATAGCAAATTTTTTGGTCTTAAATTGTAAAAAAGGGAAAAATTCATTTGTAATTGGATTTTAAAACAAACTTTATGAAATGTGCAAATAATATTGTCAATCCCTTGCGCATGATCTCAAATGTTTTCAAAACCACACTTTGTTGATCTTTACAAAAGTAACATGTTTAAAAGGGACTAATTTTTATAATATGACACTGCAAAGTAACATACCTACAGAATGAGTAAGAGCTTATGGGCTTTAAAATTATTATATAGTCCAACCCATGGAACCGAATAATGGGCCTTCGACCCAACATCATTATAACCTTAATAGCTTATAATACTTGGCTCGAGAAAGATCATAGCACACGCTTTCTGATAACCAGCATGCACTATGATCTTATTGGGAAGTATATGTACTACCCAATAGCCAAAGAATTGTGAGATCAGCTCGAATTTGTTTTCGATGGCACATTCACTACTAGATTAAGCATCTAGTTATGAAGTTCGGGAAAGTAGGAAACGTTCCAAGTACACGATGACTGGACATCTAAGGTCGATGACAAGTATGATTCGTGATTTCAGATTACTCGGAATATCTTTATTAACGAACTGCAGTTTCAGGCTATGATTAGCTCTTTGCCTGATTCGCGGGTCCATAGAAAACAAATCATGATCCACAACGGAAATGTTAAATTTTTGGTTTTTAACATTTTCTGACATGTTGATCTGAATACGGAGCACCAAAAAGGTAAGGTGAACTGTATAGCTACACTCTTGACCACAACTTCCGTAAGTGGAAGTAAGCGCATGGCCAGTGGGCCTAAATGCAATGGTAAGGGTAAACCCGCCTAAAGGCAGGGTGGGGCTAGCAAGTTTGTGCCCAAGGCTAACAAGGTGGGAGAGCGTAATCGAGGACATTTTTCAATTCGGTGGTAATAGGATGGATATTTTTGGGTGGTAGAGGGCATAGTTATCTAAGGATAACTACTTAAGAGTTGTTTTAAATAATTCTAGTTTCCCCTGTTATTCATTTATTCTGAGACATGGCATGCTATACTTGAACGCATAGGATGTGATAGGATGACTTGATTAGCTTGAGAAGCCCTTTTTGGGCTCACTCACTAAGATTGACCTACATATGTGTGAGTCTTGCTTAGTTGGAAAAGCATGCCGAAAGGCTTTTAGAGAGGCTATTAGAGCTACTCAAGCAGTAGAGCTAGTTCACTCAGATATCTGTGGAACTATGGTTGTAAAGGTACGTTATGGCGCCTCTTATTTTCTCACTTTTATAGATGATTTCGCGTGATATGAGAATCACGAGTACTTATCTAATCAGTTCAGGGAACTGTGTGAGGAAAAAGGGGAAACGCAGATAACTCCTATTCCGGAAACTCCGAAACAATATGGTATTACAGAAAGAAGGAATAGGACATCCCTAGATATGGCTAGGACTATGATGGCGCAAGTCAACCTCCCAATGTTGTTTTGGGGGGATGTACTCTCGTTTGCTACCTACATACTAGAGTGCCTCTTCTCAGTCAGTTCCCTCTACCCCCTTATGAGCTATGGAAAGGCGAAAAGTTCATTTTGGAGCATTTGCGCCCGTGGAGCTCAGGAGGTTATGTTCACTATACCTCGCATAAGTGCGAGAAACTACGCTCGAGAGTTAGAAAGCATACCTTTATAAGGTATTCTAATAGCTCGACAGCCTATGTTATGTATAATGAACAAATGGGTATAGGAATGACAGAAATAGTGCCACATGATATTGAGAATGACTTCCCCAGATTTGTATTACTAAGAGATATCTTAACCTCTATGAGTTGGAGGACATTGAAGACAACATACCATCTTTAAGCGAGGGTGGGGAGATTGAGAATCCACATCTAGTAGTCACTATAAAATGCTACTAGTCTCCAACCGAGTGGGAGTACACCGCTAGACGCTAGTGGGAGTGTACCAGATAGTGGGAGTGCACCACTAGTCACTCAAGATTCTCAGGTAGTGCACTGTATGGTGATGAGGAAAAAGTTCGCTATCGCTATTTTGAAATTGAGGAAGATATTTTCATATGTGTGCAAATGTGTGCACAAGTGGATGAGGATGAGCCTGCTTCTTTTGTTGAAGCATTTTTCTTCGTCTGCTGAAGCTGAGTGAATAGTTACTATGCCAGATGAGATGAGCTTCATGGACACGAATAAGGTCTGGGAGTTAGTTGACATTCCGCCTGTGCGTAAGACTATTGGAGACAAGTGTGTTTTCAAAATCTAACGCAAGGCAGATGGTTCAATTGACAAGTATTAGGCGTGCCTTGTGGCAATAGTTTGTACCCAGAGAGGGTATAGACCATGGAAACATGTTCTCCCAAAGGGTGAGATCTGACTCCATTCGCCTTATCCTAGCAAACGTCGCATATTTAGTTTTAGAACCTTTTTAGTTGGATGTTTAAACTGTTCTTTTCTCAATAGAGAATCAGACGATGAGATTAATATAGATCATACCATTGGTGTTGTGACCAAAAGAGATGAGTGCAAAAGTGTGCCGTCTCAAACGATCTATTTATTATCTCAAGTTAACAATCGTCTAGGCAGTGGTACAATGTTTGTACATTAAACGGTCCAAGAAAAGTGTTATAATTCTTTTTATGTTGATGACGTCCTTCTACCTGGGACTGAGATGAGTTCCATTGTCGCCACTAGAGAGTAGTTGTCCTCTCAACTTGAGATTGAGGACATGGGTAATGCCAACTATGTGTTGGGATTTTAGATTGTGAGATGTTGTTATCAGAAGCTCCTCGGTTAGTCTTGAGGGGCTTATAAGATGTAGGTTCTTGAACATTTTCACGTGAAAAGCTTAATTACCCATTGACATCCTAAAAGGGACTCACCCTGACCTTAGATCAATGTCTTAAGAATAATGAGAAGAGGAAACAAATGTCCAGTTTTCCATATGCATCCGCAATAGGGAATCTGAAATATGCTAATGTGTGTACTCAGTCAGATGTCTGCTATACAGCTGGTTTAATTAGTCATTGTTGTAGCAACCTTGGTCCTATCACTAGAGGGTAGTGAAGAGTATCTTGTGATATGTTCACAGGGCTGCGGACCTTGCCTTATGCTATCCACGATGGAAGCATAATTTGTGGAGTGCTTACCAGTTGTTCTAGCAGCTGTCTTGGTTGAAGAGTTTTTGCAGTGACTAGGCTGCTCACCTCATAAGCGATGAGGTTGTGCTGATCTATGGTGATGGCACATAAGCCTAAGCATATGCAAAAGATCTCAAAAACCATTCTAACACGAAGACATTCGTTTTTGTCACATTTGAGATGTATTTTGCGCAAAGGGAAGTTATCTTGAGACACATCTCTACTTGGGGATTTGATGTACTTTAGACATTTTATTATGGTATTGACATTATTATTAAAGTTTTTATTATCAGTTAATATTAAAATATTTAGTTTCCATACATATATATTTGTTATATGAATGGAATAAATGCACATTTTTAATATGTCACCAGGCTTTGAATTGACCTATTCACACGGGTGATTCACCTTGGCGCCAAGATAGCAAACTAGGACGTGTGTGTCCATGGCGCTTAGATGGCGAGCAAGATGAGACATTTGTGTTCATGGCACTTAGATAGTTAGCTAGGACATGTGTCCATAGTGCTTGGAAAGCGTTGGAAAGCGAGCTTGAACACTTATATCTACGCAGTGTAAGAACAACAAGCTAGATATAAACCCTTATTATTCCTATCTGTCGCCTTAGATGGAGCTAAGATGAGACCTTTATATTTGGTTGACATAGAGAGATCCCACGACTCTATGTAGCCTGTTTATAGCCGAACGTGAGTTTTCAAACGGGCGCCAGGAGTGGCGACTGTGTTGGAAAACTCAGGTTAGGCGTTTTGTGTAACGTCTAGACTAAGATTCCTATGGTGTTACTTATTTTTCTAAACACAGAGTGATATGCCCATTTTTATGGAAGAACGCCATAGCATACATTTCATACTGTATGCGCTTTTGCGATCGACTGTGGAGCAGTGAATGGATTCCTCTTCATTGCTGTGTGAGCCACGTAGCATATCCAAGACATTGGTTATCCTACAAACTGGTTGCCTTCACGACTTAAGACTATGCCATGAAGAGGACGCTTGATAACAGCTACTTTAGCATGCTATCCTAGGACGAAGAGATAATTCAATTCTATGGGGTGTGTCTGGGTAAGCGGTCAGGTAAGTCAGATTGACATGTGGGCTCAGGAAAGACCATTCAATAACATACCATTTTTTTTGTGACTCATTAGCAGACCTGCGATAATCGTATTTTGTTACTGATATATCGTGAGTACATTACATTGAGATGGTGCAACAATTCTTTTCACCGAGGGATTGAGAATGCTGTGTCCGGTGTAGATGAATCATCTAAGACATACATGAGAAGCTTCCGCGTGATGTGTCTTGCTGGTTATGGTAACGATTTGGCATTACACTCCACTCGCTGTACTTTCTTTTCGTAAGGTCGCACGTTCTATTTCCCTGTATGAAGAGATGAGAAGTTCTATTTTGAGAGATTGGTTTTAGTACTAGCCCTATGTGGATGAGTGGGAGATGTAAGAAATATGTGGGCCATACGGGCACCCACATACATTGGATCGGGTCCAATGGGCCTTGGCTTTTGGAGCCCTAGGGTTTGGTGAATGTGTGTGTATATATATGATATATAACACACATATGGATATATCCTTGATATATTCAGCAGCCTCTCTCTCTCTCTCTCTCTCTCTCTCCCCCCCCCCCCCCTCCATCTCACGGTTTTCTCCCTCTAAAGCCATTGATCGAGTCAGAATCAAGATGTAAAAGTATGCTTATTTATGCTTTACTTTCAAAAGATTTGTAGTGTGGAAAGTAAAGGTCGAACCCACAGAGATTGTTTACTTTTAATCCTTTAATTACTAAAATCTAATCTATCTAGTTATAAGAAAATCGGAAGTTGAATTGATTTAGGTTTTGATTATCACTACTAATTTAAACTATGAATTAAACTATGAAATTATGGAAATAAGATCTAGAATTAAATCTAAATAAACTTGTATGTGAAATTGGAAATTGGTTTAAATATATAGAGATGGGATCTAGGATTACAAATCCACCACTAACTATGCATTGGGGGTCCACACTTCTTATTCTAAGTTCTATGTTTGGATAGTTATGATCTATTGTAGCTACAAGCCCAATAGTATCGTCAAGAAGATATCGTTAGTTTAATCTAAACATAATCCATCTACGGTTCACATGAATTATCTACCTATAACTAGGGTGTAGCATAACTCATCTTTCCTAAGCATGGATTATAAAAGAGGTAAACATCACAATCACATAAGCACCATTGTATGTAAATACTCCTATCAATCACAGAAATCAAGGACTATTGAGTTCAATAAGCATAAGGAAAAATCTAAGACAAGAATAGATCCAAAATACTCTTGATTATTAACATTAAAAACTGATTATATAAAATTCACCAACATACAATCACTATCCCAAAACATAAAATCTTAAAATAAAAAAAACATAGAATCCCCCTTTACATAGCTAGGGTTTCGTTGAAACCCTAGATTAGGAATTTAGTTGCTCATGACGGATGAAAGCTTGAAGATTGAGTTGATGGAAGCCATTAGAGACCTTCAAGCTTTCTCTCTTCCTTCCTCTTGCCTTCAAAAGTGTTGAATGAATGTATTGGTGAATTGCTCTCAAGGTGTGTAACCCTTAAAAATCATAAAAACTAGATATATATAGAGTTTACAAGAGCTTATCCAAGCTTTTCTCTCCCGAATGGATTAAAATAGGTGTTATTTACAATCTGGACGTCTTCAAGCAGTTTCGTTTGCACAGGACTCTTCAGAATACTGAAATACGCAGCTTTGCTTTTTGTACGGATCGCGCGAGTGCGACATTTGGGAGGTCGCGTGCGCGGATCGCGCGAGCGATTTCTGGGTTTTCGCGCCCGCGGATCGCGCGCGCGATGTGTCTTTTTCTGCTTCTTTCTTCCTGCTTTTTCACCTATTTTAACCTGATCTCCTTGTTTTCTTCTAAAACCTGATAGAAAATAGAAAATAAAGTAAAACTACCCAAAAACAAGATAAAAATGACTAACAACTGTGAATTAAGGCGTGTAATTAGGATTTGTTCTCTCCCGATCACACCCCCAAACCTATATTTTGCTAGTCTTCGAGCAAAAAGAAAAACATAAAACTACTAATAATAAAATTCCTAATCCATTTTCGTATGGATAACGATTGCACTTAACCTGTGCAACAAGCCTTTTAAACCTCTAGGTGTCCCTAGTCGGACGAGTGAAGTCTCGTGAGGGTTCTCGTCAACAAGTCACCCATAACCATCTTTATTAACTTGTAAAGATTTTATTCAAAATTTTAAATATCAAAATATCACATCCTTTTCCGATAAAATCAACCTCAAATGAAACTTTAAAATTATCAAGAGTAAAACAATTGTATACCCTCCTACATTATGAAAAATAATCCGAAAACATATATCACCAGAATCAATAAAATATATCGAAGACTCGCATGTGTGTGAAATAGTAGTCAAGTAGATACACGGCAACTATGAATGTGAAATATAAATCAGATGACTATTTAGTGGTGCTTTGACTACAAATCTCACGTTGTCAATTACACTCTCAAAATAAATTCACTTCGAAACAGGTGTAAGCGCTCATTTATATATATGCAAGAAAGAATTATTGTGAAAAACAAATAAATTTGCATACGACTCTCAACAACGTACGACACGACAGAAATAAAATAGTCTCATGAATTGATATCGATCGTCAAGTACATATTATTACTACCATGTTTAAACTTCCTTTTCCTTATCGGTCACATATCCAAATCATGTTTCCATAGAATCAACTAGGACTTTATACGGGTTGTAATGTTGGTCAAGGGTTAAGGCTTAGAAAAGAAAGGTAAAAGGGATACAAAAAGTCCGTAAGTACCTAGGAATAGCCTTAATGTGTAACGCAAGGGCTTTACTACAACGACTAGTTATATCACTCTTTTTTTCTTTTCTTTATCTCTTTCAAGAGAATCATATCCTTTTTTTTCAATAACTATTTTCTCCCTTTTTTTTTTTTTTTTTTTTAGATCCTCCGTTTCTTTTACTACTCGATACATCATATCTTTTTTCTAGTCGTTTAATAGCCCAATTTCTTTATGAAAACTATTCTCTAACTACTTTTGGACATAGGGTAGGTAATATTTAATAGTGGCAAACTCCATATCGGAGTGGGAAAGATAATAGGTGAACAAAGAAATGGCTTATTTAATAAACGGCTCAAATGGGTTAACAAGGGATATAAAAATATTTATAATGGGTCGGCCAAAGGTCAAAGGTATATTAGAACAGATGGCCTAGTGTCATTTTCTAAGAATCACATGATTTTTCAATGTTATGATATAAAAGGAAATAGAATTTTTCTACTTATAATTTTTTAAACATGGTAATTCTAATATTCACTCGACTTTCAATCAAATGAAAAAAATAATGAGACTAATCAACGAAATAATGCAATACGTCAAAGAGATTCGATAAATTTAAAACCCTCACAAAGAATGATAGGCTCAACAGCTCACCGGGTTTAGTCTCCACAATTTGACTATTTAGAAATCCAAGTTATATTATAGTTCAATGTTAATATGTATCCATATGACTACGTGCAGTGCAACAAGATATGCAAGTATAAGATATAAAACAATGATTCTAAGGATATACATTCTTAAGACATACTTTCATAGATTCGGTAGACATTTGATTATACACTCTCTTAATTCTCAAAATTTCAACGAAATCTAATTATAATAAAAAGGAATGCAATATTGAACAGTATTAAGAAACTTATTTCATTTATTTATAGAACTACTAAAACATTTGTTTCTCTATTATTATTATACTTCTATTTTTATTTTGTTTTTATTTTTCTGTTTTACAATGAATTAAAAGAACTAACAAATGAATGAAATAACGAATAAAAGAAAACTAACACAAATATTCTGAAGTACGAAAACAAGAAAATATATACGAATGAAACGAAACAAAAGCACTAAAATGAAAATATCCATATACTCCCCCCAAACCAAATCACTGCATGTCCCTATGCAGAGGGGAACATGATAATGACATGGATGTAGGCTGCATAGAAGATCACCAGGACGTCCACTCCACGAAAAATGTCGGACGGAGGCTGTACGCTAGATCGAAAGTACCAATCCACAAGCTCCCACTCTGGGTGCTCCGCAGGGTCGAATGGTGGGCCCACCTCATCAAAATCATCATGTAAATCCGGACGCTCACCCTCCTCAATCTCCTCAATGACACTCGGACCCAAATCCACCCTATCATCCTCAGGACCGGAATAAGGCTCAAATATCGAAGCAATGTCCTCAGGGGACCAGTCAGGGTGACCCGGACGTTGTTGAACAACGTCCGGCACATAATCAGGTAGGTTCCTATATGGATAGGTAACCTCTGGCGTAGGCACACTAGACTCAACAGGGTCAGATAAAGAAATAGCTACTAAATCTGAGACAACTCCCTCGTCGTCATCATCGGTCGAAGAATTGGCCGATTCAGACGAAGAAGACTCGGAAGATGTAGGGGGAGCGCCATAAGGCCCATCAATAACAGTAGGGTCATCGCCAAACAGGTCATCCTCGTTGGAAGAATCGGAACAGCTAAGAATGGGCATATGAGGACGACGACACCAGCCGGGACGACCGACCGGGCCGTCAGGTTTGGCTAGCCTAGGACTCAGTATAAGAGTATCAGAAAGCGAGCTGGAGTCAGAATAATAACTCGACTGACTCGGAGACCTATCAGGTGAAGTGGGAGGAGAAATCGGGTGGTCCATAATATGAGGATAGGATACAACTGAGATAGGAGGGTCGAGGTAACTATATGGATATAAGAAAACACAAAACCTGAAACCAAAAATTAAGTCACAAATTCACTTGATTAGTTGGAAGCATTAGAAACAAATAAAAGAAACGTTACTATATTCCTTATTATGTAGTTATAATGAATGGCAAAGTGGTAACCGTGAGCAATGTCAGTTTGTATTAAAATAGAAATTCGAACAGAATGACCCCCAAACCGAAACCTAAGAGATTCTTGATATAGTGCAATGGTTGGTATAATGGCGGTGCAATACTATTTCAACGACAATTACTTCCAAATGAATATAAAACCAATATATATATATATAACCAATCATGAAAGTGAAACTGAAATTAAAGAGACGTTACGAATGTGACTAACCAGAGGCAAGAGGAATAAAACAAGCATAACGAAAAACGATAACAGCAAAATGAAATAATTACAGACCATATGAGTAAAAGTAAACAAAAGACAGAAAGTAAACTAACCGGTCAAAGCCGGGTACAGCAAAATCCTAATAACAATAAACAGAAAATAAAAACACAGAAGTACTAAAAGAATATACAGGCCCAAATCTCTGAAAATGTCTAAACCTCCCATCCAAATACAAAGAAAACTGAAAAAGAAATGCCCAGAAACCCAACCCAACCTAAACTAATCCTCACCTCCCTCAATCAAGACCAACTCTAGCCCTGTACTCCCCTGCCCCGTGGTCTCATCACCATCGCCATCGCCATCACTCCCATCTCCTCCATCTCCATCACCATCATCGCCAGCCACCTCCTCCTCGCCCTGCACCTCACCCTGCTCCTCCTCTGCCACCTGATGTGCCAGTCGTGGGAAAGCCGACTGGTATGCAACCTCTCCCTGAGCCAAAATATCATCCAACTGATCCGAATGAACCAGTTGGAAGTATGACCGCATGTAAGACTGAAGCCGCAGGGTCTCTCCACGGAAAGCACACACGTCTCCATATGTCCACGCGTACGGCGTATCCTCCCGGGGAGGTGGACGTTGTGCTGCCTGCTCGCGACAGGCCTGGGCTGTCTCTCGGGCCCTCCTAACCTCCAGGTCTAGACGATCCAGGCTCAACTTCTAATCGGCAGAAGCGAACTCCGGGATACAGGTATCGATAGGCTCATCGGACGGTATAGGAAAGGCCTTAGCCCGAAGAATAGCAGTGATGGTGCGAGGGTAGGGCAGAAGGGTCTTAGGGTCTATGGAATTATCTATGGCCTATGTAGCAAGGCGCATGCCATCCATAATGACTAGGCCGGGGTGGAACCAGTCACTGCGATAGACGGCATGGAGGGCGTGGTGGACTTCCTTGGTCCGTTCTTGCTCGTGACCAAGGGGGTACAGGTTTCGTTTGAAGACATGGTCGACAAACCACATCTGGCGGGGCATGTGAGTGTTGGGTTTGTGCCCTCAAACCATAACTATATGTATTAGACGTTAGCATTTTAATATATGGATATCAGCTTTACATTTTATGATGTATGTTTCTTTCATGAGATGATTATTTAATCCATAAGTATCATAGTAAGTACTCTGTGTGTGTATGAGATACATACAATGAGATACGAATTACTATTCTTTGATACTTAAAGCTTGTCACAGTGGATGATGAGACTGGATATCTCATCAGGTATACACTGTAGCATCATTAACTACCATTGGATGGAGTGATAAATCTCAATCACTAGAGTGTGACTCTTGGTTAGTATGCTAGTGCTTATAGTGCATTGACGAACCTGAGCTTTCCTATTGACATTCAAAACTGTTAAATAGTCGATAGGAACTCATAACTTGTATAAGGTACGTGTTCTCAATCTTGAGACGATTATGAACACAGACTGTGGACATGGATGCTTTGACTTACCAATCAGTGAGGTCTATAGAAGATCAACACCTGGGTATCTTGGGTATGTCATGTTCACGGGGTTGTGAACATATATTGTCAAGATAGAATCTACCCTCTGATACAGAGTAAGCATTCCCTTGAGAATGTCACCAAGTTGATTACTGAGAACTGCAGTCTTGTTGATAATAGTTATCGACATATTTGGTAATCATGAGAGGTGAATGGGACTCAAGGAATACAAGAAGTAATCATGATTCAGGTTGACAGTAACAGTTATTCGACTACCTGAATATGATTATGAATGCTGACGGTAGAGGGACATTAGTACACCATACAAGTCTAGTCATCGCTTCGGATATGTTCTTTTGCGTTGGAGTTCAGTTATCGTTTTATAGTGGAGTAAACGTTAACTGACCAGTTAGTTAGTTTGCTGATCAAAGAGTTTGGTCATGGTAATTAACAAACTGGTCTGAGCCTACAATAAAGATCCTAGGAGGTCCCACTCTTAGCTCTGCCAGGATGCTTGGAAAGACACTTGAGGAAGCTGTCAAGACAAGTTCGATCAATTGAAGTATGTTCGATCGATTGAAGTCATGGCAGGTTTGATCGATCGAGAATGGTTCGATCGATCGAAGGTTCGATCGATCGAAGTCACTTCGATCGGTCGAAGTTTAGGTCAGTTCTGGAAATCTATAAATAGGGCAGCTGCATTCTGGAAAAAGTTGATCGTCGTTTTTATACGCAGAAGCTGCAGAAACTATAATAGTCTGACCAAACCTTCCTATACTCTATATTAGGGTTCCCACCAACCCTAGTCTTTCCGGAAGGCATCCGTAGGAGTCATAAGGGTGAAGATCATCTAGTGGAGGCATCTGAAAGTTGAAGTTCAGAATTGGGTTCAAGACACTAAGGTATAACTCTTGTCCCCTATGCTAGTACGCATCTATGGAATTGACGGGTAGTAAATTCTGGGACACCAACAAATTTTGTAACTTGACCTATTTCCGCTGCGCGTTTAAAACTTAATTTAAACCTGTTTTTCCATCAATTGGTATCCGAGCCACGCTCGTTTGGATCTATAGATGCGTTTTTGGAACACTATTTTGATTTGCTTGATGATTTTAGAACTGTTTTCGAAACTGCATCATCACAGATCTGTTTCTACAGTGTTATCGCAGCAGTATACAAATCTGTGATTGCATAGGATGCAAGGCGGGTTCGATCGATCGAACATACTGTTCTCAAGCGATCGAACAGTATTCGATCAATCGAAACCTTCTGGTGTTCGATCGATCGAATGAAGTTAGATCGATCGAGACAGATACTTTGTCAGGTTCTCTATTTCACATTTTTTAAGAGTTTTGAAATTAAAAACTTTAATTTTAAAATATTCTGTAAAATTTTAAATTATTATGTGAAACAGAATGTTCAAGCGATTGAACAATGTTCAATCGATCGAAGGTTCGAGCGATCGAACGGGCTTCGATCGATCGAACTATGACAGAGAAGATAGATGCTGTTTTGAGTTCTAATTCAGTATGTAAAGAGTTTATATACTGTGTGAATCAATTAGGGGTTCTAATAGTTATATATTTCTTATATATATGCGTGGATGTGTGTTCGACTAACCCTTTTGCAGCGAAAGTTAGTCGCTATCTCCCATGGCACCAAGAGCATTTTTTTGTATTCAAATGTTTTTAGATTTGTGTGTTGTTTTAAATTTTGGTTTGGTTGTAAGGCATATGTAAAGGGCGCTGCGACTTCAATCCTACGAAAAGGAAAGTCGCACTGGTTTCCCTAGCCTTTTATTTCAATTCTTGCTATTTCCTTTTCAAGATAAATTGTAAGCTTCAAAAGAAGCATAGGTCCAATGTAATAGAATTAGAATTTCCATAAAGATGGAGCAAGGAGCCTTTATCCATGGGATGGAGCTGGAGGCGACCAAACCAAGAAGGTGGTTCTATGGAGACAGAGCTGTGGGAGATAGTGGCATTGTTTGAATGCCTATATTTCATTTTAGTTTTTTGTTTTATGTGCTTGGTTTGTGATTGGCGTATAATACATTGTTGCATGCACGCAAAACAAGTTTTCTAAAATAAAATTCAAAAACCGTTTTCAACACATTAGTAAACATTAGATGTTTATGGGAAGTGTGTAGAAACAGATTTTCTCAAAAAGCAAAATCCTTTTTACTAAATCTAGTGGGAGAGGGTCTTATTAATTACACCCACGATCTTCCATTAACGGTTCACTGTAAGATGAGTGGTGCATTCTGTGTCACCTCGCCAGGGGTGATCATTCCACACGGAGGGTGCATTACTCATTGGTTACTAGATGTGAACTTCTTTTGATAGGATCAATCAGACGTGTTAGAGGGTGACCACCACACGGAGGCGCTACTTGAGACGGTTGTGATTGGAACCTAGTTAATGGTATACACTAGCTAAGCTATGGATAAGGGATCCCACACGGGGCATTATTCAGAAACTTAGAGATCAAATAGGTTCGGAAGTCATAACTTGTTTTGCAAGAGTTGCATAGCGGATAAGTTATGATAAATCGAAAGATCGAACATTAACCACCACACGGAGGCTTTATTCTTTCGTTTCGATATTTCGGCGACTTTGTTTTAAAAATAAGAGTTTTAAAAAGGATTCTTTTATTTCAAACTGTCAAATTCTGATATCCATAATTATTTTGTTTGATTTTCAATAATCATAATGTCTGGATCTGCATTTAGTCCACTTGCCACCATACTCACTCAAAATAAATTAACTGGAAACAACTACACTGAATGGAAATGTAATCTTGATATCGTGTTAACTGCGGAGGATCACATATATGTCCTCACCACCCTAAGACGCGAGTTCGACAAATGGAAGAAGTCAAATGGAATGGCTCGTTGCTACATTCTGGCCTCAATGGCTGATGTGTTGCAACACCAATTCCAATCGAACGACTCTGCCAGTGACATTATCACATCCCTGAAAAAGATGTTTGGGGAGCATGGCAGGCCTGCCAGACAGGTAGCCATGCAGAAGATAATGAGTGCAAAGATGTTGGAAGGGACTCCAGTCAAAGAACATGTTTTAAAAATGATTGGTTATTTAAACGAGCTGGAAACCCTAGGTGCCAAGATCGATGCACAGACCCAGGTTGATATGATCCTCAATTCGCTGTTGCCTTCATTCGCTCAATTTAAACTTAACTATAATATGAATCAAATGAATTTTTCAATGAGCGAATTGATGAGTTCTCTTTTGGCAGCGGAAGGGGTGATCAAACCTGGGATCAACATTTTGAATGTTGAGAAAAGAGCTTCCTCTTCCCGATCTACACCGAAAGGAAAGAAAGGGAAGAAGAAGGCTGGCATTGGTGGTTCAAGTGTTGGACCGGTCCCTAAGATTGCAAAATCTAAGGGAAAAGGTAAGGGCAAAGGGAAGGTGGGTGGCCAAGGCAAAGGAAAGTGTTTTCAATGCGGCGACAAGGGCCACTGGAAGAGGAACTGTCCAGAATTCTTAGCTACAAGAGTTCAAGGTATGATTGAATCACATGTGATTGAAGTAAGTTTTATTACGGATACTTCAAACACTTGGTGCATTGATTCTGGTGCGACTAACCATATCTGTAATTCGTTGCAGGGGTTCAGATCAACCAGGAAATGCAGTGATGGGGAGATCGTGCTTACTCTAGGATCTAGCGCAACTGTATCTGCAGTTGCTATAGGGGTCGTAGTTTTAGAATTTCTAGACAATAAAGTTTTGGTTTTATCAGATGTACTTTACGTCCCTTCAATGAGACGTAATTTAATT
Organism: Hydrangea macrophylla; assembly: GCA_033977485.1. Taxonomy (NCBI): domain Eukaryota; kingdom Viridiplantae; phylum Streptophyta; class Magnoliopsida; order Cornales; family Hydrangeaceae; genus Hydrangea; species Hydrangea macrophylla. The sequence continues at coordinate 12,665,437 of CM066989.1, forward strand.
TCAGTTTCTAATTTAACGAATAATGGTTATTCCTTTCATTTTGGAACTGAAGTTGTTATTAAAAGAAAAAGTTCTTTTATTTGTTCTGGTATTAAATCAAATGGTTTGTATGTGATTACTCCTAATATTTCTAAAGACTCTAATATGGAACTTAATAACTCAGTGGTAACTGTACTATCTAAAAGAAAGGAACCTTCCACTAATCCAACAACGCTTTGGCATATGAGGCTTGGCCATATCAATCTAAATAGGATTGGCAGACTAGTCAAAGAAGGGGTCTTAGGCGATTTGGTTCTAGAACCAATGGAAGTCTGCGAGTCTTGTTTCGAGGGTAAGATGACCAAAAGGCTCTTTCCTACAAAGGGAAATAGAACCGATGCATTGTTGGAATTAGTTCATACTGATGTGTGTGGACCAATAAATATTAGAGCAAGGGGTGGTTATGAGTATTTCATAACATTTACTGATGACCACTCCAGGTATGGATATGTGTACCTAATGCAGCACAAGTCTGAAGCCTTTGAAAAGTTCAAAGAGTTTAGGGCTGAAGTGGAGAAGCAATTGGGCACACATATCTAGGCCATTCGATCTGATCGAGGTGGCGAGTACCTCTCTAATGAGTTTATTGATCACCTCGTACAGAATGGGATTCTGTCACAGTTGACTGCACCTGGTACGCCTCAGCAGAACGGTGTAGCGGAGAGAAGGAATCGGACTCTTTTAGACATGACTAGGTCAATGATGAGTTATTCGGAGTTGCCATTATTCCTTTGGGGTTATGCTTTGGAAACCGCTGCGTACATACTAAATCTAGTACCAAGCAAATCTATTCCCAGGACACCACAAGAGATGTGGATTGGGCGCAAGCCTTCTTTGCAACATCTCCGGATATGGGGGTGTCCGGCACATGTGCTGAAAGGAAAGATGAGCAAGTTGGATTCTAGATCGGAAGTATGTTACTTCGTAGGGTATCCAAAGGGTACTTATGGATGGTATTTTTATGATCCAAGAGAGCAGAAAGTGTTTGTTAGTACGAATGCTGTTTTCTTGGAGGATGACTATATCATGAACCATAAACCTAAGGGAAGGATAGATCTTAGAGAGATAGAAAGAGAGCCCTCAGTCCAACCCATAGTTGATAATGATATAAATCAAGAAAATACCACTTCTTCACCCATTTCCGCACCGGTACCTCGTCGTAGTGGGAGGATTATCAGCCAGCCTGATAGATACATGTTCTTAGGAGAAGTTTTTGAAGCTGTCTCCATAGAATCTGAATCTGATCCTGCCACATACGAAGAGGCAATGGCTGATGAAGACTCGGCTCATTTGATTAAAGCTATGAAGGCTGAATTAGAATCTATGGATTCTAATCAGGTCTGGAATCTTGTAGAGCTTCCAGCCAATATTAAACCCATTGGCTGTAAGTGGGTCTACAAGAGGAAAAGAGGATCTGATGGAAAGGTTGAAACCTTTAAGGCTAGGCTTGTAGTGAAAGGTTATACTCAAAGGGAAGGCATTGACTATGAGGAAACCTTCTCGCCGGTAGCCATGCTCAAGTCCATCAGAATACTCTTATCCATTGTTGCATGCCTAGATTATGAGATCTGGCAGATGGACGTCAAGACTGCATTCTTGAATGGAAATCTTGAGGAGGACATCTATATGCAACAACCAGAAGGGTTCATAGCTGGTCAGAAAGGTAACTTGGTATGCAAGTTGCAAAAGTCCATTTATGGGCTTAAGCAAGCATCCAGAAGTTGGAACATCCGATTTGACCAAGCGGTCAAGTCGTTTGATTTCATACAGAATCTGGATGAACCTTGTGTATACAAGAAGAGTGAAGGGAAAGTGGTGGCCTTTCTTGTGCTTTACGTTGACGACATTCTACTCATTGGAAATGATGTAGCGGCATTGTCAATGGTCAAGGTTTGGTTAGCTAGTACTTTCGATATGAAGGATCTAGGAGAGGCGAGCTATATTCTTGGGATAAAGCTTTTTCGGGATCGTAAGCGAAAGATAATGGGATTATCTCAAGCTGGTTATATCGATAAGGTGCTGACTAGGTTTTCAATGGATAATTCGAAGAAAGGTTTATTACCTTTCAGGCATGGTTTAGCGTTCTCCAAGGACCAGTGTCCAAAGACATAGGAGGAGAGGAATCGCATGACAGGAGTTCCCTATGCTTCGGCAGTGGGGAGTCTCATGTATGCGATGTTATGCACTAGACTAGATATCTGCTTTGCCGTAGGCATGGTTAGAAGGTATCAGTCGAATCTAGGTCCAGAGCACTGGACAGTCGTCAAGCACATTCTTAAGTACTTGAGAAGAACTAAAGATTACATGCTTATGTACGGTGGTAGTGAGTTAATTCCAGTGGAATACACTGACTCGGATTTTATGTCAGATAAAGATTCGAGGAAGTCGACGTCCGGTCATCTCTTTACCTTGGGAGGTGGTGCTGTCAGTTGGAGGAGCATTAAGCAGAAATGCATTGCAGACTCAACTACAGAAGCTAAGTATGTGGCTGCTTGTGAAGCCGCAAAGGAAGCTGTTTGGCTCAAGAAGTTCCTTATAGAGCTCGAGGTGGTACCAGCGTCACTGGCACCTATTACGCTTTATTGTGATAATAGTGGGGCAGTGGCTCAGTCCAAGGAGCCAAGGAACCACGGAAAGGGAAAGCACATAGAGCGGAAATATCATCTTATCCGAGATATTATTCAACGTGGAGATGTGACTGTCACCAAGATTGCCACCGCTGACAATCTTGCTGATCCATTTATAAAGGCCTTGCCGCAGAAGGTCTTTGATCGTCATCTAGATAGTCTAGGTCTCAGATGTAATCCTGTATGGTCTAGTGCAAGTGGGAGTTTGTTGGGTTTGTGCCCTCAAACCATAACTCTATGTATTAGACGTTAGCATTTTAATATATGGATATCAGCTTTACATTTTATGATGTATGTTTCTTTCATGAGATGATTGTTTAATCCATAAGTATCATAGTAAGTACTCCGTGTGTGTATGAGATACATACAATGAGATACGAATTACTATTCTTTGATACTTAAAGCTTGTCACAGTGGATGATGAGACTGGATATCTCATCAGGTATACACTGTAGCATCATTAACTACCATTGGATGGAGTGATAAATCTCAATCACTAGAGTGTGACTCTTGGTTAGTATGCTAGTGCTTATAGTGCATTGACGGACCTGAGCTTTCCTTTTGACATTCAAAACTGTCAAACAGTCGATAGGAACTCATAACTTGTATAAGGTACGTGTTCTCAATCTTGAGACGATTATGAACACAGACTGTGGACATAGATGCTTTGACTTACCAATCAGTGAGGTCTATAGAAGATCAACACCTGGGTATCTTGGGTATGTCATGTTCACGGGGTTGTGAACATATATTGTCAAGATAGAATCTACCTTCTGATACAGAGTAAGCATTCCCTTGAGAATGTCACCAAGTTGATTACTGAGAACTGCAGTCTTGTTGATAATAGTTATCGACATGTTTGGTAATCATGAGAGTTGAATGGGACTCAAGGAATACAAGAAGTAATCATGATTCAGGTTGACAATAACAGTTATCCGACTACCTGAATATGATTATGAATGCTGACGGTAGAGGGACATTAGTACACCATGCAAGTCTAGTCATCGCTTCGAATATGTTCTTTTGAGGTGGAGTAAACGTTAACTGACCAGTTAGTTAGTTTGCTGATCAAAGAGTTTGGTCATGGTAATTAACAAACTGGTCTGAGCCTACAATAAAGATCCTAGGAGGTCCCACTCTTAGCTCCGCCAGGATGCTTGGAAAGACACTTGAGGAAGCTGTCAAGACAAGTTCGATCGATTGAAGTATGTTCGATCGATTGAAGTCATGGCAGGTTCGATCGATCGATCGAGAATGGTTCGATCGATCGAAGGTTCGATCGATCGAAGTCACTTCGATCGGTCGAAGTTTAGGTCGGTTCTGGAAATCTATAAATAGGGCAGCTGCGTTCTGGAAAAAGTTGATCGTCGTTTTTTTACGCAGAAGCTGCAGAAACTATAATAGTCTGACCAAACCTTCCTATACTCTATATTAGGGTTCCCACCAACCCTAGTCTTTTCGGCAGGCATCCGCAGGAGTCATAAGGGTGAAGATCATCTAGTGGGGGCATCTGAAAGTTGAAGTTCAGAATTGGGTTCAAGACACTAAGGTATAACTCTTGTCCCCTATGCTAGTACGCATCTATGGAATTGACGGGTAGTAAATTCTGGGACACCAACAAATTTTGTAACTTGACCTATTTCCGCTACACGTTTAAAACTTAATTTAAACCTGTTTTTCCATCAGTGAGATCGTCGTATAGATTGCCCCGACCCAGAGCGGCCGCCACACATGTCCTTGACGATGTGTAAAAAGGTGTGGGCTTTGGTGAGGACATTTAATTTTGGGACTTGGTATGAGTGGGAGGGAAGTTGGAGAATTTCGACGATGTTATCTGGGTTGAGGGTGACGTCGTGGCCATCTATTGTAGTGGAGATAAAGGCGTGTTGGCTGAGGGATTGTTTATGGTAGCGGAGGTTTTGGTAGAATAGGCGGACGAGACGGGGATAACTAATTAGGTCGGGGTTTCTAAAGTATAGCTGTGGGGCCAATTTACGGGCTACTAGGTTATTATGGCCCCACTTGGCGTCTTTATCAGACGCGAAATAATCAGCGTCTATTGCAGCCTCGTGATTCAGGCCGCGGTTTACGTATTTGGGGCCTAAGTCGTTGGGGTTAGGGTCGTCTGGGGGCGGTGGTGGAGAAGGGCCAGTCTGTTTTTCTTTTCCTTTTGACTTTTTCTGGGCCGGTTGGGAAGAAGAAGCGGATCGTACGGGTCATTTTGTCATTGTTTGAAAAGGGTGGTACGAATTTTTAGAAAAATTTGAAAATGTGGGCTTTAAAATAAGGATATGCCCAGAAAAAGAAAAAGAAAGGGATAGAGGGAAAGGACACCTGCAAAGAGAAACGTCCTGTAGACACCCTATTTTGTCGGCTATCAGATTTAGGAGACCATAGCTTGGTGGTTCACAATGATCGAAAAAGACTCAAAAGGACTCTTGGAAGTCAGCTCTATCTCTCAGAATGCTCAGAATGACCAAAATGTCCCTGAAAGCCCGAAAACACCCAGATTTGGCCCCAAAGTTCTGAAAACATGCTACGTCATAAGAAAAGTGATAAAATGAGTTTTTAAGAAAAATTGAATGAAATCGTCAGCTCCCAGAGACCCCCAGAAGTCCCGAAAGTTCCCAGAAAGTCCCCGTTGACCGGTTTGACCAAGGTTTGACCAAGTTTGACCAAGTTTGACCAAAATCGTCCAAATTCACCCGAATCATTCTAAATCATGATAAAAGTATTAAAACGAGTTCCAAAAGAAAATCGAGCGAAAACGTCAGCTCCCGGGAACTCCCGGAGGTTTCCAGAACTTCCCGGGAATCCCAGGTTTGACCAGTTTGACCAGAATTTGACTTTGGAACCGGGGCACCAAAATAATTTTCAAACGTTTTTTATGGATACTAGAGGCCAATAACTTTCCAACGGTATATCGCACATAATTTCTGGATTTAAAACGAATTTATTATGAATTTCCAAAGGCGAAAAAGGCGATCAAATCGGCTTTTATCACGAATACCGCAAAATTTTTCAAAGTGACCTATCCCCGAACTATTGTTTATGTATAGTAGACTCCATTACCTTTTCAACGGTATATCACAACCTCAATTTGGAGTTCATACGCATTTTTTGTGAATTTCGGACGAAATAGGGCCTTTTTGCGAATACCGGAACTTCAGGGGGCCTAAACAGCATTATCTGGACGAAGGAGGAGCAGTGCCGCCGCGGCACTCTCCCCCAGAACAGTGAGTTTTTGTAATTACTTTTGGGATCCCATTTTGATTAATTAAAAACCAAAACGACGTAGTTTCATGATTTCAGATGTTTGGGACCAATAGGAACACTTCTAAAACCCCAAAACCACCCCAAGTTGGCCTATATAAACCCCCCATTGCTCTTCATTTTAGGGGGGCCAAGTGCAAAATCTTGAAAAGTTGTAGAGAAGAAGAGAGATAGAGATAGGTTTAGAAGAGAGAAAAGGAGCTTCCTCCTACTATTTTGCTATAGAAAGTGAGTTTTAATCTTGTGTTCTTCCATTATCTCCCTTATACTTCACATCCCAAACATCCCCAATCACCATTCTTGAGCATTCTTGAGTTAGGAAGCTACTTCCATGTCTAAATATCAAAATCTATGAGTGAAACACCAAGCTACAAGTCCAAAATCACATTGATTATCATCTATTGATTTCTATTTACTTGCTTGTTCATATTATGTTCATCTCTTCTTACCTCATTTCTTTTTTATTTTTCTTTATTTACTTACTTGTTCTTCATCATCTAAATGATGACATGAAGTTTGAGGTGAGTGAATCCTTATGGATAGTAGCTCTTGACCTCAAAAACATGTTTGATAGATGATGATCATAACTTTAATACCTCCAAGGTATTCTTGAAGTGTATTGAAGTTATGTTCAAATAAAATAAATCTCTCCAACAATCTTGGAGGTTCTTGATGATGAGTTTGATGTTAATATTCCAAGAGGTCATAATCTCCATTTGATGTTGAAAATATACTTTCAAAACCTCTATTTCAAAACTCCTCTTAAAACCCCTCATTTCAATCTCAAGAAAAGAAAACTCTAGTTTTTCCAAAGCTTTCAAAACAATGAGTCAAAACAGTGAGTAATCCAAGTTCAAAGATTTTTCTAGAACTCAATATTCAACATATGGATGCAAGGCCACTTGGGAAGTATTCCTAACTCATTGGAGAACACCCATGATTTTTTGGTTTGACTTGGAAGTACTTGGAAATGGTCCATTTGGATCCCAACATTCCTTCCAGACATTCTATTTTTGCTGTCACAGCAGCTAGGTCCACTTCCAACCTCTTTTTCAGAAAACCTTTTCAATAGGTGTGGTCCTAACTTATTTTTTCCTTACACTTCAATGTCTTAGGAAACTTTCTGTATAAAATGGACCTCTAGATCATTCGTTTTGCATTTTCTAAGATTTTTCAACATTTCTGTCGACAGTACGGACTCTGTTTCTGAATGACCTTCATTGCTTATATGATTTCTCTCAATATGTGATAGTTATTAAATATTGGTTTTTTGGGTTGTGTTCTAGACACAATAAGGAACATCTCCATAAAAAATCATGCATTGAAAACATTCCTAACCCCTCTTTTCAATTTCCCAAAGATCTAGTCACTATTCTGTCCACTATTCACAGCAAGCACATTTTAACTTTCATTCTTTGATTTGATGCTTATATGCATTCCAAATTAGTTCATATCTTAGGAAGTAGTTCATACTACATTTTTACATATCCCATGTTGATTTCATCCATCCATTCATACACATTTTAGACTTCTAAGTCATTCTAGGAATCCATGAACACAAAGCACACTACAACCTTGGCACATTCTAGATACATACATTGCATCCATGCAAAGATTTGGGGTTTTTGTAACTCCTAATCTAAGAAGATTATAAGGAATGATCATGATCACACGTTCATGCTCCCCTCGATCTAATCTTCCTTTCTCATCCGTCCCGGGGATTGAGAGATCTTCTTTTCTAAAAGATTAACATGCATCATACTAGCTTGCTAAGCATATTTTACTTTCTTTGATTTATTTGTTTCAAGAACAATTCATGTCCCCTTTTAGATTAGGAAGTCTTGATTATTTGACACATGATTAGACGATTTTTCCCAGGTTTATTTGTGTGATCTTTCACTTTACATTGCATGATATTTGGCGTAGATCTTATGAATGATATCTTATCTTTTGATCTTCCAATTTCAATCTTTCTTATGTGATGTAATATACTATCATAGTATTAATTGTCGAACCATACATAGTATAAGATGATTATTTGGATGCTAATTGAGGCCCGTCGAAAGATGGGGCGAGTTGAGGGTGTTTTAGTCATGACAAAGGCTCCTTCCTCTCTCGTACCAAAATCCCGAACCAAGTTCTTTGGTTATGAAGGGCCGGTGCCCTTTATCCATTTGGGTGAGTCAAAATTAGGTTTCTTGGTTCCTTAAAGACCAAGTGGCGACTCTGTATCTGTTTTCAACAGACCGTTTTCTTTCTTTGATCCAAATCAAATTTCAAAAACAAGTTTCAAAACATAACAAAGAGGTGGAATGCCGGGTGTTCACACGTCTCGGCAAGGGACACAATCAATAAATAATTTACAGTTTTAAAAAAAATTAGGGTTCACGAGGGAACACCCAGCAACTGTGAGAAGAGCCGATCCCTTCCCACCCACTGTCCCGACAAGGGCACACACTTTGCGGTCGAGTCACGGGGTACTCGCCGCGTGTTTAATTAGCATTGTAAATAAGGAAATAGGTAAATGACGCGTACGTCGAAAGCAGTAATCTGAATGTCTAGTAGAATGTTCGAGAGTTAGTTTGAACGTCATGGTAGTTCGAAAGTCATATAGTTAAAGTTGTGTCTAGGACTATTCAAAATTGAATTCTATGTCACAACTGTGAGTTGAAATTCTAATTTGTCAAATGTTCATTCAAATTCAGTCATAGAGTCACACCATCCCGACTATGAAAACATGTTTGCAAGATAGACCTGTATTGTTTATAGGGTGGAATAGTTGTTAACAATGAACCCAACTACGTTGATTGCGTATCTAAGTAATAACTTCGTGCTATAGGCAATTAATTTTCTAAATGCGGTTGTAGAATGTCACTGTTATTGAGAATTTAAAATGATCATAGGATAAGAACAATTTCTATACAGGTCAATTTTACTTTGATGTGTAGGTTATGATAATGCTTTGAATTGACCAGAATCACAACTTTAAAAACTAATATATATGCGTTAGTAAAAGAAATGGAATAACAGTTGAATATCTTAACTATGATTCAAGTTTGTGAATTAAATAAGTGAAAACTTTAGGTGTACGTGTGAGAAGTCATGTCTCTGGGCATACGTATCTATATAAGCATATTTACCAAACACCCTAATTCACTTCCTCATAATTTATCCGATGCTACGGTTGTGAATAATTGGTATAAACTTAGAATTAGGGTATTTGTGGAAATGGGTAAAGGAATGTATATCCACATATCTATTTATAAATATGTATGTGAATTTAAAGAAATGGCCTCCTAAACTTTCAAATGTTTGATCAATCCAAAATGCGCACACATATTGGTTAGAGGAATAAACCAGTGAATGGGTGTCAATACACCCATGCATTGAAATGTGTATGTGTATATGTAGAGCTTTAATCAATAGGTCTCAATCAGTTTCGTTTACTCAAGCCCTAACCCAGTCTTGAGTGCGAATTGACCCACAAACCCTGAATTCTCCACCCTACTGCGATCTAATCAACCAGGCTTCGTAATATCTGTATTCTATACATCCTAACTTTGTCTGTGTATCAAGTAATAATGATGTGCATAGACCTATGGAGGGCATGTGACAATCCCAAAACCCAGGCCCTAAACACCATAAAAATTGTTAAACCAAGGATAGGGGCATGGGTCTTGGACATCTAATACGTGTATGTCTATATCTGTGCGTGGATCTGGGTCAACGTATCAGTAACTATATAAATATATGCCTAAAAATTGAATTCCTCATGTTTTTGAAAGCGATGGAAGCATATATTGAAATTGGTATCCACACCACTGATCACAACATTTTACTCAAAACAGAAAACTATATGCAGCAGCTGAAATCAATTGTACTTAATCTGTATAGCCCAAATGTGGACATAAGAAAATCCCTAATTCAATCTCAGCATGAACGAACATATGAGCTCAATTAGTTTAGGGTATAAAATTCATGTTAAGTGTTAATTAGGAATTAGAGCATGTGAACTGAGTTTAGGGTTTTAAATTGTAGAACTTGATATAGATGTATACCGAAGACTGTGAGTATCAAAACCCCCAAACCCTAATTTCAACAGTAATCATATGTGAATCTATCTTTAGGGTTTCAAAAGAAACCCCGAAATTTGGCCCTAAAATCGAATCCTGGTGTGATTATGTGTGAATCCATGCGTGTATTGATATGCATAAATATATGAGTATGTGTACGGGCCTATATGGATATAGGTGGGTATATTACCTGCGATGACGGGTTCAAGATAGGGGGGGTTGTGGCCTCGGCTTTGGTAGATGATGATGATGCGGCGGCGGCGGTTTTGTTGATTCGGCGGCGTGGTGGTGATGGACGGTGATGATGATGGCCGGTGGTTGTGAGGGGTGGTGGTTCATGGAGGAGAGGAAGAGAGTGTCGCCGTGAGGGAGAGAAACGAAGAGAGAGAGAGAGAGAAAAGAATTCTGAAGAAAATTAGGGTTCAGCCCTATATATAAGGGAAGGGCAACCTCGCGCGAGCGGATCCCTCCGTGAGGAAAAGCTGAGGCTTTGTTTTGCGTTTGTAAAATATTTTCTTTAAGTGTCACTTTCGCTCGCGCGAACCGCTCCAACGACCTATTCGCTCGCGCGATCTGAGGCGCGAGCGGATACTGCGGCTCCAATTTCTTTACTTTAACAAAAATTTATAAGTCAAAAACGTCGCTCGAGCGGGTCGCGACAGCGAGAATCCTCGCGGGCGCGAATCCTATCGCTAACAGAAGCTGAGGCTTCTTTTGAGAAGCTTCAAAATTTTTGACTGAGGGCCAATCTCGCATAAGCGAGCCGCGCGAGCGATCTCTCGCGCGAGCGGGCCGCGCGCGCGAGATGCTAATTTCTCATTTTTCTTTTCTGTTTTCTTGTATAAATGTTCCATAATTTAAAATTGTCATCTTTTGGGTTTTTAAACGCTCAGACATTGGCCAAAAACTGCTAAATAGTGTACAAAATTAAAAAAATTTCTAACTAAAGCTTGGGTTGTCTCCCAAGAAGCGCTAAGTTTTACGTCGCTAGCTCGACCGATGCATGTGCTCAGTCGAGATAGACCGGATCAACCAGATCTATAGATTCGATTTCTCTTTCATCTGTCTCCTCGGTTCGGTACGGCTTAAGCCGTTGTCCATTTACTTTAAACGATGTTCCACCGTTCGTATCTTGAATTTCAATTGCCCCATGCGGGAACACTTGCGTTATTGTAAACGGACCGTCCCATCGGGACCGTAGCTTACCTGGGAATAATCTTAATTTTGAATTAAATAACCATACGCGTTGTCCAACTTTGAAATTCTTTCTTAAAATCATTTTATCGTGGAAAGATTTAGATCGTTCTTTGGAGATTCTCGAATTTTCATACGCTTCCTTTCTCAATTCTTCAAGTTCTTGCAATTGAAGTTTACAATGACAGCCTGCCGCTTTTATATCTTGGTTAAACGTTTTTACGGCCCAATAGGATCGATGTTCGAGTTCCACCGGTAGGTGGCACGCTTTTCCAAATACTAGTCAGTAAGGAGACATCCCAATAGGAGTTTTAAACGCTGTACGGTATGCCCAAAGCGCATCGGTCAGTCGTTGTGACCAATCTTTACGGTCTGGACGTGCCATTTTTTCTAATATACTTTTGACCTCTCTAATAGACACTTCCACTTGGCCTTGGGTTTGCGGATGGTATGCGGTTCCTACTTTATGGGTGACAGAATATTTTCGGACTAGGGCTTCGAAGTAACGATTACAGAAGTGTTTACCCCCATCGCTTATAATTGCCCGTGGCGTACCGAATCGACAAAATATGTTATCTTTTATAAATTGAACCACAACTTTATGGTCGTTGGTTCTTGTCGCCACTGCCTCCACCCACTTAGAAACATAGTCGACCGCGACTAAAATATATTCGAAACCACAAGACAAGGGAAACGGACCCATAAAGTCGATGGCCCAAACGTCAAATATTTCTATAATAAGGATTGGGGTCATGGGCATCGCATCACGATGTGACATGTTACCTGTTTGTTGACAACGTACGCAGTTCTCACAGAATTCATATGCGTCTTTAAATAGTGTTGGCCAATATAACCCACTTTGGAAAACTTTAGCAGTCGTTCGACGGCCACCAAAGTGTCCTCCGCATTCTAGAGAGTGACAAAAGTTTAATATAGAATTGAATTCACTTTCCGGAATGCAACGTCGTATAATTTGATCAGAACAGTGTTTAAGTAACAATGGGTCATCCCAATAATAATGTTTAATTTGAGAAAAGAAACGATCTCTGTCTACACGGGACCACGTAGGTGGGATAAATCCCATAGCTGAGAAATTGACGATGTCACTGAACCACGGACGATTTACAGTAGATATCGCAAATAATTGCTCGTCCAGAAACGAATCCTTTAGAGGGGTAATATCGTTTGATTCTATAAGAATTCGTGACAAGTGGTCAGCTACAACATTTTCAGAACCCTTTTTATCCCGTATTTCATAATTAAACTCTTGCAGGAGTAAAATCCATCGGATTAACCTAGGTTTCGTTTCTTTCTTATTCAGCAAATGACGCAATGCCGCATGATCAGTATAAACGATGACTTTTGAACCCAATAAATAAGAGCGGAATTTGTCGAGGGCAAACACAACCGCAAGTAATTCTTTTTCAGTTGTTGTGTAGTTCAATTGCGCGTCATTTAGTGTTTTACTCGCATAATAAATTACGTGAGGAATTTTATTCACTTTTTGCCCCAAAACAGCTCCAACGGCATAGTCGGAAGCATCACACATCAATTCAAACGGTAATGACCAATCAGGGGATTGGATTACCGGAGCCGTGGATAGTAAGGTGCGCAACGTTTCAAAAGCCTTCAGACAGTCATTGTCAAAGACAAAAGGAACATCCTTGGCAAGCAGGTTGCACAAGGGCCGTGAAATTTTACTAAAGTCTTTGATAAATCGTCTATAAAAACCGGCGTGACCTAGGAAGGAATGGATCTGACGAATTGATGATGGCGGTGGAAGTTTGTCTATTAACCCAATTTTTGCTTTATCAACCTCTATACCTCTCTTGGAAACAACGTGACCCAAGACTATTCCCTCTTGAACCATGAAATGGCTCTTCTCCCAACTTAATACCAAATTTGCTTCCTCGCACCGGGCGAGGACTTTCGTAAGATTTCGAAGGCATTCATCAAATGTAGGTCCGAAACACAGAGAAATCGTCCATAAATACTTCGAGAAATTTCTCCACCATATCCGAAAATATTGCCATCATACACCGTTGAAAGGTTGCCGGTGCATTGCACAAACCAAACGGCATTCGACGGTAGGCAAAGGTTCCAAAAGGACATGTGAATGTCGTCTTTTCTTGATCATCGGGATAGACGGGCACCTGGTTGTACCCAGAGTATCCATCTAAGAAACAATAATAACTCTGACCGGACAGACGTTCTAGGATTTGATCAATAAATGGGAGAGGGAAATGATCCTTACGAGTCATCGTGTTAAGTTTTCTATAGTCAATGCAAACCCGCCAACCGGTAGTTTGACGGGTGGGTATAAGGACTCCCTTTTCGTTGGGTACAACCGTGATACCTGATTTCTTTGGGACAACCTGAGTTGGGCTGATCCAATTACTATCGGAGATCGGGGTATATAATACCGGCATCTAAGAGTTTTATAACTTCCTTCATAACCACTTCTTTCATGTTAGGATTGAGACGTCGTTGCATTTCCCTAGATGGTTTAGCATTTTCTTCTAAATTTATTCTATGCATGCAGACTGACGGGTCAATTCCTTTTAGATCAGCGACCGTCCATCCAATCGCCTTTTTATGATTACCTAGAACCTGTATTAGTTGTACTTCCTGAATTTCAGTTAAATTTGACGCGATTATAACAGGAAGGGTTGCGTTAGTCCCTAGGAATGCATATTTTAAAGAATCCGGCAGCGGCTTAAGTTCGAGTGTTGGAGAACACTGAATGGATGGTAAGGCCGGTTCATGTGCAAGAGGCGGTAAAGCTTCTATTTTAGGTTTCCATGGAAGTGCATTGGTTGTATTTACTGATTCCAATAGAGTATTTACATCTTCAATATTTGTGTCAATGTTGAAATCATTAAAATTGAAATGTGATAAGCATGCTTCCAACGCTTCCTTAGTCAACATAAAAGGCACTGCCTCTTCTACTAATTCGTCTAATAAGTCTATGGCATAGCAATCTGCCTCTTCATCATCTCTATATGGCTGATTAGATGCATTGAAGACGTTAAGACGCACGGTCATGTTACCAAAAGTTATATCCATCACACCAGTCCTACAGTTAATAATTGAATTAGCCGTAGCTAGGAAAGGGCGTCCTAGAATGACTGGAACTTGTTTACTAGCATCTAGGACGGGTTCGGTGTCTAGTACGATAAAATCGACCGGATAATAGCATCTATCAACTTTGACCAATACATCCTCTACTACCCCCCGTGGAACTTTAATTGACCTATCGACTAATTGTAAGGTGGCTGCAGTCGGTTTCAATTCTCCTAAACCCAAATGTTCATAAACTGAATAGGTTATCAAATTCACACTCGCACCTAAATCAAGAAGAGCCCGGTGAATGTATTTATCACCAATGTGACAAGCGATGGTTGGAGTACCCGGGTCTTTATATTTGAGAGTGTTAGTGTTAAACAGGGAAATAACCTTTTCTGTTAGGAACACTTTCTTAGATAAATGGTTTCTAGACTTCCTCTTCTGAGTGCATAGATCCTTTAAGAACTTAGCATACGGGGGTATCTGTTTAATCGCATCTAGTAGGGGAATATTGATTTTTACTTCTTTAAATATTTCAAGTATATCTTCCGGTTTCGTGCTTTTTCTAGTGAAGTGAGCCGGGGCTTCCCCGCTCGGTGGAAATGGCATCCTAGGCACATAATCGGAAGGATTTACTGCTTTAGATGTTTTATTTGATATCAAAGGATTAGCGTCTTTTGAAACTGGAGTAGAATTCTCTTCCTTTTCACCCTTTTCCTTTTCTTTACCTTTATCTTTTCTCACCTCGGGAGGAGGTACGACCTCCTCAGGACGTTCAGTTGTCCTTGTCGAAACAGCGTTAACTTGATCACTCGCCGAATTCACCTCGTACTGACCTTTAGGATTTTGCACAGGTTGACTTGGTAATTTTCCCTCATTACGTCGATTCAATGTATTAGCTAATTGTCCCATTTGGGACTCTAATTTCGCTATAGATTACGTATGGGAATTTACAAGTTGAGACTGTGATTGTGATTGGGCCTCTAAGGCTTTTAATGATGCCAACACACTCTCTTCGAAAGTTTTTTCCCTAGGAGGATTAGCGCGGAAGGGAGGCTGTTGGTATTGACTTTGTTGTGGTTTATACGCATTAGGAAAATTGGTCGTATCGGGTTTGGAATACGGTTTCTCACTATTGGAGTTCCATGAAAGGTTCGGATGAGGTCCCCATGTCGTGTTTGGTTTATACCCCGTGGGGTTATAATTTGGTCGTTGGAACTGTTGAACCGCATTTATATGTTGTTCTACAAATTCCGGGAACTGGGATGCGGACGGACATGCTAATGTTGAATGTGACGAATCTGAGCATAACTGGCATACTTCAGCAGAAGGAGGTGGGCCTTGCATGCGGCCCATCATCATAAGTTGGTCCATTTTTCTGTTTAATTCTTGAATTTCATACGAATGATTAGACTCAACTTTTGCCTCTCTTTTTGGATTAGGTAGAAGGTGTCCTTCAGGTCGTACGGATACCGTTTGATGCATAGAGTTTTCATTTAATGTTTCAAATATCTTCCATGCTTCATCGGCACTTTTGTGGAGGAACGTCCCCGCACAAATAGCATCGACGGTATTTCGAACGGTAGGAATTAATCCTTCATAAAAGACTTGCACCAGCTGCCATTTAGGTATCTGGTGATGAGGGCAAGAACGTAAGAGTTCTTTAAACTGTTCCCAAGTATCGTAAAGTGTCTCCCCATCTTGCATTGTAAAATTAGTTATTGATTTTCTAATTTGATTCGTTCTAGTTATGGGGAAGAATTTTTGTAGGAACGCAGTTTGCAACTCATCCCATGTTCTTATTGAATTTGGCTCCAACGATTGGAGCCAATACTTCGCTTTATCTTTAAGTGAGAACGGAAACAGGCGCATTTTTAATTCATCATCTGTTAAGTTCTGAATCTTTAAAGTCGCACAGATACCCAGAAATTCGCCTAGATGGTTATAAGGATCTTCCTTAACACGCCCGTGAAATGACGGCAGGAGCGTAATTGTTGAGGATTTGATTTCAAAATGAGCTGCCGTCACTTCCGGCAATGCAATACACGACGGTGGTGTGTAAGCAGTAGGAGTGAAATAGTCCTTTAATGGTGGTGGTGGGGGTATGTTAAGATTATCCCCCTCATTCTGATTGTTTCTATTATTCCGGTTATGTCCAAAATCGGCCATAGGAATAGGTTCGATTTTTATCGTTTTAGTTTTTCTTAAACGGTTAAGGGTACTACGGATTTCTGATTCAAACGAAGATGACGGTTCCGGCGTGGACTCGTCGTCTAACATCAACCGAGCTCTCGCAGCTTGGGTTGATGGCCTAAGGTCTCTAAGTGTGCGTTCAAGTTCGAGATTAAGCGGATTCAATTTAGGTTTAGTTGAACGAGTTCCAAACATAAACTACAGACCGACTCAATAAAACAAATAAGCTAGGCTAATAACCAAGCATACAAGCACACAAGACTAATATGATGCATGAAAGTATCCTGTAATGCAATGACTGCGTCAAGCCTAGTGCCCCGGGTTTCCTAGCTAATGCAATGCTCACTCCACACCTACCCTAATGCAAGTATTGCGTCACAGCGCCCTGACTTACAGTGGTTCGATGCGAAATTTAAATAACGGATTTACTTGGTGATTTTGAATTGATTGCAATTTATTTTATTGTTCAGGTCCGCGTAAGCTCCGTTGACGTGCACAGCTGCTCCACTCGATCTTGCTAGAATTGACGAATGAGATCTGTAGAAACAAGGATAATTTTAGCGACTCTAAAATAAAACTAAAAGCAAAGAAAATAAAAAGAAAACTAATATTTACTAACTAAGTAGATTATGATTCTAATAATTAACGGTAAAAATTATTTCAATCCCCGGCAACGGCGCCAAAAATTGATCGAGTCAGAATCAAGATGTAAAAGTATGCTTATTTATGCTTTACTTTCAAAAGATTTGTAGTGTGGAAAATAAAGATCGAACCCACAGAGATTGTTAACTTTTAATCCTTTAATTACTAAAATCTAATCTATCTAGTTATAAGAAAATCGGAAGTTGAATTGATTTAGGTTTTGATTATCACTACTAATTTAAACTATGAATTAAACTATGAAATTATGGAAATAAGATCTAGAATTAAATCTAAGTAAACTTGTATGCGAAATTGGAAATTGGTTTAAATATATGGAGATGGGATCTAGGATTACAAATCCACCACTAACTATGCATTGGGGGTCTACACTTCTTATTCTAAGTTCTATGTTTGGATAGTTATGATCTATTGTAGCTACAAGCCCAATAGTATCGTCAAGAAGATATCGTTAGTTTAATCTAAACATAATCCATCTACGGTTCACATGAATTATCTACCTATAACTAGGGTGTAGCATAACTCATCTTTCCTAAGCATGGATTATAAAAGAGGTAAACATCACAATCACATAAGCACCATTGTATGTAAATACTCCTATCAATCACAGAAATCAAGGACTATTGAGTTCAATAAGCATAAGGAAAAATCTAAGACAAGAATAGATCCAAAATACTCTTGATTATTAACATTAAAAACTGATTATATAAAATCCACCAACATACAATCACTATCCCAAAACATAAAATCTTAAAATAAAAAAAAACATAGAATCCCCCTTTACATAGCTAGGGTTTCGTTGAAACCCTAGATTAGGAGTTTAGTTGCTCATGACGGATGAAAGATTGAAGATTGAGTTGATGGAAGCCATTAGAGACCTTCAAGCTTTCTCTCTTCCTTCCTCTTGCCTTCAAAAGTGCTGAATGAATGTATTGGTGAATTTCTCTCAAGGTGTGTAACCCTTAAAAATCATAAAAACTAGATATATATAGAGTTTACAAGAGCTTATCCAAGCTTTTCTCTCCCGAACGGATTAAAACAGGTGTTATTTACAATCTGGACGTCTTCAAGCAGTTTTGTTTGCACAGGACTCTTCAGAATACTGAAATACGCAGCTTTGCTTTTTGTACAGATCAAGCGAGCGGGCCGCGCGAGTGCGACATTTGGGAGGTCGCGCGCGCGGATCGCGCGAGCGATTTTTGGGTTTTCGCGCCCGCGGATCGCACGCGCGATGTGTCTTTTTCTGCTTATTTCTTCTTGCTTTTTCACCTATTTTAACCTGATCTCCTTGTTTTCTTCTAAAACCTGATAGAAAATAGAAAATAAAGTAAAACTACCCAAAAACAAGATAAAAATGACTAACAACTGTGAATTGAGGCGTATAATTAGGATTTGTTCTCTCCCGATCACACCCCCAAACCTACATTTTGCTAGTCTTCGAGCAAAAAGAATAACATAAAACTACTAATAATAAAATTCCTAATCCATTTTCGTATGGATAACGATTGCACTTAGCCTGTGCAACAAGCCCTTTAAACCTCTAGGTGTCCCTAGTCGGACGAGTGAAGTCTCGTGAGGGTTCTCGTCAACAAGTCACCCACAACCATCTTTATTAACTTGTAAAGATTTTATTCAAAATTTTAAATATCAAAATATCACATCCTTTTCCGATAAAATCAACCTCAAATGAAACTTTAAAATTATCAAGAGTAAAAAAATCGTATGCCCTCCTACATTATGAAAAATAATCCGAAAACATATATCACCAGAATCAATAAAATATATCGAAGACTCGCATGTGTGTGAAATAGTAGTCAAGTGGATACACGGCAACTATGAACGTGAAATATAAATCAGATGACTATTTAATGATGCTTTGACTACAAATCTCACGTTGTCAATTACACTCTCAAAATAAATTCACTTCAAAACAGGTGTAAGCACTCATTTATATATATATATGCAAGAAAGAATTATTGTGAAAAACAAATAAATTTGCATACGACTCTCAACAACGTACGACACGACAGAAATAAAATAGTCTCATGAATTGATATCGATCGTCAAGTACATATTATTACTACCATGTTTAAACTTCCTTTTCCTTATCGGTCACATATCCAAATCATGTTTTCATAGAATCAACTAGGACTTTATACGGGTTGTAATGTTGGTCAAGGGTTAAGGCTTAGAAAAGAAAGGTAAAAGGGATGCAAAAAGTCCGTAAGTACCTAGGAATAGCCTTAATGTGTAACGCAAGGGCTTTACTACGACTAGTTATATCACTCTTTTTTTCTTTTCTTTATCTCTTTCAAGAGAATCATATCCTTTTTTTTCAATAACTATTTTCTCCCCCTTTTTTTTTTAGATCCTCCTTTTCTTTTACTACTCGATACATCATATTTTTTTTAGTCGTTTAATAGCCCAATTTCTTTATGAAAACTATTCTCTAACTACTTTTGGACATAGGGTAGGTAATATTTAATAGTGGCAAACTCCATATCGGAGTGGGAAAGATAATAGGTGAACAAAGAAATGGCTTATTTAATAAACGGCTCAAATGGGTTAACAAGGGATATAAAAATATATATAATGGGTCGGCCAAAGGTCAAAGGTATATTAGAACAGATGGCCTAGTGTCATTTTTTAAGAATCACATGATTTTTCAATGTTATGATATAAAAGGAAATAGAATTTTTCTACTTATAATTTTTTAAACATGGTAATTCTAATATTCACTCGACTTTCAATCAAAATGAAAAAAATAATGAGACTAATCAAGGAAATAATGCAATACGTCAAAGAGATTCGATAAATTTAAAACCCTCACAAAGAATGATAGGCTCAACAGCTCACCGGGTTTAGTCTCCACAATTTGACTATTTAGAAATCCAAGTTATATTATAGTTCAATGTTAATATGTATCCATATGACTACGTGCAGTGCAACAAGATATGCAAGTATAAGATATAAAACAATGATTCTAAGGATATACATTCTTAAGACATACTTTCATAGATTCGGTAGACATTTGATTATACACTCTCTTAATTCTCAAAATTTCAACGAAATCTAATTATCATAAAAAGGAATGCAATATTGAACAGTATTAAGAAACTTTTTTCATTTATTTATAGAACTACTAAAACATTTGTTTCTCTATTATTATTATACTTCTATTTTTATTTTGTTTTTATTTTTCTGTTTTACAATGAATTAAAAGAACTAACAAATGAATGAAATAACGAATAAAAGAAAACTAACACAAATATTCTGAAGTACGAAAATAAGAAAATATATACGAATGAAACGAAACAAAAGCACTAAAATGAAAATATCCATATACTCCCCCCAAAGCAAATCACTGGATGTCCCTATGCAGAGGGGAACATGATAATGACATGGATGTAGTCCGCATAGAAGATCACCAGGATGTCCACTCCACAAAAAATGTCGGACGGAGGCTGTACGCTAGATCGAAAGTACCAATCCACAAGCTCCCACTCCGGGTGCTCCGCAGGGTCGAACGGTGGGCCCACCTCATCAAAATCAGCATGTAAATCCGGACGCTCACCCTCCTCAATCTCCTCAATGACACTCGGACCCAAATCCACCCTATCATCCTCAGGACCGGAATAAGGCGCAAATATCGAAGCAATGTCCTCAGGGGACCAGTCAGGGTGACCCGGACGCTGTCGAACAACGTCCGGCACATAATCAGGTAGGTTCCTATATGGATAGGTAACCTCTGGCATAGGCACACTAGACTCAACAGGGTCAGATAAAGAAATAGCTACTAAAT
Source organism: Hydrangea macrophylla (assembly GCA_033977485.1). Classification (NCBI taxonomy): domain Eukaryota; kingdom Viridiplantae; phylum Streptophyta; class Magnoliopsida; order Cornales; family Hydrangeaceae; genus Hydrangea; species Hydrangea macrophylla. The sequence goes on from CM066989.1 coordinate 12,686,364, forward strand.
CTGAGACAACTCCCTCGTCGTCATCATCGGTCGAAGAATCGGCCGATTCAGACGAAGAAGACTCGGAAGATGTAGGGGGAGCGCCATAAGGCCCATCAATAACAGTAGGGTCATCGCCAAATAGGTCATCCTCGTCGGAAGAATCGGAACAGCTAAGAATGGGCATACGAGGATGACGACACCAGCCGGGATGACCGACCGGGCCGTCAGGTTTGGCTAGCCTAGGACTCAGTATAAGAGTATCAGAAAGCGAGCTGGAGTCAGAATGATAACTCGACTGACTCGGAGACCTATCAGGTGAAGTGGGAGGAGAAATCGGGTGGTCCATAATATGAGGATAGGATACAACTGAGATAGGAGGGTCGAGGTAACTATATGGATATAAGAAAACACAAAACCTGAAACCAAAAATTAAGTCACAAATTCACTTGATTAGTTGGAAGCATTAGAAACAAATAAAAGAAACGTTACTATATTCCTTCTTATGTAGTTATAATGAATGGCAAAGTGGTAACCGTGAGCAATGTCAGTTTGTATTAAAATAGAAATTCGGACAGAATGACCCCCAAACCGAAACCTAAGAGATTCTTGATATAGTGCATTGGTTGGTATAATAGCGGTGCAATACTATTTCAACGACAATTACTTCCAAATGAATATAAAAACAATATATATATAACCAATCATGAAAGTGAAACTGAAATTAAAGAGACGTTACGAATGTGACTAACCAGAGGCAACAGGAATAAAACAAGCATAACGAAAAACGACAACAACAAAATGAAATAATTACAGATCACATGAGTAAAAGTAAACAAAAGACAGAAAGTAAACTAACCGGTCAAAGCCGGGTACAGCAAAATCCTAATAACAATAAACAGAAAATAAAAACACAAAAGTACTAAAAGAATATACAGGCCCGAATCTCTGAAAATGTCTAAACCTCCCATCCAAATACAAAGAAAACTGAAAAAGAAATGCCCAGAAACCCAACCCAACCTAAACTAATCCTCACCTCCCTCAATCAAGACCAACTCTAGCCCTGTACTCCCCTGCCCCGTGGTCTCATCACCATCGCCATCGCCATCACTCCAATCTCCTCCATCTCCATCACCATCACCATCATCGCCAGCCACCTCCTCCTCGCCCTGCACCTCACCCTACTCCTCCTCTGCCACCTGATGTGCCGGTCGCGGGAAAGCCGACTGGTATGCAGCCTCTCCCTAAGCCAAAATATCATCCAACTGATCCGGATGAACCAGCTGGAAGTATGACCGCATGTAAGACTGAAGCCGCAGGGTCTCTCCACGGAAAGCACACACGTCTCCATATGTCCACGCGTACGGTGTATCCTCCGGGGAAGGTGGACGCTGTGCTGCCTGCTCGCGACGGGCCTGGGCTGCCTCTCGGGCCCTCCTAACCTCCAGGTCTAGACGATCCAGGCTCAACTTCCAATCGGCGGAAGCGAACTCCGGGATACAGGTATCGATAGGCTCATCGGACGGTATAGGAAAGGCCTTAGCCCGAAGAATAGCAGTGATGGTGCGAGGGTAGGGCAGAAGGGTCTTAGGGTCTATGGAATTATCTATGGCCTGTGTAGCAAGGAGCATGCCATCCATAATGACTAGGCCGGGGTGGAACCAGTCACTGTGGTAGACGGCGTAGAGGGCGTGGTGGACTTCCTTGGTCCGTTCTTGCTCGTGACCAAGGGGGTACAGGTTTCGTTTGAAGACATGGTCGACAAACCACATCTGGTGGGGCATGTGAGATCGTCGTATAGATTGCCCTGACCCAGAGCGGCCGCCACACATGTCCTGGACGATGTGTAAAAAGGTGTGCGCTTTGGTGAGGACATTTAATTTTGGGACTTGGTATGAGTGGGAAGGAAGTTGGAGAATTTCGGCGATGTTATCTGGGTTGAGGGTGACGTCGTGGCCATCTATTGTAGTGGAGATAAAGGCGTGTTGGCTGAGGGATTGTTTATGGTAGCGGAGGTTTTGGTAGAATAGGCGGACGAGACGGGGATAACTAATTAGGTCGGGGTTTCTAAAGTATAGCTGTGGGGCCAATTTACAGGCTACTAGGTTATTATGGCCCCACTTGGCATCTTTATTAGACGCAAAATAATCAGCGTCTATTGCAGCCTCGTGATTCAGGCCGCGGTTTACGTATTTGGGGCCTAAGTCGTTGGGGTTAGGGTCGTCTGGGGGCGGTGGTGGAGAAGGGCCAGTCTGTTTTTCTTTTCCTTTTGACTTTTTCTGGGCCGGTTGGGAAGAAGAAGCGGATCGTACGGGTCGTTTTGTCATTGTTTGAAAAGGGTGGTACGAATTTTTAGAAAAATTTGAAAATGTGGGCTTTAAAATAAGGATATGCCCAGAAAAAGAAAAAGAAAGGGATAGGGGGAAAGGTCACCTGCAAAGAGAAACGTCCTGTAGACACCCCATTTTGTCGGCTATCAGATTTAGGAGACCCATAGCTTGGTGGTTCACAATGATCGAAAAAGACTCAAAAGGACTCCCGGAAGTCAGCTCTATCTCTCAGAATGCTCAGAATGACCAAAATGTCCCTGAAGCCCGAAAACTCCCAGATTTGGTCCCAAAGTTCTGAAAACATGCTACGTCATAAGAAAAGTGATAAAATGAGTTTTTAAGAAAAATCGGATGAAATCGTCAGCTCCCAGAGACCCCCGAAAATCCCGGAAGTTCCCGGAAAGTCCCCGTTGACCGGTTTGACCCAGGTTTGACCAGGTTTGACCAAGTTTGACCGAAATCGTCCAAATTGACCCGAATCATTCTAAATCATGAGAAAGTATTAAAACGAGTTCCAAAAGAAAATCGAGCGAAAACGTCAGCTCCCGGGAACTCCCGGAGGTTTCCAGAACTTCCCGGGAATCCCAGGTTTGACCAGTTTGACCAGAATTTGACTTTGGAACCGGGGCACCAAAACAATTTTCAAACATTTTTTTATGGATACTAGAGGTCAATAGCTTTCCAACGGTATATCGCACATAATTTCTGGATTTAAAACGAATTTATTATGAATTTCCAAAGGCGAAAAAGGCGATCAAATCGGCTTTTATCGCGAATACCGCAAAATTTTTCAAAGTGACCTATTCCTGAACTATTTTTTATGTATATTAGACTCCATTACCTTTCCAACGGTATATCACAACCTCAATTTGGAGTTCATACGCATTTTCTGTGAATTTCGGACGAAATAGGGCCTTTTGCGAATATCGGAACTTCAGGGGGCCTAAACAGCATTATCTGGACGAAGGAGGAGCAGTGCCGCCGCGGCACACTCCCCCAGGACAGTGAGTTTTTGTAATTACTTTTGGGGTCCCATTTTGATTAATTAAAAACCAAAACGACGTAGTTTCATGATTTCAGATGTTTGGGACCAATAGGAACACTTCTAAAACCCCAAAACCACCCCAAGTTGGCCTATATAAACCCCCCATTGCTCTTCATTTTAGGGGGGTCAAGTGCAAAAGCTTGAAAAGTTGTAGAGAAGAAGAGAGATAGAGATAGGTTTAGAACAGAGAAAATGAACTTCCTCCTACTATTTTGCTATAGAAAGTGAGTTTTAATCTTGTGTTCTTCCATTACCTCCCTTATACTTCACATCCCAAACATCCCCAATCATCATTCTTGAGCATTCTTGAGTTAGGAAGCTACTTCCATGTCTAAATATCAAAATCTATGAGTGAAACACCAAGCTACAAGTCCAAAATCACATTGGTTATCATCTATTGATTTCTATTTACTTGCTTGTTCATATTATGTTCATCTCTTCTTACCTCATTTCTTTTTGATTTTTCATTATTTACTTACTTGTTCTTCATCATCTAAATGATGACATGAAGTTTGAGGTGAGTGAATCCTTATGGATAGTAGCTCTTGACCTCAAAAACATGTTTGATAGATGATGATCATAACTTTAATACCTCCAAGGTATTCTTGAAGTGTATTGAAGTTATGTTCAAATAAAATAAATCTCTCCAACAATCTTAGAGGTTCTTGATGATGAGTTTGATGTTAATATTCCAAGAGTTCATAATCTCCATTTGATGTTGAAAATATACTTTCAAAACCTCTATTTCAAAACTCCTCTTAAAACCCCTCATTTCAATCTCAAGAAAAGAAAACTCTAGTTTTTCCAAAGCTTTCAAAACAATGAGTCAAAACAGTGAGTAATCCAAGTTCAAAGATTTTTATAGAACTCAATATTCAACATATGGATGCAAGGACACTTGGGAAGTATCCCTAACTCATTGGAGAACACCCATGATTTTTTGGTTTGACTTGGAAGTACTTGGAAATGGTCCATTTGGATCCCAACATTCCTTCCAGACATTCTGTTTTTGCTGTCACAGCAGCTAGGTCCACTTCCAACCTCTTTTTCAGAAAACTTTTCGAAAAGGGGTGGTCCTAACTTATTTTTCCCTTAAACTTCAATGTCTTAGAAAACTCTCTGTATAAACTGGGCCTCTGGATCATTTGTTTCCATTTTCTAAGATTTTTCAACATTTCTGTCGATAGTACGGACTCTGTTTCTGAATGACCTTCATTGTTTATATGATTTCTCTCAATCTGTGATAGTTATTAAAGATTGGCTTTTTGGGTTGTGTTCTAGACACAATAAGGAACATCTCCATAAACAATCATGCATTGAAAACATTCCTAACCCCTCTTTTCAATTTCCCAAAGATCTAGTCACTGTTCTGTCCACTATTCACAGCAAGCACATTTTAACTTTCATTCTTTGATTTGATGCTTATATGCATTCCAAATTAGTTCATATCTTAGGAAGTAGTTCATACTACATTTGTACATATCCCATATTGATTTCATCCATCCATTCATACACATTTTAGACTTCTAAGTCATTCTAGGAATCCATGAACACAAAGCACACTACAACCTTGGCACATTCTAGATACATACATTGCATCCATGCAAAGATTTGGGATTTTTGTAACTCCTAATCTAAGAAGATTATAAGGAATGATCATGATCACACGTTCATGCTCCCCTCGATCTAATCTTCCTTTCTCATCCGTCCCGGGGATTGAGAGATCTTCTTTTCTCAAAGATTAACATGCATCATACTAGCTTGCTAAGCATATTTTACTTTCTTTGATTTATTTGTTTCAAGAACAATTCATGTTCCCTTTTAGATTAGGAAGTCTTGATTATTTGATACATGATTAGACGATTTTTCCTAGGTTTATTTGTGTGATCTTTCACTTTACATTGCATGATATTTGGCTTAGATCTTATGAATGATATCTTATCTTTTGATCTTCCAATTTCAAGCTTTCTTATGTGATGTAATATACTTTCATAGTATTAATTGTCGAACCATACATAGTATAAGATGATTATTTGGATGCTAATTGAGGCCCGTCGAAAGATGGGACGAGTTGAGGGTGTTTTAGTCACGACAAAGGCTCCTTCCTATCTCGTACCAAAACCCCGAACCAAGTTCTTTGGTTATGAAGGGCCGGTGCCCTTTATCCATTTGGGTGAGTCAAAATTAGGTTTCTTGGTTCCTTAAAGACCAAGTGGCGACTCTGTATCTGTTTTCAACAGACCGTTTTCTTTCTTTGATCCAAATCAAATTTCAAAAACAAGTTTCAAAACATAACAAAGAGGTGGAATGCCGCGTGTCCACAATCTAGGGACTCTGCTGGGGACTTATTATTTTTAAAACAAAATAATACAGAGGTTTGACTCTTAAGAAGCATCCTTAAAATCATCTTTTTACTGTGTTTGGTTCACCGCATTGCACTCTGCATTTCCCCTTCGACTGTGTCTGAAACGCGACGCTGACATTGTTCAGGTCTTGCTGTGCCAGGGCATAAGTCACCGTTGATACTGTACCTTCCAAGGTATATCAAAAAGAGTAAAAACCTCCGTACTGTCTCCCCGACGGTATATTGGAACTCTCGTCAGCGGACCCTCTTTGACTAAACCCAGCCTTTGCATATAGATTCCTGTAGAGCCTTTTATATGACTGTTCATTTATCTTTTCAGATAGGACAATGTGATATAACTGCTGTATGCCCTAGGATTACCTGCGCGGTGTAGACGCTTATGTGGCATAGAACAGAACCTCTTTCTTATGATTCCCAAGGCAATCACTCACATGTGATCACATTGAGTTGATTTGCCTAGGCACCATGATAAGGATATCTGCTCCATGCTCACAAAGATATACACCGCAAACCTTGTTTGTTGGTCCTGAGACATAGGAGTATGAAAACTTGCTAGACAGTATCATCACCAACATTACCTATTCCCGTCATATATCCCTATTTCTTCCAGAAACTCTACCCAACTCATCAGGATATCCCTGTTTCTCCTAGAAACTCTGTCCGAATCACCCATATTTCCTAGAAATCCCTATTTCTCCCCAGATTACCCAGAAATCTCAATTTCTTCCAGAAACTCCGATATACTTATGTCCCCCCAGATATTCTTCCTTCCCCCAGAATACCCAGAAACCTCAATTTTTCTTAGAAAACTCCGATATACTTGTTTTTCCCAGAAACTCTGTGCGACTTACCCAGTTATACCTATTTTCCCAGAAGCTCTGCCCAAATCTCCTAGATTCTCCAAAAATCCCAGCATCTCTGCCTAAATCACCTTGAAATGCCCAGATATACTTGTTTCTCCTAGAAACTCTATCCAAATTTCCCAGAAATACCCATAGTACTTGTTTCTCCCAAAAAAACTCTGCCCAAATCACCCAGAAATGCCCAGATATACTTGTGTCCCCTAAAAACTCTATCCATATTTCTCAGAAATACCCAAAATACCAGTTTCTCCTAGAAGCTCAGTCCAAATCAACCAGAAATCCTTATTTCTCCTAGAAACTCAAATGACTTCTAGAAATTTCTCCGAATCTTCCAAATCCATGTTTCTCCCATAAACTCTATCCAAAATTCCCGGAGTATCCCGGAAATCCCTGTTATCCCTTGGTGATCATACTGGAAAGTAAGGTTAGCACACTCTGTATGGCTAGGACCTTATTTGTTTAACTACTATTTGTTAGAAGTAGGGGCATCATATAGATTAGGGCTTGCATCCGCATGCTTGTCTCTTGTGCATACACAATTCGTGTCAGTCTACATGCACGCACATCTCGTCAATCTCACATGTGTCAGTCTCTACACATCAAATGCATACATGTCATCATCTTCACTCATGTCAATCGTTATATAGAGGTCATATACATACTACGACTGTCATCAGTTCACATCGATGAATTCTTCAAAATCTTGATCATCTCTCCCCTAGGAGTCCCTAGAAGTATTTTGCGCCTCTGCTAATTTGGGTTTTTACTTCTATTTGTAGAAAAAAGAAAAAAAACGTAGCCCCGGATAAGCGCACCTCTATACCTCCCAGAATTACTATCCTAATCGAGGGCTAGACCATCACCGATCCACCAATGGCCTATAAAGCTCTGGAAGAGAAAGTGAACAAGCTACAAACCACTGTTGAGCAGTTGAGTTTAAGGGTGAGTCGATTTGAGAAGATGGCACGGAGCATTAGCAAAGAACTGTTTGAAATGGGGACCAGAATGGAGGATGCCATCATAGAAGAAAAGTTCAAGAATGATGAACCCCAACACCAGTCCAAGAGGCCTAAATACTCCCGACACTCCCCGGATGTCAACGCCCTGCGCAGCCAACCCATGGCATACCCTCATCGGCCATACCAATCCTCCAACCAAACCACTAGTTGCCCTTACAAGAAAAAGCAACCCCGTACCTTTGCCAAACTAGATATCTCCCCCTCCATAGCCTTAGGTCGTCTGCTAAAAAAGGGACACCTCCAACTCCTTCAGCCTCGTGCCGATCCCCCACCACCTAACTGTGACCTGTCCAAACGATGTGCCTACCACCAAGGCCCAGGCCATGACACTGACTAGTGCATACGTCTCCGCCATGATATCCAGGACCTCATCGACCAAAACATCATTGAGCCACCACCCATTCAACCCCGTGTCACCTAAGCCCCTGGCTTACCTATTCGAATGACCCTCTTCGCTGAGGCCCATGAATGTTGAACCTGTGCCGGTGAAGTGATGGTGTTTGGGACTCTTGGAAGAAAACCAAATGAAGATGCTCTCTAGAAAAAAAAAAAAGAAATAAAAAGAATAAGTGAGTCACTGTGACATTCCATTTGAGACCAGGTCGAGTCTAGTCAAGTCTATTGCATGTTTATTCTTGTGGTCGAGTCTGTCTATCATCGAGTTGTTAATGAGTCTGTAATCCTCCTCTACTGATGGAATGAAGTCTCATTTTTCCTAATCTGATGTGCCTAGTCATAGATGCATGAATCACTGAACTGAAGTGTCACTTTTCAAATTACCATGGATATTACGTACTGTGCTAAAAAAAGAAGAAGGTAATTTTCTTTTACTCAAACAAAAAAAATCCTGAAAGGTCAAAGTCAATTTTGCGCTGACACCGATGAAGAGCCAAGAATTGAATAGTCTTACTTTAAGAATTCAAATATGCTTTTGCTCAAAACTCAAAAAGACACACTTGGAACTGATTTGGGGCTTGCCCAACACCCTTGTCCACCATTTTAAAGCCTTGAGCCCAGTCCAATCAAGACCCACGCAATCTGTCCGATTGAAAGTAATACAAACTTAGCCCTTGATGGTAGCCAAACATTTTAGTGAGTTTCATCTCCACTTTAAAAAAAAATAGCAAAAAAAAAAAAAGAAAGAAAAAGAAAAGAAAAGAAAAGAAAAAGCTCGCTAGGTTGAAAACCCGAAAGGGCACCTAGGCAAAAGTTAGAGCTGAAAAAGGTGTTGATTTCCAAAATCTGACCCTAGCCAGTCAAAATGTTGGAGAAAATTTTGATGAAACAAATGAGAGAATCATACGCTTCAAGATACATCTTAAGAACGTGCCAAGATCACATTTCAAACAGCACGGAACGACCACAAATAAATTCTGAGAGCTGACATGCACATTCTGGAATTCTGAGATTGCGATTGAAAGATCTCATGAGAATCGACTACATTAAAAGGCAAAATTGACTGGCTAGGCGAAAGTGAAAAGGATCAATCCTCAAAACAAAACAAAAAGAAAAAAGAAAAATAAAAGAAAGGGAGATTGAAACTGAATCCTTTTATTCAAAGCTACCATAAGTGGCTCAAGTTTGAACTTATTTGACGATTGGTTTGAGAAACCCTCATACCCAATTTCTTTCAAGCCCTGACTTGAACTACGCTTGACCTGATTCCCACTCGGGGATACGTAGGCAACCACATCGGTTCGGTCAACACCATCATGCTCAAACCAATTTCCTTCAAGCCTTGCCTTGAACTACGCTCGACTTGATTCCCGCTCGGGGATACGTAGGCAACCACAACGGTTCGGTCACCCCACCTACCTAAAAATCAACCCGCTTCTTTCCAACCATGGCCCGAACTACGTTGGACCTGATCCCCGCTCGGGGGTACGTAGGCAGACTTTCAAAAAGAAAAGAAGGATGGCTCGCTAGGTCGAAAATCCGAAAGGATGCCTAGGCAAAAATTAGAGCTAAATCCAAAGTGAGCAATAACAAAAGAGAGAAAAGAGCTCGTTAGGTCACCTCACTGGTGCCTAGGAAAAAGTTATGAGCATTTGAGAGATTAAAGTCACTGTCCTTGCCTCAAGCCAGAAATCACCCTCCACACTAGGGGCAAACTTTGGCTACTCGCCTCGTTTGCCTAAATTTTACTATCTACACTTCATACAAGGGGCAAACTTCGGTCACCTACCTCGTTTGCCCAAAACCTCCAATGAACCTTCCTCTAAACTAGGGGCAAACTTCGGTCATTTACCTCGTTTGCCTACCGATCCCACTTCATGCCCTTCAAACTGGGGGCATACTACGTTTGCCTCCCGATCCCTATACACCAATGGTAAGCCTTCAAGTCACAAACATTGCCTTGAACAGATGGAAATAGAGCATCTTTTATTCTAAAAGCTAAGGCACTAATTCAAAGCACATCTTGGGAGAATCAAAGAAATTGATTAGATCAGTAGGGAAGAAATTTCAAAAATAAGATTCACCATCAAAGTGATGCCATGATAAGGTGAGAAGTAAACACAAAAGAGAAATGGTACATCATATATGACAAGAGCACATTAAGTTTTGGCAAGTCGAGCTTGTTTCATTTTAGTGTCGAATGTGTCACCCTCGCGTGTCGGTGTCTGTCAGTTTTGAATCTGTCATAGTCTTTTTCAGGAGAAGAGTCGGTCGTAGTCTCAAATGTATAAGTCAATAGTGACGAATAGTGAATTTTTCAAATCCAGTTATAAAGAGCATTCCAAGGGCAATACAAGCAGGAGTACCAAACATCATTACTGCACCAGACAAGGCATCAGCATGAGAAGCGTTCAAACTTGGGGAGAATTTCATCCCTTTCCAAACCGTCGAAAGTTAACCATCTTCGTTCATGCAACATAAGTCCATGAGTGGCTGTTGATGATCTTCCTTCGTCCATGCAACATAAGTCCATGAGTGGCTATTGACTGTCTTCTTTCTTCACGCAACATAAGTCCATGAGTGGCTGTTGATCTTTCATCTTTCTTCATGCAACATAAGTTCATGAGTGGCTGTTGATGATCTTCCTTTCTCCTAGCAACATAAGTCCATGAGTGGCTGTTGATCTCTCGTCTTTCTTCATGCAACATAAGTCCATGAGTGGCTGTTGATGATCTTTCTTTCTTCATGCAACATAAGTCCATGAGTGGCTGTTGATGATCTTCCTTTCTCCTAGCAACATAAGTCCATAAGTGGCTGTTGATCTTTCATCTTTCTTCATGCAACATAAGTCCATGAGTGGCTGTTGATGATCTTCCTTTCTCCTAGCAACATAAGTCCATGAGTGGCTGTTGATCTCTCGTCTTTCTTCATGCAACATAAGTCCATGAGTGGCTGTTGATGATCTTTCTTTCTTCATGCAACATAAGTCCATGAGTGGCTGTTGATGATCTTCCTCTCTTCATGCAACATAAGTCCATGAGTGGCTGTTGATGATCTTCATTCATCCTAGCAACATAAGTCCATAAGTGGCTGTTGATCTTTCGTCTTTCTTCATGCAACATAAGTCCATGAGTGGCTGTTGATGATCTTCCTTTCTCCTAGCAACATAAGTCCATGAGTGGCTGTTGATCTTTCATGTTTCTTCATGCAACATAAGTCCATGAGTGGCTGTTGACCATCTTCCTTCGTTCATGCAACATAAGTCCACGAGTAGCAGTTGATGATCTTCTTTCATCCTAGCAACATAAGTCCATAAGTTGCTATTGATTATCACCCTCCATCAGTGTCAAACCACCGCAAATCATCTCTGTCACAAATAGAAGGATACCTTTACTCCCTTTTAATGGACGTATTTCCTTCTTCCTAGCAGAGTACGTTATCCTTTAGCTCCCGAAGGCCCTAACCAGCTCTTTTGGATTGAGCATTACAGAATCTGACCAACCACGAGAGATTCAAAGATGGATCCTGGTCAAGAATTGAAGAGAGATTCTCAGAGAGTCCCCTACATCATCCCCCGAGGACAGAAACAGAAAGATACCAGCTCCCGGAGGCCCCGACCGGCCCTCTTGGATTGAGCGCCGAAAGATTTGATCAGCCGTGAGAGATTCAAAGATGGATCCAGGTTCCCCGATCAAGGAAAAAGAGATTCTCCAAGAGGACAGAAACAGAAAGATACCAGCTCCCGGAGGCCCCGACCGGCCCTCTTGGATTGAGCGCCGAAAGATTTGATCAGCCGTGAGAGATTCAGAGATGGGTCCTGGTTCCCCGATCAAGGAAAAAGAGATTCTCCAAGAACCCTACATCGTACCAACTCCCGGAGGTCCCAACCGGCCCTCTTGGATTGAGCGCCAAAAGATTTGATCAGCCGTGAGAGATTCAGAGATGGGTCCTGGTTCCCCGATCAAGAAAAGAGAGATTCTTCGAGAACCCCGCGTCACCCCCCGAGGACAGATACGGAAGATACTAGCTCCCACTACCCTCAGCAGAAAGTAACAAAAGAGGAACCGACTCCCGAAAATTGACCGTCAGGAACAATCAGAACATCGCCCGCATCCAGATCTCCTGATTATCAAGAGTTTTCTCATCTGTCCATTTTCATAGCTTTATCACAAGATCCCTCGGTCACCTTTGGCTGTCATCTTCTAAATAAAGCACATCTGATCTATCTCACTCGTTGCAAAGCACACTTCCCAAGTTCCAGAAGTTTGCCCCTAGACTTAGAGTCTTCTAAACCTTGATGTCCTCATCCAAGTCATCCACATCACAGTCACCAGCACAACACCAGCCCACTCGGAGTGGCATACCCCACAACACCTGCTCACACTGGGGTCGTAATACTAGACACGATAGGACTCAGGACACAATTCATATAACATCCATGCATTGCATATCATCCTCATATAGCATAGCATCCGCCTGATTGTTGTGTATGTGCATGTGTGATTTATTCCTTTGTGCCCTGAACTACGTCCTGGTCTGATTCCCCTTGGGATACGTAGGCAGCTCACGCGGAGCACGACCAGCACTAGCCTCAGCATCATTGCATCTATTGCAACGCTTTTTATCCTAAGTCTATAGCCTCCAAAAAGTCATGTCTCTTCAAAGCTTTGGCACTCGCTTGCGACGTGCGTTGCCTTGCAAGTTCATGCCAAAGAGGGGCAAACTGTAGACACCCCATTTTGTCGTCTATCAGATTTAGGAGACCCATAGCTTGGTGGTTCACAATGATCGAAAAAGACTCAAAAGGACTCTCGGAAGTCAGCTCTATCTCTCAGAATGCTCAGAATGACCAAAATGTCCCTGAAAGCCCGAAAACTCACAGATTTGGTCCCAAAGTTCTAAAAACATGCTACGTCATAAGAAAAGTGATAAAATGAGTTTTTAAGAAAAATCGGATGTAATCGTCAGCTCCCAGAGACCCCCGGAAGTCCCGGAAGTTCCCGGAAAGTCCCCGTTGACCGGTTTGACCAAGGTTTGACCAGGTTTGACCAAGGTTTGACCAGGTTTGACCAAGTTTGACCAAGTTTGACCGAAATCGTCCAAATTCACCCGAATCATTCTAAATCATGAGAAAAGTATTAAAACGAGTTCCAAAAGAAAATCGAGCAAAAACATCAGCTCCCGGGAACTCCCGAAGGTTTCCAGAACTTCCCGGGAATCCCAGGTTTGACCAGTTTGACCAGAATTTAACTTTGGAACCGGGGCACCAAAACAATTTTCAAACATTTTTTATGGATACTAGAGGTCAACAGCTTTCCAACGGTATATCGCACATAATTTCTGGATTTAAAACGAATTTATTATGAATTTCCAAAGGCGAAAAAGGCGATCAAATCGGCTTTTATCGCGAATACCGCAAAATTTTTCAAAGTGACCTATCCCCGAACTATTGTTTATGTATAGTAGACTCCATTACCTTTTCAACGGTATATCACAACCTCAATTTGGAGTTCATACGCATTTTTTGTGAATTTCGGACGAAATAGGGCCTTTTTGCAAATACCGGAACTTCAGGGGGCCTAAACAGCATTATCTGGACGAAGGAGGAGCAGTGCCGCCGCGGCACTCTCCCCCAGAACAGTGAGTTTTTGTGATTACTTTTGGGATCCCATTTTGATTAATTAAAAACCAAAACGACGTAGTTTCATGATTTCAGATGTTTGGGACCAATAGGAACACTTCTAAAACCCCAAAACCACCCCAAGTTGGCCTATATAAACCCCCCATTGCTCTTCATTTTAGGGGGGCCAAGTGCAAAATCTTGAAAAGTTGTAGAGAAGAAGAGAGATAGAGATAGGTTTAGAAGAGAGAAAAGGAGCTTCCTCCTACTATTTTGCTATAGAAAGTGAGTTTTAATCTTGTGTTCTTCCATTATCTCCCTTATACTTCACATCCCAAACATCCCCAATCACCATTCTTGAGCATTCTTGAGTTAGGAAGCTACTTCCATGTCTAAATATCAAAATCTATGAGTGAAACACCAAGCTACAAGTCCAAAATCACATTGATTATCATCTATTGATTTCTATTTACTTGCTTGTTCATATTATGTTCATCTCTTCTTACCTCATTTCTTTTTGATTTTTCTTTATTTACTTACTTGTTGTTCATCATCTAAATGATGACATGAAGTTTGAGGTGAGTGAATCCTTATGGATAGTAGCTCTTGACCTCAAAAACATGTTTGATAGATGATGATCATAACTTTAATACCTCCAAGGTATTCTTGAAGTGTATTGAAGTTATGTTCAAATAAAATAAATCTCTCCAACAATCTTGGAGGTTCTTGATGATGAGTTTGATGTTAATATTCCAAGAGGTCATAATCTCCATTTGATGTTGAAAATATACTTTCAAAACCTCTATTTCAAAACTCCTCTTAAAACCCCTCATTTCAATCTCAAGAAAAGAAAACTCTAGTTTTTCCAAAGCTTTCAAAACAATGAGTCAAAACAGTGAGTAATCCAAGTTCAAAGATTTTTCTAGAACTCAATATTCAACATATGGATGCAAGGCCACTTGGGAAGTATTCCTAACTCATTGGAGAACACCCATGATTTTTTGGTTTGACTTGGAAGTACTTGGAAATGGTCCATTTGGATCCCAACATTCCTTCCAGACATTCTGTTTTTGCTGTCACAACAGCTAGGTCCACTTCCAACCTCTTTTTCAGAAAACTTTTCCAAAAGGGGTGGTCCTAACTTATTTTTCCCTTAAACTTCAATGTCTTAGAAAACGCTCTGTATAAAATGGGCCTCTGGATCATTCGTTTCCATTTTCTAAGATTTTTCAACATTTCTGTCGATAGTACGGACTCTGTTTCTGAATGACCTTCATTGTTTATATGATTTCTCTCAATCTGTGATAGTTATTAAAGATTGGCTTTTTGGGTTGTGTTCTAGACACAATAAGGAACATCTCCATAAAATATCATGCATTGAAAACATTCCTAACCCCTCTTTTCAATTTCCCAAAGATCTAGTCACTGTTCTGTCCACTATTCACAGCAAGCACATTTTAACTTTCATTCTTTGATTTGATGCTTATATGCATTCCAAATTAGTTCATATCTTAGGAAGTAGTTCATACTACATTTGTACATATCCCATATTGATTTCATCCATCCATTCATACACATTTTAGACTTCTAAGTCATTCTAGGAATCCATGAACACAAAGCACACTACAACCTTGGCACATTCTAGATACATACATTGCATCCATGCAAAGATTTGGGGTTTTTGTAACTCCTAATCTAATAAGATTATAAGGAATGATCATGATCACACGTTCATGCTCCCCTCGATCTAATCTTCCTTTCTCATCCGTCCCGGGGATTGAGAGATCTTCTTTTCTCAAAGATTAACATGCATCATACTAGCTTGCTAAGCATATTTTACTTTCTTTGATTTATTTGTTTCAAGAACAATTCATGTTCCCTTTTAGATTAGGAAGTCTTGATTATTTGATACATGATTAGACGATTTTTCCTAGGTTTATTTGTGTGATCTTTCACTTTACATTGCATGATATTTGGCTTAGATCTTATGAATGATATCTTATCTTTTGATCTTCCAATTTCAAGCTTTCTTATGTGATGTAATAGACTATCATAGTATTAATTGTCGAACCATACATAGTATAAGATGATTATTTGGATGCTAATTGAGGCCCGTCGAAAGATGGGGCGAGTTGAGGGTGTTTTAGTCACGACAAAGGCTCCTTCCTCTCTTGTACCAAAATCCCGAACCAAGTTCTTTGGTTATGAAGGGTCGGTGCCCTTTATCCATTTGGGTGAGTCAAAATTAGGTTTCTTGGTTCCTTAAAGACCAAGTGGCGACTCTGTATCTTTTTTCAACAGACCGTTTTCTTTCTTTGATCCAAATCAAATTTCAAAAATAAGTTTCAAAACATAACAAAGAGGTGGAATGCCGTGTGTCCACACGTCCCGGCAAGGGACACAATCAATAAATAATTTACAGTTTTAAAAAAAATTGGGGTTCACGAGGGAACACTCAGCAACTGTGAGAAGAGCCGATCCCTTCCCACCCACTGTCCCGACAAGGGCACACACTTTGCGGTCGAGTCATGGGGTACTCGCCTCGTGTTTAATTAGCATTGTAAATAAGGAAATAGGTAAATGACGCGTACGTCGAAAGCAGTAATTTGAATGTCTAGTAGAATGTTCGGGAGTTAGTTTGAACGTCATGGTAGTTCGAAAGTCATATAGTTAAAGTTGTGTCTAGGACTATTCAAAATTGAATTCTATGTCACAACTGTGAATTGAAATTCTAATGTGTCAAATGTTCATTCAAATTCAGTCATAGAGTCGCACCATCCCGACTATGAAAACATGTTTGCAAGATAGACCTGTATTGTTTATAGGGTGGAATAGTTGTTAACAATGAACCCAACTACGTTGATTACGTATCTAAGTAATAACTTCGTGCTATAGGCAATTAATTTTCTAAATGCGGTTGTAGAATGTCACTGTTATTGCGAATTTAAAATGATCACAGGATAAGAACAATTTCTATACAGGTCAATTTTACTTTGATGTGTAGGTTATGATAATGCTTTGAATTGACCAGAATCTCAACTTTAAAAACTAATATATATGCGTTAGTAAAAGAAATGGAATAACAGTTGAATATCTTAACTATGATTCAAGTTTGTGAATTAAATAAGTGAAAACTTTAGGTGTACGTGTGAGAAGTCATGTCTCTGGGCATACGTATCTATATAAGCATATCTACCAAACACCCTAATTCACTTCCTCATAATTTATCCGATGCTACGGTTGTGAATAATTGGTATAAACTTAGAATTAGGGTATTTGTGGAAATGGGTAAAGGAATGTATATCCACATATCTATTTATAAATATGTATGTGAATTTAAAGAAATGGCCTCCTAAACTTTCAAATGTTTGATCAATCCAAAATGCGCACACATATTGGTTAGAGGAATAAACCAGTGAATGGGTGTCAATACACCCATGCATTGAAATGTGTATGTGTCTATGTAGAGCGTTAATCAATAGGTCTCAATCAGTTTCGTTTACTCAAGCCCTAACCCAGTCTTGAGTGCGAATTGACCCACAAACCCTGAATTCTCCACCCTACTGCGATCTAATCAACCAGGCTTCGTAATATTTGTATTCTATACATCCTAACTTTGTGTGTGTATCAAGTAATAATGATGTGCATAGACCTATGGAGGGCATGTGACAATCCCAAAACCCAGGCCCTAAACACCATGAAAATTGTTAAACCAAGGATAGGGGCATGGGTCTTGGACATCTAATACGTGTATGTCTATATCTATGCGTGGATCTGGGTCAAAGTATCAGTAACTATATAAATATATGCCTAAAAATTGAATTCCTCATGTTTTTGAAAGCGATGGAAGCATATATTGAAATTGGTATCCACACCACTGATCACAACATTTTACTCAAAACAGAAAACTATATGCAGCAGCTGAAATCAATTGTACTTAATCTGTATAGCCCAAATGTGGACATAAGAAAATCCCTAATTCAATCTCAGCATGAACGAACATATGAGCTCAATTAGTTTAGGGTATAAAATTCGTGTTAAGTGTTAATTAGGAATTAAAGCATGTGAATTGAGTTTAGGGTTTTAAATTGTAGAACTTGATATAGATGTATACCGAAGACTATGAGTATCGAAACCCCCAAACCCTAATTTCAACAGTAATCATATGTGAATCTATCTTTATGGTTTCGAAAGAAACCCCAAAATTTGGCCCTAAAATCGAATCCTGGTGTGATTATGTGTGAATCCATGCGTGTATTGATATGCATAAATATATGAGTATGTGTACGGGCCTATATGGATATAGGTGGGTATATTACCTGCGATGACGGGTTCAAGATAGGGGGGGTTGTGGCCTCGGCTTTGGTGGATGATGATGATGCAGCGGCGGCGGCGGTTTTGTTGATTCGGCGGCGTGGTGGTGATGGACGGTGATGATGATGGCCGGTGGTTGTGAGGGGTGGTGGTTCACTGAGGAGAGGAAGAGAGTGTCGCCATGAGGGAGAGAAACGAAGAGAGAGAGAGAGAAAAGAATTCTGAAGAAAATTAGGGTTCAGCCCTATATATAAGAGAAGGGCAACCTCGCGCGAGCAGACCGCGCTAGCGAGGGTCGCGCGCGCGGATCCCTCCGCGAGGAAAAGCTGAGGCTTTGTTTTGCGTTTGTAAATTTTTTTCTTTAAGTGTCACTTTCGCTCCCGCGAACCGCTCCAGCGACCTATTCGCTCGCCCGATCTGAGGCGCAAGCAGATACTGCGGCTCCAATTTCTTTACTTAAACAAAAAATTATAAGTCAAAATGTCGCTCGGGCGGGTCGCGACAGCGAGAATCCTCGCGGGCGCGACTCCTAGCGCGAACAGAAGCTGAGGCTTCTTTTGAGAAGCTTCAAAATTTTTGTCTGAGGGCCAATCTCGCGCGAGCGAGCCGCGCGAGCGATCTCTCGCGCGAGCGGGCCGCGCGCGCGAGATGCTAATTTCTCATTTTTCTTTTCTGTTTTCTTGTATAAATGTTCCATAATTTAAAATTGTCATCTTTTGGGTTTTTAAACGCTCAGACATTGGCCAAAAACTGCTAAATAGTGTACAAAATTAAAGAAAATTCTAACTAAAGCTTGGGTTGTCTCCCAAGAAGCACTAAGTTTTACGTCGCTAGCTCGACCGATGCATGTGCTCAGTCGAGATAGACCGGATCAACCAGATCTATAGATTCGATTTCTCTTTCGTCTGTCTCCTCGGTTCGGTACGACTTAAGCCGTTATCCGTTTACTTTAAACGGTGTTCCACGTTCGTATCTTGAATTTCAATTGCCCCATGCGGGAACACTTGCGTTATTGTAAACGGACCGTCCCATCGGGACCGTAGCTTACCTGGGAATAATCTTAATTTCAAATTAAATAACCATACGCGTTGTCCAACTTCGAAATTCTTTCTTAAAATCATTTTATCGTGGAAAGATTTAGATCGTTCTTTGTAGATTCTCGAATTTTCATACGCTTCCTTTCTCAATTCTTCAAGTTCTTGCAATTGAAGTTTACGATGACAGCCTGCCGCTTTTATATCTTGGTTAAACGTTTTTACGGCCCAATAGGATCGATGTTCGAGTTCCACCGGTAGGTGGCACGCTTTTACAAATACTAGTCGGTAAGGATACATCCCAATAGGAGTTTTAAACGATGTACGATATGCCCAAAGCGCATCGGTCAGTCGTTGTGACCAATCTTTAAGGTCTGGACGTTCTATTTTTTCTAATATACTTTTGACCTCTCTAATAGACACTTCAACTTGGCCTTGGGTTTGCGGATGGTATGCGGTTCCTACTTTATGGGTGACAGAATATTTTCGGACTAGGGTTTCGAAGTAACGATTACAGAAGTGTTTACCCCCATCGCTTATAATTGCCCGTGGCGTACCGAATCGACAAAATATGTTATCTTTTATAAATAGAACCACAACTTTATGGTCGTTGGTTCTTGTCGCCACTGCCTCCACCCACTTAGAAACATAGTCGACCGCGACTAAAATATATTCGAAACCACAAGACAAGGGAAACGGACCCATAAAGTCGATGCCCCAAACGTCAAATATTTCTATAATAAGGATTGGGGTCATGGGCATCGCATCACGACGTGACATGTTACCTGTTTGTTGATAACGTACGCAGTTCTCACAGAATTCATATGCGTCTTTAAACAGTGTTGGCCAATATAACCCACTTTGGAGAACTTTAGCAGCCGTTCGACGGCCACCAAAGTGTCCTCCGCATTCTAGAGAGTGACAAAAGTTTAATATAGAATTGAATTCACTTTCCGGAACGCAACGTCGTATAATTTGATCAGAACAGTGTTTAAATAACAATGGGTCATCCCAGTAATAATGTTTAATTTGAGAAAAGAAACGATCTCTGTCTACACGGGACCACGTAGGTGGGATAAATCCCGTAGCTAAGAAATTGACGATGTCACTGAACCACGGACGATTTACAATAGATATCGCAAATAATTGCTCGTCCGGAAACGAATCCTTTAGAGGGGTAATATCGTTTGATTCTATAAGAATTCGTGACAAGTGGTCAGCTACAACATTTTCAGAACCCTTTTTATCCCGTATTTCATAATTAAACTCTTGCAGGAGTAAAATCCATCGGATTAACCTAGGTTTCGTTTCTTTCTTATTCAGCAAATGACGCAATGTCGCATGATCAGTATAAACGATGACTTTTGAACCCAATAAATAAGAGCGGAATTTGTCGAGGGCAAACACAACCGCAAGTAATTCTTTTTCAGTTGTTGTGTAGTTCAATTGCGCGTCATTTAGTGTTTTACTCGCATAATAAATTACGTGAGGAATTTTATTCACTTTTTGCCCCAAAACAGCTCCAACGGCATAGTCGGAAGCATCACACATCAATTCAAACGGTAATGACCAATCAGGGGATTGGATTATCGGAGCCGTGGATAGTAAGGTGCGCAACGTTTCAAAAGCCTTTAGACAGTCATTATCAAAGATAAAAGGAACATCCTTGGCAAGCAGGTTACACAAGGGCCGTGAAATTTTACTAAAGTCTTTGATAAATCGTCTATAAAAACCGGCGTGACCTAGGAAGGAACGGATCTGACGAATTGATGATGGCGGTGGAAGTTTGTCTATTAACCCAATTTTCGCTTTATCAACCTCTATACCTCTCTTGGAAACAACGTGACCCAAGACTATTCCCTCTTGAACCATGAAATGGCTCTTCTCCCAACTTAATACCAAATTTGATTCCTCGCACCGGGCGAGGACTTTCGTAAGATTTTGAAAGCATTCATCAAATGTAGGTCCGAAAACAGAGAAATCGTCCATAAATACTTCGAGAAATTTCTCCACCATATCCGAAAATATTGCCATCATACACCGTTGAAAGGTTGCCGGTGCATTGCACAAACCAAACGGCATTCGACGGTAGGCAAAGGTTCCAAAAGGACATGTGAATGTAGTCTTTTCTTGATCATCGGGATAGACGGGCACCTGGTTGTACCCAGAGTATCCGTCTAAGAAACAATAATAACTCTGACCGGACAGATGTTCTAGGATTTGATTAATAAATGGGAGAGGGAAATGATCCTTACGAGTCATCGTGTTAAGTTTTCTATAGTCAATGCAAACCCACCAACCGGTAGTTTGACGGGTGGGTATAAGGACTCCCTTTTCGTTGGGTACAACCGTGATACCTGATTTCTTTGGGACAACCTGAGTTAGGCTGACCCAATTACTATCGGAGATCGGGGTATATAATACCGGCATCTAAGAGTTTTATAACTTCCTTCATAACCACTTCTTTCATGTTAGGATTGAGACGTCGTTGCATTTCCCTAGATGGTTTAGCATTTTCTTCTAAATTTATTCTATGCATGCAGACTGACGGGTCAATTCCTTTTAGATCAGCGACCGTCCATCCAATCGCCTTTTTATGATTACCTAGAACCTGTATTAGTTGTACTTCCTGAATTTCAGTTAAATTTGACGCGATTATAACAGGAAGGGTTGCGTTAGTCCCTAGGAATGCATATTTTAAAGAATCCGGCAGCGGCTTAAGTTCGAGTGTTGGAGAACACTGAATGGATGGTAAGGCCGGTTCATGTGCAAGAGGCGGTAAAGCTTCTATTTTAGGTTTCCATGGAAGTGCATTGGTTGTATTTACTGATTCCAATAGAGTATTTACATCTTCAATATTTGTGTCAATGTTGAAATCATTAAAATTGAAATGTGATAAGCATGCTTCCAACGCTTCCTTAGTCAACATAAAAGGCACTGCCTCTTCTACTAATTCGTCTAATAAGTCTATGGCATAGCAATCTGCCTCTTCATCATCTCTATATGGCTGATTAGATGCATTGAAGACGTTAAGACGCACGGTCATGTTACCAAAAGTTATATCCATCACACCAGTCCTACAGCTAATAATTGAATTAGCCGTAGCTAGGAAAGGGCGTCCTAGAATGACTGGAACTTGTTTACTAGCATCTAGGACGGGTTCGGTGTCTAGTACGATAAAATCGACCGGATAATAGCATCTATCAACTTTGACCAATACATCCTCTACTACCCCCCGTGGAACTTTAATTGACCTATCGGCTAATTGTAAGGTGGCTGCAGTCGGTTTCAATTCTCCTAAACCCAAATGTTCATAAACTGAATAGGTTATCAAATTCACACTCGCACCTAAATCAAGAAGAGCCCGGTGAATGTATTTATCACCAATGTGACAAGCGATGGTTGGAGTACCCGGGTCTTTATATTTGAGAGTGTTAGTGTTAAACAGGGAACTAACCTTTTCTGTTAGGAACACTTTCTTAGATAAATGGTTTCTAGACTTCCTCTTCTGAGTGCATAGATCCTTTAAGAACTTAGCATACGGGGGTATCTGTTTAATCGCATCTAGTAGGGGAATATTGATTTTTACTTCTTTAAAGATTTCAAGTATATCTTCCGGTTTCGTGCTTTTTCTAGTGAAGTGAGCCGGGGCTTCCCCGCTAGGTGGAAATGGCATCCTAGGCACATAATCGGAAGGATTTACTGCTTTAGATGTTTTATTTGATATCAAAGGATTATCGTCTTTTGAAACTGGAGTAGAATTCTCATCCTTTTCACCCTTTTCCTTTTCTTTACCTTTATCTTTTCTCGCCTCGGGAGGAGGTACGACCTCCTCAGGACTTTCAGTTGTCCTTGTCGAAACAGCGTTAACTTGATCACTCGCCGAACTCACCTCATACTGACCTTTAGGATTTTGCACAGGTTGACTTGGTAATTTTCCCTCATTACGTCGATTCAATGTATTAGCTAATTGTCCCATTTGGGACTCTAATTTCGCTATAGATTGCGTATGGGAATTTACAAGTTGAGACTGCGATTGTGATTGGGCCTCTAAGGTTTTTAATGATGCCAACACGCTCTCTTCGAAAGTTTTTTCCCTAGGAGGATTAGCGCGGAAGGGAGGCTGTTGGTATTGACTTTGTTGTGCTTTATACGCATTAAGAAAATTGGTCGTATCGGGTTTCGAATACGGTTTCTCACTATTGGAGTTCCATGAAAGGTTCGGATGAGGTCCCCATGTCGTGTTTGGTTTATACCCCGTGGGGTTATAATTTGGTCATTGGAACTGTTGAACCGCATTTATATGTTGTTCTACAAATTTCGAGAACTGGGATGCAGACGGACATGCTAATGTTGAATGTGACGAATCTGAGCATAAATGGCATACTTCAGCAGAAGGAGGTGTGCCTTGCATGCGGCCCATCATCATAAGTTGGTCCATTTTTCTGTTTAATTCTTGAATTTCATACGAATGATTAGACTCAACTTTCGCCTCTCTTTTTGGATTAGGTAGAAGGTGTCCTTCAGGTCGTACGGATACCGCTTGATGCATAGAGTTTTCACTTAATGTTTCAAATATCTTCCATGCTTCATCGGCACTTTTGTGGAGGAACATCCCCGCACAAATAGCATCGACGGCATTTCGAACGGTAGGAATTAATCCTTCATAAAAGACTTGCACCAGCTGCCAGTTAGGTATCTGGTGATGAGGGCAAGAACGTAAGAGTTCTTTAAACTGTTCCCAAGTATCGTAAAGTGTCACCCCATCTTGCATTGTAAAATTAGTTATTGACTTTCTAATTTGATTCGTTCTAGTTATGGGGAAGAATTTTTGTAGGAACGCAGTTTGCAACTCATCCCATGTTCTTATTGAATTTGGCTCCAACGATTGGAGCCAATACTTCGCTTTATCTTTAAGTGAGAACGAAAACAGGCGCATTTTTAATTCATCATCTGTTAAGTTCTGAATCTTTAAATTCGCACAGATACCCTGAAATTCGCCTAGATGATTATAAGGATCTTCCTTAACACGCCCGTGAAATGACGGCAGGAGCGCAATCGTTGAGGATTTGATTTCAAAATGAGCTGCCGTCACTTCCGGCAATGCAATACACGACGGTGGTGTGTAAGCAGTAGGAGTGAAATAGTCCTTTAATGGTGGTGGTAGGGGTATGTTAAGATTATCCCCCTCATTCTGATTGTTTCTATTATTCCGGTTATGTCCAAAATCGGCCATAAGAATAGGTTCGATTTTTATCGTTTTAATTTTTCTTAAACGGTTAAGGGTACTACGGATTTCTGATTCAAACGAAGATGACGGTTCCGGCGTGGACTCATCGTCTAACATCAACCGAGCTCTCGCAGCTTGGGTTGATGGCCTAAGATCTCTAAGTGTGCGTTCAAGTTCGTGATTAAGCGGATTCAATTTAGGTTTAGTTGAACGAGTTCCAAACATAAACTACAGACCGACTCAATAAAACAAATAAGCTATGCTAATAACTAAGCATACAAGCACACAAGACTAATATGATGCATGAAAGTATCCTGTAATACAATGACCGCGTCAAGCCCAGCGCCCCGGGTTTCCTAGCTAATGCAATGCTCACTCCACACCTACCCTAATGCAAGTATTGCGTCACAGCGCCCTGACTTACAGTGGTTCGATGCGAAATTTAAATAACGGATTTACTTGGTGATTTTGAATTGATTGCAATTTATTTTATTGTTCAGGTCCGCGTAAGCTCCGTTGACGTGCACAGTTGCTCCACTCGATCTTGCTAGAATTGACGAATGAGATCTGTAGAAACAAGGATAATTTTAGCGACTCTAAAATAAAACTAAAAGCAAAGAAAATAAAAAGAAAACTAATATTTACTAACTAAGTAGATTATGATTCTAATAATTAACGGTAAAAATTATTTCAATCCCCGGCAACGGCGCCAAAAATTAATCGAGTCAGAATCAAGATGTAAAAGTATGCTTATTTATGCTTTACTTTCAAAAGATTTGTAGTGTGGAAAGTAAAGGTCGAACCCACAGAGATTGTTAACTTTTAATCCTTTAATTACTAAAATCTAATCTATCTAGTTATAAGAAAATCGGAAGTTGAATTGATTTAGGTTTTGATTATCACTACTAATTTAAACTATGAATTAAACTATGAAATTATGGAAATAAGATCTAGAATTAAATCTAAGTAAACTTGTATGCGAAATTGGAAATTGATTTAAATATATGGAGATGGGATCTAGGATTACAAATCCACCACTAACTATGCATTGGGGGTCTACACTTCTTATTCTAAGTTCTATGTTTGGATAGTTATGATCTATTGTAGCTACAAGCCCAATAATATCGTCAAGAAGATATCGTTAGTTTAATCTAAACATAATCCATCTACGGTTCACATGAATTATCTACCTATAACTAGGGTGTAGCATAACTCATCTTTCCTAAGCATGGATTATAAAAGAGGTAAACATCACAATCACATAAGCACCATTGTATGTAAATACTCCTATCAATCACAGAAATCAAGGACTATTGAGTTCAATAAACATAAGGAAAAATCTAAGACAAGAATAGATCCAAAATACTCTTGATTATTAACATTAAAAACTGATTATATAAAATCCACCAACATACAATCACTATCCTAAAACATAAAATCTTAAAATAAAAAAAACATAGAATCCCCCTTTACATAGCTAGGGTTTCGTTGAAACCCTAGATTAGGAGTTTAGTTGCTCATGACGGATGAAAGCTTGAAGATTGAGTTGATGGAAGCCATTAGAGACCTTCAAGCTTTCTCTCTTCCTTCCTCTTGCCTTCAAAAGTGCTGAATGAATGTATTGGTGAATTGCTCTCAAGGTGTGTAACCCTTAAAAATCATAAAAACTAGATATATATAGAGTTTACAAGAGCTTATCCAAGCTTTTCTCTCCCGAACGGATTAAAACAGGTGTTATTTACAATCTGGACGTCTTCAAGCAGTTTTGTTTGCACAGGACTCTTCAGAATACTGAAATACGCAGCTTTGCTTTTTGTACGGATCGCACGAGCGGGCCGCGCGAGCGCGACATTTGGGAGGTCGCGCGCGCGGATCGCGTAAGCGATTTTTGGGTTTTCGCGCCCGCGGATCGCGCGCGCGATGTGTCTTTTTCTACTTCTTTCTTCCTGCTTTTTCACCTATTTTAACCTGATCTCCTTGTTTTCTTCTAAAACCTGATAGAAAATAGAAAATAAAGTAAAACTACCCAAAAACAAGATAAAAATGACTAACAACTGTGAATTAAGGCGTATAATTAGGATTTGTTCTCTCCCGATCAGCCATCACCATTGTAGCTTGGGGATTTAGCGCGTGACATTGACCGAGACCGCTTTAGTAGTGTCTTCTACGACTTATACGATGCACAAGAGAGTACACGGAGGCTAACAAAGGGCAGCAGGTTTGTGTTCGTATTGGAGGCTCGTAACAACACCGTTCGACCATCCGTTTGGTTATTCCGCTAGGTAATGAACCTATACCCGACTCGTATGCTTGCGTGCATATTTATTTACAAAACATTGAAGGAGTTCATAGACTTAGCCTTGAAGAGACCCTAATGAAGATCTCATGAGAGGACCCAAAAATAGGCTACAAGGACTTACTCAATCTCATGAATATATTTGCGTACTTAGACTTATTTCAATCCAATAATCAAGTCATGAGAATTGACTTGTTCTAAGTCCAATTCCTCCCTCAAGTTGATGATTCTTGAGGAATCATGACTTATCTTATTTGATTCTCCTCTCAAATCTATGGTCATTGGAGACTAAAGACACTAACCCACATGAATTTTAATAAAATATGACGAGGATTTCAAGAATTTTCTAAATTGGATCGAAGACCCAAATCATAAACATGGACTTGGATCCACCAATGATGCATAAGCATAGTTAAAATCAACCTTAATTCGCATGTAAATCATAAATTTACAGAAAATTAAAGGATCAAGCTCAATGAATTCAAGTGGGATATTGAAGATTCCGTTGATTTCCAAGAGAAGGGCATAAACATAGAGAGATGAACTCTAAATCCAATTGATAATTCAAGTCAAATTTCTCTTAGAAAACTTATTTCACATTAAACCCATGGTCATTTAGATCCAAACTAACAAATCTAAAATGAAAATTCAATCACAATTCAAGTGGTGTGTGATGAAATGGGATTAGAAGAGACTTTTGAAAATGTGTAAAGATCCTAGTTAGATCTACAAATTGTGATTGAATTATGATATATGAAGATAGATTTGAAGGATTTACCTCTAGATCTTCTTAAAATTTGTAGAGAGACGTTGAATTCCTCAAGCTTTTTCTATTCTTCTTCCTTAAGCTTTAAGCTCCTTCAATAGTGATTTGATGAATTGTGTGAATTGGGTAGAGTTTTGGTGGGGTTTGGGTATGAGATTTGATAGAGTTTCTCTCTTTATATTTTTCTCCTCTAAGGCCCTCCCAATATATTTCTCTATTTGAATCAAGTGTCCAACCCCCACAAAATGAGAGAAATGAGTTTTTTTTTATAGACTTTGATTTTCTTAGTGGCTAAGATAAGGGTTATTTGCGAATTTTAATGGGTTAGGAATATGCCAAGGAATATGTGGGTAATTCTAATTCTAATTATAATATAACTAAGAATAGGTAATGGTTTTCTATATATAGGGATACCTTTGTGAAGGTAGTAGATGTATTTGTGAATGCATTAAGAGAGCATGCACACTGTGTGTATTCTTAAGGAATAGAGAGTGAATATATGTAATACCCTGTATTTTTGGAATGTATATGAATAAATAAGGCCTTGTATTTCTTCTTCCATGTATGTATGAACTTTACTTTACCATTGCTTCATTTTGTGTCCCAATCGATTGGATTATTTTTCCAATCGATTGTCCTTGCTTGCATACCAATCGGTTGGATCTTTTACTAATCGATTGCCATCTTAACCGCCTTAACCTAATCCATTGGAAAGTATATCAATCAGTTGGAGTCATTAATACCAAACCCCAATCAATTGGACCCTTGTCCCCATCGATTGTCCATCTTCTACCTACCCCAATCGATTGGAACCTTTGCCAATCAATTGAACTCAGCAGTTTTGATCCTCTCAACCTGGTTGAGGATTGGCCCCGTGAACACTTTCCTCTATATATATGAGACGCATTTATGCATTTTTACCTTTCCAAAAACTTTAGAGAAAAAAGGGAGAGAAACACCTTGTTTTATATATATATATTCATATATATACACACATACACCCACACTCATATACACGATGAAGAAGAAGAAGACGAAGAAGAAACCAGAAGAAGAAGAGAAAAAACCAGAAACATAAGAGAAGAAGACAGAGGAGAAAGCAGAGAGAGAGAGGGGAGAGAGGAATCCATGAAGCTCAAGTTTCAAACACACACCCAAACAACCCCTAGCACGTTAAGGTGAGTTTTAAACTCACTGGGTAACTTAGTATTGAAGTTTATACGTGATCAAAAGAAGGCCAGGAAAGACCTGCAAATCATCCTTCCCTAATATTTTATATGCTGGATTGCCAGTCTTTGGGAAGAAGACGTAGTCCAATCGATTGCTATATTATGCAATCGATTAGGATTTATTATGACCCAATCGATTGGACTTTTTTCCAATCTATTGTTACTGCTTTTATCCCAATCGATTGTACCTCTGTCACAATCGATTGGTAGTTACATAATATTGATAATTTCTATTGATTATATTATGGACTGCTTAGTTGTTTATATACTATTCCGTAAACCCCCGCATGCAATACTGTTGTGACAATATTGAGATAATTAGAGATCGTAATGTAGCAACGTTAAGGATAACATGTTATGGTTTCATAACGTTAGTTAATGTGTCAGTCGTGAATCAATTCGGGCTATCGTTCCTTTCATTAAAAGTAATCAGGCTACATAGGAAAGTCATGTATCAGTGTTAGAGTGGAACTAAGTAGATTTGCTAAGATCCAAGAATCTTGCATGGGTGGACATTGGTCATTAATATGCCCTTAAACGCGGTGGACTTTGCATATATCCTTAAAAGCGGTGGACCAAACCAAGTATCCCTAAGATAAACTGATGATCCATCAATATGCCCTTACAAGCGGTGAACTATGAATATGTCTTTAAAAGCGATGGACCGGGATTACTAGTAGATTACGAGAAGTCGTGGCAATAAAACAATGTATCGTTGCTCAAAGAGTTATATCCCTGAAAAGCGGTGGACTGTGCATATGTTCTTAAAAGCTAGGGACAGACTAACGTGGTGTCCATGACGTGAGGTGGATTGTGAATATGTTTTTAAAAGCGGTGGACGAAGCAATGGTGTATCCATAGAAGTATACTATTGTTGAGTTCATTCTTCGATCAATCGAGTATAGTCAGTCATTGTGTATCAAGACTATAGAAATCGGTTAATGATGAGACTGAATAAGAGAAGATACTATTAGTAAAACTATAACTGATATTGTTCATAACTTGTAATAACTTCATAATTACGATACCCTGTTAGTGTTTAACTCACTCAACTTTCATGAGCTGGCGACGTTTTATGCCGCTGGACATTCCCAAGTTCCAGCCTATCATGTTTATAACTATGCAGGGAAAGGACCTACGGGCGAGGATTACTACGTTGGAGATGACGCTAACAGAGAAGGCTACCTTGAGGGATATCCAGTGGAGGAAGACGACTACGTCTACGCCAATTGAAGAGTAGGGCTAGATAGTAGTTTAATTTACTTTATGCTTTCAGACATATTTGTAATAAGGCATATGTTGCCTTAACACTTTAGTTAAATTTTATTCCAGACCTTGATTTGTAATAGGTAGTAACTTTAAGTAATGATTATCCCTGCAGTAAGAATTGTTTATTGTTGTCTCTTTATTAATCCTCTTATTGTTTAGTATTGTGTTGTGTGGACAATCATTTGACTTCACCAATCACTGCCTATGGACCTAAAGAGGAATTTATTTTCTCTATTTTTGCTGTTCCAAGCGTGACAATATACGAGAATTGTTGGTGTGTATGGTTATCTAGGTGTAGAGATTCCATACAAGAGATATGTTGTTAAGTTCCTCGTGAGGGTTTGTATTCTTCATCAATAAAGTATAAATAGTCGTTCTTTGCCCGTGGACATGGCTCAAATAAGGTGAACCACGTTAAACGTTGTGTGCTGTTATTCTTACTTTTATTTCTCTATTGCAATTATGTGAGTTACTATTTGCTATTTTTGGGCGTCGTCATAATAAATTGGTATCAGAACTGAAGGTACGAATCCACGGCTTCAAATAGTTCTTTTGTTGAGTCAGGAGCATTGATAGAAACGTTTGATGGAAAGAAGAATTATAGTCTGTGACAGTGTGACACCTATTTTCGCGGTTATATTTTAATCATATTTAGCATGCATTATTAATCATTTAATGATGATTTGGATATATATATATATATGATGTGGGTCTTAACCCACTAAGTTAGTTATGAGTGTCCAATTAAGAATCCAGATGTAGCCAATGTGGCATTCCTAAATTGGGACATGTGTTGGGAGGTCCCTGTGTGATGGGATAGTGATGTGTGCTTAAATGATTATTTCGGGCATATGTACAATATTTTATTATTGTTTATATCATGTGGGTTAGTAGAGAGTCTAGAGACCACTCATGTGGTCAGTTTGGGATACATTTGTGAGTGCGAATTGAGCTTGTTGCATAATTAATAGATTAATTAGTAACTTTATAATATTATATAGGACCACTTATGGGACCTATACGAGATATAGACAAACACCCATTTATCTTTGTGATAATTTTAATATGATTTCATAACTAGTAGGGTATAATTGTAATAAACCAGAACCATAGGAATGGAATGATAAATTGCATAAGTGGTATTGCATGTGTGCTGACACACGGAGAGGTGACTCATGTCATTATATATCTTCAACCTCTTCTTCCTCTTTAATTATTATTGATATTTTTTTAATTTAAAAAAATGATAAACTAAATTCTAAATTTTATAGTAGTACAAAAAAATGATTGAAATATAATTATCCATTCTTTTCTTTTGCCTTTTTTTTTTAATCTTTTTTTTTATATCGAAAACGACATTAGCTGATAAGTGATACTCCCTCCGTCCCATAATAAGTGTACACATTTCTTTTTTTGGATGTCCCACAATAAGTGTCCACTTTCCTAAATTGGTATATAGCTTTTACTTGCTTTCCAAAACTACCCTTATAATAAAAGACAAAGTAGCATTTATTTGTGGCCCCAAAACAAGCAAAAAGTCAAACACCCATAAAATCTAAGGGTAAAATTGGAAAGTGGTTCTTTAATGAATCAAAAAAATTAATATAATACAACTTTCTTAAACATTGTGCAAAATAGAAGTGGACACTTATTATGGGACGGAGGGAGTAGATGTTACTTGTAGTCCTCTCAAAGAAGTACTGTAAAAGAAAGACTGAAAGAACAAAGATGAAAGGTGATTAAAAAAAAAAAAGAAATCTATTAGCACCATCTATATATATACCTTATTTAAATAAATATTTTTAATTACAATATATCCTGTACAAAATTACTTAAAGGCCAACTAAATAAAAAAAATCTTAAAGAATACACCCATCTACATACACATTAAAAAGCTCTAACTCATCAATCCATCTATATACATACTATATATAAATAATTTATGCAAATATATACATATATATCTCTACACAGTCCGGATCTTAAGCGGACTCTAAAAAACGGACCAAAAAGACGGACTGTGTAAAAAGTGAGAATTTCTCACAAAAAAGTGAGAAATTCTCACACATTCAAAAAAGTGAGAATTTTGAAAATGTGAGAATTTCTCACAAAAAAGTGAGAAATTCTCACTTTTTACACAGTCCGTCTTTTAGGTCCGTTTTTTAAGGTCCGCTTAAGATCCGGACTGTATCTCTACAATACATATATATATATATGTATATAGAGATGCTCTGATGCGGACGTATGTTTACGGAGCTCCATTTTTAGTGACGAAAAATTATCACTAAAAATGACCTACACCTTTAACGACGAATTTTGGTGACTCACAGTGAGATGGGTTTGAACTTTGAGATCGGTTTATGGCTGAGGTGCGTCCCAAAGCCTGCCCGTGTCTCTTTATATAAGAATCTATCGATAATATACTGTTCATAAGACTCCAAGCACGTGTGCTGTGATTTGTGCAACTTCAATGAATTCAATCATTCAATTCAATCTGAGCTTTTCTCATCATCTCGATCATGTCATCACGTGTGCAACTTCAATGAAGGATTTAGAACAAGTGCTTCTATCCTTGTTGGACATAGAGCCTGTTTATTGTGCTTATGCTTATGCGATTTTGATCGTGATTGGTAGATCTGTTTAAAAATAGAACGGCTTAATATGATTTGGTGTTTGGTCAGGGGCGGAGCCAGGATTTGAGCTCAACGGGGTCACACTTACATGAGGGTTCGGAGGCAGTGCTCCCGAGCCTTTATCATTACTCACACTTACATGAGAGTGTGAGTAATGATACACCCACACTCTCATCCACACGTCTAATCACATTTAGCACATCCTGACCCTTGATTGCCCTTAATTCTGGTGGGTTCCACATGAATTTCACATAGGACCTACTAAAATCAAGGGTCAGAATGTGCAGAATGTGATTGGAGGTGTGGTTGAGGGAGTGAGTATATTATTATTGATGGTAGATACACTATTATTTTGGATATTTAGGGTTTAAAAATTGTGTAGTCATCCTGGATTTGATGTATGGCATGTTAGGTTAAAGTATGATTATTCAAATAGAAACTAATATCTCCACAACTCTTTTGAAAGAACGTGTTTTCTTATGCTTGATTTTTTTTTTCTCCGCTAATTTCACACATAAAATAAAGAACTCCTAATTTGTTAAAATGGATATCTATAAGGCTTTAAACAATTGAGACTAATCAAGTAAAGAAGTTGTTTGTTTGGGTGAAAATTATTAAAATTTGAAAGACCAAAATGAGATTTATGAGTTTAGAATGGGTAAATTAAAAAATTTAAGAGGGGAACAAATGCATAGAATCTAAAATACATAGGGCAAAAAACTAATTTTCAAAAGTTTAGGGTTAAAATAAACGAAGGAGATTGTGAATAGAGCGAAAAAAATGCTATTTTGGATCTGATTCGAATGCGATTTTAGATATAATTAAATGTAATTTTGGATCTAATTTTTTTTGAGAGAATTTTTTTGGATCTAATTGAAATGCGCTTTTTTGCACAATTCACAATTTTTTTCGTTTGTCTTAACTTGATATATGATGAGTAAGCATTAAGCGCAACTCACTTGATAATTTCCGTCAATTTAAGTCAACAACGTCAAACTTTAATTAAATCTGATTGAATGAATTTTTGAAGTTCAAGTGATCAATTGACAAAAAAAAAAGTAAATATAGCCAATTTCAAACATGGGTATAGTATAAGGTGTAAAGTGTAATTAGGTATAATTTATATTAAAATGATGGGTGTAAAAAAAAAGATGGACTTAGATATAAACCTAGACTGGGTGAGAATAGAATTTTCAAAAAAATTGGTCACTGATTTGCAGTGATGAGGTTGTCACACAAATCATTCTCTCTTACCAATGAGCTCATCCTCTCTCTCTCTCTCTCTCTCTCTCTCTCTCTCTCTCTCTCTCTCTCTCTCTCTGATGTACTTTGCTCCTTCACATCTATTATCTATATATTTCAATGGAATCTTGTAAAGCATAAAAAGACACCAATAAAATGAAAATCTAAAATAATTGAGGAATGATGAGGCTTTGAGCACACAGACCCCACACCCCAACACAAAGAAAGAAAAAAAAAAGACAAAATATTATAACTGAAAACCTTATCATATGTACCATCAATCACCATTCATTAATTTTTATAGGGAGCCCTCTTTGTTACAATAAATGATTCGATTGTATCTATGTTCTTTTATTCTCGAATTATATAATTTATTTTCAAGTCATTAAAATTGGTTCTCGGTATGAAATTTTATTTCATGGTAAAAAAATATTTATTTTCATCAAAATCACTTTGTTTAAATCAAAATCACTTTGTTTTCCAATGAGAACAAATTTATTTAACCTGGGAACAAACTTTTATAACCCTAAGAACAAAGGACGTAGGTAAGACCAAACCACTTGGATGCACCGAAGAATTATATCCGCCACTACTTCCAACCCTGACTTTTGAGAAGTTATGTATACTTTCAAGTACCACATGGCATATCTACGTGATACTTGCAACCAATGGGAATACCTCATTTGACTGCAGAGTACTATATAGGCATGTCACGAAGTACCCTGAAGGTATATAAAATCCCCTCTCTGGGTCTGTTTGATAAAACTGAAAATTAAATACAAAAAATTTTAAGCGATTGAACTTGCAATACTGAAAATAGTGTTTCAAATACTGAAATAGACTGCAGTCAGTAATTATTTTCAGTAGAAAATTTTCACTTAAAGTTTAATTTTAATGGATTTTTCATTAGTTTTTCAATTAAATAGTACATTTATCAAATGTACTGAAATAAATTAAATGCTGAAAATCGTTATCAAACACACCGTCTCATTTTTTCTTCCGCTTCAGTGTCTACATTATCACTGCTAGTTTTTTTTTTAGTCTATTGGTGAGCGAAAAAAAAGTTGGCAAGGTGCACCCAAATCTAATCGTCCCTAGTTTAGAGGTGTGTAAATGGATAGAATCAGTTAAATCTAAATCTAATTTGTTAACTAAAATTGGATATGCGCTATCGGATTTGGATATGCATGCCACGAGATTGGTTTAAGTGAAATTCAAATCCGTATTTGTTCAATACTCAGATATTGGGTGGATATAAATTGCAACCATTTCAGCAAAAAAAAAAGTCCATTTCGGGAAAAAAAAAATAGCACAATTAGAAGTTGCATTTTGAACATTGACTTTACAAAGTTAATGGGCATGATAAATAAGTTGAGAGGTTGTGGAAAATAAGATCCCAATGTGATGGATTGGGTAAAACATTCCTCCACTCATATGTTGGAATTGCAATTGGCACATTTGTGTGCTAATATTTCACTGTTTATTTTGGGGTCCACATAATACCCCGCTCATCCAGCTGTATTGATCTAGCCAACATAATCCACTGTAATATATTAAGGGACCAGTTATGGCAATAAAGACGGAGGAAGGATCCTCGACAACAAGGAAGTGTGCTACTGGGTGGGCAGCAATAATGTGGCACTTGCAGGACCACAAATATATATATATATATATATATTCTAAAAGAAAAAAAATTTAGAAAATTGGTAATAAGCCCCTCAGTACCCTAGCTGTACAATCAAAAGGATTCCCCCAATTCTTATTGTAAAAATTGATCCTCATATACATACATTTAACCGAAATTGATCCTTTACCCATATTAATTACTCAATTGATGGACATATTTACCCTTCTGATTATACATTTGATGTATTTATACATATATAAGTATATATATGTATAGATATAGATATACGAGTAAATTAAGGATATTAATTACCAGTACTGAATCCGAAAGGATACTTGTTTTCTGTTACAAGATGTTTTATTTGGGAATCCCATGATTTCAGCAATATCATACTGGTTTTACACAAATTATGGAAATAATTGACTATTTATTCAACAAATTTCATCTGATTTTCCACGCCATTGAACCACCTCTTTTTTTTGTTGCTTGACGGCCAGAATCTCTGCCATACCAGAATTGATTTTGAAAATCTAATCAGTACTACCATTGAAGAGCAGAGTTTAATACACAAATTTTTGAAAACCAATTCTTGTTGCTTGATTCTGAAATACAAAGTACAGGTATGCACTACACCTTTTCGGTGATTTTAGTGATTGCATAGTTGGTGTGTTTCTTTACACTGGTTGTGAATTTATACATGATTACCCATGAAATTTTCAAATCACTAATTTTTTTTGTGAAAATTCCCATGTGCACATGGAATTTCATATTACACCATGTAATTTTTTGTTCTTATGAATTTTCAAATTGCACATGGAATCAAACTTGTGTTGTTATGTACCATGTGAGATTTCAGGCACCTCAATCTATCAACACAACTTCGTTCTATCCCATTTCTGAAATTTCCCAGGTGAATTTTCACAATGCACATGGAATCAAATTGTTCTTATGAACAATGTGAAAATTCCCATGTGCACATGGAATTTCATATCACACCATGCAATTTTTTGTTCTTATGAAATTTCAAATGAAACATGGAATCAAATTGTTTCTTATGTACCATGTGAGATTTCAGGTACCTCAATCAAAAATATTTCGTTCGATCCCATTTCTGAAAATTCCCATGTGCAGATAGAATTTCATATTACACCATGCAATTTTTTGTTCTTATGAATTTTCAAATTGCACATGGAATCAAATTGTTTTGTTATGTACCGTGTGAGATTTCAGGCACCTCAATCAATCAACACAACTTCGTTCTATCCCATTTCTGAAATTTCCCAGGTGAATTTTCACAATGCACATGGAATCAAATTGTTCTTATGAACAATGTGAAATTTCAGTTACCCTCAATCACAAAAATTCATTCTTTTTCATATTTTACCGAAATCTCCTATTGGTGTTTGACATTGTTGGCTTTCAATTTTTGGAAATCTCATTCTTTAAAATTTCACATGGTTGGGGGAAAAAGCAAGTGGATTGTTGCATTGTTCGGATACATTGGTTATACACATCAAAAACTCCAAATCAATTGAATATAATGAAATTTAACATCAAAATCCTAGTCATAACTTCCATATGTTTCCATATGTGTTCGTGACCATCAATTTTACATGTTAATTAGGAATTTCAAGAAAAACCCTAATTTTATGAACACAGCAATACTCTTTCAATGAAAACCCAATGAAATTTTATATGAGAATCCAAATCCAATGCGAGAATCCATATATTTGTATGAAATTTCCAAATATTGCACATACATTGAAAATCGATACCATCATACTCCATTAGCAACTTTGGGCAGAAAACACAATGTGTTCATCATCATCAAATTTTACATGTCAAAGTGAGGTTTCAAAGTAAAAAAATCCCAAATCCAGAAACCCAAATATGCACAACCAAAACCCCAAAATTTTCATACGACAGTAGAAGGGAAATCGCAAAATCACTTACCTTTAGAACCCATAAATTCGTCGACGACAGTAGAAGGGAAATGATTCAATAGAGCTCTTCACCCAAGAAATATGAATAGCACGCGATTGCCGTCGTCGTTGATTATCACCATATAGTGTGGAATATGTATATTGCTTTCCGGATAAATGGGCAACGATGAATCTAGATTCGTGTTTGATTTTCAAACGCATGCAGTATAGCTCGTGATTGTGGCTGTTTCAACGAGATTTTTGGGACAGTTAACATTTGAGCGAGATCTTTGGGAGAGTAGCAGACATTCAAAATTTGCCAACGTAATGGCGCTTCTATCTTCAACTGGATTTAAGGGCAAAATCGTCTAAAGAAAATACAGGGGCTTATTTTTAAAATGTTTGTTGATCAGGCCTAATTGTTAAAAAAGGCCACTAAGTTGGTCTTTATACTAACTAACCCAAAAAAATTATGGTCCAACAAGTACACATGAGTGCTACCCACCAAACATGCAACACCCTCTTAGCTACAGAGAAGCATTTAGTTTTCTGCTTAAAGAATGACAATGAGGTCATCATGAAATGAGAACATCATGATTTTAATAGCATACAAGGATCATAAACGTAAGTTTGTAACCACGACCTCATCTGCAACGGTGCAACCAAAAATTAATATAGTCAATCATATCAAGACATTATTATATATTCTCATCTAATATTCTATGGTCTTTCAAGAAAACGTGGTTCCTTAAATTTTTTTCCTTTTTGGATAAAAAGCATTTTGTCCCGTCAAATTATACACGCTTTTGTAATTCACATTTCGAACTTTAAAACGTTTTAATGCCCCTCTGAAATATCTTTAGGGTTGCAATGTCCCCCCTGAACTTTAAAAAGTTGCAATGTCCCCTTGAACTATCGTGTGTGTTGCAATGTCCCCTCTGCACTATCTTTCGTGTTACAATGTCCCTACCATCACATTCATTCAAGAAATGTGATCGAATTTGCTCATATGGAACGTACATGCCGAATTTCAAGGGCATTTATGATATTTCACCTTCTGCTTCTAAATTAACAATCATAAATAAAATCAAAATCACAAAAATTCAATTAATTTCACTAGGCTACCCTTTTCTTTAATCTGTTAATTTGTTATGTCGCAAGAAAAAGTTGGAGTTTTTGTGATTTTTGTGATTGTTAATTTAGAAGGGGACGGTGAAATGTCTATGAAATTTAGCATGTGTATCCCACACGAGCAAATTCTATCACATTTCTTGACGGAATGTGATGGCAGGATTGACATTGCAACACGAAAGATAGTTCAAGGGAAACATTGCAACACAAACGATAGTTCACGGGGAACAAACGAAAGTTCAGGGGGGACATTTCAACATTTTGAAGTTCAGGGGGGACATTGCAACCCTAAAGATAGTTCAGGGGGGACAGTGCAACTTTTTAAAGTTCAGGGTGTGAATTGCCAAAGCATGTATGGTTTGAGGGGGCAAAATGATTTTTATCTTAATTTTTCAGGCTTGTTTGGTTCATGATTTAATGAAGGAAAGGAAAAGAAAATACCTTGAATAATGCTTTTCTTTGAAAGCAATACATAAAATAAGAAAATAAACAAACAAGGTGAAAAATAATCTAAATTTTTTGAATTTTGTGAGTCCCTTTCTTTTCTTTTCTTTCTTTTTTTTTTTTTTTTTTTTTGAGTTTCTATTGTATTTTGAAAGTCTAAATTTACTGATGTTATTTAATCAATGATGAAAATACTAGAAAAAAACACTAGGGAAAATAGTTACTACATCTAGTTTTTCTTTTCCTACTTTGTATTCGCGAACCAAATAGAACTGGCCGTAGTATGCTAGCCTTTTTTCTAGGTATTGATGAATTTTCTGATTTGTATTTAGGGTAAATTACACTATCACTCCCAAAACTATCACTCTTTTTCAAATATCCCATGAACTATAAAACTCAACAAACTGACCCTCTCAAGCTAGCTATTCTATTGTTACACTAACACCCTTTTTGTTAGGATGTCATACCAAAAACTAAGGGAAATGTTTGACACGCACACTTTTTGACACACTATGCTTTAAACACACGTACTTTGTGTTGTTTGAATTTTTCCACACTTTTTCACATATTTAAAGCTGGGTGACAAAAAGTGTGTGTGTAGCACAACTCAAAAACTAAAGCTTTTGTATCATGTGACCAACACATAATATAAAAGTATTAACAATAGTACATTTTTATCCCTCCTTTGAGTCATTGAAAGTTTTAGGCCCAAATTGCCCAAAAATAATTTGTAAAGGGCAATTATGTGGCTAAAAAATTTTCAACATTGAGGGGTAAAAAATGTCATGTTAACGTTTTTGTATCATTTGTTTGTCACTTGATACAAAAGCGTTAGGTTGTGGGACGACGATGTAACTGGTGGGTCCAGTTTGTCTAGTTATTTTCTTTGTTAATATTTGAAAAAGTGTGATAGTTGAGGGGCTATTACTATAATTCACACTTGTACATAGGTTTGTATTCGTGCAAAGAAATTTTGTGTACCTTGCGGATACCATCTGACATGCTTACTTAACTACCTGAAGCCAAAAAAAAAGTGTATATTTGTGCAAAACTCTTGCATATAAGAGGTGTAGGTTCCACTTAAATACACACTTCCACCCGAAACCCACATGTCTCGTGATATCTCAAGTAGGGGTGGGCAAACAGTTCGGTTAACGAACCGAATTTTCAATTTCAGTTCGGTTATTTCAGTTAAAAATTTCAATTCGGTTAAAAACTGAACTGAATTAAAAATTTCAGTTCAGTTAACAGAACTGCCTCTAGGCAAACCAAACCGAACCGAACCGAAAAAATGAATTATTCATTTATTTTTTATTTTCTATATTATTAATATACTTATATATTACTATAGATAATCAAGTATAAGTATTTTTAATTGAAAACAAAGAAAAGCATGTTTTCTTTGCAATTTGAAAGAGAAAGGAATTAAAAAACATAAAAAAGTTGTGAAAAATGAAAATAAAATATAAAAAAATGGATTTTTTACAATTCAGTTAACTGAATAACCAAACCGAATTGAATTTGTAATTCGATTAACCGAACCGAACAAATCGAATTAAATTCCAGTCAGTTAACAGTTGACGTTTTGACAAACTGAACCAAAATACTTCAAACCGAACCGATCTAA
This sequence comes from Hydrangea macrophylla, assembly GCA_033977485.1. Classification (NCBI taxonomy): domain Eukaryota; kingdom Viridiplantae; phylum Streptophyta; class Magnoliopsida; order Cornales; family Hydrangeaceae; genus Hydrangea; species Hydrangea macrophylla. The sequence continues at coordinate 12,726,745 of CM066989.1, forward strand.
CCGAATACCCTCCCCTGATCTCAAGGGACCAAAAAATTTCTCTGTGTGAGTGAGAAACAGAGAAAACGAAGAAAAAATGTATGACATCATTGACATGAGCTAATCATAGTTGCAGGCTCCCCCAGTGGAGTAAAACAAAGACCGAACTAGAAAAAAGTATAGTAGTAATTAGAAAAGCAAATCTTATCTTCAAGCTTTTTGAGTGAGACCCCAACAATTCCCATCATGCTTTTCAGAGTTTTGTTTCGGAGGTAGGATTAGAGTTATTAGTACTTATTTTTTTCGCTATTAGTATACCACACCCCGGAATAGGACATGGATCCATATATCAGATTATTCCCTTAAAATAGATAATTAGTTACACAATATTTTATATGAGTAATGATATACACACATATACTTTTTTTTACTCACTTTTTTATACAGTATAATTTTGACTATTGATTCCAATGGATCTGTGTAGATCCCGCATTAATCTCACACGGAAGCACATAGAATTAATTAAAATTAATGATCATGATTGTGTGATAAAAAAAATATGTAAAAAAAATATATATATATATCATTATTGATCTTACTGACATACCCAAATAGCAAACTAACTAAAAATAGACTGTCAGTCTTATTCCTTCCAATGAGTAATATTTGGGGCACTAACAAAATCCACTAATACTTACTAACACACTCTATCTCTCTCCTAGTGGCATCATGAGGTCCGCAGTGGACCCCGCAGTACCACTAGGAGAGAGATAGAGTGTGTTAGTAAGTGTTAGTGGATTTTGTTAGTGCCCCTAGCATTACCCTCCTTCCAATATTCCCTTAAAAAAAAGGACTTATAGGTCAGAAAACAGCTCATTATATGTACCATAACCATTTAATTAATTTTCCTCTGCCTGCCACTTACTAGTGGTTTAGTAAGTATCACACTCACAACCAATTGGGTGAGAATAGAATTTTCAAAAAAATTGGTCTCCGATTTTGCAGTGATGAGGTTGGCCCACAAATCACTCTCTTTTAACCAATGAGCGTATCCTCTCTCATATAAAATTTGCTCCAAAAAGAGAGTACTGTTCATTAATTTTTATAGTGAGCCCTCTTTAGTATAATCAAATGGTTTGGTTGTACTACGTTCCTTTATTCTTGGATCATAAAGTTTGTTCTCTATGGTAAAAAATATTGATTCCCATTAAAACCACTTTGTTTTCCATTAAGAATAAATTTTTTTTACTTGGGAACAAACTTTTATAACTTCAGAAACAAAGGATGTAGGTACTGTGAGATTTTGGACTCACTTACTTTTGTTTCGTTTTATAAAAACGGGTTGAAAATTAGCTTAAATGGATATGCAGGGAGCATCTTAATTATATGGGATACGGACTTTTATGACCCGATTAGTAAAACGTATTTTGGATTTTATGGGTCTATGATGGAAAGGCCCAATTGAGTTTCTGTATAAATCAGGGTTAGGTCCCCTCTCCTCTCTTAAGCTACGTGCGTTATTTTTCTATCAAGTGAACGACGATAAAGGAAGAGAGTAATAGAGGAAGCCCTAGCCCCATTCTTTGACTGGCATCTTCTCATCAATTCTAAATGGCGAATCCAGGTATGTAAATCGATTATTTGTGTTCTATGTTTCTAATATGGTATTATTCTAACAGTTGGTATCAGAGCTTACGCAGCCTACCCCTCTCCAATATTGTCCTCTTTGGGTGCCTACCAGGTTTCGAATACAGGCGCCTGACCTCAAGGTTTTGTTCCTTCACCACCGGGAAAAGAGGCCTTATTATGGTATCATAGCGGAAACCCAGCCGGAAGTGTGGGGCAGGTCCCACACGAGAACGTGTGGCCCTTAAGGAGGGTGGATTGTGACGACCAAGAGCCAACACTCCTGAGGTAGGATGGCCAAGATGGACGAGGTGAGGTCGGGTGTGGGGGCTTGTCCCACATCGCCTAGGGTGAAGTTCCTAACTAGTTTATAAGGATTAATCGCCCCTTATATGTAACAAGGCCTTTTAAAATAGTGAGGAAACTAAACACGAAAGAACTCCACAATTAAGCTTGCTGCTGCCAAAGCAGTACCAGGGATGGGTGACCCCGGGAAAGTTCTTTGTATTTAGGCCCAAAGAGGACATTATTGTTGCAAGATAGGAAGGTGGGTCATTACAAATGGTATCAGAGCCAACCCTGGTCTCGTAAGGGCGTTGTGGGCGGTGTGGCAGAGGAGTAGGGGCTCCGGAGAAGGGTAGAGGCCTCTAGGTAGTATACCTTGTGCACGTTAATGGACTGCTCTGTGGTCATAAATGATCTGCTACCACATCGACCAGCTAAGGGGAGAACTGGGCCTACGTGACGAGAACGGCGCTTCTTTGAGTGGGAGATTGTGAGATCCCGTCCTACATCAGATAACTATAAAACGTTAGTCTGATATATGTAGAACCAAGGGCGCTACTACTAATAACTTGGGCTTAAGCATTTTAAGGGCCAATGTTGCAGGCCCGTCAAGTTGTTGACTAACAGGTATCAAGGGAATATGACCCAAACATTTCACTCTTTTTCAAGTCTACAAACGTTTGCACTGTTTAAATAATAATATTTCAAACTTTGAACTGTTTCTTCATGGTCAAAATTTAAACCACTTCCTAAATTATGATCAAACTTTGAACCATTTTCTAAATATGATTAAAAAATAAAACAAAAACAAACATGTTGTGGCCTTGTGCAGTAGGTGCTTTTCTTTTGGTATGCGCAATTACCAACCTAAAGGGGTAATTGTGCGCCGTAATTTAGGAAGTGGAATGAGCATAATGCATTAAATTTGAGAAATTGTTTTCTACCCAAAGGTGATGAAATTTTCTAAAAATTTTATGTATTTTGTCATCCACTTCATTATTCGAGAAATTTGAATATACCTAATAGCGTATCATGTTTTTCTGCCTAAAGGTGACTAACATGGTGATGCGGCTTAGTATTTAAGTAGATCCTGTGTTGTGGGACATTAAAGTTTTTTGAACAAGAAAATGGAGGACCTTATAGCATGTTATAAATTCTGCCTAAATGTGATTTTATGATGATGCATCAAGGACTCGCATTATATTGTGGGAGATTGAAGTATTTTGAAGTTGAAAATGGAGGACCTTATGGCATGTTATATTTTCTGCCCAAAGGTGATTTTATGATGATGCACCAAGGACTCGCATTATATTGTGGGACATTAAAAGATTTAGACAAGAAAATGGAGGACCTTATAGCGTGTTATAAATTCTGCCTAAAAGTGATTTTATGATGATGCACCAAGGACTCACATTATATTGTGGGACATTAAAAGATTTAGACAAGAAAATGGAGGACATTATAGCATGTTATAGATTCTGCCTAAAGGTGATTTTATGATGATGCACCAAGGATCGCATTATATTGTGAAAAAATTTCTCTCTACTGTAATTCTGTTATGGACTCAATGCATATGTTAACACAGTAATTTGTATTTTCATTCTGCCTTGATATTAATTGATTAACAGATTGATTAATCAATTTTTGTTTCTTTCAGCAATGAATCTTTCTGTGGTAAATTCTATTGTGCCTCTAGATAGTGACAATTTTAAAACCAAAAAAAGTAACATTGAAATCACCCTAAGATTGATGGACCTAGACATAGCCATTTTGTCTGATACCCCTGCCCAACCCACTGCAAATGCTAGTGGCACTAAAAAAGCCTCTCTTTTTTTTCTTTTTTTTCTTTTTTGCGAAGTGGGAGCGAGCAAATCGCTTGTCTCTCATGATCATAAGAAAATGTATTTCACCAAATCTCTTGGGTTGCCATTCCTGAATCTGATAATGTTAAAAAAAATTCTTGCAAACATCAATGCCAAATTTAAGGATTCTGCTAAAGCTGAGACTGGTGACCTTATGCAAAAATTTAGCAACATGAAATATGAGGATGATGGAAAAATTAGAGAATTCATTCTTTCCATGTCCAATCTCACGAATAAATTGAAAACCCTTGATGTCCCTTTGCCTGACACTTTTGTGGTTCACAAAATTATGAGTTCCCGCCCTCTTTCTTTTAATCAGCTCAAGACCACCTATATTGCACTTAAAGATAGATGAGATATAAATGAGCTTATTTATGTATGCTCTCATGAAGAGCAAAGGTTTTGTAATGAGTCTGGTTCTTGTTACTCCTTCCAAACCCCCACAAGGTCTCTTCCCTCCAACCAAAATTTTACTCCAACAAAACCTAGAATCACCGTGACTACCATAAGTCCAACCAGCCCAGAGGTCCTAAGCCAAAAGTTGGTAAGAATGAGTACAAGTTTTGTCACAAAAAAGGGACATTGGTAGAAAGATGTCTATAAATATAAGAGATGGTTGGCCAAGATAGAGGGTGATAAGAACAAAGGGATTCAGAAGCAAACGAAAACCAAATAAAGTGGATTACCTCTATGTCGGGAATAGAGTGAAGGTTGACGTGGAGATAATAGGATCAGTTTCTTTACCTTTAGGACTATGTTCTATTCTTGTTCTAGATAACATTTTCTATGTACTATCCATAAAATGTAATTTAATTTATATTTCCAGTTTAGATGCGTGTGGTTATTTATTTATTTATTTTTTGTGTTCTTTTAGCAATGGAAAATTTGGCGTTGAGCTTTAATTCTCTTGTTATTGGTAATGGTTCTCTTTCCAATGGGTTATAATGTTTGAATGTTTTACCCAATATTGAGTCCTTGATTGTTTTTCCTTCTAGCAAGCTTTAACTCGGGATACTTTGTATGATCTTTGGCATTGGCTTTTATGTCATATTTCCAAAGAACGCATTAATCGTTTAATCAAGGGAATTATTCTTCTTTCACTTGATTCTGATACCCCAGTATTTTGCATTGATTGTGCCAAAGATAAACTGACCAAAACTAGAAAATTAGGGTCAACTCGTAGCTTTGAAATTCTTGAGATCATTCATACTGACATCAGTGGTGTTTTGTCACTTATTTCTCATGTTATGTCTATCTTTATCTCATTAATGATGAATCCGCTACACTTGAAAAAATCAAAATGTTTTAAAATTAAAGTAAAGACACCATTGAGCAAAACTATTAAAATTATAAGGTCTGATCGCGGGGGTGAATTCTATGGCAAGTACGATCAGCTAACTGACCAACATAACGGTCCATTCTTTAAATTCCTGAAAGAGTGTGGTATTGTTGTTCAATACACTACGTGAGGTACTCCTAAACAAAATGGTATAGCTGAAAGGTGAAACCATAACCTATAAGAAATGGTTAGGAGTATGATGAGTAGGACAAATCTTCCTATTTTCTTGTGAAATTAGGCTTTGAAATGTGCTCTTTATATCTTTTATCGTGCTCCTAGTAAGGCAGTGTCTAAAACCCTATTGAATTGTTGACTATATGAAAACCATACTTGAATCATTTCCATGCTTGGAGTTGTCCAGTTGAAGTGAAAATATATAACCAAATGAGAAGAAATTTGATCCCAAAACTACCTCTTGGTTTTCATAGGCTTGGTTTTAGGTCATCTCATCAACCCAATCTCTGATAGACAAGCCATGAATGTAGAGATGTTATCCATGGATAACAATGAAGTGTGGGAGCTTGCTGAACTTCCACAAGGTTTCAAAATTGTTGGTTGCAAATGGGTCTTTGAGACCAAGTTAGACTCTCGAGGCTATGTGGAGCGCCATAAGGCTAGACTTGTGGCTAAAGGCTTTGCCCAAAAGGAGTGTGTTGTTTTTAGTGACAATTTTTTCCTGACTTTATTGCATGTTATTTTGATGAGGTGCAAAGTATTTGGTTATGTAACTTTATATTGGGATTTGGTAACTGATGGTTTTATTGATGTGAGGCATTTTGCATAGATAGACTGATAGCAGATCCTTTGACCAAAGGTTTACCTTCTACTACTTTTATGGGACATGTTGTTAACATGGGAATTGTTGAATCTTTTGATATTTTTGGTTAATGTGGGGTAATTTTTACTTCTAAATAAAGATTTAAAATTCAGTCTTATATTTCATTTTGATGCATTGGATGAATATCTTAATTGATATGCTTCATTATATTTTATGCACATTATGTATTTTTTATCTCGAGATGTGAGTGTGAAGCTGCGTCTAATAGTTAGATGCTTGTGGAGTCTCATTATGACATTGACTTTCATAGTGAAAGATATTGGTGAATCACATGTGTACTCTAATATATAGAGCATTCAGGTTTTGAGCATGTGTTCATGTGTGCACTCTCATAGTGAGAGCATTTAGTCTAGAGTATGTGAGAGTAATTCCATAGTGGAAAACTTTTGGTCCTGTTGAAGACATATGGCCTTTTGAGGCAATAATTTTGATTTTGTGCATACGGTTGCGCACAAAGCATTGGAGGACCGATTGTGGTTTGACACATTTCCGGGATGATTTCAAGTGTCATTATTGCATACCACATTTATTATATTGGCAATTCATATTAATGAATATGGTTGGCATTTGTAACCATGGAGGGTTGTTGTGGTTTTTGATAGCATAATGCTTCCATGATTCGGTGTTAACATTTTCATTAAGTATGATGTGTTAATTAAGGTTATTCATTTAGCTATGAGTATAATGTGGCCACATTGAGTATTCACCCATGAGTCCAAATATGTTTTTAAACCAAACTTTTTTGTTTTTATAAATTTTCGCCCATGTGGGAGAATGTGAGATTTTGGGCTCACTTACTTTTGTTTCGTTTTATAAAAACGGGTTGAAAATCATAGCTTAAATGGCTATGCGGGGAGCACCTTAATTATATGGGATACGAACTTTTATGACCCAGTTAGTAAAACCTATTTTGGGTTTTATGGGCCTATGATGGAAATGTCCAATTGAGTTTCTATATAAATCAGGGTTAGGTCCCCTCTCCTCTCTTAAGTTACGTGCGTTATTTTTCCATTAAGTGAACGGCGATAAAGGAAGAAAGTAAGGAGAGGAAGCCCTAGCCCCATTCTTTGATTGGCATCTTCTCATCAATTCTAAATGGCAAATCCAGGTATGTAAATCGATTGTTTGTGTTCTATGTTTCTAATATGGTATTATTCTAACAGGTACATCCAAACCGCTTAGATGTACCGAAGAGTTATGTCTGCCACTACTTCCAACCCTGACTTTTGAGAAGTTTTTGTATACCTTCAAGTACCACATGGAATGTCTACGCTATTTCTGCAGCCAATGGAAATATCTCATTTGACTGAAGGGTACCATATAGACATGTCACGAAGTACCCTGAGGCCTCGCTTGTTTGGTAGATAGATTAGGAGGATTGGATTAAAATAGTCCAATCCAGCCTTATACTGTGTTTGTTTGGGCAGTTATAGTATTATTTAACTCAAGGTATTGTGTGGTGTGGTCAAAATTAATGCATCGTAAGGGGGATAAAATAATATCTAGGTGGAGGTAGTATTAAAAACACGAGGATAGCTGTTTAGTGGGATTGTGAGATAAAAAGACAAAAC